>JAYESA010000015.1:172905350-173552850 GCA_036927795.1 Iris macrosiphon
GTAGTACTAGCTGTCCAACAAACTTGACAGAATTTTGTCAACGGCTATATTATTGGACCTCCCACATTAATTATTTGTATTAGAATTATTTAGTTATAAATATATTATATGTAGTTATTAGTAAGTTATAAATATATTATATATAGTTATTAGTTAAGTTTTTTTTAAATAATTAATAAAATATTTAGGTAGTTGTTTAGTTATTTTATTATTAATTTTTTTAACGTATTTAAATGGTTGAGGATTTACAAACGGCTTGGACGGCTCACTTTTGGACCGTTTTCAAGTCGCATTATACAATGGAAGATAAATTGAAGGAGCATTAGATTCTCCTACACATTTCTATGCATACTCCTCTATTATCTCTTAGGCTATGCTGTATTTGATTGGACTATTTTCATGAAAAATATTTTCATCATAAATTTTTTACCAATTGTAGTGTTTGTAGTTTATATTTTTCATGGAATCAAAACTATCATTTCTACATTTTTTTTTTCAAAATAGTGAAAAATAAAACTTGTCGAACCCATAGAAAAATATTATTTTTCATGAGAAATGATTTTTTTTTTTTTTGTGAAAAATAATGGCAATCAAACACCAAATTAAGTTTTCCATGAAAAAATTTCAAATTTTCATGAATTTTTTTTCCTAAGAAAATAATTTCGTGAAATTAATTTATTTTTCACATATTTTTTACCTTACAATCAAACGCACACTTAAAAGTTCTCTACTTAAAAGCTCTACATTTACAAGTTTCTATCCAAAAGCTCTCTACAAATTTAGTCTTCTACAATTTTTATTTTATTTCTCTATTTAGAAGCTCTAAAACCTCTATTCACCATATATCGAAGTCTAAGAAAATTATTCTTTGCACATATGTACACTAAATGAATTATTTTACGAAGGAGATTTTATCCAACTTCTTTTAACTTATATGAATATTATGTTAGATAATTTACACAATCTTATTATCGGTCATTTTTTTAGCCGATACGAATTTATATTAAGGTACATTTTGCTTCTATTTGTTTATTATTAGACTATGAAGAAGCATACCATTTTATTCTTGAAGTTAATTTACAATTACCATATATAAATATTTATTTTACTCCACCATCAATAAGAATTGATAATATAAGTGAGGTTGTGCAAATTTGGGTCGAACCAATCCGACCCAAACGAACCAGTCGATTTTTAACTGAACCGATTGACTGCACTGGTTGGGCTAGTTGGATTCAATCAATGGATTGATAATATCCAAAATCGTTAAAACCGAACAAAACCAAACCAAAGCAAACCAAACCAAACAAAACCGATAGACCTTATGTATTTTTTTTTACAAATAATTACAAACATTGATTGAATCTCTCATCAAATAATTTTCAGAAAATTGACTGTACCGAAATTATTTTACATTAAATTAGTTCCAACGAAACAAGTTTAACAAAATTTAAAAAAATAATACAGTCCGCCAACTGAGTTGGCAGAAAACAGACGAGCCTAAAAGATGGCACACACAGACGAACATGTGGAACCCAGCGGACTCACCACACCCAAGTGTTTGTGGTGGGCCCACATAGTTTCATTTTTTGGAGGGGTGGGGGGGGGGGGGGGGGCGGGGAGGGGGGTTCGGTTGGGTGGGGATTTGTGGTTTGGTTTGGTTTGGTTTATGAGTTTTTTTTATAGTTTTTTTTTATTTTGGTTTTGGTTTGAGTTTGGCGGATAGTTTGGTTTTCATTTGTGTCTATGGAATATGAGTATTGTTCTAGCAGATGTGACACATATTTTAGGTTTAATAATAATAATAATAATAATAATAATAACTACAAGATGTTATCTAATTAAACACATATTCAAAATTAAATTTTTTTATGAGAAATCATAATTAAAATAGATATCACAATTTAAAATTATATTTAAACTATCTAATTAAATTATGGATGTCACAATTTAAGATAATATATTATGGATAGTAATATATTCAAAATTTAAATTATATAATAATAATAATAATAATAATAATAATAATAATAACTATAACATACATACAATTGTGGTATCAAATATTCTTAATTATGGTATAAAATATAATTATAGTATCATTTAATAATAATAATAATAATAATAATAATAATAATAACTATAACTATAACATACATACAATTGTGGTATCAAATATTTCTTAATTATGATATAAAATATAATTATAGTATCATTTTTAAAAAAAATTAACTAATAGTTTTTCTAAAGACAAATTTAAAATTAACAAAAATATTTTTCAAATATTATATACCACATCTATTATCATTAAAAAAAATTCTAAAGATAGATTTGAAATTTATTATGGACTCTTAACTAGCTTTTGAAAGGCATACCTTGACTATTCGTAGACAATGGATTGGTTCTCTTACAGTTCAATTAGAAATATGTTCAAAATTTAAATTATATTTAAACTAACTACAAGATTTTATCTACAGATAACAAAATAATTATTTAAAATAATGTAATTATTATTTGAATATATTACTATCATAATAATAATTATATTATAGGCACATATTTTAGGTTTAATAATAAATATTATCTATAGATAATATAATTTAAATTTTGAAATAATGTAATTATTATTATTATTATCTATAGATAATATAATTAAAAATTTTAATATATTACTATCCATAATATATTATAGTTATTATTATTACTTATATTATTGTTTGCCATTAAATCAAAAGGAGAACTAAAAGAACATGATTTGATTAACAAACTAAGAAAAAGTACAGAGAAGTCCTAAAAGACGATCTAAGTACAATTTTTTTCCTGGGGGTGACGATGGAGGGTTAGGAGTGTAGCAACTCTCTTTACTCTGTGGATGATCCGATGCGGAAATTCTTCTCTCTTGCTCGAGCGTAGGATTGCCAATAGCCAGCCGAGTCCTTTGTATGGGTATGGTACCTTGCTATTTACAGTCGCCCTGTGGACGTGCTATAGATGCCGCATATGTTCCTGCTTGGTGGCCGCATAGGGCTACTTCAACAGCATGAGGTTGTAACTGTGGCCGAATGTCACGGGGAGGCTGTCACGTGAGTTCAGTCCATATATGTTGTTGATGAGATCTCGGGGTTGTTATCAACCCGTTGTGGGCGTGACTTGGTCAGCTGGACACGTAGTCAGCACCAACTGTACGAAGATCTCTGCAGTTGTAACGGAAAGATCTTGTGAGTTGGAGGCCGTATAACAACTAGGCCGCATAATGATGAGGCTGCATGGGTCTTGTAGCCACATACGTGCTCTTGTTTGGGCCTTGGTCGAATAGACACTCTGGCCGCATGTTGGCAAGGCCGCATATGTTCTCTCATCTGCCTTTGGTGTGATGGACACTTTGGCTTCATGAGGACGATGACGCATAGAGTCGAGGCCGCATGTATGCTCTGGTCGCATATGTGTAACGACCCGTTCCGTTCAAGCGGACCGCCGATTTAAACGACAAAAGTGCAATGTCCCGACCCGCTTTGCTTCAGCGAAGATACTCGTTGAGGCAAGAGAATATCCAGACTTGTCTCTTCAGGAGTTCTATAAACCCCCTCGACCAGATTTTAGTATTTTAAAATTATTTTTAGCTAATTAGAATTATTGCAACTTTTAAATTTATTTTGCTTACATATTCTATTGATTTGGGCACCTGTCCATCACCTAATTAATTAGGGCATTACACTGACTGTTATCCCCAAACGAAGTTCACATACCCCTACTAGACAGACCAGTCTACTATCCTGCACTTTGTGCAACTCACAAATGTGCTGGTATGAGCTTCGTTTTGGACGCACAAATATCGTTACGAACGTACGTATTTATTTCCTATTTAATTTCCTGCTCTTTACCCATCTCTGTACCCCTAGAGATTTGAGGCCCAACTTGCACCAGTTTTGCTCAAACAAAAATACGATAATATTCTACACAGAACATACTACATTTAGTATATTGACACCGTAGTAAAATTATGACCCTACCTGCCTCTAGAAAATCAGAAAACACCGTGCGCAGTATTTATTAATTAATAAATACGGTGACCCGTATCACCTAGAAATCAAGCCCTGCCCCTGCCCAGGCTCACCCCCCCAAGGCACTTCCCCAGCTTTTCCCCCCAATTCTGTGATTTTTAGCATTTTTAGGAATCATGTGATTTTCCAGATAAATTGCGTAATTACGCAAAATACCAATTTTAGGACCTATTTGCAATTTATAAAATTGTAAGGGTTTTTCTGCAAATTTTTGTATGAGGTGTCACCCCCTATTGGCCCGTGATCGTGCACCGTCCATTTGGACGTGGGGCCCACCTCAAAAATATCAGGAAATATCCTAAAAATATCTTAGATATTAATTTACATAAATACCCCTAACAAATACCCTAATTACATATATATCCTAAACCCTAAACCTATATAAACTACCACAGCCCCCCCATTCCAACACACCCCACCACCAGCACGACCACCCTCCGGCCACCGGACCGCCGCCAACCACCTCGCCCCTCCCCCAGCTACTCCCCGGCCAACCACCACCCCCTCCGGCCACCGCCGGCGCCGCCAAGAGCTCTCACAAACCCAACCCCGACCCTGCACACAACACCCCACCACCAACCCGACCTCCCCCCACCACCGCCTCCGACCGCCTTGGTCCACCGCCACCACCCCCATCCGCTTCGCCACCCTCCCCTCTACCGGACCACCCTGCCCCCACCGCCCCACGACGCCCCCAGCCGCCGCCAGCCAGCCCGCAGCTCCTCCCCGACCACCCGACCACCAGCCTAGCCGACCCACCCCGACCTCCCAGGACACCACCACCGCCACCTCTGGCCTCCGCCACCCTCCCCATAACCCTTCGCCGCCCCCTCCCCCGCCATCCCGACAGCCTGCACCGCCGCCTCCGCCGCCGCCGACGCCGCTGCTGCCGCTGCAAACTGCCACTGCTGCTGTTGCTATCAGCTACAGCCACTGCTTTGGCTGCCGTTCCGGCCAGCCACCACCTCCTCCGCCGCCGTCCTCCCGCTGGCGACAAGGCGTGGGCCCCCCCTGTCAGACAGGTATACCCCCCCCACCCTCTCTGTACGTATATACCTATATATATGTATATGTATGTATATGTGTATATATATATATGTATATGTATATTTATATATATATATATATATATGTTTATATATATATTATAATATATAATATATATTATAATTTATATTACTGTATATATACAGTATATTTATACAGTATACATATATTATTATTATATATTTAATATGTATTTAATATATATATTTATGTTTATATGTATCTCTATCTATATTTATACATATATATTAAATATATAATATATTATGTGTATATATATATATATATATATATATATATATATATATATATATATATATATATATATATATATGTATATTATGTATTATATACTTATTAATATATTTACAATAAACATATATATACAGTATATATATTTATTATATGCATATTGCATTTTTATTATTTATATGCATTTATTTATTTATATATATATATATATATATATATATATATATATATTTATTTATGTATATACTTAAATATATAATTATATATACTATATTACTATATATTATTATTATTATATTACAGTATATAATATGTACTATACTATTTATATATATACTAAATACTATATGAATATATATATATATAGTATTACTATCATATATTATATGCTTTTTATTTTTATTCAGAATATATATATGTATATATAAATATATATTTATGTATATGATCATATATATATAATTATATATATTATAATTTATTATATAATCAGTATATATATATAATACTATTACATTATATGTATATACATATGTATTTTATTTGTTTATATATATATATATATACATATATTTTCATATATGTATATATTCTATATGTATTATATTATATACATGTAAATATATTATTTATATATATATATATATATATATATATTTTATATTCAGATTATATGTATATTTAATATATATTTATGTATATATGTATATATATTGTATTATATATATATATATCCTGCTTTATATTTATATATATATATATATATTATTACATATATAATTATGTAGTATATAACATAAGTATTTTTCTCCTTGCATTTATATATATTATATATACTTATATATATGTGTTATATATATATAAGCTATATTTGAATATAAGTATATTTATATATATATTGCTTTAAATCTTATATGTACATATATTTATATTACTACATATATATATATATATATATATATATATATATATATATATATATATATATATATATATATATATATATATATATATATATATATATATATATATATATATATATATTATGTAGTACATAAAATATATATAGCATATATATATTTTATTATTTCTTCTTGCATTTTGTATATATAAATATATAAGTACTTATATTTATTTATCTCTATAAGTATTTATGATATGTAATATTATTATATATTATTATGCTCTAATACTATATATGTATTAATACATATATATTATTATGTATTTATTTTCATAAGTATAAATGCTATATATATATATTATATATAGGACTTTACATGTATCTATATTTAAATGGTATTTAATGTACGCTTTATGTAAATTATATTTACGAACCCTGTATGTCCTAAACAGAGTACACCTGCAACGCAGTCAGTGACCCATGGTCACAGGGCCTCTCAGACTTGACTGCAAGAACAGGTTCTTGGTGCTTCCAGCACAAAGGCGTAGGCAAGTATACCTTGCCAAGTTTACTGTTTAAATACAAATATTGTTATATGCTATTTCTCTTGAACTTCATATGACTGTGTACCTGAGATTGCCTTGGGTACCGTCAACAAGTACGTTGACACGTAGTGCAATTGACTTAGTCTTTACAGACTTACCATCAACTGCAAGGGTATCTTAATATCCTCCTAGACCCTGACACGGGTACACGCAACAAGGTTGCACTTCATTTTGGGATGCAAGTTTACGTAGTTGATTAGCTACCAGTACGTGCGACGTGCATCACGGCTTAGCACAAAATCAGAAAAGTTACGACTTGGCATTAGTTACATTGGGCGGGGAGAACGACTAAAAGACGTATGTGTAAACACCCTAAAATTTTTCAGTTATTTAAAAATCAATTATTGGGAATTTTTCTGCAATTTTCAGGAATTAACAAAGGTGCTGTGGTGATTATGTAATTTTTAATTGCTAATAACTAATATTAAAATGTAATGAAAATATGATTTTATGGTGTAAAATAGAAAACCGGACTTAGGGTAATTTTTCTGGATTTTATTGGGCCTCAGACCTATTTTTAAATGCCTAAAAACTATTTAAGGTAATTAATTAATTAATTAATTGTTTTTATTATTATTATTATTATTATTATTATTATTATTATTATTATTATTATTATTATTATTATTGTTTTTATTTTGTTTTTGGGCCCGGCCCGGCCCAGTGGGCCGAGCCCAGTAGCCCAGCCCAGCCACCCTAGCGGGTCGGGCGGGTCCGTCCACCCGGAGCCCGCCGCCCGACCCGACCCGGTCCCCCATCTTCCCCACGTCGCCTGTGCGACCGGATCCCTCGGCCACTGCCCGGGCTCTCCGCCGCCTCCGCCGGGAAGACCACGACCTCCCCGGCTCCGCGTTCCCCGGCCACGTCCCGGCGCCACCCTGCCCGCCTGAGCCCCTATAAATTCCCCCTCTTCCTCCCTCTTCCGCCTCCCCCATCTCCCTCGATCCCCGCCGGAACCCCTCCGACGACCCCCGAGACCCGCCGCCCTCCTCAGACCATCACGCTGCCGCCGCCACCAACCCGCCGTGTGCCGCCCGAGCCGGCCTCCCCCTTCTCCTTCCTCCTCTCTCCTCCCAGTCGAACCCCTGCCCGAGCCCGCCTCCGGCGACCCTCTGCCGGCGCCGCCTGCGTCCCGAGCCCCCGGCAACGCCGTCCCCGGCTCCCTCCGCCGCCAGCGCCGCCTTAGCCGCCTCCGCCGTGTCCGCCAGCAGAGCCCTAGGCCGGACACGATTCAGCCCTAGGCCGAACACAGGACACTGTGTCCAGGACACAGTAGACCGACTCAGGACACGTCTCGGATACGAAAACCCCAGTTTCCCGGAGCCTCGTTTAGGTACTCGTATCTCGTACCCTGTATCTCCGTTTTCGATTCTGTAAATTGTGTTGCGAAGCCTGTATGACCCTCTCGGTGCCCGGATAAACCGCTTGGGGCATCGCGTCCTGTGGTGATCGCACACCGCGATCGAAAAACAGGAAAAAACCAGACCCTGTTTCACCCCGGAACTGAGTACGCCCCGCCAAATGGTACGACTTGGTCGCGTGCGGTCTTCACAGATACGTGCGCGTCGTTGATACGGACGTGTGGGATTTCGCGAAAGCTGATTCGGGTGTGCGTGCACACCGGAATCAACGCGTATCCGCGGACATCGTCCCGTATCCGACTTTTCTGTAATTTACCCTAACTTCGTGCACATACGTCGGATCGAGACAAAACTTGTGCCATCGGACTCGTAGCGATACGCTGGTCCTGTGGGTCAAGTTTGGTTCGATTCTGAGAACGTTGACGAAATCGCGTGTCGTGGGCCCCACAAGCCCCGTTCGACGGGCGATTTTGTGATCGGCTCATCGGAATTTAATTCTGAAAGTTCCGTTGGGTTCGTATCAGCGTTCCTGACCTGTTGACACTAAGTTTGGTGAATTTGGAGACCGTTGACCCTGACACGTTTTTCGGTGCAAAGCGGGCCCACCGGTGGACCCCGTTTTGACCCGAAATTGTCGTTTTTGCCCTTGTCTCCAAATTGGACACAAGGACAGGCATTCCTAGCTATTTGACATCTTCTGAGCGTGATGGTACTGTTTATTTCAGCTTTCGGAGACATCTCTGGAAATTTCAGAAAACAGGACCTTAGTGGAATCTAAACATCAGGCAAGTGCACCTTGCCAAACTTGCAGTCTTTATCTTCATATTTCCTGTAATAATACTTTGCTGGATGTCTTGTGTAAATTCATATAAACTTGTTTAAACTGCTTAACCTAGGAAACGTATGATGTACCTAGTGTCCGATCCTAGTCGGGTGCCAACACCGTACGCGATGTTGGGTTCGTCATTTAGAGATGGATTTACGATACCCTTTACTTTTGTACTTGACATATCAAGTACCCTACAACCCAGGACACTTGACACTATACATGGACAGAATCTTCCTGAGATATTCATGGTGATTCTGTATAGGATACAGGACTTGACAGAGATATTTTAGTTATAGATAGTATGACTTGTTGCATTAGTTATAATCCCGCTGACATGGACATGAGACGTTATGGTCATGGTTTGCGTGATTACATTGGGTGGGGAGATACACACAGGCTACAGGCTGTTCTATATATATATCTACTATTATTGTGAGGTTGTAGACTCTCCAGCAGAGCTAGACCCTTTACGTGTTATTACTGCTACCGGCTCCCCGACACAGAGCTTGTAGCGGTCTCAGCCTGAGTACTAGTGTTGCTCTCATTTGCATATCACATAGATGGTTACATAGTTTACCCTGCTGTTTCATTTATTTATTTGCACTGCATTTATTTGACTTGTTTTATTTTGTGCCTTGCTATGTCCACTGAGGACCTGGAATGGATGATGTCCCCAGGTTTAGCTGAGGAGCAGTATCCCGAGGTGTACGGGACCGGAGCTGAAGCTATTGCTGGAGCAGAACTGAACCCTGAAGACGAGGTGACTGCCGAAGACTTCTCCTGAGTACCTGTTCCCGTACTCAGTATTTATTTCATGTTTATCTCTTTTGTTCCTGGCCTATTGAGCCAGTGTATTCAGACATAAGCCGGATTGTTTCTCCGACTGACTTGTTGTTGCTATTTATTTCTATTTCATTATGCAGTTTATTTCTTTATCTTTATGGATGAGATTAGTGTGACTTGTTGTAGTAGACCTTCTTTACAGCTTAAGTACGCCCTGATGGTTCCATTAAATTGGGTTATCCATCGTTGCGTGCTGCTGGCCATTGCCACGCATCTCCAGTCCCTCGGCATTTTGAGACTGGGGCGTGACATGATTTTTGTGGTGGCCCATGCAGGTCTAAACTAAATTGTTCGGTTTCAACTTAGGGACCGGACATGCCTGCAATGAGATAGGATAAGTTTTAGGATCTCATCCATTGATTGAATCGTTTTTGGACTCTATGTCGAATTCAATTAAATTGCTTGAATTGCATCCTGTTTTGATTCCTCTGTGCGTTCTCATTGTTTCCTTTTGATGCAGAGTAATGGATCCCAGAAGTGGTGACGAGACCCCCTTGGGTACACCGCCTGAAGCGGTGGTTACCTGTGAAGCTGGAACGACGCCAGATACCAGAGGACAATCCTCTCAGAACAATCAAACTGGCCAGCCAAGTTCCAGGTTCAGGCGTGATGACATCCCGCCTTCACCCCAGTTCCCTCCTACGATGCCTGTCTTTCCTCCAGGGCAGGCAATGGACGGACAGCAAATATTCCAGATGTTCTATGCCATGATGCAGGCACAACAACAGATCCAACAGGAGGCCCAACGTCATGAGGCCGAGAACCTAAGGAACAACATAGTCGCAGCATTGGAATATGTAAATCTACCAGATAGGCGGTCAGCGACGGGATCTATCACAGATTTCTGTCAACTCAAGCCCCGTACCTTCTCGGGCAAGGAAGGACCAACTGAAGTTCATGAATGGCTTACGAACACGCAGCATCAGTTGGAGGCCGCTGAACTTCCAAGGGACAAGTGGATGATTGCCGTCAGGATGCAACTGACGGACAACGTGCACCATTGGTGGCTGTCCGAAGAAAGAAGGCTCGGACATGATCAAGTCACCTGGGAGGAGTTCTCCAGACTCTTCCAGGAAATGTACATCCCTGCTGTGGCTCGGTCAGAACTCCGAGACAGATTTAACCGCCTGATCCAGGGAAACATGACGGTGGAGGAATATAACGCCGAATTCATTCGCCTGAGCCGCTTCGCCCCTTCTCTAATTCCTACCGAAGAAGAGAAGGCGGAGAAGTTCTTTGATGGACTCAGGTTCGAGCTTCAGAAGTTAATCGGATCGGTCGCGCCCACATCTTACTCCGACGTCCTAGCTGCAGCACGTCGGATGGAGCGCGTTACTCGGAGGGAATCAAGCCTGAAACGTCCATTCTCCTCAGCACCGTCCAAGTCATCACCAGGGGAATCTGCTAAACGGCCCCAGAAGAGCCCGCTTCCAAGAGCAGCAACTAAGAACTTGCCTACTTGCCATTACTGCGGCAAAGTAGGACATATTGAAAGAGAATGTAGACGCAAACTGGGACTCTGCCTGGTTTGCGGATCCGGACAACACTTCTCAAAGGACTGCTCGGAACGTCGAGAGGGAGTTCCGAATCGACCAGCTCCACCTGCAGCTCTTCCAACTGGGGGAGCAACACAGACAGGGCCTGGAGGAGCCAGGCCACCTCTACCACCTCAGGCAGCAATGTTCCAGCAAGCTCGTCAGCAAAGGGGTCCCGCTCAGGGACGAGGTCAGGCATATGCACTAGCAGTCACTGAGGAAGCTACTGCAGGCGAAGTGATAGCAGGTACCATATTAGTAGCTTCAATTCCTGCTGTAGCATTATTTGATTCTGGAGCCTCGCATTCTGTCACGCCCCAGTCCCAAAATACCGTGGGACCGGACGCGTGTCAACGGCCAGCAGTACGCACCGATGGACCAACTCACTATAAAGGATCCATCAGGGCATACTTAAGCTGTAAAACAAGTCTACGACAATCATGGTACAACTAATCTCATCCACACAAGACATAAACATGATCCACAGAATAAATAAGGAATGTAAATCATCATCCAGTCTCACATAGTACTTCGGGGAACAACCCGATAAATATCTAGTACAATGGTTCATCTGACCAGAATATAAAAGACTGAAATAAAATATAAAAGCTGAGCATAAACATGGATGCTCAAGAGAAGTCTTCAGCTAAGACCTCGTCCTCAGATGGTGGTACAACTCCTGGATCAGCTCCTGCTCCGGTCCCGTAAACTTCGGGATAAACCTTGTCTGCAAAATCTGGGGACAAAAATCCGGATCCAGGTCCTCAGGGGACATAGCAAGGTACAAGAAAGCTCATGCCAATAAATACAGATAAGCAGTGCAGCAATATATAACTAAATGAAACAAAAGGGTAAATATGTAACCATCTAAGTGTAAAATGCAAGTGAGAGCATCACTAGTCTCAGGCTGAGCCACTACAAGCTCTGTGTCGGGGAGCCGGTAGCGGTAATAACCGGTAGTGGGTCTAGCTCTGCTACGAGAGTCTACGACCTCTCAATAATAGAAGATATATATATGTAAACAGCCTGTAGCCTGTGTGTCTCTCCCCACCCAATGTAACCACGCATATCATGACCATAACGTCTCATGCCCATGTCAAGCGTGATCATAGCTAAATGCAACCAGTCATACAGTATCTAAGAATATAATGTCCATGTCCTATATCCTATACAGAATCACCACGAATATCTCGGGAAAATCCTGTCTCATGAATAGTGTCCAGTGTCCTGGGTCATAGAGTACTTGATAAGACAAGTACGGGAATAAAGTGTCACGGATATCCATCTCTAGATGACCGTACCCAACACTGTGTACAGTGTCGGCACCCGACTGATAATCGGACGCTAAGTACGTCACACGGTCCTAGGTTGAGCATGCACAGCAATATATATATAAGCAAGGAAAATAGATAACTAAGCTGCATAGATTGGCAAGGTACACTTGCCTGATGTCCGAGTATCAACAACTGTCCTGGTATCTGTGGATCCGGTAGGGACTACTCCAAAAGCTGTAATAAATATCACCAACAGTCTCAGAAGATGTCAAATAGCTGGAAATGCCTGTCCTTACGTCCAATTTGGACACAGGGGCAAAAAGGTCATTTTCGGGCCAAAGCGGGTTCCACATGTGGGCCACCTTGCACCGAAAAGCGTGTCAGGGTCAAGGGTCTCCAAATTCCGCAAACTCAGTGTCTACAAGTCAGGAACGACGATACGAACCCAACGGAACTTCCAGAATTGGATTCCGATGAGCCGATCACAAAATCACCCGTCAAGTGGAGCCTGTAGGGCCCACGATACGTGATTTTGTCAACGTCCTCAGAATCGAACCAAACTTGGCTCACAGGACCAGCGTATTACTATGGATCCGATGGCGCAAGTTTCGTCTCGATCCGACGCGTGTACACGAAGTTACAGCGTGTTTCAGAAAGGACGGATACGGAGTGTCGTCGGCGGATACGCGTTGATTCCGGGGTGCACGCACCTCCGAATCGACTTCTGCGAAATCCTACACGACCGTATCAACGTCGCACACAGTTTGGTAAAGACCGCGTGCGACCAAGTCGTCCCGATTGGCGGGGCGGACTCAGTTCCGGGGTGAAACAGGGCGTTGTTTCTTCCTGTTTTGGATCGCGGTGTACGATCACTACAGGACGCGATGCACCGAGCGAATTATACGGGCACCGAGAGGGGTATACAGTCTACGCATAGCAACTGACGGAATTGAAATCGGAGTTGCGAGGAGGGAGAAATCAGTACCTGAACAGGGCTCCGCGAATGCTGAATTCCAAGTGTCCACGCGTCAATTCCGTGTCCTGGTTCAGAACTTCTGCTTCCTCGTGTCCGTGGCGAGTCAGAGCTAGGGCTCTGTCTGCGGATGGCTTCGCCGGGGGTCAGCCTCGAGGTCGGCTAGGGCTTCGGCGCTTGGGACGATCGGGTGGAGGGATGGCTGAGTCACGGTGATGAGGGGTTCCGGCACGGGTTCAGTCGAAGGGGCGGTGGCTGAGGGGATCCGGCACGGGTTCAGTCGAAGGGGGCGGTGGCTGAGGGGATCTACGCGGGGGTCGTCGACCGTGGATCGTCGGCCTGACTGCGGGGTTCGCGGCGGAGGACGGAGATGGGGGAAGTCGGTCTGGGCGAACTCGGCAGCGGGGTTCAGGTGCTGGGAAGCGGCGGTGCCACAGGTCAACTGCTCGGCGGAGCAGCAAGATGATCGTCGGCGACTTGATGGCGGCGGGGTTTAGGTTTAGGGGATGGCGAGGCACGGACGCCGAGGAGGCTCTATATAGGCTACTACAGGAGCCTTCGGCGGAGGAAACCTAGGGTTTCCATACGGTTTGGATCAGGGTCGGGTTCGGTTTGGATCCAACCCGATCCGAACGCGGGGTTTGGTTCAGCTTGGGTCTGGTTCAACTTCCAAATAGCTAAAGGTCCTCGATACGTTGCTCCGGTGTCCAATAAATTCACCGAAAAATGCCATGCGTCCGATTCTCCATTATACACAATAAATTTCTATTTCCAGAATATTTTAACTCCATTTAGTCACACTTAAAATTATTTAACCCCAAATCACCTTAGCTATAAATTCCAGAAAAATACCGAAAATACGGAAAATTATATAAATTTTATTCCTGAAATTTAGGGTGTTTACAATCTTCCCTCCTTAAAAGGATTGCGTCCTCGCAATCAAAGAATAAGCTGCTAAAGAAAGAGTTATGGAAATACAAGGTGGCCTAGTTTACAACTGCCTCCTCGAACAAGTGGGGGTATCGCTGACGCATACTATCTTCTCGTTCCCAAGTTGATTCGCCTGGTGAATGATGTTTCCATGCTACACGAACCAGTCTGATCGTCTGTCCCCGTAGTGTCTTCTCACTGACGTCGAGGATGCCAACTGGTTGTTCCTCATACCTCAAGCTCGGGCCTACTGCGATCTCTGAATGATCGACTACGTGACTTGGGTCGGTCACGTACCTTCGCAGCTGTGAGACGTGGAATACGTCATGCACTCCCTCTAAGGATGGAGGTAATGCAAGCCGATAAGCCACCTCACCAATGCGCTCGAGGATGTCAAATGGCCCAATATACCTTGGGCTCAGCTTGCCTCTGCTCCCGAATCTGATAGTACCCCGAGTGGGCGAAATCCTCAAGAACACGTGATCTCCTTCCTTGAACTCTAGGGGACGCCGGTGTGTATCAGCCCAATGCTTCTGTCTGTCCTGAGCTGCTCTTAGATGATTCTGTATCTGCTTTACCTTCTCCACTGTCTGCGTTACCAATTCTGGACCCAGTATTTGACGTTCACCAACGTCACTCCAACACACAGGTGATCTGCACTTCCTTCCGTATAAAGCTTCAAATGGCGCCATCTGAATGCTGGCCTGATAACTGTTATTGTAGGAGAACTCTACTAAGTGCAAATGATCTTCCCAAGATCCTCCGAAATCTAGCATACATGATCGCAACATGTCCTCCAAGATCTGAATGGTGCGCTCCGATTGTCCATCTGTCTGCGGGTGGTATGCCGTGCTGAATTTGAGTCTGGTGCCTAAACTCTCTTGCATGCTCCTCCAGAAATGAGATGTAAATCTCGAATCTCGATCCGATACAATACTAACAGGTACTCCATGTAATTTGACGATTTGTCGCATATACATGTCAGCTAGTACCTCTGTGGACTGTCCAACTCTAAATGGCAAGAAGTGTGCCGATTTAGTGAGTCGATCCACGATAACCCAAACTGCATCTCTTCCGCTGGGGCTCTTCGGAAATCCTGTGACAAAATCCATCGTGATATGCTCCCACTTCCATTCCGGTATCGGAAGCGGTTGTAACATACCTGCAGTTCTCTGATGCTCCGCCTTCACTTGTTGACATACTAAACATTTGGCCACAAATCTCGCGATCTCTCTCTTCATTCCATGCCACCAGTAATACTGTCTCAAGTCCCGATACATCTTGGTTCCTCCTGGGTGAACAGAGTACATAGAGCTATGTGCTTCAGTCATTAACTCCTGTCTCAATTCTCCATTTGGAACATACAAGCGGTTTCCAAATCTCAATGTCCCGTCTTCATGGATGCGTAGTCCTGTCTGGATGCCGGCTTCTGTCCTTTCTTTGAGTCTTCGGAATCTAGCATCGGTGGGCAATGCTTCTTTAATCTTCTCCACGAGGGATGACTGAATCTCAAGATTAGCCATCAATCCATTCTGTCCCGGTACGATAACCTCTATCTGTAGCTCCTGTAAATCTCGCAATAACTCGGGCTGCATCGTCAAGAAATACGCCGTAGGCTTCCTGCTGAGTGCATCTGCAACAACATTCGCCTTTCCCGGATGATACTGCAGATCTATGTCAAAATCTACCATTAGTTCTAGCCAGCGCCTCTGCCTCATGTTAAGCTCCTTCTGAGTATACACATACTTCAGACTCTTGTGATCAGTAAAGATTTCTACCCTCTCTCCATAAAGATAGTGCCTCCATATCTTCAGTGCGAATATAACTGCTGCTAGCTCCAGATCATGTGTGGGGTAGTTCTTCTCGTGGTCCTTCAACTGTCTCGACGCATAAGCAATGACCTTGCCATGTTGCATCAAAACACATCCTAGTCCACTGCCTGATGCATCACTGTAAACAACAAAACCTCCTGACCCTGAAGGAAGAGTCAAGACAGGTGTTGTTGTTAATCTTCTCTTCAGTTCTTCAAAAGCCTTCTGGCAGTCTTCTGTCCATACAAACTCCTGATCCTTTCGTGTCAGCTTCGTCATTGGTTCTGCAATCCTCGAGAAATTCTCTACAAACCTTCGGTAATATCCCGCGAGTCCGAGAAAACTTCTCACCTCTGCGACTGATGTGGGTGTAGGCCATGTCTCAATTGCTGCAACCTTCTCTGGATCCACTGAAAGTCCTTCTCCTGATATGATGTGTCCCAAGAAAGGCACTCTGTCCATACAGAACTCACACTTGCTGAGTTTGGCATATAACTTCTCTTGCCTCAAGGTCTCTAACACGATTCTAAGATGCTCCTCGTGCTCTTCAGGGCTCTTGGAATATATGAGAATGTCATCAATGAACACCACTATGAATTTATCCAAGAATTGATGGAAGACCCTGTTCATTAAGCTCATAAACACTGCTGGCGCGTTGGTTAAACCAAACGGCATCACCAAGAACTCGTAATGCCCATACTTTGTCCTGAAAGCTGTCTTCGGGATGTCTTCCTTCCTTACCTTGATCTGATGATAGCCGGATCTAAGGTCAATCTTCGAGAATACCCTTGCACCACTCAATTGATCGAATAGATCATCAATGTGTGGTAAGGGATACCTGTTCTTGATGGTTACAGCATTTAGTGCCCTGTAATCAATGCACAACCGTACTGTTCCATCCTTCTTCGGCACAAATAAGATGGGTGCTCCCCAAGGTGAAACACTGGGGCGAATGAAACCCTTCTCCAACAGATCATCTACCTGTTCCTTCAACTCCACTAACTCCTTAGGTGCTAGCCGATAAACCGATGAAGTGATTGGCTCTGCTCCTGGAGTTAAGTCTATTGTGAATTCTATTTCCCGATCAGGCGGTAAACCTGGAAGGTCATCAGGAAATACATCCACAAAACCTGATATGACTCTTGGGTAACCTGTCTCCTCTTCTACAGATAATACCCTAAGAGTAGGCTGAACTCCTTGCTCTACTGCTCCTCGGAGAAACTCGAATTCTGGGTGTCCTGGCGGTCTAAATATAACCCGCCCAAGTCGGCAATCAAGAGTCGCATGGTACTGACTTAACCAGTCCATACCAAGTACGACATCATAATCCGGCATAGAAAATATCAAAAATTGAGCTCGCATCTCTCGGCCACAAACTATTACAGAACATGATCTACAGACGTCACTAACCGGAATAATACCACCTCCCGTAAGAATCCTCTTCATCTTCGGGAGGGGTGCGGTAGCTACTCTATGGGTGGCTACAAAGCTAGCTGCTATAAATGAATGCGATGCTCCAGAATCAAATAAAACTACAGCTGGTAATGAAGCTACTAAAATAGTACCTGCGATGACCTCGCCTGCTGTAGCCTCCTCCTCAACAGCTAATGGGAATGCCTGTCCCCGTCCCTGAGCTGGACCTCTCTGCTGCTGCTGCTGATGAAATAGGGCCGCCTGTGGTGCCAGGGGTGGTCTCTGCTGGTTCCCTCCTGGGGCTGGTGGTCTGACCCCACCAACTCCTGTCTGCTGGCCTCCTGCTGCTGGATAGGCTGGTCGTGGTGCAGGTAATGCTAGTCTTGGTGCTCCGTCTCTGCGTTCAGAACAGTCCCTGGAAAAGTGCTGGCTGGATCCGCAGCTCAAACATAATCCCAACTTACGCCTGCATTCCTTCTCAATGTGTCCTACCTTGCCGCAGTGGTGACAAGTAGGAAGAGGTCTGTCTCTATGTGCTGCTCTATCTGGCATACCCCTCTGGGTTCGCTTTACTGAATCCCAATGTGCTGGCCTGGATGGTGCTGATGTGATAGGCCTCTTCAGGTTAGTCTCCCTTCTAGCGACGCGCTCCAAGCGTCGGGCTGCTGCAAGGACATCGGTATAAGAGGTAGGTGCTACCGATCCAATCACTCTCTGAAGCTCGAACTTCAAGCCGTCAAAGAACTTCTCTGCTTTTTCTTCCTCCGTCGAAATCAATGTCGGGGCAAAGCGGCTCAGGCGAATAAATTCCGCATTATATTCCTCCACTGACATGCTGCCTTGGATAAGGCGGTTGAACCTGTCTCTGAGCTCTGACCGTGCGACTGCCGGGATGTACATCTCTTGGAAGAGTCTGGAGAACTCTTCCCATGTGGCTCTGTCCTGTCCGAGCCTCCTTTCTTCTGCTAACCACCAGTGGTGCGCATTATCAGTTAACTGCATTCTAACTGCAGTCATCCACTTCTCTCTCGGAAGTTCAGCGGCTTCCAACTGATGCTGAATATTGGTGAGCCACTCATGAACTTCCGTTGGCCCTTCCTTACCAGAAAATGTGCGAGGTTTGAGGTGACGGAAATCAGTGATAGATCCCGTCGCTGTTCGCCTCGTTGGGGGATTTGCCTGCTCCAATGCGGATACCAGGCTGGTCCTCAGATACTCGGCCTCCTGCCGATGGGCCTCCTGCTGAATCTGTTGCTGTGCTTGCATCATAGCATACATCATCTGGAACATTTGTTGCCCGTCCATGGCTTGTCCTGGCGGGAATACTGGCATCTGGGGAGTGAACTGTGGTGGAGGTGGGATGTCATTTCTCCGGAACCTTGGATTAGGCTGTCCGGTTTGATCACTCTGCGATGCTTGTCCACCATCCCCTGGTGTCACTCCGTCTCCGTAAGTAACCACAGCGTCGTGTGGCGTATCCAAAGGAATATCATCTCTGTTCCCGGAATCCATTGCTCTGAAATCAAAAGATAAACTATGAGAACGCTCAGAGGAATCAATACAGGATGCAGTTCAAGTAAAAATATTTCGAGTTCGATATAGAGTTCAACAATGGTTAAATAATGGATGAGAACCTAGAACTTATCCTATCCTTAGGGCAGGCTGGTTCGGTCCCTAAGTTGAAACCGAACAATTTAGTCGTAGACCTGCATGGGCCACCACAAAAACCATGTCACGCCCCAGTCCCAAAATACCGTGGGACCGGACGCGTGTCAACGGCCAGCAGTACGCACCGATGGACCAACTCACTATAAAGGATCCATCAGGGCATACTTAAGCTGTAAAACAAGTCTACGACAATCATGGTACAACTAATCTCATCCACACAAGACATAAACATGATCCACAGAATAAATAAGGAATGTAAATCATCATCCAGTCTCACATAGTACTTCGGGGAACAACCCGATAAATATCTAGTACAATGGTTCATCTGACCAGAATATAAAAGACTGAAATAAAATATAAAAGCTGAGCATAAACATGGATGCTCAAGAGAAGTCTTCAGCTAAGACCTCGTCCTCAGATGGTGGTACAACTCCTGGATCAGCTCCTGCTCCGGTCCCGTAAACTTCGGGATAAACCTCGTCTGCAAAATCTGGGGACAAAAATCCGGATCCAGGTCCTCAGGGGACATAGCAAGGTACAAGAAAGCTCATGCCAATAAATACAGATAAGCAGTGCAGCAATATATAACTAAATGAAACAAAAGGGTAAATATGTAACCATCTAAGTGTAAAATGCAAGTGAGAGCATCACTAGTCTCAGGCTGAGCCACTACAAGCTCTGTGTCGGGGAGCCGGTAGCGGTAATAACCGGTAGTGGGTCTAGCTCTGCTACGAGAGTCTACGACCTCTCAATAATAGAAGATATATATATGTAAACAGCCTGTAGCCTGTGTGTCTCTCCCCACCCAATGTAACCACGCATATCATGACCATAACGTCTCATGCCCATGTCAAGCGTGATCATAGCTAAATGCAACCAGTCATACAGTATCTAAGAATATAATGTCCATGTCCTATATCCTATACAGAATCACCACGAATATCTCGGGAAAATCCTGTCTCATGAATAGTGTCCAGTGTCCTGGGTCATAGAGTACTTGATAAGACAAGTACGGGAATAAAGTGTCACGGATGTCCATCTCTAGATGACCGTACCCAACACTGTGTACAGTGTCGGCACCCGACTGATAATCGGACGCTAAGTACGTCACACGGTCCTAGGTTGAGCATGCACAGCAATATATATATAAGCAAGGAAAATAGATAACTAAGCTGCATAGATTGGCAAGGTACACTTGCCTGATGTCCGAGTATCAACAACTGTCCTGGTATCTGTGGATCCGGTAGGGACTACTCCAAAAGCTGTAATAAATATCACCAACAGTCTCAGAAGATGTCAAATAGCTGGAAATGCCTGTCCTTACGTCCAATTTGGACACAGGGGCAAAAAGGTCATTTTCGGGCCAAAGCGGGTTCCACATGTGGGCCACCTTGCACCGAAAAGCGTGTCAGGGTCAAGGGTCTCCAAATTCCGCAAACTCAGTGTCTACAAGTCAGGAACGACGATACGAACCCAACGGAACTTCCAGAATTGGATTCCGATGAGACGATCACAAAATCACCCGTCAAGTGGAGCCTGTGGGGCCCACGATACGTGATTTTGTCAACGTCCTCAGAATCGAACCAAACTTGGCTCACAGGACCAGCGTATTACTATGGATCCGATGGCGCAAGTTTTGTCTCGATCCGACGCGTGTACACAAAGTTACAGCGTGTTTCAGAAAGGACGGATACGGAGTGTCGTCGGCGGATACGCGTTGATTCCGGGGTGCACGCACCTCCGAATCGACTTCTGCGAAATCCTACACGACCGTATCAACGTCGCACACAGTTTGGTAAAGACCGCGTGCGACCAAGTCGTCCCGATTGGCGGGGCGGACTCAGTTCCGGGGTGAAACAGGGCATTGTTTCTTCCTGTTTTGGATCGCGGTGTACGATCACTACAGGACGCGATGCACCGAGCGAATTACACGGGCACCGAGAGGGGTATACAGTCTACGCATAGCAACTGACGGAATTGAAATCGGAGTTGCGAGGAGGGAGAAATCAGTACCTGAACAGGGCTCCGCGAATGCTGAATTCCAAGTGTCCACGCGTCAATTCCGTGTCCTGGTTCAGAACTTCTGCTTCCTCGTGTCCGTGGCGAGTCAGAGCTAGGGCTCTGTCTGCGGATGGCTTCGCCGGGGGTCAGCCTCGAGGTCGGCTAGGGCTTCGGCGCTTGGGACGATCGGGTGGAGGGATGGCTGAGTCACGGTGATGAGGGGTTCCGGCACGGGTTCAGTCGAAGGGGCGGTGGCTGAGGGGATCCGGCACGGGTTCAGTCGAAGGGGGCGGTGGCTGAGGGGATCTATGCGGGGGTCGTCGACCGTGGATCGTCGGCCTGACTGCGGGGTTCGCGGCGGAGGACGGAGATGGGGGAAGTCGGTCTGGGCGAACTCGGCAGCGGGGTTCAGGTGCTGGGAAGCGGCGGTGCCACAGGTCAACTGCTCGGCGGAGCAGCAAGATGATCGTCGGCGACTTGATGGCGGCGGGGTTTAGGTTTAGGGGATGGCGAGGCACGGACGCCGAGGAGGCTCTATATAGGCTGCTACAGGAGCCTTCGGCGGAGGAAACCTAGGGTTTCCATACGGTTTGGATCAGGGTCGGGTTCGGTTTGGATCCAACCCGATCCGAACGCGGGGTTTGGTTCAGCTTGGGTCTGGTTCAACTTCCAAATAGCTAAAGGTCCTCGATACGTTGCTCCGGTGTCCAATAAATTCACCGAAAAATGCCATGCGTCCGATTCTCCATTATACACAATAAATTTCTATTTCCAGAATATTTTAACTCCATTTAGTCACACTTAAAATTATTTAACCCCAAATCACCTTAGCTATAAATTCCAGAAAAATACCGAAAATACGGAAAATTATATAAATTTTATTCCTGAAATTTAGGGTATTTACAATCTTTCCTCCTTAAACGGATTGCGTCCTCGCAATCAAAGAATAAGCTGCTAAAGAAAGAGTTATGGAAATACAAGGTGGCCTAGTTTACAACTGCCTCCTCGAACAAGTGGGGGTATCGCTGACGCATACTATCTTCTCGTTCCCAAGTTGATTCGCCTGGTGAATGATGTTTCCATGCTACACGAACCAGTCTGATCGTCTGTCCCCGTAGTGTCTTCTCACTGACGTCGAGGATGCCAACTGGTTGTTCCTCATACCTCAAGCTCGGGCCTACTGCGATCTCTGAATGATCGACTACGTGACTTGGGTCGGTCACGTACCTTCGCAGCTGTGAGACGTGGAATACGTCATGCACTCCCTCTAAGGATGGAGGTAATGCAAGCCGATAAGCCACCTCACCAATGCGCTCGAGGATGTCAAATGGCCCAATATACCTTGGGCTCAGCTTGCCTCTGCTCCCGAATCTGATAGTACCCCGAGTGGGCAAAATCCTCAAGAACACGTGATCTCCTTCCTTGAACTCTAGGGGACGCCGGTGTGTATCAGCCCAATGCTTCTGTCTGTCCTGAGCTGCTCTTAGATGATTCTGTATCTGCTTTACCTTCTCCACTGTCTGCGTTACCAATTCTGGACCCAGTATTTGACGTTCACCAACGTCACTCCAACACACAGGTGATCTGCACTTCCTTCCGTATAAAGCTTCAAATGGCGCCATCTGAATGCTGGCCTGATAACTGTTATTGTAGGAGAACTCTACTAAGTGCAAATGATCTTCCCAAGATCCTCCAAAATCTAGCATACATGATCGCAACATGTCCTCCAAGATCTGAATGGTGCGCTCCGATTGTCCATCTGTCTGCGGGTGGTATGCCGTGCTGAATTTGAGTCTGGTGCCTAAACTCTCTTGCATGCTCCTCCAGAAATGAGATGTAAATCTCGAATCTCGATCCGATACAATACTAACAGGTACTCCATGTAATTTGACGATTTGTCGCATATACATGTCAGCTAGTACCTTTGTGGACTGTCCAACTCTAAATGGCAAGAAGTGTGCCGATTTAGTGAGTCGATCCACGATAACCCAAACTGCATCTCTTCCGCTGGGGCTCTTCGGAAATCCTGTGACAAAATCCATCGTGATATGCTCCCACTTCCATTCCGGTATCGGAAGCGGTTGTAACATACCTGCAGTTCTCTGATGCTCCGCCTTCACTTGTTGACATACTAAACATTTGGCCACAAATCTCGCGATCTCTCTCTTCATTCCATGCCACCAGTAATACTGTCTCAAGTCCCGATACATCTTGGTTCCTCCTGGGTGAACAGAGTACATAGAGCTATGTGCTTCAGTCATTAACTCCTGTCTCAATTCTCTATTTGGAACATACAAGCGGTTTCCAAATCTCAATGTCCCGTCTTCATGGATGCGTAGTCCTGTCTGGATGCCGGCTTCTGTCCTTTCTTTGAGTCTTCGGAATCTAGCATCGGTGGGCAATGCTTCTTTAATCTTCTCCACGAGGGATGACTGAATCTCAAGATTAGCCATCAATCCATTCTGTCCCGGTACGATAACCTCTATCTGTAGCTCCTGTAAATCTCGCAATAACTCGGGCTGCATCGTCAAGAAATACGCCGTAGGCTTCCTGCTGAGTGCATCTGCAACAATATTCGCCTTTCCCGGATGATACTGCAGATCTATGTCAAAATCCACCATTAGTTCTAGCCAGCGCCTCTGCCTCATGTTAAGCTCCTTCTGAGTATACACATACTTCAGACTCTTGTGATCAGTAAAGATTTCTACCCTCTCTCCATAAAGATAGTGCCTCCATATCTTCAGTGCGAATATAACTGCTGCTAGCTCCAGATCATGTGTGGGGTAGTTCTTCTCGTGGTCCTTCAACTGTCTCGACGCATAAGCAATGACCTTGCCATGTTGCATCAAAACACATCCTAGTCCACTGCCTGATGCATCACTGTAAACAACAAAACCTCCTGACCCTGAAGGAAGAGTCAAGACATGTGTTGTTGTTAATCTTCTCTTCAGTTCTTCAAAAGCCTTCTGGCAGTCTTCTGTCCATACAAACTCCTGATCCTTTCGTGTCAGCTTCGTCATTGGTTCTGCAATCCTCGAGAAATTCTCTACAAACCTTCGGTAATATCCCGCGAGTCCGAGAAAACTTCTCACCTCTGCGACTGATGTGGGTGTAGGCCATGTCTCAATTGCTGCAACCTTCTCTGGATCCACTGAAAGTCCTTCTCCTGATATGATGTGTCCCAAGAAAGGCACTCTGTCCATACAGAACTCACACTTGCTGAGTTTGGCATATAACTTCTCTTGCCTCAAGGTCTCTAACACGATTCTAAGATGCTCCTCGTGCTCTTCAGGGCTCTTGGAATATATGAGAATGTCATCAATGAACACCACTACGAATTTATCCAAGAATTGATGGAAGACCCTGTTCATTAAGCTCATAAACACTGCTGGCGCGTTGGTTAAACCAAACGGCATCACCAAGAACTCGTAATGCCCATACTTTGTCCTGAAAGCTGTCTTCGGGATGTCTTCCTTCCTTACCTTGATCTGATGATAGCCGGATCTAAGGTCAATCTTCGAGAATACCCTTGCACCACTCAATTGATCGAATAGATCATCAATGTGTGGTAAGGGATACCTGTTCTTGATGGTTACAGCATTTAGTGCCCTGTAATCAATGCACAACCGTACTGTTCCATCCTTCTTCGGCACAAATAAGATGGGTGCTCCCCAAGGTGAAACACTGGGGCGAATGAAACCCTTCTCCAACAGATCATCTACCTGTTCCTTCAACTCCACTAACTCCTTAGGTGCTAGCCGATAAACCGATGAAGTGATTGGCTCTGCTCCTGGAGTTAAGTCTATTGTGAATTCTATTTCCCGATCAGGCGGTAAACCTGGAAGGTCATCAGGAAATACATCCACAAAACCTGATATGACTCTTGGGTAACCTGTCTCCTCTTCTACAGATAATACCCTAAGAGTAGGCTGAACTCCTTGCTCTACTGCTCCTCGGAGAAACTCGAATTCTGGGTGTCCTGGCGGTCTAAATATAACCCGCCCAAGTCGGCAATCAAGAGTCGCATGGTACTGACTTAACCAGTCCATACCAAGTACGACATCATAATCCGGCATAGAAAATATCAAAAATTGAGCTCGCATCTCTCGGCCACAAACTATTACAGAACATGATCTACAGACGTCACTAACCGGAATAATACCACCTCCCGTAAGAATCCTCTTCATCTTCGGGAGGGGTGCGGTAGCTACTCTATGGGTGGCTACAAAGCTAGCTGCTATAAATGAATGCGATGCTCCAGAATCAAATAAAACTACAGCTGGTAATGAAGCTACTAAAATAGTACCTGCGATGACCTCGCCTGCTGTAGCCTCCTCCTCAACAGCTAATGGGAATGCCTGTCCCCGTCCCTGAGCTGGACCTCTCTGCTGCTGCTGCTGATGAAATAGGGCCGCCTGTGGTGCCAGGGGTGGTCTCTGCTGGTTCCCTCCTGGGGCTGGTGGTCTGACCCCACCAACTCCTGTCTGCTGGCCTCCTGCTGCTGGATAGGCTGGTCGTGGTGCAGGTAATGCTAGTCTTGGTGCTCCGTCTCTGCGTTCAGAACAGTCCCTGAAAAAGTGCTGGCTGGATCCGCAGCTCAAACATAATCCCAACTTACGCCTGCATTCCTTCTCAATGTGTCCTACCTTGCCGCAGTGGTGACAAGTAGGAAGAGGTCTGTCTCTATGTGCTGCTCTATCTGGCATACCCCTCTGGGTTCGCTTTACTGAATCCCCATGTGCTGGCCTGGATGGTGCTGATGTGATAGGCCTCTTCAGGTTAGTCTCCCTTCTAGCGACGCGCTCCAAGCGTCGGGCTGCTGCAAGGACATCGGTATAAGAGGTAGGTGCTACCGATCCAATCACTCTCTGAAGCTCGAACTTCAAGCCGTCAAAGAACTTCTCTGCTTTTTCTTCCTCCGTCGAAATCAATGTCGGGGCAAAGCGGCTCAGGCGAATAAATTCCGCATTATATTCCTCCACTGACATGCTGCCTTGGATAAGGCGGTTGAACCTGTCTCTGAGCTCTGACCGTGCGACTGCCGGGATGTACATCTCTTGGAAGAGTCTGGAGAACTCTTCCCATGTGGCTCTGTCCTGTCCGAGCCTCCTTTCTTCTGCTAACCACCAGTGGTGCGCATTATCAGTTAACTGCATTCTAACTGCAGTCATCCACTTCTCTCTCGGAAGTTCAGCGGCTTCCAACTGATGCTGAATATTGGTGAGCCACTCATGAACTTCCGTTGGCCCTTCCTTACCAGAAAATGTGCGAGGTTTGAGGTGACGGAAATCAGTGATAGATCCCGTCGCTGTTCGCCTCGTTGGGGGATTTGCCTGCTCCAATGCGGATACCAGGCTGGTCCTCAGATACTCGGCCTCCTGCCGATGGGCCTCCTGCTGAATCTGTTGCTGTGCTTGCATCATAGCATACATCATCTGGAACATTTGTTGCCCGTCCATGGCTTGTCCTGGCGGGAATACTGGCATCTGGGGAGTGAACTGTGGTGGAGGTGGGATGTCATTTCTCCGGAACCTTGGATTAGGCTGTCCGGTTTGATCACTCTGCGATGCTTGTCCACCATCCCCTGGTGTCACTCCGTCTCCGTAAGTAACCACAGCGTCGTGTGGCGTATCCAAAGGAATATCATCTCTGTTCCCGGAATCCATTGCTCTGAAATCAAAAGATAAACTATGAGAACGCTCAGAGGAATCAATACAGGATGCAGTTCAAGTAAAAATATTTCGAGTTCGATATAGAGTTCAACAATGGTTAAATAATGGATGAGAACCTAGAACTTATCCTATCCTTAGGGCAGGCTGGTTCGGTCCCTAAGTTGAAACCGAACAATTTAGTCGTAGACCTGCATGGGCCACCACAAAAACCATGTCACGCCCCAGTCCCAAAATACCGTGGGACCGGACGCGTGTCAACGGCCAGCAGTACGCACCGATGGACCAACTCACTATAAAGGATCCATCAGGGCATACTTAAGCTGTAAAACAAGTCTACGACAATCATGGTACAACTAATCTCATCCACACAAGACATAAACATGATCCACAGAATAAATAAGGAATGTAAATCATCATCCAGTCTCACATAGTACTTCGGGGAACAACCCGATAAATATCTAGTACAATGGTTCATCTGACCAGAATATAAAAGACTGAAATAAAATATAAAAGCTGAGCATAAACATGGATGCTCAAGAGAAGTCTTCAGCTAAGACCTCGTCCTCAGATGGTGGTACAACTCCTGGATCAGCTCCTGCTCCGGTCCCGTAAACTTCGGGATAAACCTCGTCTGCAAAATCTGGGGACAAAAATCCGGATCCAGGTCCTCAGGGGACATAGCAAGGTACAAGAAAGCTCATGCCAATAAATACAGATAAGCAGTGCAGCAATATATAACTAAATGAAACAAAAGGGTAAATATGTAACCATCTAAGTGTAAAATGCAAGTGAGAGCATCACTAGTCTCAGGCTGAGCCACTACAAGCTCTGTGTCGGGGAGCCGGTAGCGGTAATAACCGGTAGTGGGTCTAGCTCTGCTACGAGAGTCTACGACCTCTCAATAATAGAAGATATATATATGTAAACAGCCTGTAGCCTGTGTGTCTCTCCCCACCCAATGTAACCACGCATATCATGACCATAACGTCTCATGCCCATGTCAAGCGTGATCATAGCTAAATGCAACCAGTCATACAGTATCTAAGAATATAATGTCCATGTCCTATATCCTATACAGAATCACCACGAATATCTCGGGAAAATCCTGTCTCATGAATAGTGTCCAGTGTCCTGGGTCATAGAGTACTTGATAAGACAAGTACGGGAATAAAGTGTCACGGATGTCCATCTCTAGATGACCGTACCCAACACTGTGTACAGTGTCGGCACCCGACTGATAATCGGACGCTAAGTACGTCACACGGTCCTAGGTTGAGCATGCACAGCAATATATATATAAGCAAGGAAAATAGATAACTAAGCTGCATAGATTGGCAAGGTACACTTGCCTGATGTCCGAGTATCAACAACTGTCCTGGTATCTGTGGATCCGGTAGGGACTACTCCAAAAGCTGTAATAAATATCACCAACAGTCTCAGAAGATGTCAAATAGCTGGAAATGCCTGTCCTTACGTCCAATTTGGACACAGGGGCAAAAAGGTCATTTTCGGGCCAAAGCGGGTTCCACATGTGGGCCACCTTGCACCGAAAAGCGTGTCAGGGTCAAGGGTCTCCAAATTCCGCAAACTCAGTGTCTACAAGTCAGGAACGACGATACGAACCCAACGGAACTTCCAGAATTGGATTCCGATGAGCCGATCACAAAATCACCCGTCAAGTGGAGCCTGTGGGGCCCACGATACGTGATTTTGTCAACGTCCTCAGAATCGAACCAAACTTGGCTCACAGGACCAGCGTATTACTATGGATCCGATGGCGCAAGTTTCGTCTCGATCCGACGCGTGTACACGAAGTTACAGCGTGTTTCAGAAAGGACGGATACGGAGTGTCGTCGGCGGATACGCGTTGATTCCGGGGTGCACGCACCTCCGAATCGACTTCTGCGAAATCCTACACGACCGTATCAACGTCGCACACAGTTTGGTAAAGACCGCGTGCGACCAAGTCGTCCCGATTGGCGGGGCGGACTCAGTTCCGGGGTGAAACAGGGCGTTGTTTCTTCCTGTTTTGGATCGCGGTGTACGATCACTACAGGACGCGATGCACCGAGCGAATTACACGGGCACCGAGAGGGGTATACAGTCTACGCATAGCAACTGACGGAATTGAAATCGGAGTTGCGAGGAGGGAGAAATCAGTACCTGAACAGGGCTCCGCGAATGCTGAATTCCAAGTGTCCACGCGTCAATTCCGTGTCCTGGTTCAGAACTTCTGCTTCCTCGTGTCCGTGGCGAGTCAGAGCTAGGGCTCTGTCTGCGGATGGCTTCGCCGGGGGTCAGCCTCGAGGTCGGCTAGGGCTTCGGCGCTTGGGACGATCGGGTGGAGGGATGGCTGAGTCACGGTGATGAGGGGTTCCGGCACGGGTTCAGTCGAAGGGGCGGTGGCTGAGGGGATCCGGCACGGGTTCAGTCGAAGGGGGCGGTGGTTGAGGGGATCTATGCGGGGGTCGTCGACCGTGGATCGTCGGCCTGACTGCGGGGTTCGCGGCGGAGGACGGAGATGGGGGAAGTCGGTCTGGGCGAACTCGGCAGCGGGGTTCAGGTGCTGGGAAGCGGCGGTGCCACAGGTCAACTGCTCGGCGGAGCAGCAAGATGATCGTCGGCGACTTGATGGCGGCGGGGTTTAGGTTTAGGGGATGGCGAGGCACGGACGCCGAGGAGGCTCTATATAGGCTGCTACAGGAGCCTTCGGCGGAGGAAACCTAGGGTTTCCATACGGTTTGGATCAGGGTCGGGTTCGGTTTGGATCCAACCCGATCCGAACGCGGGGTTTGGTTCAGCTTGGGTCTGGTTCAACTTCCAAATAGCTAAAGGTCCTCGATACGTTGCTCCGGTGTCCAATAAATTCACCGAAAAATGCCATGCGTCCGATTCTCCATTATACACAATAAATTTCTATTTCCAGAATATTTTAACTCCATTTAGTCACACTTAAAATTATTTAACCCCAAATCACCTTAGCTATAAATTCCAGAAAAATACCGAAAATACGGAAAATTATATAAATTTTATTCCTGAAATTTAGGGTATTTACAATCTTTCCTCCTTAAACGGATTGCGTCCTCGCAATCAAAGAATAAGCTGCTAAAGAAAGAGTTATGGAAATACAAGGTGGCCTAGTTTACAACTGCCTCCTCGAACAAGTGGGGGTATCGCTGACGCATACTATCTTCTCGTTCCCAAGTTGATTCGCCTGGTGAATGATGTTTCCATGCTACACGAACCAGTCTGATCGTCTGTCCCCGTAGTGTCTTCTCACTGACGTCGAGGATGCCAACTGGTTGTTCCTCATACCTCAAGCTCGGGCCTACTGCGATCTCTGAATGATCGACTACGTGACTTGGGTCGGTCACGTACCTTCGCAGCTGTGAGACGTGGAATACGTCATGCACTCCCTCTAAGGATGGAGGTAATGCAAGCCGATAAGCCACCTCACCAATGCGCTCGAGGATGTCAAATGGCCCAATATACCTTGGGCTCAGCTTGCCTCTGCTCCCGAATCTGATAGTACCCCGAGTGGGCAAAATCCTCAAGAACACGTGATCTCCTTCCTTGAACTCTAGGGGACGCCGGTGTGTATCAGCCCAATGCTTCTGTCTGTCCTGAGCTGCTCTTAGATGATTCTGTATCTGCTTTACCTTCTCCACTGTCTGCGTTACCAATTCTGGACCCAGTATTTGACGTTCACCAACGTCACTCCAACACACAGGTGATCTGCACTTCCTTCCGTATAAAGCTTCAAATGGCGCCATCTGAATGCTGGCCTGATAACTGTTATTGTAGGAGAACTCTACTAAGTGCAAATGATCTTCCCAAGATCCTCCAAAATCTAGCATACATGATCGCAACATGTCCTCCAAGATCTGAATGGTGCGCTCCGATTGTCCATCTGTCTGCGGGTGGTATGCCGTGCTGAATTTGAGTCTGGTGCCTAAACTCTCTTGCATGCTCCTCCAGAAATGAGATGTAAATCTCGAATCTCGATCCGATACAATACTAACAGGTACTCCATGTAATTTGACGATTTGTCGCATATACATGTCAGCTAGTACCTTTGTGGACTGTCCAACTCTAAATGGCAAGAAGTGTGCCGATTTAGTGAGTCGATCCACGATAACCCAAACTGCATCTCTTCCGCTGGGGCTCTTCGGAAATCCTGTGACAAAATCCATCGTGATATGCTCCCACTTCCATTCCGGTATCGGAAGCGGTTGTAACATACCTGCAGTTCTCTGATGCTCCGCCTTCACTTGTTGACATACTAAACATTTGGCCACAAATCTCGCGATCTCTCTCTTCATTCCATGCCACCAGTAATACTGTCTCAAGTCCCGATACATCTTGGTTCCTCCTGGGTGAACAGAGTACATAGAGCTATGTGCTTCAGTCATTAACTCCTGTCTCAATTCTCCATTTGGAACATACAAGCGGTTTCCAAATCTCAATGTCCCGTCTTCATGGATGCGTAGTCCTGTCTGGATGCCGGCTTCTGTCCTTTCTTTGAGTCTTCGGAATCTAGCATCGGTGGGCAATGCTTCTTTAATCTTCTCCACGAGGGATGACTGAATCTCAAGATTAGCCATCAATCCATTCTGTCCCGGTACGATAACCTCTATCTGTAGCTCCTGTAAATCTCGCAATAACTCGGGCTGCATCGTCAAGAAATACGCCGTAGGCTTCCTGCTGAGTGCATCTGCAACAACATTCGCCTTTCCCGGATGATACTGCAGATCTATGTCAAAATCCACCATTAGTTCTAGCCAGCGCCTCTGCCTCATGTTAAGCTCCTTCTGAGTATACACATACTTCAGACTCTTGTGATCAGTAAAGATTTCTACCCTCTCTCCATAAAGATAGTGCCTCCATATCTTCAGTGCGAATATAACTGCTGCTAGCTCCAGATCATGTGTGGGGTAGTTCTTCTCGTGGTCCTTCAACTGTCTCGACGCATAAGCAATGACCTTGCCATGTTGCATCAAAACACATCCTAGTCCACTGCCTGATGCATCACTGTAAACAACAAAACCTCCTGACCCTGAAGGAAGAGTCAAGACAGGTGTTGTTGTTAATCTTCTCTTCAGTTCTTCAAAAGCCTTCTGGCAGTCTTCTGTCCATACAAACTCCTGATCCTTTCGTGTCAGCTTCGTCATTGGTTCTGCAATCCTCGAGAAATTCTCTACAAACCTTCGGTAATATCCCGCGAGTCCGAGAAAACTTCTCACCTCTGCGACTGATGTGGGTGTAGGCCATGTCTCAATTGCTGCAACCTTCTCTGGATCCACTGAAAGTCCTTCTCCTGATATGATGTGTCCCAAGAAAGGCACTCTGTCCATACAGAACTCACACTTGCTGAGTTTGGCATATAACTTCTCTTGCCTCAAGGTCTCTAACACGATTCTAAGATGCTCCTCGTGCTCTTCAGGGCTCTTGGAATATATGAGAATGTCATCAATGAACACCACTACGAATTTATCCAAGAATTGATGGAAGACCCTGTTCATTAAGCTCATAAACACTGCTGGCGCGTTGGTTAAACCAAACGGCATCACCAAGAACTCGTAATGCCCATACTTTGTCCTGAAAGCTGTCTTCGGGATGTCTTCCTTCCTTACCTTGATCTGATGATAGCCGGATCTAAGGTCAATCTTCGAGAATACCCTTGCACCACTCAATTGATCGAATAGATCATCAATGTGTGGTAAGGGATACCTGTTCTTGATGGTTACAGCATTTAGTGCCCTGTAATCAATGCACAACCGTACTGTTCCATCCTTCTTCGGCACAAATAAGATGGGTGCTCCCCAAGGTGAAACACTGGGGCGAATGAAACCCTTCTCCAACAGATCATCTACCTGTTCCTTCAACTCCACTAACTCCTTAGGTGCTAGCCGATAAACCGATGAAGTGATTGGCTCTGCTCCTGGAGTTAAGTCTATTGTGAATTCTATTTCCCGATCAGGCGGTAAACCTGGAAGGTCATCAGGAAATACATCCACAAAACCTGATATGACTCTTGGGTAACCTGTCTCCTCTTCTACAGATAATACCCTAAGAGTAGGCTGAACTCCTTGCTCTACTGCTCCTCGGAGAAACTCGAATTCTGGGTGTCCTGGCGGTCTAAATATAACCCGCCCAAGTCGGCAATCAAGAGTCGCATGGTACTGACTTAACCAGTCCATACCAAGTACGACATCATAATCCGGCATAGAAAATATCAAAAATTGAGCTCGCATCTCTCGGCCACAAACTATTACAGAACATGATCTACAGACGTCACTAACCGGAATAATACCACCTCCCGTAAGAATCCTCTTCATCTTCGGGAGGGGTGCGGTAGCTACTCTATGGGTGGCTACAAAGCTAGCTGCTATAAATGAATGCGATGCTCCAGAATCAAATAAAACTACAGCTGGTAATGAAGCTACTAAAATAGTACCTGCGATGACCTCGCCTGCTGTAGCCTCCTCCTCAACAGCTAATGGGAATGCCTGTCCCCGTCCCTGAGCTGGACCTCTCTGCTGCTGCTGCTGATGAAATAGGGCCGCCTGTGGTGCCAGGGGTGGTCTCTGCTGGTTCCCTCCTGGGGCTGGTGGTCTGACCCCACCAACTCCTGTCTGCTGGCCTCCTGCTGCTGGATAGGCTGGTCGTGGTGCAGGTAATGCTAGTCTTGGTGCTCCGTCTCTGCGTTCAGAACAGTCCCTGAAAAAGTGCTGGCTGGATCCACAGCTCAAACATAATCCCAACTTACGCCTGCATTCCTTCTCAATGTGTCCTACCTTGCCGCAGTGGTGACAAGTAGGAAGAGGTCTGTCTCTATGTGCTGCTCTATCTGGCATACCCCTCTGGGTTCGCTTTACTGAATCCCCATGTGCTGGCCTGGATGGTGCTGATGTGATAGGCCTCTTCAGGTTAGTCTCCCTTCTAGCGACGCGCTCCAAGCGTCGGGCTGCTGCAAGGACATCGGTATAAGAGGTAGGTGCTACCGATCCAATCACTCTCTGAAGCTCGAACTTCAAGCCGTCAAAGAACTTCTCTGCTTTTTCTTCCTCCGTCGAAATCAATGTCGGGGCAAAGCGGCTCAGGCGAATAAATTCCGCATTATATTCCTCCACTGACATGCTGCCTTGGATAAGGCGGTTGAACCTGTCTCTGAGCTCTGACCGTGCGACTGCCGGGATGTACATCTCTTGGAAGAGTCTGGAGAACTCTTCCCATGTGGCTCTGTCCTGTCCGAGCCTCCTTTCTTCTGCTAACCACCAGTGGTGCGCATTATCAGTTAACTGCATTCTAACTGCAGTCATCCACTTCTCTCTCGGAAGTTCAGCGGCTTCCAACTGATGCTGAATATTGGTGAGCCACTCATGAACTTCCGTTGGCCCTTCCTTACCAGAAAATGTGCGAGGTTTGAGGTGACGGAAATCAGTGATAGATCCCGTCGCTGTTCGCCTCGTTGGGGGATTTGCCTGCTCCAATGCGGATACCAGGCTGGTCCTCAGATACTCGGCCTCCTGCCGATGGGCCTCCTGCTGAATCTGTTGCTGTGCTTGCATCATAGCATACATCATCTGGAACATTTGTTGCCCGTCCATGGCTTGTCCTGGCGGGAATACTGGCATCTGGGGAGTGAACTGTGGTGGAGGTGGGATGTCATTTCTCCGGAACCTTGGATTAGGCTGTCCGGTTTGATCACTCTGCGATGCTTGTCCACCATCCCCTGGTGTCACTCCGTCTCCGTAAGTAACCACAGCGTCGTGTGGCGTATCCAAAGGAATATCATCTCTGTTCCCGGAATCCATTGCTCTGAAATCAAAAGATAAACTATGAGAACGCTCAGAGGAATCAATACAGGATGCAGTTCAAGTAAAAATATTTCGAGTTCGATATAGAGTTCAACAATGGTTAAATAATGGATGAGAACCTAGAACTTATCCTATCCTTAGGGCAGGCTGGTTCGGTTCCTAAGTTGAAACCGAATAATTTAGTCGTAGACCTGCATGGGCCACCACAAAAACCATGTCACGCCCCAGTCCCAAAATACCGTGGGACCGGACGCGTGTCAACGGCCAGCAGTACGCACCGATGGACCAACTCACTATAAAGGATCCATCAGGGCATACTTAAGCTGTAAAACAAGTCTACGACAATCATGGTACAACTAATCTCATCCACACAAGACATAAACATGATCCACAGAATAAATAAGGAATGTAAATCATCATCCAGTCTCACATAGTACTTCGGGGAACAACCCGATAAATATCTAGTACAATGGTTCATCTGACCAGAATATAAAAGACTGAAATAAAATATAAAAGCTGAGCATAAACATGGATGCTCAAGAGAAGTCTTCAGCTAAGACCTCGTCCTCAGATGGTGGTACAACTCCTGGATCAGCTCCTGCTCCGGTCCCGTAAACTTCGGGATAAACCTCGTCTGCAAAATCTGGGGACAAAAATCCGGATCCAGGTCCTCAGGGGACATAGCAAGGTACAAGAAAGCTCATGCCAATAAATACAGATAAGCAGTGCAGCAATATATAACTAAATGAAACAAAAGGGTAAATATGTAACCATCTAAGTGTAAAATGCAAGTGAGAGCATCACTAGTCTCAGGCTGAGCCACTACAAGCTCTGTGTCGGGGAGCCGGTAGCGGTAATAACCGGTAGTGGGTCTAGCTCTGCTACGAGAGTCTACGACCTCTCAATAATAGAAGATATATATATGTAAACAGCCTGTAGCCTGTGTGTCTCTCCCCACCCAATGTAACCACGCATATCATGACCATAACGTCTCATGCCCATGTCAAGCGTGATCATAGCTAAATGCAACCAGTCATACAGTATCTAAGAATATAATGTCCATGTCCTATATCCTATACAGAATCACCACGAATATCTCGGGAAAATCCTGTCTCATGAATAGTGTCCAGTGTCCTGGGTCATAGAGTACTTGATAAGACAAGTACGGGAATAAAGTGTCACGGATGTCCATCTCTAGATGACCGTACCCAACACTGTGTACAGTGTCGGCACCCGACTGATAATCGGACGCTAAGTACGTCACACGGTCCTAGGTTGAGCATGCACAGCAATATATATATAAGCAAGGAAAATAGATAACTAAGCTGCATAGATTGGCAAGGTACACTTGCCTGATGTCCGAGTATCAACAACTGTCCTGGTATCTGTGGATCCGGTAGGGACTACTCCAAAAGCTGTAATAAATATCACCAACAGTCTCAGAAGATGTCAAATAGCTGGAAATGCCTGTCCTTACGTCCAATTTGGACACAGGGGCAAAAAGGTCATTTTCGGGCCAAAGCGGGTTCCACATGTGGGCCACCTTGCACCGAAAAGCGTGTCAGGGTCAAGGGTCTCCAAATTCCGCAAACTCAGTGTCTACAAGTCAGGAACGACGATACGAACCCAACGGAACTTCCAGAATTGGATTCTGATGAGCCGATCACAAAATCACCCGTCAAGTGGAGCCTGTGGGGCCCACGATACGTGATTTTGTCAACGTCCTCAGAATCGAACCAAACTTGGCTCACAGGACCAGCGTATTACTATGGATCCGATGGCGCAAGTTTCGTCTCGATCCGACGCGTGTACACGAAGTTACAGCGTGTTTCAGAAAGGACGGATACGGAGTATCGTCGGCGGATACGCGTTGATTCCGGGGTGCACGCACCTCCGAATCGACTTCTGCGAAATCCTACACGACCGTATCAACGTCGCACACAGTTTGGTAAAGACCGCGTGCGACCAAGTCGTCCCGATTGGCGGGGCGGACTCAGTTCCGGGGTAAAACAGGGCGTTGTTTCTTCCTGTTTTGGATCGCGGTGTACGATCACTACAGGACGCGATGCACCGAGCGAATTGCACGGGCACCGAGAGGGGTATACAGTCTACGCATAGCAACTGACGGAATTGAAATCGGAGTTGCGAGGAGGGAGAAATCAGTACCTGAACAGGGCTCCGCGAATGCTGAATTCCAAGTGTCCACGCGTCAATTCCGTGTCCTGGTTCAGAACTTCTGCTTCCTCGTGTCCGTGGCGAGTCAGAGCTAGGGCTCTGTCTGCGGATGGCTTCGCCGGGGGTCAGCCTCGAGGTCGGCTAGGGCTTCGGCGCTTGGGACGATCGGGTGGAGGGATGGCTGAGTCACGGTGATGAGGGGTTCCGGCACGGGTTCAGTCGAAGGGGCGGTGGCTGAGGGGATCCGGCACGGGTTCAGTCGAAGGGGACGGTGGCTGAGGGGATCTACGCGGGGGTCGTCGACCGTGGATCGTCGGCCTGACTGCGGGGTTCGCGGCGGAGGACGGAGATGGGGGAAGTCGGTCTGGGCGAACTCGGCAGCGGGGTTCAGGTGCTGGGAAGCGGCGGTGCCACAGGTCAACTGCTCGGCGGAGCAGCAAGATGATCGTCGGCGACTTGATGGCGGCGGGGTTTAGGTTTAGGGGATGGCGAGGCACGGACGCCGAGGAGGCTCTATATAGGCTGCTACAGGAGCCTTCGGCGGAGGAAACCTAGGGTTTCCATACGGTTTGGATCAGGGTCGGGTTCGGTTTGGATCCAACCCGATCCGAACGCGGGGTTTGGTTCAGCTTGGGTCTGGTTCAACTTCCAAATAGCTAAAGGTCCTCGATACGTTGCTCCGGTGTCCAATAAATTCACCGAAAAATGCCATGCGTCCGATTCTCCATTATACACAATAAATTTCTATTTCCAGAATATTTTAACTCCATTTAGTCACACTTAAAATTATTTAACCCCAAATCACCTTAGCTATAAATTCCAGAAAAATACCGAAAATACGGAAAATTATATAAATTTTATTCCTGAAATTTAGGGTGTTTACACATTCATTTATTGCTGCTAGCTTCGTAGCCACACATAGAGTAGCTACCGCACCTCTCTCGAAGACGAAGAGAATTCTAACGGGAGGTAGAATTATCCCGGTTAGTGATATCTGTAGATCATGTTCGGTAGTAGTCTGTGGTCGAGAGATGAGAGCCCAATTTCTGATCTTTTCTATGCCTGACTATGATGTTGTACTTGGTATGGACTGGTTAATTCAGTACCATGCGACACTGGATTGCCGGCTTGGAAAAGTGATATTTAAACCCCCTAGCCATCCTGAGTTTGAATTTCTTCGAGGAGCTGTAGAACAAGGTGTCCAGCCAACTCTTAGGGTATTAACTATAGAAGAGGATTCAGGTTACCCAAGAGTCATATCGAAATTTGTGGATGTATTTCCCGACGACCTTCCAGGTTTACCACCTGATCGGGAGATAGAATTCACAATAGACCTAACTCCAGGAGCCGAACCTATCACTTCATCGGTATATCGGCTAGCACCTAAGGAGTTAGTGGAGTTGAAAGCACAAGTTGACGACCTTCTGGAGAAAAGATTTATTCGGCCCAGTGTTTCACCCTGGGGAGCACCTATACTTTTTGTACCCAAGAAGGACGGAACTGTGCGCTTGTGCATTGATTACAGAGCCCTTAATGCTGTAACTGTTAAGAACCGGTACCCCTTACCACGCATTGATGACTTGTTTGACCAATTGAGTGGTGCTAGGGTATTCTCAAAGATTGACCTTAGATCCGGTTATCACCAGATTAGGGTGAAGAAGGAAGATATCCCAAAGACGGCCTTCAGGACTAAGTATGGACATTATGAGTTCCTAGTAATGCCGTTTGGTTTAACCAACGCACCCGCCGTATTTATGAGTTTGATGAACGGAGTCTTCCATCAGTACTTGGATAAGTTCATGGTGGTATTCATTGATGATATTCTAGTCTACTCCAAGGACCACGAAGAGCACGAGGAACACCTCAGAATTGTGCTAAAAACTTTGAGAAGGGAGAAGCTGTATGCCAAACTCAGCAAATGTGAGTTCTGTATGGACAAGGTGCCATTCTTAGGATATATTATCTCGGATGAAGGACTGTCTATGGACCCAGAGAAGGTCACTGCAATAGAAACCTGGCCTACCCCTACCTCTGTTGCAGAAGTAAGAAGTTTTCTTGGACTTGCTGGGTATTACCGGCGGTTCGTAGAAAATTTTTCAAGGATCGCAGAGCCGATGACTAAGCTGCCACGGAAGGATCAGGAGTTCATATGGACGGAAGAATGCCAGAATGCCTTTGAAGAATTGAAGAGGCGTCTAACAACAGCACCAGTCTTGACTCTTCCCTCAGGGTCAGGAGGTTTTGTTGTTTATAGTGATGCGTCCGGTAGTGGACTAGGTTGTGTCTTGATGCAACATGGCAAGGTTATCGCTTATGCATCGAGGCAGTTGAAGGTCCACGAGAAGAACTACCCAACGTACGACCTGGAGCTAGCTGCAGTGATTTTTGCACTGAAGATCTGGAGGCACTATCTGTATGGAGAGAAGGTTGAAATATTCACTGATCATAAGAGCTTGAAGTATGTTTATACTCAGAAGGAGCTCAACATGAGGCAACGGCGTTGGCTTGAGTTGATGGTGGACTTTGACATAGATCTGCAGTACCACCCGGGGAAAGCAAATGTTGTAGCTGATGCCCTCAGCAGAAAACTCTCGGCTTATTTCTTAACTGAGCAGCCTCAGCTATTACAAGACTTGCAAGATCTTCAGATAGAGGTTATTTTACCTGGACAAAATGGTTTGCTGGCTAACCTCGAAGTTAAGTCATCGCTGGTGGAGAGAATCAAAGAAGCTTTGCCTAATGATGCCAGATTCCGAAGGCTGAAAGAGAGAACCGAAGCAGGCATGCAAACGGGACATCGCATCCACGAGGATGGGACATTAAGGTGCGAAAATCGCCTATATGTTCCAAATGGAGAATTAAGGCAGGAGTTGATGACTGAAGCACATAGCTCCATATACTCGGTTCATCCAGGAGGAACCAAGATGTACCGGGACTTAAGACAATATTACTGGTGGCATGGAATGAAAAGGGAGATTGCCCGATTTGTGGCAAAATGCTTAGTCTGTCAGCAGGTAAAGGCCGAGCACCAAAGGACTGCAGGTATGTTGCAGCCACTTCCCATACCTGAATGGAAGTTGGAGCATATTACCATGGACTTCGTCACTGGATTTCCAAGAAGCCCTAGTGGAAAGGATGCGGTATGGGTTATCGTGGATCGACTCACTAAGTCAGCTCACTTCTTGCCATTCAGAGTCGGACAATCCACGGAAGTACTAGCCGACATGTATATGCGACAGATCGTAAAATTATATGGAGTGCCGGTTAGTATTGTATCAGATCGAGACTCGAGATTTACATCTCACTTCTGGCGAAGCATGCAAGAGAGTCTAGGAACCAGGCTCAAATTCAGTACTGCCTATTATCCCCAGACAGACGGACAATCAGAGCGCACAATTCAGATCTTGGAAGATATGCTGCGATCATGTATACTGGACTTCGGAGGATCTTGGAAAGATCATCTGCACTTAGTGGAGTTCTCCTACAACAATAGCTATCAGGCAAGCATTCAGATGGCACCTTTTGAGGCATTGTACGGAAGAAAGTGCAGATCGCCTATATGCTGGAGTGACATTGGCGAACGTCAATTACTGGGTCCAGAATTGGTAACGGAGATAGTGGAGAAAGTAAAGCAGATTCAGAATCATCTCCGTGCAGCCCAGGATAGACAGAAGCATTGGGCCGATGCGCACAGACGACCCCTGGAGTTCAAGGAAGGAGAGCATGTATTTTTGAGGATCTCGCCCACTCGAAGTACTATCAGATTTGGCAGCAGAGGCAAGTTAAGCCCAAGGTATATTGGGCCATTTGATATCTTGGAGCGCATTGGTGAGGTGGCTTATCGTCTTGCATTACCTCCATCCTTAGAGGGAGTGCATGATGTATTCCACATCTCACAGCTGAGGCGATACGTGACTGACCCAAGTCACATAGTTGATCATTCTGAGATTTCGGTGGCCCTAGCCTGAGATATGAGGAACAACCAGTGGGTATACTCGACACCAGTGAGAAGACACTGCGAGTGCAGACAATCAGACTAGTTCGGGTAGCTTGGAAACAACACTCTCCTAGTGAATCGACCTGGGAACGAGAGGATGTTATGCGCTAGCGTTATCCACACTTATTTGCAGATGCAGGTAAAACCTAAGCATTCTTTTATTTTTGTAGTTCGTGCCCTTTGTAGTTTACCCTTCGATTGCGAGGACGCAATCCTCTTAAGGGGGGTAGATTGTAAACCCCTAAATTTTTTTAGTTATTTAAAAATCAATTATTGGGAATTTTTCTGCAATTTTCAGGAATTAACAGAGGTGTTATGGTGATTATGTAATTTTTAATTGCTATTAACTAATATTAAAATGTAATAAAAATATGATTTTATGGTATAAAATAGAAAACCGGACTTAGGATAATTTTTTTGGATTTTATTGGGCCTCAGACCTATTTTTAAATGCCTAAAAACTATTTAAGGTAATTAATTAATTAATTAATTAATTGTTATTATTATTATTATTATTATTATTATTATTATTATTATTATTATTATTATTATTATTGTTTTTATTTTGTTTTTGGGCCCGGCCCGGCCCAGTGGGCCAAGCCCAGTAGCCCAGCCCAGCCACCCTAGCGGGTCGGGCGGGTCCGTCCACCCGGAGCCCGCCGCCCGACCCGACCCGGTCCCCCATCTTCCCCACGTCGCCTGTGCGACCGGATCCCTCGGCCACTGCCCGGGCTCTCCGCCGCCTCCGCCGGGAAGACCACGACCTCCCCGGCTCCGCGTTCCCCGGCCACGTCCCGGCGCCACCCCGCCCGCCTGAGCCCCTATAAATTCCCCCTCTCCTCCCTCTTCCGCCTCCCCCATTTCCCTCGATCCCCGCTGGAACCCCTCCGACGACCCCCGAGACCCGCCGCCCTCCTCAGACCAGCACGCCGCCGCCGCCACCAACCCGCCGTGAGCCGCCCGAGCCGACCTCCCCCTTCTCCTTCCTCCTCTCTCCTCCCAGTCGAGCCCCTGCACGAGCCCGCCTCCGGCGACCCTCTGCCGGCGCCGCCTGCGTCCCGAGCCCCCGGCGACGCCGTCCCCGGCTCCCTCCGCCGCCAGCGCCGCCTTAGCCGCCTCCGCCGTGTCCGCCAGCAGAGCCCTATGCCGGACACGATTCAGCCCTATGCCGGACACAGGACACTGTGTCCAGGACACAGTAGACCGACTCAGGACACGTCTCGGACACGAAAACTCCAGTTTCCCGGAGCCTCGTTCAGGTACTCGTATCTCGCACCATGTATCTCCATTTTCGATTCTGTAAATTGCATTGCGAAGCCTGTATGACCCTCTCGGTGTCCGGACAAACCGCTCGGGGCATCGCGTCCTGTGGTGATCGCACACCGCGATCCAAAAACAGGAAAAAACCAGACCCTGTTTCACCCCGGAACTGAGTACGCCCCATCAAACGGGACGACTTGGTCGCGTGCGGTCTTCATAGATACTTGCGCGTCGTTGATACAGACGTGTAGGATTTCGCGGAAGCTGATTCGGGTGTGCGTGCACACCGGAATCAACGCGTATCCGCGGACATCACCCCGTATCTGACTTTTCTGCAATTCACCCTAACTTCGTGCACACACGTCGGATCGAGACAAAACTTACGCCATCGGACTCATAGCGATACGCTGGTCCTGTGGGTCAAGTTTGGTTCGATTCTGAGAACGTTGACGAAATCGCGTGTCGTGGGCCCCACAGGCCCCGCTCGACGGGCGATTTTGTGATCGGCTCATCGGAATTCAATTTTGAAAGTTCCGTTGGGTTCGTATCAGTATTCCTGACCTGTTGACACTAAGTTTGGTGAATTTGGAGACCGTTAACCCTGACACATTTTTCGGTGCAAAGCGGACCCACCGGTGGACCCCGTTTTGACCCGAAATTGCCGTTTTGCCCTTGTCTCCAAATTGGACCCAAGGACAGACGTTCCTAGCTATTTGACACCTTCTGAGCGTGATGATACTGTTTATTTTAGCTTTCGGAGACATCTCTGAAAATTTCAGAAAACAGGACCTCAGTGGAATCCAAACATCAGGCAAGTGCACCTTGCCAAACTTGCAGTCTTTATCTTCATATTTCCTGTAATAATACTTTGCTGGATGTCTTGTGTAAATTCATATAAACTTGTTTAAACTGCTTAACCTAGGAAACGTATGACGTACCTAGTGTCCGATCCTAGTCGGGTGCCAACACCGTACGCGATGTTGGGTTCGTCATTTAGAGATAGATTTACGATACCCTTTACTTTTGTACTTGACATATCAAGTACCCTACAACCCAGGACACTTGACACTATACATGGACAGAATCTTCCTGAGATATTCATGGTGATTCTGTATAGGATACAGGACTTGACAGAGATATTTTAGTTATAGACAGTATGACTTGTTGCATTAGTTATAATCCCGCTGACATGGACATGAGACGTTATGGTCATGGTTTGCGTGATTACATTGGGTGGGGAGACACACACAGGCTACAGGCTGTTCTATATATATATCTACTATTATTGTGAGGTTGTAGACTCTCCAGCAGAGCTAGACCCTTTACGTGTTATTACTGCTACCGGCTCCCCGACACAGAGCTTGTAGCGGTCTCAGCCTGAGTACTAGTGTTGCTCTCATTTGCATATCACATAGATGGTTACATAGTTTACCCTGCTGTTTCATTTATTTATTTACACTGCATTTATTTGGCTTGTTTTATTTTGTGCCTTGCTATGTCCACTGAGGACCTGGAATGGATGATGTCCCCAGGTTTAGCTGAGGAGCAGTATCCCGAGGTGTACGGGACCGGAGCTGAAGCTATTGCTGGAGCAGAACTGAACCCTGAAGACGAGGTGACTGCCGAAGACTTCTCCTGAGTACCTGTTCCCGTACTCAGTATTTATTTCATGTTTATCTCTTTTGTTCCTGGCCTATTGAGCCAGTGTATTCAGACATAAGCCGGATTGTTTCTCCGACTGACTTGTTGTTGCTATTTATTTTCATTTCATTATGCAGTTTATTTCTTTATCTTTATGGATGGGATTAGTGTGACTTGTTATAGTCGACCTTCTTTACAGCTTAAGTACGCCCTGATGGTTCCATTAAATTGGGTTATCCATCGGTGCGTGCTGCTGGCCATTGCCACGCATCTCCAGTCCCTCGGCATTTTGACACTGGGGCGTGACAGTATGGGACACCCACCTCTTTATACCGATACCGCACTCGACGGAGTGATACAGCTGTTATATATATATTCCGGTGACCATGCTCCTCGGAGATGGTATATTGCATAGTGTCCTTGAACGGGGGCATATGTGGCATATAATAGCCAGTCACTACGGATTGGTGAATTAAGTCAGCATATGTCTAGCCACACTTTCCCATACGTACTAGGTTGTCTCAAATTGCATTCACTTAGATGGCTAGCACACCCTATGTTTATTTATTCAGTATTTATATACATGGCATATTTTTATGTATCTTGTTATGTCCCACTGAGGACCTGGTTCCCTGCCAGGTTTAAATGAGATACTCTACCCCACAGTACATGGACCTGGACAGGAGACTGGATATGCCCCTGAGAAAGAGTTAGAGGAGATGCCATCAGAGTCTGCCTGAGTACCCCTGGAGTTGGAGCTACATATTTCGAGGACGATGCACTAGTTTATCTTATTACACTTTTGCTTACCTTTTGTAGTGGGTTTGTTCCCACAAGTTATTATCTGAATTGTATTATGACATTTCAGGCTTAGCATCTATATATTCAGCACTTATTTTCTGATATTTCTGTGGATGAGATTAGATTTACATGTATTAGACTTGTACAATTTTAGGACAGCGTAGCACGTTACTTTGGGTCCATTAAATTGGGTAATCCCTTAGTGATGTGTCAGCTGGCCAATGCCACGTGGCCTGGTTCCATATATTTTGGGACTGGGACATGACAAGTTCCGCTTAGGCTTTCAGAGGCTCGCTCGGAGTATCCCTGGACTGAGGCGAATCATCGCTAAGGTGGGTGACTACGATGAACTTGTCTTTGCTTAGCCAGCACACTTAAAAATATGGATGTTTTATGATAGTTGCTAGGTGAATCACCCCCTGCATGCTAATAAGAATACAACGCACCTAGCTAAGGGAATAATCCCAACTTGTATTGCTTGTGTTAGAACATGGAAATGAAATTTGCTTATATATAGACCCTCGCATGCTACAAGTTGCCTTGTGCAAATAGATCTCGCTATGCCTCGAGTAGAATATTATACTCTTCGTAGTGCACTGCTTTACTTGTTACACTGCATGACCCTAGATTGTGTTGCTCGGTAAATTCCTTTACGATTTTACTCGGCTTACCTTCGGGCTCGAGCCAACGTAAATGCTTAAGTTTTCTTATGAATGCAATGCTTGTCTGCTTATATGTTAACTTGTACTCTTGCCTCGATTCAATGCTTGTCACATAATTGCATGCCAAGTTCAAGTAAATATTATCTTGCGTTGCATTCATCCAAACCATCGGAAGACTATCTAATAGTGATTCCGTGCAAGTATGAACATTGAAAGTATCCGGGACCGTTAGGTCGCCAAGGCATTTTCCCGAAATAGGGGACTGCATCAAGGACAATCAAGCAAGATAACATCGAAATGCCTCAGAAGAATTGATACTCGTCTTGTACTCAATCTAACGGCTCAGGAAGATTATGCAAAGACAGATCATGCTATGTTATTGTCTTATACTCGTATTGCCTTAGATTGAATCAAGTCAAATAGAACACTGAACGAGAATCGTGTTAAGTAAAGCAATGAATCACAGCTTGCGGAGCAATGCTCGTTCAGAAAAGAATTAAGAATTATCGTTATGAATCTGGAATGACCCAAGATTTGCATGTCGTGGACAACTTGTGCACAAGAATTTATAGATTTTGCGGTTGGTTGCCAGGGCGCTGGGACCGATTCAATCCAGACAAAAATATTATGTATAGTCGTATGTTATGGACGGAATGTTATGTATCGGGGCTCGCCACCTGCGTTGCATATCATTTCTGTCTCGAGACTGTAACCTATCATTTATGGCTATGCCGGTGACTTTTGTCATATAGATAAGTCATCCTCGCTTAGCGGCTATCCGCGTGCGAGTTATTGTATTGCATCTAATAATCTGAATTAGCTAAACGATATGAATATGAGACACTTGTTAGTAATAGAGCATTTGAACGTCCAAAGCAACACTTTTGGATAACCTGTATACCCATGCACCCGAAATATAGTCTCGCTCACGACACCTTATGTTTGCATATGCTATTGCCCTGGACTTTATTATGTATGCTTGTGCTTAAATTAACTTAGTTTGTCTTGGACAAGGAAGGACAAATGGAAAGTTGGTAAGTCTCGCCGTGTTTCTTATGTCGCACGGCGCACTGCCACACGAGTTAGGTTATTCTTCATTGCCATGAAACTTATCCTAAGGCAAAACTAGAAAGATAACTTAATAGTTGGTACACAGAACCTATAATACGTATTTGGATTTGTCGAGCGGGCGAGTAGCCTCTCCACCAGTGTATTCATGTACTGATAACCCACCAGATTGCTTGCAGGGTGCGAAAGAACCTCGTTCGGTGCAGATGCTTCCTTCGTGCGAGCTAAGGCGTGGAGTTCAATTTGGAGCCTTGGAGCGCTGCGTCCGAAACTGAAGCACATATATAAGACATAAAGTTGGAACATCGCCTATGTATCATTCCATAAATGTAGCCAGTTGGCACGTCTTTACTGTTTGAGAGAGAGAGAGAGAGAGGCTTGAGCGATTTGTAATATCGGCTATGCGCCGCCTGTAACACTTGTTCAATATCAATAAAGAGTTTACTTTACTTCAATACTTATGTTATTCAATGCTTCCGCTATTGATGACTCAGTGAACTTGTTACCAATCGCCTATGAGTTTATAATTTCGCTACACTCGGACAATCTGTGCGACTCTGTGGCTTAGACCTCTTACCGCCAGCATGAACCTCGGCCTTGCACGTGCGCGACTTACGCTCGTGCGACATCACGTCAAGATGGGTCGAAACGTTCGTCCCGTGGGAGCACTGGCACGGTGATTCTCGCCTGGCGGGGACAGCCGATTAGACTGTGGAAGATCGGGACATGATTATATGTGTCATGGCCGTATATGAGCTTTCATCTGGCTGAGGCCGCATATCATCGAGTCCGCATAATGTTGAAGCCGCATAGGTGGGACATGTGGCACGACTCGTCTGATGAGGTCATTAATTATTGGATGTGACTCATTATCTTTTTGCCTGACGCCTTTTTGTGAGTCTTTTTGCCTGATGCATAGGCGGGACACGTGGCCATCATACATTTTTGTCAGGCGTTGGAGTGTGTGTCAAGGATCCTTTATGTGACCTCTTGCTACTTGGTTGGTCTGGCCGCATAAAGGCTATTATGCGGCTTATGTCTGGCAGTATCTATCATTTTTTATGCGGCATGAGCTCTATGCGGCATGTAGTATTTTTATGCTTCTACAAGACCATTTTCAAAGTTTCCAAAATGACGAGTTTGGAATACTTTGAATGATAAGCATGATCAAGCACTTTTGGCCGCATAGTAGAGACATGCCGCATAACTCTGTGTTGTCGAATAGCACGTTCTGCCAGGCTATCAAGTCATTAAATGAGTGGATTTGGTTCGATCTCCGAGGAGATCTCTTGGGATTCTGTGTTGTCAATTGACACGGAGTTCGAGGCGATGGTTCATAGAAGATAAAATGGCTCAACCAACGAGAAGTCGCCGTCATCTTTTTGATGTTTCATGGATCTAGGCGTTGGGATTCGAACCGCCACCGCATTTATCCCCAGTCGCATATCCCCACCTATATAGGGGTCCTGAGGAGAGAGAAAGAAACTCTATATTTTCTCCTCTTCTTCTCTTCTTTTTTCTGCTGCTCGTTGTCATGGCCCCCAAAGTCGCTTCCTCTGTCGCTGTCGCCGCCGTTAAGACCAAGGGGAAGGAAAAAAGTAAGGGGAAGGCCCGCTCCGCTGTGGCGGACACTCCATTGTTCCCTGCCGACGTCCAGCCGCCGATCAAGGGTAGGTTTCGAACGAGCAAGATGAAAGGGTTCAGTTAAACACAAAGATACTTATGCACGGTTGAACGCATGGATCTGTCTATGCGCCAACTTAATTACTGCAGCATGGGTGGCTTATCCGCATAAGCCACTAGGCCACATGACAAACTTTGTCGTATGCATGGCTGGTCTTAGCAGCATGACTGGCTCTGCCGCATGGGTGACCATGCCGCATAGTTGACCTTGGCCTCATGGTTGTCTCTGTCACATGGGTGCCCCAGCCGCATAAGCTTATCTATCACATGGCTAAGCTTTGGCAAAATAGAGGCCTTCCCCGTGGTCGAATTCTTCTGATTTAATTCTGACCATGTTCCCTTATTTGATTTGCAGTGGTATTGTCCACTACACTCTCCGGTGAACTGGTACTCAGGCAGAACCTGCTACCCCTCAACATGAATCTTAGAGACTTGGCGGTGGCTATCAGGAACCAAGTTAACAAGGACCTCTCGCAGGAGCGTCAACAGAAGATCGTCGAGCAGATGCCTTCCTTCCTTCCGAGTCAGATCAATGCGGAGAAGATCCCTGCTGAAGATGGAAAGCATTTCTTTCAGAAGCCGTACTTCCTGTTCGGGGATGCACTGGAGTCTCCTCAGGTGGGGCCCATCAGGGAAGACTGGTCTTTTACTTTTAACGGTTCAGAGATAACATTTTCTTTCTACAACCGTCACTTGGTTGTATCAGACCTGAAGGTGTTGATGGGTCCACGAAGGATGGATTGGGACCTGACCCCTGAGCCAAAGGGAGCCTCTTTGGGCAACATCCGTCCCTGGATCGGACAAAGCAAGGGGGTATTTTATAGCGCTAATGAGTTACCCTCTCATTCCTTAGTCGTACTGAAGCCTGGTGTAACCCCCCCTGATTTTTCAAAATTTTTAAAAATAATTTTACACAATTTTTTGTAATTTCCTGGGATTTTTCTGTAATTAAAACCTAGGTAATTGGTAATTAAATAATTTTTAAATGATGTTAATTAATATTAAAATATTATAAAAATAATATTTTATGGTGTAAAATGGAAAACTAGACATAGGGTAATTTTTTGGGAATTTATTGGACCCCGAAAGCATTTTTAAAGCCCTAAAAACCAAGTCGTAATTAAACCCTAAAAATAAACCCGGTTCAATTGAACCAAACCAACCCAAACCAACCCAGACCCGGTTCAGCTGAACCGAACCCAGCCTTATCGGGTTGGGTCAGATCTAACCCGACCCGAAACCCGCAGACCCAAGCCCGCACCCTAGCCTTAGCGGATCAGGCCGGATCCGCCGCCCGACCTGCTGACCCGACCCGGACCCGTAACCCAAATCCTAATCGGAACCTTAATCATAATACGATAACGACGCGGCGGCGACCCCTATAATAATCCCCTAGCTCGCCGGAACCCTAGCCCATCTCCGCCGCTGCATCTCCACTCCGCCTCGACCGTCTCCGCCTTCCCTCCTCCTTCCTCCGCCACGAGCCCCGACCCCGACCCACAGCCCGACCGCATTCCCTCCTCTACCCTAGCCACCGTCGCCACCCCACAGCCCCTTCGTCCCCGACGACTCCTTCCTGTCCTCCACCTTTCCCCGACCCGCAGCGCCCCCGCCTCGAACCTCCACCGTCGAAACCCCCTCAACGCCCAGCTCCACCTTTCCCCGTCCACCCTCGACTTCCTCCTACGCCTGACCCTCTTCCCCTCACCCCGCAGAACCGCCTCGCCGCCCTAGCCGCCTTCCCTCACTACCATCCCTCTCGACGGACCCCCACAGCCTCGACCACCACTCGCCGTCCTTCTCCCGTCCCCTACCTGCAGTGCCTCGCTCGACCCAGACCCCTAGCCGCCGTGCCCGCCCTAACAGCCCTCAACGACGACCCCCTCGGCTTCGTCCCCGCCGCCTCGACGAACCAAAGCTCCGCCATGCCTCCCCAAGAGCAGCGCCGCCCCTCTCCGGTCGCCCCGCTGACCGACGACCCCGACTCGAGCAGAAACCCTAATCACGGCACAGTATCGGACACGGCACAGTACCGGACACGGTGCAGTACTGGACACAGCACCCGGACACAGAACCCAGACACGAGAAACCCGTTCCACGGAGCCCTGTTCAGGTAACCCGTTCTCTCTCCTCATTGACCCATTTTTGGTTCCGTCAGTTATGACGCGTAGGCTGTGTGACCCCCTCGATGCCCGTGCAACCCGCTCGGTGCATCGCGTCCTGTGGTGATTTCGAACCGCGATCCAAAAATAGGAAAATTAACGCCATGTTTCACCCCGGAACTTAGTGCGCCCCGCCAAACGGGACGACTTGGTCGCGTGCGGTCTTCACCAAAACGTGCGCGCCGTCGATACGGACGTGCGAGATTTTGCAGAAGTTGATTTGGATGTGCGTGCACACCGGAATCAACGCGTATCCGCCGACAATGTCCCGTATCTGCATGTTCTGAATCATGTTGTAACTTTGTGTACACACATCGGATCGAGACGAAACTTATGCAATCGGACTCGTAGCAATACGCTGGTCCTGTGACCCAAGTTTAGTTCGATTCTGAGTCCCGCGGCTCCACTTGACGGGCGATTTTGTGATTGGCTCATCAGAATCCAATTCTGGAAGTTCCGTTGGCTTCGTATCATCGTTCCTGACTTGTTGGTACTAAGTTTGACAAATTTGGAGACCTTTGACCCTGTCACATTTTTCGGTGCAAAGCGGCCCACATGTGGACCCCGCTTTGACCAAAAATTATCATTTTTGCCCCTGTGTCCAAATTGGACTTAAGGACAGGCATTTCTAGCTATTTGATATTTTTCTGAATATGATGGTGATATTTATTTCAGCTTTTGGAGGAGTACCTGCAGGATCCACTGATACAGGGACAACTGTTGGTATTCAAACCCCAAGCAAGTGTACCTTGCCAACATTGCAGTTCTTGTTACATATTTCCTTGACTTATTTATATATTATTGTGCATGCTTGACCTAGGACCATATGACTTACTTAGCACCCGATTAATAGTTGGGTGCCAACACCGTACGCGGGGTTGTGTAACGTCACCTAGAGATGGATATCGTGACCCTTTACATTCTCGTACTTGTTTTATCAAGTACATAGACCCAGGACACTTGACACTATTCATGAGATAGAATCTTCCTGAGATATTCATGGTGATTCTGTATAGGATACAGGTTTTATGACATAGACATTTTACTCATAGACATTATATGACTTGCTGCATTAGTTTTGATCCTGCGTGTCATGGACATGAGACGTAAGATTACATTGGGTGGGGAGAGAATTACCATACAAAAGGCTAATTATATATATATATATAATAATTTAATGGAAGTGCCTTAGACTCTGGCAACAAAGCTTTGGTACCGTACTGGCCCTTTGAGAGAATACTGCTATGGATTTCTCCGACACTGATCCTGTAGTAGTCTCAGCCCGAGTATGACTAAAACTCTCACTTGCATATCACTTAGTTGGTTATATATTACCCTATTGTTTCATTTATTGCTGCACTGCATTTATTTTGGCTTGAGTTATTTTGTACCTTGCTATGTCCCCTGAGGACCTGGATCCGGATTATGTCCCCAGGATTAGCAGACGAGATCTACCCCGAGGTATACGGGACAGGAGCATTAGCAGGAGCAGGAGCAGGAGCAGACACTGGAGCAGTACCAGATCCAGTAGACGAGTGATCCCTGAGGGTATATTCTGAGTATATACTGTTCCATACTCAGTTTTTGCTGTGGTTATCTTTATTCTTGTATCTTGACAGATGTGTCAGACTCATTATCGGGTTATTTCCCGAGTATTATATTTTATTAAGTTTGATCTTGCTTTATGATTCTGATATTGTTATATTCATATCTGTGGATGATATTAGTATATTTAGACCATTATTATTTTACTACAGCTTAAGTGCGCTCCGATGAATCCATTAAATTGGATTGTCCATCGGTGTTTGCTGCTGGCCATTGCCACGTATCTAGTCCCCCAATATTTTGGGACTGGGGCGTGACACCTGGTCTCGTCAGAAGTGAACTGAGACTGAACATAAGTATATATACAGCGGGCACTTTTCTTGATCAGGTTGCCAAGAAGGGCTCCTACCCTACGGGCTAGTTGCGGGCTCTCAGCTGGGCACACTACAGTGAATCATGGTATCGCCTGACTCTGTGGGTCCTATGAAAGTATTAGCAGGAGCTTAGGATGACTAGTATGTTCTTTGTCATGCGGGGAACATGCTGCTGACTAGAGGTTAACTGGCCCATATTCGTCGCTTTGATGGAGTTTTACAATTGTCGCACTGGGACCTTCTTCAAACCTGGTGGAGAAATAGGGCTGGCTTTGCACGAAATGCATGTTGTCTCAAAACTTTCTTGGGGCGACGAGCCCTATGAATAATATACCCGAGCAACGAGAAACTCGGGGAGTTAGAGGCAGAAAATTCGAAAATCATGGCGGTGTACCAGGAACTACTATGCCACCACGACATCTGTCAGCGGATGTCAAAGAAGAAAAATTTGTCCGAGGGGTCTTCCCCCATATCACAACCTGGACTCACTACCTCTTTTCGGACCTGAAGGAGTCCAAGAAATTTCATGTCCGGATGCCACAGACTGAACGAGGAGTGGCCGACCTGATTCGGGCGCAACAAGAACCGGCCACGGGCGAGAAAGAAGAAGCTGAGGGTTCCACGGGCGAGGAGGAAGAGGAACCCGTCGATGAGCTGACTACATCCCAAGAGGAGCTTAGCTACTTCTACATGGACGTGCACAAGTTGTCAACCAAAGCCGTGCTGGCGGGATACTTGATACTCTGGTTGCAGAACTGCGTCGTCCCAGGCGGGTCCGAAACCGTAGACAGGATCAGTCGTTCCTTCATTCTCCCAGCCGTAAAGTTAGCTTTCGACCACAAGGTTGCTCTTCTATCGGCGATGGTATGCTGCATCCATCCGGGGCTTCGTAACTTCGCCCAGAAGTTTGAGGATCATCCAAGCAAAGGATATTTTATCGGATTAAGCTCCCCTATCAATATTTGATGGGTTGGCTTCTCTTACACCATGGTTCCCTAATGAGCCCTGGAACTGATGATGATTTGGTGGCGGTCGATTCCACTCTCCGCAAATATCAGGGGATGAAGTGGAGGCTCGATACAGTCCCTGCTTGTAGGAGAAAACTCTCCTTTATGACTAACTGGAGTTTCTTTACTTTCGAGCCAGATTTTACGCCCAAGAAACAGGATACCGTCCATTAGGATATCGTAGGAGAGTCTCGAAATCTGTCTGAGAGGATTTTCATTTGGCTTCAAGCTATTCGTCCCTCCCATTTGGTATATCAGAATCATGACAAAGTCTTTGTGGAGACTTACCTGCCGAGTCGCTTTGCTCGCCAGTTCGGTTATACCCAGCTCCTGTTGGGTCACCCGAGTGCTTCCCTCAGATATGGAGGGAGCTTGCTTGATAGAGCTTGGACCTGGAGTTACTACAATGCCATTGGAACTCAGGTCCAGTTTCGCTTGCCATCGGCTAGGGTAGCGCCGTGGATGCTACACATGGTAGTGACGTATTATTGCACAGCCAACGCTCTGCCGGCTGGCTTTAACCTGGAGACGAGCTATATCGGAGGCACCATGCTGATGCCTCCGGACACAAAAGTGCGACAGGAGAAGAGGAGACAACTTCTCCGTCCGACGCCCCTCTGCCTGCCAAGCGAAGGGCAAAGGCAGAGACCCCCCATGCTAGGTACTCGAAGAAGGCCAGGATCGAGGTGGCACCAGGGAAGGGGTCTTCAGCAAAAGCAAAAACTCTCACGAAGGAGGCTGTAAGGGAAGATGTAGGACCCTTCACGGTAAAGGATCCTGAAATAGACCCTACTTTGGACGCTGAGGGGGTACCTGTAGAACCCCTTAGTTTGATTCTTCTTGATCCTTTATATAAATATCTTGGTTTTGGTATTTTTGACAATTCGCAGATGCAAGGGAGAAGGGACCGTCCCTGACGAGCGGCTGCCTCGATTGTCTCTTATAAGGAGCCGGAGGAGGAGACTTCCCCAGAGTCTGACGAGGGCGCCTCGGGGCCTGTACTTGAGTCTTCGAGGTTTCAAGAGGCAAATGCTTGCGTGTCAGAGCCTTCTTTTGAAACTTTGGGGGCCCAAGAGACGAGCGTGGTGATGGCGGAGCCCTTCACACCATTTGAGCATGTCTCCATGGACGATATAGAAGCCATGGGGAAGGATATGACTACGCTGGGTGAACCGCAATCCATGTCGCCTTCTTCTGGTAAGTTATTCCATATATTTATACATGAAGGGACATTATGGCTTCATCTTTACATTCTTCGGGTGAAGTTGATCACCGATTGTTCTGAATCTACAGGGCCGGGTTTCCCCTAAGAACGATAAACATGGCCGCTGAAGAGGGTGAGAAAGTCTGGACCTCTTCCTAGTACTTCTGGGGGTGAGGAACACCCTGCAGGGTCAGCAGCGGATTATTCTAGCGCGATAAATGCTTCCACCATTATCACTCCTGATGGTGGAGTGACTCACTCTGAGGCAGCTGCCCCCAGAGTTGTTGGCCCGGTGGTTACTGGGTCGTCCTCATATGTTATCGTAATACCGGTTGATATGGATACCCAAGGGAGTCTAAATGGAGCCTCAGTTGATGGGGCTGAGGTGACTGTCTCCTCATCTGATATTGTAAGATCGGCTGATGTTGACACATCCTTAGATGTCAATCTTACGACGGTTGAGGTTGCTCGATTGCCTAGTGCAAAGACGCTTCTTTCAAGTGGGAGACAGTTTATAGAAGTCAGAGCATCTAGACGTTCTGCGGCTGCTGTTCTCTTACATGGGCGTCTAACGTTGCTATGCTTCCTTCGCGGTCGACCGTAGTCCCCACAATTATGACTCCTTTAACTTTTGTTGACGTGGAAGAAGCCTTGAATGATACTATTTAGAGCTTCTATATTCATCTGAAGCGGGGGGGGGGGGGGGGGGGTGAAAACCATCCTGGGACGAGGCAAGACTTTTACTTGGGCCAAGCACTGTGCCCAGAGTCAGGTTGAGCTTTTGAGGACACTTCCTAGTAATGAGCAAATGGCTGACCTTTTGAGCTAAAAATTGGCAGAGATGGAGCAGCGCCTAAATGAATTTAAGAAGGAGCGGAAGGTCAACCCGGTCATCACAGTGTAAGAGGAACGTGAGTTCCTTCTGAAGTCCATGGAGCAGGTGAAGATCGCATATGTGCAGAACAAGTAGGCCCTGGAACGTGACCTCCAGAAGTTGAACCTCAAGCATGACAAATTGAACGATCGAGGGGAGGTTTGTCTTGCTCTGGTGGACTCCGCAACCCATGCCATGGCTGAGATCAACGAGAAATTATGCAACTTCAAGCCTAGCTCGTTGTCGTGGAGGGCGAACTTCAGGAGGCTCGTCGAGAAAAGGAGGCCATCTACGAGGAAACTAGAAGGATGGCCCAGTCTTCCGCTACCCTGGAGAATACGTTGACGAGGCTAGAGGACAAGAGCCAGGCCTATGCCCATTTGGAGGATCATGTGGCTTTGGCACAAGAAGTCGGGCGCAGAGTCAGAGCGAAGTTTGATGCTTCTATTGCTCAGCTCATAGGGAGAATATAGGAGTTGTACACCAATGAGGAGCAGCAGTAGTTTTTATTTCTTTTTATGAAACTGTCTTTTGTTCTTGTTTTGAAGTTTATTTTACGGTTGGGATATTGATAGTCCCCTAAGTGTAGTTTGCTCTTTTCACTTTAGTAAAATGAAATAAAAGTTGTTCCTCTTTTTTTGTGAACTTCGGATATCGTACCAGAGGTAATATGGATGTAGTAAAATATCGTGTTTATTGGAGACATCCCACTCGGGGATCCTTGGTGGACCTATTATTTGTTGCGCATATTGAGTGTAAATATTAAGTTTGAAACAAGTCTGTAAACTCCCTCGACCAGATTTCAGTAATTTAGGATTAGTTTTGACTAATTAGAATTATTGCAACTTTTTAAAATTTTATTTATTATATATTCTATTGATTGTGCACCTGTTTATTACACAATTAATTAGGGCATCCCACTAGCTGTTAAACCCTAAACAAATTTCACATACCTGCCCTAGACTTGTTAGACTACTTTTCCTGTATTTTTAGCAACTCCCAGAAACCTCGTTTGGTGCTTCGTTTTAGTCGCACAAATATCGTTACAAACGTACGTATTTATTTCCTATTTAAATTGCTGCTCTTTACCCATCTCTGTACCCTAGAGAATTGAGGACCAGTAGGCACCTGTTTGCCCAACCAAAAATACGATAAAATTCTACTCTAATTATACTTCAAATATCTTTTTGACACCGTAGAAAAACTATGACCCTAACAGCCTCAAAATAATTAGTGAACACCGTGCGCAGTATTTATTAAATAATAAATATGATGACCATATCACCTGCAGAATCAGACCCTGCATCTGCCCAGGCTCACCCCACACTGTCCAAAAAAATTTCCCCAGCTATTTCCCTCATTTCTGTACAATTCAGAATTTCAGAAAATCAGTATTTGAAATTTGGTAAATTGCAAAATTACGCAAAATACAAATTTTATGCTTTTATGCAATTTATGAAAAGTTAGGAGTTTTTATGCAAAATTGCATGCAAGGTGGCATAATTCTATTGGCTAGACCATAGGTGTATGGGACCCACCCAAAACACCCAAAAAAATCCAGGAGAAATATCCCCAAAAATCAGATTTACCAAAATACCCCTGAACTTTATTTTATTTACAGAAATGCCATCCACCCCAAACCCTATATAAACCCCTACCCTCTTCCCTTTCAAACTCCACAACTCTCCCCTCCGACCACCGCCGGCCACCCAACTCCGGCCAACCCTCCGCCTTGACCCCCTCTCCCCTCCGGCCAAGCCCTACCGCCGGCACCACCCTGCTCCGCCGGCCACAGCCCCCGCAACCTCCCCACTTCCTCACTGCCACAGCAGCCACCACCACCCGAGCCACCCCCTGCGCCTCCCTCCGCCACCGTGCACCGCCACCACCCTCACCAATCGAACCGCCCCGACCTCCTCTCTCCGACGACCACCCCCTCATCGCCCCACGACCCTTCCTCCGCCGGCCAGAGCCCCCGCAGCAACCCTCAGCCACCCCTAACCCTAACCACCCTCTCTACTCCGGCCGCCCCTAGCCTCCACCACCGCCGTCGTAGACCTCCGCCACCACCACCAAACTGACCGCCACCCTCCCCTCTGTCGAACCCGCCGCCTGCCCGGCCACCTCCGCCGCTCCTCCGCCGCCGGCAGCCCCCGCACTCAGCTGCTGCAGCTGCTGCTGCTAGCAGCTACTGCTGCTGTTCCCGCTCCTCCGGCCGCCTCCGGCCGACTCCGCCGCCGTCCACCCGCCGTCGACGACCCCTAGGGCCCACATGTCAGTAGGTATACTCCTAATACCTATTGTATATGTAATTATCTATATATTCCTATATGTATATGTATATGTATATATATGTATATATATATGTATTTATATATGTATTTATATGTATATATATATATATATATTATATTATAATATATATGTATTATATACTGTTATATATTATACAGTATATTATACTGTATATACTATTATTATATATATTTACTAAATATATGTATATATATCTATTATTCTATACATATATATTTATATATGTATATATGTATATGTATATGTATATGTATATTTATACTATATAATATATTATGTAATAATTACTAATATGTATATATGTATTTAATTCTGTTTTATTTATATATTTATATAAGATGTATATTTATATATAACATGTTATATATTATATAATACTATGCATTTTTAGTTTATTTATTTTTCTGCACTTAATTTATTTCCTGCACCTATTATATATATATATTTATATATATATATATATGTTATCTATATATATATTAATATCCAGCTGGATAATACAGCTTATATATATTATATATATATTTTCAATACTTGCAATGTCATTTCAATTTATTACATATATCTATATATATATTATACTGTGCTGGATATTACAGCCTATCTATATATATTTACAATTATTGCACTTTATTATATATAACAGTGGTCACATATAGACCCTGATAATATTTATATTATAATTGCTGAATAGTACAGCATTTATATATGTATTAAATTTCTGCACTGTCTTTTCATTTATCTATATAAATATATACATCAGTGGATACACCCTGATAATATTATATTATATATATAGCAGTGGATATACCCTGCTACTATTATAGATACCTGCATTTCCTGTTCTTTATATACTATATATACTGCTAGATATATATTATATCTATGTATATACATACTATATATATATCTATATATCTATATATATATATGCTTATATTACAACCATGATATTCACGAACCCTGTCTGTTTTAACAGAAACCACCTTCAGCACAGCCAGTGGCCCCCTGTCACCAGCAACCTCAAAACCTGACTGTGAGATCAGGTTATCAACACTATCAGGGAGTAGGCAAGTATACCTTGCCAAGTAAATGTTTAAATTCAATTATTGATATCTGCTTTGTTCTTGAATTTCATATACTATGAGTACCTGAGACTGCCTCTGGTACAGTCAACTGATACGTTGACAATTAGTGTAAATAACTTAGTCTTACAGACTCACCAACACTGTGAGAGTATCCTGATATTCTCCTAGACCCTATCACGGTAATACGCAACATGTTTGCATTACATCTATGGATGTGAGCTGCGTATTTGATTAGCTACCAGTACGTGTGACCCGCATCACGGATTAGAAAAACTCAGGAAATGTACGACTTGATATTTAGTTTCATTGGGTTGGGAAAGATAACTAGTAGACGTATGGGACACCCCCTCCATATATGATTTATACCGTCGTACCATGCTCCTCGGAGATGGTCGATTGCAGAGCTACCCGTGAGTCCGGGGGCATATGACACCTATACTAGCCAGTCACCACGATTGGTGAATTACGTCAGCATATGTCTAGCCGACACATTCCCATGCGTACTACAAGGTCTTTACTTGCATTTCACTTAGATGGTTAGCACCCTGTATTTATTTTCTTTATTCAGTATTCACATACATGGCATATCATTTTCTGTATCTTGTTATGTCCCACTGAGGACCTGGTTCCCTGCCAGATCTAGATGAGGCTTTCTACCCCACTGTGTACGGCCCTGATCAGGAGGCCAGATGTGCTACCGAGGAGGAGCTCGAGGAGACACCCTCAGAGTATGCTTGATCCTAGAGGCCTGCCACCTGGAGATGGAGATGTTTTCATCAGATAGACACTGCTTAGTCTATCTGATTTTTCTGCGCTATTATCAGTTTTTGTAGTAGGCTTGTATTCTCACCAGTTGTGTACTGTATCAGACTCAGTTATATATATATAGTTCAGCACTTGCTTTTCTGACATTTTATTGTGGATGAGATAGATATACCTATTTTGTACTTGTAGTATTTTAGGACAGCGTAGCACGTTCCTTTGGGTCCATCAAAGTGGATTAAGCCCTTAGTGACGTGTCAGCTGGCCAGTGACACGTGGCCTAGTTCCTGACATTTTGGGACTGGGGCGTGACAAAGTCCTATCAGCAAAAATATAGACGTGATAGGTTTTGTGGACCTATTAATTTTTGCGCATGTAAGTACAAGTAATAGGTTTGAGACAACCGCTATCAGAGGTAATATGGACGTGGTAGTTTTTGTGGACTTAACAATGCTGGTGTACCTTGGTGAGTACAGGTGAAAGTGGGGATGACAACCGATATCAGAGATAATATTGACGTGATGATCGATAGCCAAAATCTGGGAGGTTTGCTCAGAGGTAATATGGACATGGCAAACTCAACCAGGGAGAAATATTATGACAGCAGTTCAGAGATAATATGGACGTGAACCAATGTCCAAAAAAAGCACTTAGGATCAGATTGGTATGAGCAATAGTTCCTATTTAAAGAGCACCTACTCTGATACCAATTGAAGGAGCAATTAGGATTAGAAACTAATTAAGAGACTACCTACTCTGATACCAATTGAAGGAGCAATTGGGATCAGAAACTAAATAAGTGACTACCTGCTCTGATACCAATTGAAGGACCGTAGGATAACTCTAGAGGAGGGTAAATAGAGTGCAACGGAATAATCTACCAAATTAAAAATTAAGCAGAGTGAAGGTAGTAAATAACTTGTAGTATATATGCAAGACAGTAATGTAAAGCAGTAAGAGTAAGAGAGAGCAAACACAAACACCGTGATGTATACTGGTTTTCCTCTGAGAGGACTAGTCCAGTCCCGAGAACTCTTGCTCAGAGTTTTACCCACTATAATCATCAATAGTAAATCACAAGCTTTGATCCGAAGGATTGCCAACTTCTTACAACCAAAAGATTTAATTCAAAGTCTCGCAACTTCACACACCACGAGTTTTGTTCCGAAGGCTCGCAACTTCACATATAAGAGGGGCTTGATAAACCAAGCTCCTTACAACTCTGTAGACTTCTAGACCGAGATCGCACTTGGCACTAGAAAGGCTAGGAGTTGATCTTGGAAATAAGAAAGTTTAGGATATGAGGTTTACTCACTATAAGATAGAATGATTGAGAATGGTTGAGTGGGTAAGAATGTAAAAATTCAACTCTATTTATAGGTTATTACCAAATCGAGTTCGGCCAGAATTCGGTAGAAAATATTTAATTTTTTGAACGTTGGAGGCCAAGAAATCAGGGATTGTGCAATTGGATATATTCTACTAAAAAGAGTGAACGAGTTCAGTGCAAATTTAAGGCAAATTCAGTCCGAGTTCGGTTTACATATTTTAGGTAGATCCAAGTTTGTATGTAGACTAGTTTCGTAGATAGATTAAAGATATATTTGGCCTGATTTCTGGGTGGATGAGTTTTAGGCTATTTGAGTGTACTGGGTTGCTTTCTAGTTGCCAGTGCGACTCGACTTACATAAGTCCTAGACTCAAATATAAGATTACATATAAAAACCAAGAGCACTGATGATGCCAAACTTCTGAAACATCTGCTGACTTGAAGACGCTTTTTCCGTTGACGTAAGTTGTCCAAAGATAACCAGATCTGGGAATCTGAATAACTTTCAGGGGCTTCGCCCTCGAACCCCCACGAGGGGAACTGTCCCTCGACCCCCATCCGCTGACTGGGCAGTGGAAACCCCGGGTGCGAGGCCCCAGATAAGTCGTAGGCGGTTGGACAAAATCTTCTGGTATAACGCCTTCTTTGGCTCATCGTCATATAGCATATGTCCATTGCTGATCTTGCTTATTGCTTTCTGCAAGTATATGTTAGACGAACATGAAAATATACAGACGCAAATATTACATATCTGGACAAGTTGTGTTTAAGTAGAAGATAATATAGTGGTTGATCGATTAACATAATGCTAAACTTAATCGATTAGCCATATTCAAAAACTCAACATAAACATTGGGCCAACAATCTCCCCTTTTTTTATTATGGCAAATCAGTTTAGTTTAAGACAAATATAATCTATGCATATATCAAAAATAATAAGCATATATCACTATAAGTATACTACTTAAACATATACTTACATACTTAACTTACTTCTCCCCCTTTGACATGATAAAAAAGAAGCTTCCGTAATATGATATATTGATACAAATCTTTACCGTTGCTTTTACATGTGCATAAGCTCCCCCATAGTACGACGTTGGCGAATATGCACATATTTGACATATTTTTTCTCCTTTGTCAAAATATATTGTTTACGGCTCCCCCGCAAACGAAGTGTATATCATGAAGACAAGGTGAGTAACATAAAGCATATAATATGATCATGTGATAAATTAGGAGTAAGTAGCTAGAATATCACCATATGTAGAATAATGACATGCATATCATAACCATATACTTACCAATTGGAAACTAGATACCAATTTAGGAAACTAGATACATTACATTAATATAGAAATATTAGGTAACAATAATACAAGATAAGCATAAATGAATATGCACATTTAGTCATATGCAAGAGATAATTAAATAACTTCTCTCTAATATCATATTAACTAGTCAAAGTCTAAACTAAAATTAAAACTTAGTGGCATAATTTTGAAATGATTAGAAAAAGTAGTGCTTACTAAAAGTCATAGTATCACAGTCTATACTAAAAGTTGTCAACTTTAAGTCAAAAGTAGGACTTAGATTCACTGTTGTATTATGAAAATAATTGCAAATAAATCTTAACAAATCATTATTCAATAAAGTGTTGATCATCTTGGGTTAGCTATAGGGGCCGGATCCCAGCTAGTAGTGGTCCAAATACACTTAAGTACCATGTTGCTTAGGCTATTTACATATTTTTGACAGAAGGGCCCTTTCGGCTTATAACCAAAAGAAATCTTAACTTTAAAGAATTTAGATTTGATAGGTATATATGCTAATTATAACATCATACAACATCAAAATCCAGCATCATAATTCTTGACGAAAAAGCTTACTAAAAGTTTATAAAGCATGCATAGACAATTGTGTCATACTAATAGAAAGTAAATAACTATATAGTGTGAACTAATCGCTGAGGCTAATTAACTAGTCATGCTGAATAGAAATACTTACAAGAAAATTAACTAAGCATGCCAGTATCACATCTCTCATTAATTTAAATAAATATCAACTAAAAGATATTAATAAGAGATATGCTAGATTCTTTACTCTTTCAGGAACTTGCTGTTGATAGGCATCATGAGCAAGTCGCCATTGGGTTTCACTAGCCGATATGCGCCATTGGAAAACACGGTTTTTATAATGAACGGGCCCTCCCATTTAGGTTGGAATTTGTCGACCGTCTTGTGAGTTATAACCATCGGTCTTCTTACTGTTAAGATGAGGTTACCTACTTGGAACGTTCTCAGTTTTACCCGTTTGTTGAAGGCTCCAGAGAGGCGCGCTTAATACAGTCTATGCGTTATTGAGCTAAGAGCCATTTTTCATCGAGCGCTTCCAACTCCTGTAACCGTCGGCGGTAGTTGTCGTTCGTGGTTAGCCGGTTGGAAAGAGCTACTCATAGTAATGAGATTTGGATCTCGAGGGAGAGAACCGCTTCGCTTCCGTACACCAGAGAGAAAGGCGTGTTACCAGTAGCTGTCCGGACTATTGTACGGTAGGCCCAGAGACATTCATCCATCTTCCCGTTCCAGTTGCGTTTATTAGAAGACACAAAATATTTGAGGTTCTTGATGATGGTTTTGTCGAACGCTTCCGCCAGACAGTTTTCCATGGAGTTATAGGCAGTCGATGCTATATTCTGAATCCGATTTTTACCATAGAATCTATAGAACACATGGCTTACAAACTGTAGACCATTATCATGGACGATCCTTTGTGGCAGGTCAAAACGGTATATGACATGATGCTTAAAGAAATTAATCACATTTGTTGTTTTGAATTCAGCGAGTGGGACAGCTTCCGTCCACTTGAAGAAGTAGTCAGTGACCGCCAAGATGAACCGATGTCCTTTCGATAAAGTCGAACTGATTGGCCCGATGATATCAATTCCCTATGCCTCAAACGGCCAAGATACTTCCGTTGGGTGTAGGAACTCATATGGCTGGTGGATGAAGTCTGCAAGGACTTGGCATTCTTGGCACTTTCTTGCATAATCAACAACATATGCTACCATCGTAGGCCAATAGTAGCCCATTCTCCTAAGACGGTCTTATAGCTTCGGACCGGGTTGATGCATCCCGCAGACTCCATCATGATCTTTGCGGAGGGCTTGTCTTGCCTCTGCATTCGCTAAGCATTGTAGCAGAAGGCCTTCATAGGACCGACGATACAACATTTTGGTCTCTGTGTCGTAATAGACATAGAGGGAGCTTCTCCTGATTGAAGTAGGCTCCTTCGATTCTCAGGAAGAATTCTGTAGACTGCATAGTCAATAAATGGATGCCTCCAATCCTGAGTATCGGTGTCGACCTCCACTGCTAGCTAAGACACAAGCATAGGTTGCTTTTGGGATATACCAGCTCATGGTCGATCACATCGATTAGTTGATGGGCGTTATTTGGAACTGCCAAGGAAGCAGCGAGCCAGGCTAAGGCGTCAGCCTCAATGTTTTGTAACCGAGGGACATGCTCAATATAGAACTTCTCGAAGGTTGTGATAATATTAAGTTCAGCTTGGTGGTAGGGGATCAAGTCTTCGTTTCGGACTTCATATCCTCCCCGGACCTGATTGACGATTAGCTGAGAATCGTCGTAGGCCTCCAGGTACTCTACTCCGACTTGCTTGGCAAGCTGGAGTCCGATGATTAGGAAGTTATAATCTGCCATATTATTAGAGCATGGCTCCATGAGGGAGTATGCACGATTGATGATAAGGCCGTATGGGGAGATCAACACTATCCCGACTCTAACGATGGTGCTGTCTTTGGGCCCTGCTCTTGAAGCACCATCAAAGAACATTCTCAGACAACTTCGTGTAAAGTGGCGTTGGCGTCCGCCACTTCATCTGGAATCTCTTCATAGAGCTTTAAGGTTTCTGACCCTGGATGGGCTGCTAGAAAGTCGACCAATGCTTGACCCTTAACGGCCTTCTGTGGGACGAACACCATATCATATGGGGATAATAGTATTGCCCAGGTAGCCAAGCGGGAACTGAGTGCCCCGGGTTTGTTTATGAGGACCCTGAGGGGGTTGACTCACGAGATTACATGAATGGTCTGTCCCGTCACGTAATGTCATATTTTTTGGATAGCGAATACCAGAGCAAGGCACTTCTCAATGGTGGTATACCTATGCTCTGGGCCGACCATCATCCAGCTAAGGTAGTATATGGCCTGCTCGTGGCCTGCATTAGTATTCTGGGCTAACATGACACTGAGAGAGTGATCCATCGCACGTACATAGAGCAAAAATTACTTTTCCATGACCAAGGCCATAAGCATAGGAGGGTTTGATAGGTATTCTTTGATGTTGTCGAACGCTCGTTGGCACTCTTTATTCCAAACAAAGGATACACCTTTCTTCATGAGCTGTGTGAACGCGTCCAGAAAGATTTTATACTAATGCAGGCCACGAGGAAATTCGTCTTTAGCCGCGTTTAGATCACGAAAGTCGATGTAGATTTAGATCTTCCCATTCTTCTTAACGACAGGAACGATATTGGCTACCCATTCGGGGTGTTGTTCCTCGCGGATGAAGCCACTAGCTATTAGTTTGTTGATTTCAGCTTCGATGGAATCCATCACGTCTGGCCGGAACCGTCATTATTGTTGCTTGACTGGTTTGGCGTTTGGCAAAATATTTAGTTTGTGGATCGTAATTTGGGGATCTAGTCGTGGCATGTCTTCGTAACTCCAGGTAAAGAATTCGATGTATTCCCTGACTAGTTGTAATAGGGATTCCCGGTCTTCTTTGGGCAAGATTTTACTAATGAAGATAGGTTTCGGGTATGATTCATCGCCGAGGATGATTTGTACGACTTTATCCTCTGTAGGAGGCTCTCATTATTCGAATCGAATCTCTCATTATGAACCAAGGTGCTGGGCCCAAGGTACCATCTCAAAAAGATCGGGTGGATCCTTGTTGCCTTCCTCATGGTCGACAGACACCATATTGGAGGATAGTGTTTATTTATCTAAGCCATCGGGGGTTGTAGTAATCATCGGGCTTGCCTACAGGGGAGGGGAGTCATAGAGGACACCTTCGGCCTTTGCCGTAGTTCAACCCCTTAGTGATCTTCAGGTTGTATTCCATCTTCTGGATAAGATGCAGGGCTTATGAACTGTACTGGTAGAGTAGAATTATGCCTATCTCGGATCCTGGTTCTACTTTCCGTCGGATGAAGGACCAGGATATTCCACTCTGCCGAAGATAATAAGCTTATCTCCCTTTTTCCTGGGTGGGACTAAGAAATAAGAATCTTGACTAGAGCGAATCTGATGCACTGTGTAGGTAGTGGTCACTTGTGTGTGCAGATGAAGGCCTGGGCCGTGCTCCAAGGAGTATAGTGTAGTTATATGTATACGTTCAGAGTCGTTAAAAAATAGTCCTTTATTGAAAAATTAATGTATCTTTTCTGGCGGAATTATATCATCATGGGAAGTAATGTTGACATTAGCAGATATATAATCCTCTATCTCATCCTTCTTCTAGCCCCAACGCAAGAGAAGGCTTTGGTGGTTTTCTGTGTAATTTTACCACCAAAGGTCCGGAAGCTGCAACCGCGGTCGGGTCTTCCTTTGGTGGTCGGCTCAGCCTATGAAGGTGAACGATCATGAGTTCGGAAGGCGTAGATAGAGAGGGATCTTATTTTGGTGGTCGATTCGGCCTACGAAGGAGAATGACCATTGGTTCTGACGACGCTGAAGGTACCGAAGATTCAGGTGCCTTCCCGCGCGATTTGACGATGAGGGGGGTGGCCGCATCGAGAGTGCGAGCCTTGAGGCAGATTCTCAAGGGCTCCTCGGGTGTTGTTGTGGCCTCGGCTTCATCGTCGGCCTCGTTGCCACCTTCATCTTGGCCTATAGCTAAACAATTAGAACATCGCTCATTTTCCTTCCAACAATTAGATCTAAAATTTTCCATCTTCCCGCAATAGGTACATCCTTCTGGTTCTGTCGGGTGCTATTGCGGGTGATATTCTGGTATCGAGGTCTAGTGCACTACTCGTCGTCCAGTTGATAGTCGTGGACATGAAGCAATCATATGATCGGGTGCACCACATAGAAGACATAAATGATTAGCCCTCCGATAGTTTACACTAGTGTTTCCTGCATTCCCGCAGAAGGAATACACGACTGGAGCCTCTGGCATTGATACGAAGGACTGTAAGCTGAGACTGGTAAGAAATGTTGAAATGAAGAGTCTAACGAGGGTGTACGATTCCTCTTACGACCCTCAGTTGTTGATGTGGTACCCCTGACTATATAATCATGTCCTGGCGATGCTTCTGCGGTAGACCGGGCTGGACATGCCGACTTACTGAATGACTGGTACTGTCCTTCTTCAATCCCTACTCCATCTAGGCACAAGTCTTTGGTTTGGAATTTCCCTGATAAACAATGCTTGTTGAGTTCTAGCAACATCTGAAGACTCTTTTGGATGATGCAATTTTGCTTTAGCCGGGACTCCTGGTAAAGCTGGAACACTTATTGTGGGAGATAAAGTAGTTGTTGTTTCTATTGTGTCACCATCATGGTCCTGATTATATCTAGTATAGCTCATGAGCTTAACTGCTCCGGTTGTGCTAATGGAACTAGTGGAACTTGTTCCCTAGCATAACTGGCGGAGATGTCTGAAGATAAGAGGTTCTTGGCTCTTGATTATGACTTGGCAACGAAATCTGTTTCTGGCCTACTACTGGAACTGCTGGAACTACTGGAGCGATGGAACCCACAGAAGGTGGAGCAGGTAGAGTGTCCATGAAGGATAAGGATACTGGAATATTAACAAGGGACGATAATGGAACAATCATGTCAAGCAAGTTTGTAGTTCAAAGGGAGTTAGAGGTACATGTCACAAGTGGAGTTCAATCAGAGACAAGTAAATGGTTGAGATTCTAACAAGATGAGTTCTCCCACAAGTATGAAAAATAGACCTACATGGGCCACCAAGAAAACCTTATTATGCCTCGCTTCCAAAATATTGGATAAATACGATGACTAACATGGCCAACCACATCTTGTAGAATACCTAAGTAAGTCACAATGTGTTAAGTTGTCTAGAAGATATATGGATAAACTCTAGCATGCTATGATATCAGTCCTATGATCGACAAATCCTAGTATCTCAATCCAGCAACACAAGTACAAGAGTATATCATATATGAAAGTAAAAAGATATCCCAAATTACATACCACATATGATCATAAAACTAGTGAATACAAAATGCTGCACTAGCAGAGTATAATTATATATGATCAAATATGTCAGCTATGGTCTAATATATACATCATGTTGACCGAAGTCAGAGAAGTGATTTCAAAATAAGGAGCTAACACTGCCTCTTGCTAGAACACCACAAAACGAAATGACACTACGAGGGGTGAAGGAAAGAAACCGACTCGCGAGCTTCGGCCGCGTTCCTACGAGTGCGAGCCATCTTGCTGGAAGTGCGGTGGATCCTGGTTCTCTTCGGGGTAATCTGGCCATACAAAACTAGTGGGCCAGAGTCCCAAGCAGTAAGTACCACAAAGGAGCTTGTAAACCCCCTCACCCAAAAATAGGTATCTTGTGTGTATTTTGTATTTCTTGTATTAGTTTTAGATTATATTTTTTATCAAATAAAATCCAATAATTTTATTAGGATACTTCACCGTGGTTTGGACATTAATGATATAGGATAGTCCCAAAATCTGTATCGCCCTTCATAGGAAGTAGCCTACACAAGAGACACTACCTGTAGGATCTTTTCGTGGCACAAGAATTCGACCCCTTGGCATTAGTATGACAATAGTGTAACAACTATAGATTCTTGTGTTAAATATTTAGATATTTTATATATATAATTTTTTGGTTAATTTTCTATCCCAACTTTCTACAATTAGCATCCATAATTCTCCATGCCAAATTAGACAAATTCTCTTTTTTGTAATATGTGCATATTATTTACTATTACCTATTTTGTTGGATAACCATTTAGTTATTTACTTAGTTAATTAGATAATAAAGTTATTTAATTTATATAACTAGATAAATATGTAATTATTAATTATAAAATATTTTGGGTGTAAAATTTTATTAAAGCTTTACAAAGTAAAATTTTCTAGAATTTATTTTGTGTGCAAATATTCTTTTTGGATTTTTTTATAATTTTATATATATATATAAATATGTAAATATATATGTTAATAAATATATAATAATAATAATAATAATAATAATAATAATAATAGTTAATTATCATAAAAAGAAAAATAAAAATAAAAAGAAAAAGAAAAAGAAAAAGAAAAAGAAAAAGAAAAAGAAAAAGAAAAGAAAAAGAAAAAAACAAAAAAAAAACAAAAAATATAAAAAAAAATATAAAAACCTGAAACCTAAACCTAACTAACTATTCCAAATGCCAACCCCTAAACCATTCCCACGACACCCCTAGCAAATACCACAAACCACCCTCCCCCCCCTCCCCCCCCCGCGGCTCTCTCCCTCTCCCTATATATATATATATATATATATATATATATATATATATATATATATATATATATATATATATATATATATATATATATTACAAAACATAAACCTAAACCCTAACCCTAACCCTAGACCTCGACCCTCCGCCGTTGACCGACCGACCGCAGCCGCCACCCCGCGCCACCGCCACCGTCAGCGACCGCACCGTCGCCGCCCCGCCCGCGCGCGTGACAACGCATGTGTACATCTCGAGCCCACCTTGGAGGTATGATATCTCTCTCATCTCTCGTCCTTTTCTCGAGTAATTTGTTCGTGTACGTTCACAACCTAACCCTGTAGGATTTTCTTTAAGCGGGATGAGTTTTCGTGTCCCGGATTGGTCAAAAAATTGACCGAAAGTTGGCCGAAAAACTGACCAAAAATACTCCAGAATTTCAAACCAAACCTCCATGTTCACGCCCAATTTGCCACCAACCTGTTTAATATTTTTAAAATCTAATTGAAGGGTTTTCTTTTTAATATAATCGAGATTTTTTTTATTAATTTGTTTTATGTGTTAAATTATTCGGCCTCCAAAACGACCAAAAACTTGATTTTTCAGAACTAAAATTTTATGATACGGTGTGTGCCCCACCAAACAGGACCGCCTCGTCATGTACCAATTGTACCAAAAGGCGTGTATGGTATATCCTGACGTGTGAGCTTTTGCAGAAGCTGATTCGGACGTGTGTGCGCGTCGGAATCAACCCGTATCCGTAAAAAGTCCCCGTATCGTGACTTTTGTAAACTACCACCCCATTTTATGTACGCTCGTCGGAATACGACAAAATTTACGCCATTGGATTCATGGGATCATGCTAGTACTGTGACCCAAGTTTCACATGATCCTGAGATAATTGACCAAGCCGCATATTTGCGGGCCCCACGGTTTGACTTTAATGGCGAATTTGTGATCGGTTCACCGGAATCGAAAATTGGACATAGCATTGGGTTCGTATCGACGTTTAAAATTTATTTGACCTATAATTTGTCCTATTTAGAGACCTTTACCTCTGGCACATATTTCGGTGTAAAGTGGCCCACATGTGGACCCGTTTTGACCCAAAATTACCGTTTTGCCCCTGTGTCCAAATTGGACGAAAGGATAGTGTTTTCTAGCTATCTCGCTGATTTCGGGAACGTTGATGATATTTATTTCAGTATCCGGAGGCTATAGTTTCTGATCCCCTGTACTTGACATTTGGACGCTTACACTATGCAGCTTTCTTGTCAGGCAAGTATACCTAGCCATTGTACTATAATTTAAATTCCATATGGTGTATGCATTTTATTTCTGTTATTTAGTTCATATATTTTAACTGCTATATAAACTGCGCGTCCAAGAATAACTTGGGTACAACGACGGTGGTGTCATATTTTGTCCTTATTATATATTATGCATGTCGACTTAGTTTTACGAGACCACCACATGGTTTGGAGGCATCATTATGTTTATTTGGCCGTGACACATTTCTTACACGAGTTGTGAGTCTCATATAGATCACGGACTTACGTATTGACTGATCATCAGTATGCATGGGACGTGCGATAGAAAATAACTGCTAATAGAGATATGTTAGAAGACTTGGCAGTTATTAGAGGTCTTATCGTGTCATAGATATGGCATGTATAGAGCATGGGGTGGGGAGGACAACAAGTAAGGTGTTTGGGCTCCTTTGCACTTTTTTTGTGTAACCCGCATGCTCCGCCAGATATGCGTGGTCAGATGACCCCTATATTATTATCTACAGGCGGCCTTTGACGTTCAAAAGACGTCATGCTTTTTAGGCCCCTGATTCTCCGAGAGAATCATGCCAATCCCATTTTAGTCAGATAGCCCACGTGTTAGAAAGTTGTTCTCAAAGTGCATTCACATAGATGGTTAGGCGACCCTTGGATATTTATTTTCAGTACTTTATTGGCATGCTTCTATATATCTTGTTACGTCCCTCTGAGGACCTGGTCCCTTTCCAGGTGTAGACGATCATGACTATTCGCAGGAGCACGGATCAGGACTTGCTACTTCTCTCTCTCTTTCGAGGAGGTCTTCTCTTCGAGCCCCATTGATCATTAGATGTACTTATTTTGTTTCTTTTATATTCTAGTTTGGCAGTCGATTTATCTCCACCCAACTACTTGTTCTTATCAAGCATTTTATACTTGATTCAGTTATGCCCTGTGACTTGAGACAAATATATACCACTTATGTATTATTGCTCATAACACAGCGTACAAATGTGTTATAGTTTTCATATATTGGAGTTTCCATATACATACGGCTGACATGCTTACGTATTCCTAGTCGTACATATTTTGGGACTGGGGCGTGACATATTTTTGTGGTGGCCCACGTAGGTCGAGTTAGCCATTTCGGTTACGTAACTGTACCGAGCGGACCTGCACCTAGGATTAGAGTTTTAGGTCTCATCCACATTTGACTATGACTCACCTTCCTTCTAATCCGTTCTATTTAAATAATTGTATCCTGCTTGATTCATGTACTCCCCTAATAGTCCCTTGAGTATAGCCTTCTGCTAGAATATAGGAATCCTTGTTGTAAGGATGATAATTAGGATAACATTCCTACTAAGAATACAACTAGAATATTGATACATCACTAAGTTTAGAATACCTAATGAACCCTAGCATCCCTTACCTGTAAATTAATTGACCATTATCCCTTGATATAATTATGAATGATTTGAGAGTAGTATAGACACTACTAGGGTTAGTTAAAAATTTGACCATATTGTTTGACCCTAGTATTGAGGAACCAATAGAAATCCAAGGTTGAATATTAGGACTTAACCTAACTTTCATAGTGAGACAGTATTAGAGAACTATAAATTTATCTTCTTGTCTTGATATTAGCAGAACAGTACCTTAGAAAGCCAAGAGGAATGAATATAATATTTTTCTTGATCATATCTCGAACACAGAGATTAGCATACCACATTTGCTTAGAAAACCATGATATTATCAAGAGTCTCTATTTAATTTCATATCTTGTTCCTCCGAAACCTTAACACTCGGTATTTGTGTGACGACTAAAATTTTTTTTCATCTTTCAATTCGTGCCACATAACCCTTCCGATTGCAGGCCAAATAATTTATTTTATGTTAGGATATATAGGTTGCTAGGATAATAGTTGCTAATCTTAAATTTTAAAATTACGTGCTTAGTATTTAGAACTTGATAGTTTGATTTGCTCATTTAGATTATGATTTTATGATCATCCTTTAGTTGCAAATCAAGTAATTTGTACCCATATCTTAATACAGGTTATATCCTCTTTCACTTGAGGGCCAATAACTTTCTATTCTTAATATTAACGCTTTTGTTCTATAAGAACTATGATTAAGACTTAAGATGACCTTTACCTATGTAGTTTTATAATGCAATAGGATACCCTAATAAGTACCAAGATCTTTTCCCTTGTATACCATAACGAGAGTTTCTACTTTATCCCCACAAGGCAGTAACACTATTAGTTAAATTCTTTTAAGTTAGGTAGTATGCCTCATAGCATAGTATCATATTTTGCCCCATTGATGAAGTTTAATTGAATGACACCAACTATATGCTAGCATAAGACGATAGTGTCTATCCAGACTGTAGAACTTAGAGGCCAATACCCCCATTTGGTCGACTAGAGACTTAGATAAGGAGTTAGTATGGCATCTGTAGAGGCATAACACCGGACGAGTCTTATCTTCTTGGTGAACTTGAATTATTTTGTACCTTCTTTCATCATGATCCAGCGTACTTATATTTTTGGGACTACCTCGACTTATGCTGCTATTATAGCCTAATTTTACAAGCTTATTCTTTTATCGAGCTTGATCATGATATATGTATTATTGGGTGCACACACTAATACATTGTCTAAAATCAGAATTAGTGTATTATGGTCTGATCAACCTTAGTGCGCTTGGTTCGCTCTTCGCATAACTACCTTACGTGGATTGAGATATAGTTGACTCAACTTGTTAGACGAATATACTTGCCCTTTAGACATGTCAGAGCATATCGTATCAGGTACATAACTGTTCCGATATGAGCATACAAATAAGAATTTACCAAAATAGGATTTTAATCCACAACTACCTTGACAACTCCCATTTGAATTCTTTAATCGCCTTGAACCCCGTACTTGTATTCTATCACCTCCTCCTTGAACTCTTTATTATTATTTTTCGTCTTTCCCTATTTCGAAAAGACGAACGGTCGTGCTTGGTATAAGTTTGATACATGGAGAGTACTGGATATACCCCATAGTCTAATCACATTACTTTGTGACTATCTTTTGTAATTAAGGGCATATCACATGTGATATAATTGGTGTTAAAATTTTTGGGGATTGAATAACACGATTAAATAATTTGAGAAAGTTTTTCTTAAATGTATAGCCTTATGTGTGTCACGCCCCAGTCCCAAAATACCGAGGGACCGGACGCGTGATAATGGTCAGCAGTACGTACCAAAAATCGTGTCAGGGTCAAAGGTCTCCAAATTCGCCAAACTTAGTGTCAACAAGTCAGGAACGATGATACGAACCCAACGAAACTTCCAGAATAGGATTCCGATGAGCCGATCACAAAATCGCCCGTCAAATGGAGCCTGTGGGGCCCACGATACGCGATTTTGTCAACGTTCTCAGAATCGAACCAAATTTGGGTCACAGGACCAGCGTATCGCTACGAGTCCGATGGCGCAAGTTTCGTCTCGATCCAATGTGTGTACACAAAGTTACAGCGTGTTCCAGAATGGACGGATACGGGGCCTTGTCGGCGGACACGTGTTAATTCCGGTGTGCACGCACATCCAAATCAACTTCTGCGAAATCCCGCACGTCCGTATCAACGGCGCGCACATATCGGTGAAGTAGGGCTCGTACTCAGTTCTGGGGTGAAACAGGGTGTTAGTTTTTTCTGTTTTTGGATCGCGGTTTGCGATCGCCACAGGGCGCGATGCACCGAGCGGGTTGTACGGGAATCGAGGGGGTTATACAATCTACGCGTTGCAACTGACGGAATCGGAAACGGAGTTACGAGGAGGGAGAAAATGGTACCTGAATAGGGCTCGAGAAACTGCGTTTTCTCGTGTCCGACACGACACAAAGTGTATGTGTCCGAGTCTCGGCGACCTAGGGTTAGGGTTTGGGTCTGCTGACGGAGCTTGGCGGCCAGAGGCGGCTGGGGGCGGCGCTGGCCGGCGGCGGCGGCGCGCCAGAGCGGGCGGGGAATAGGCGACCGGCTGCTGCGGCCGGAGCAGTGGCTGGGTGCTGGAGCTCGTGTCCGAGCGGGGATGAGGAAGGAGGAGGAAAGCAGGCCGGGGGCGGAGCTGGGCAGGGTGGTGCGGCGAGGCGGTGGTGGCTGCGCTGCGGTGAGGTGAGGTCGTGGCCGAGCGGGACGGCGCTGAGGCGCTGAGGCGGAGGGGAGAAGAACAGTGGGGGCTGGGCTCTGGGCTGCGGGGGAGGCTGTGGAGGCGGTGAGGAGTTGGGGGAGACGGTGGTGATGGTGAGGCGAGGTGGTCGGGCGGTGAGCGGCGTGGTGAAGGAGCAAGGCGGTGGTCGTGAGGCGTCGGAGATGGTCATCGGGAGGTCGACTGCGAGGGAAGGCGTTGCCGGTGGAAGAAGGGGAAGAGTCAGGGCTGCCTAGGGTTCAGGCGAGGGGGTCGTCGGCTGCGGGCGGCGGGGATGAGAGGAGAGAGAGGGTTCGATGGCGGCGGGCACGGAAGTCGAGGGGCTTTTATAGCCGGTGAACAGTGAATTCGGCAAGGCTTAGGGTTTCGGTCGGGTTCGGGTTTGGGTCGGGTTTCATGGATCCGACCCGACCCGACCCGCTACGCGGGGTTGGTTTGGTTCAATCTATGGTTCGGTTCAGTTGGTTCGGTTTATTTGGAATAAACCCGATTTATTTCTAGGTTTAAATTGGTTTATTTATTTAATAGTTTTTAGGGCTTTAAACGGGTTTCCAGAGTCCAATAAATTCACGAAAAATTACCCTATGTCCGGTTTTCTAATTTATACCATAAAATATTATTTTCATAATATTTTAATATTAATTAACAGCAATTAAAATTTATTTAATTATCAAAAGCCTAGGTTTTAATTATAGAAAAATCCCAGAAAATTTCAGAAAATTATGAAAAATCCAAATTAAAAATTTCTTGAAAAATCAGGGGGATTACAATCTACCCAACTTATAAAAATTTTGTCCTCGAAATTAAAATATGGTAGGGTTCTCTCTATCCAATCTCACTTGATTACAGTCTAAAGGATTCCTCTCAAGTGAACATTGCGGTCTCTACCCAACTTAGAATTTACCCATCTATCATCTAAGGCTATACATCTAATAAAGCTATGCCCCAACTTATTTAATCATGTTATTGAATCCTCAAGTCTTTAACACCAAACATATCACCTATGATATTCCCTTAATCATATATAAAAGGGTCATCAACAATGCGACCGGTCTGTGGGATATATCTAGTACTGTCTATTTATCAAACTTATACCAAGCACGAGATTTCGTCTTTCCGATATAAGGGAAGACGAAGATCAATAATAAAGAGTTCAAGGGTGAGGTAATAGAATAGAAGTATCAGGATCAAGGCGTTTAACGAATTCAAATAGGATTTGTCAAGACAATTGTGGATTAAAATCCTATTCCGGTAATCCTTTGTTCGCATGCTCGTATTAGTACAGTTATGTAACTGATACGATATGCTCAGACATATCTAGAGGGCAAGTATACTAGTCAACTATATATATCAATCCACGTGAAGTAGTCGTGCGAAGAGCGAACCAAAATGCACTAAGGTTGATCAGACCGTAATACACTGATTATGAATAGACAATTATATTAGTGTGTCGACCCAATAATACATATGTCATGAACAAGCTCGATAAAAGGATAAGCTTGCAAAAACTAGGCTATATTAGCATCATAAGTCAAGGTGGTACAACAATATAAGTACGCTAGATGATGATGAAAGGAGGTACAACGTAATTCAAGTTCACAAAACAACACAAAATAAGCACAATAACAAAAGACTCTACGATCTCTACAGTTATCAATTATAAAAACATTCTAGGTTATAAATTATTAGCAAGTTCAAAACTATATAGGTTAAGGCTGAGGTCACGAACCAATAGGCACGAGATAAAACAAATCTATAAACAGATAACTACGAAAAATTTCGCGCATTAGCTATTCCATGGGTCTGCGCGTCTTCCAAAGTCATCCCTGGAGCTTGTTTCCGTCCTTGCAGTTGATTCCTCTGCTGCTGTTGAGCCTGCTGGAAGAGTGTTGTTTGTGGTGCCAAGGGTGGCCTCGGCTGATTCCCTCCTGGGGCTGGTGGTCTGATTCCTTGAACTCTCGTTTGCGGTGCTTCCAATACTGGAGAGGCTGGCCTTGGTACTGGTAACGCTTGTTGGTTTACCATTGGTGCTCTTTCTCGACGCTCAGGACATTCCCTCAATGGATGCTGACTGGATCCACAAGCTAAACATACTTTTCTTTTGTGTCTGCACTCGTTCTCAATATGGCCTCGCTTACGCCAATGCTGACAGATAGGTAGTACTTGAGGAGGTGATTCTGGTGGCTGGTGTATGTGAGACTTCTTTGCAATTTCTTCTTGTGGTGCTCCGGTTGGTGCTGATGTGGCTGGTTGATGAATCATCACTGCTTTCTCTCGATGCTGAGTACAATCCTTAGCTAAGTGTTGATTGGTTCCGCAAATCAAGCATAATCCCAACTTGCGTCTGCACTCCTTCTCAATGTGGCCTTTCTTGCGACAATACTGACAGGTAGGCAGGAATGAGGCTCTTGGTGCTGCTCTCGGTGGTAAATTTATCTGTGGTCGCTTTGCAGCTCTTTCCTGTTGTGCTTGGTCTGGTGCTGATGCATACGGCCGCTTCTGGCTGGACCCTATCCTTGTGTCGCACTCCATGGGTCTTGCTGTAGTAAGAACATCCTCGTCTAAGGTAGTTGCAGCGGGGCTGATTAACTTCCATAACTCTGAACTGAATCTATCGATGAACTTCTCCGCTTGGATCTGCTGAGCTTTTTCCTGAACCTTCTGATGGGCTTGCATCATTGCGTAGAACATTCGAAACATTTGTTGTTCGTCCATAGCCTGCCCTTGTGGAACGGTAGGCGTCGGTGGAGCCAACTACGTTGATGGTGGAAAGTTATCTTCCTGGATTCTCGAGGCGTTCTGACTTGCTTGCTGTGATGATGGACCTTCACTAACTGGTGTCACTTCATCTCCGTTGGTTATCACAGCACCTTGTGGTATTTCTGGATGAGTCTCTTCGCGCTTGTGAATCCATTGCTCTGCACCAAAATAAACTATAAGAGGGGTACAGGAATCAAGGTAGGATGCAAGTCGAGAATTTAATTAGAAGCTGATATAGATGTCAAGAACGATTCAAGCAAGTGGATGAGATCCTAAAAACTTATCCTATTCTTATTGCAGGCTTGCTCGGTCCTTAAGTTGAAATCGAACAATTTAGTCGTTGACATGCATGGGCCACCACAAAAACTATGTCACACCCCAGTCCCAAAATACCGAGGGACCGGACGCGTGATAATGGCCAGCAGTACGCACCGATGGACAAACCCAATTTAATGGATCCATCAGGGCATACTTAAGCTGTAATATCACAATAAGTAGGTCCAACGATACAAGTCACAGTCTATACTAATCTCATCCACAACAGATAATCACAAATCAAATGTCAGAGTAATGCAAATAAATATAAACTAACAGATCTCAATAAAAGTATCTCGGAGAACAATCCGAGTACAAGTCTGGTACATCAATGAAATAGACTGGAAATAAAATAACTATAAACTGAAATAAATGAGTATCTCAAGCCAATACTCAAGAGAAGTCCTCTGGTACAATCTCGTCCTCAGATCCTGGTTCTGCTCCAAGGTAGGCACCTGCTTCTGCTAATGCTAATGCTCCAGTCCCGTATACCTCGGGATAGATCTCGTCAGCTAATCCTGGGGACATAATCCGGATCCAGGTCCTCAAGGGACATAGCAAGGTACAAGAAAGCTCATGCCAAAATAAATGCAGTGCAGCAATAAATAAAATAATAGGGTAAATAAATAACCAGCTAAGTGTTATGCAAGTGAGAGTGTTAGTCATACTCGGGCTGAGACTACTACAGGATCAGTGTCGGAGAAACCCATAGCAGTATTTTCTCGAAGGGCCAGAACTGGTGCCATAGCTCTGTGTTAGAGACTAAGACACATCCAGATTACAATATATATAATATAATCAGCCTTTGTTATGGTAATACTCTCCCCACCTGTAAACCCTCTAATTTTTCAAAATTTTTATATTTGGATTTTTTATAATTTTCTGGAATTTTCTGGGAATTTTCTGTAATTTAAAAACAAGATTTTAATTATTAAATAATTTTTAATTGATAATAAATGATATTAAAATATTATGAAAATAATATTTTTGGATGTAAAATGAAAAACTGTGCTTAGGGCAATTTTTCTGGAATTTATCGGACCCCGGACCTATTTTTAAACACCTAAAAAGTATTTTAGTATTTATTTAATTATTTATTATTTAATTATTTATTTATTTATTAATCTGATTTTTATTTTTATTTAAAATTAAACCCCCAGCCCGCGGCCCGGCCCGGCCCATTGGGCCCGAGCCCGGCCCAGCCCCCTAGCGGGTCGGGTCGGATCCTCCAGACCCGACCCGACCCGACCCGACTTCCCTGACCACGTCCCCCCCCTCCCCGCGTCCACCGGCGCGTCCGGCGCCGCGCCGCCCGCTCCGGCCGGCCACCCCACGACCCTGGCCACTCCGCCTTGCCCGGCGCCACCCCTCCCTCGCTACTCTCTATAAAACCCTCCCCGGCGAGCCCCCACCGCCTCAGGCCCTCCACCGTCAGCCACTCCACCACCACGCCGCCACCGCCCTCCGCCGCTGCCCAGCGACGCCGCCGCCCTCGCCGACGACCACCGCTGAACCTCCTCCCTCCTCTCCTCCCCTCCCCGTCGAGCACCGGCGCTGCAGCAAACAGCAGCGCCCAGCAGCAGCGGCCACGGCAGCGCTCCGGCCACCCTGCGCCTCCCCGCGCCGGCAGCGCCGTGCCGCGCTGCCCCCGGCCGGCCTCCCCCAGCCGCCGTCTCGCCAGAGCTCAGCCCATCTCCGGCAAGGAGTCGGAACCCTAACCCTAATTCTTTCCTGTGTCCGACACGTGTCGGACACGTGTCGGACACGATTCTGACCCCGGTTTTCGGGTCCAGTTCAGGTGCGTGTATCTTCTTGCTCGTAGCTCTGTTTTCGATTCCGTAAATTGCGTTGCGAAGCCTGTATGACCCTCTCGGTGCCCGGACAAACCGTTCGGGACATCGCGTCCTGTGGTGATCGCACACCGCGATCCAAAAACAGAAAAAAATCAGACCCTGTTTTACCCCGGAACCGAGTACGTCCCGCCAAACGGGACGACTTGGTCGCGCGCGGTCTTCACAGATACGTGCGCGTCGTCGATACGGACGTGTGGGATTTCGCAGAAGCTGATTCGGGTGTGCGCGCACACCGGAATTAACGCGTATCCGCGGACATCGCTCAGTATCCGTACTTTCTGGAACGTGCCATAACTTTGTGTACACACGTCGGATTGAAACGAAACTTGCGCCATCGGACTCGTAGCGATACGCTGGTTCTGTGTGTCAAGTTTGGTTCGATTCTGAGAACGTTGACGAAATCGCGTGTCGTGGGCCCCACAGGCCCCGCTCGACGGGCGATTTCGTGATCGGCTCATCGAAATTCAAATCTGGAAGTTCCGTTGGGTTCGTATCATCGTTCCTGACTTATTGACACTAAGTTTGGTGAATTTGGAGACCTTTGACCCTGACACATTTTTCGGTGCAAAGCGGGCCCACATGGGGACCCCGTTTTGACCAGAAACTGCCGTTTTTGCCCTTGTCTCCAAATTGGACCCAAGGACAGACGTTTCTAGCTGATTGATATTTTCTGGATCTGATGGTGATGTTTGTTTCAGCAACCGGGGTGCCGCCTGCAAATTCAACTGAAGTCAGAGCCGAAATCAGAGCCGGAACCACAGGCAAGTGTACCTTGCCAAACTCTGCAGCTTGCTACTATTTTTCTTGACTTGTTTATACATCAGTGGGCAAGTAAAGCTTGCCAAATTTCAGTAATCCTTGTTATAGAACTTGCCTAAATTTAAATGCATATAAACCTGTTTAACTGTTAAAACCTAGGACCGAGTGGCGTACTTAGCGTCCGATTACCAGTCGGGTGCTAACTCCGTACGCGGAGTTGTATAACGTCACATAGAGATGGATATCGAGACCAGATAATTCTTGTACTTGTCTTATCAAGTACTCCAGAACCCAGGACACTTGACACTATTCATGAGACAGAGTCTTCCTGAGACATTCATGGTGATTCTGTATAGGATACAGGATTTGACAGAGATATTTTATAGACATTATGACTTGCTGCATTAGCTATAATCCCGCTGACATGGACATGAGACGTTATGGTCATGATACGCGTGATTACATGGGGTGGGGAGAGACACACAGGCTACAGGTTGATGTTATATTATGCCGGCGTCTTAAGTCTCACTACGAGCTAGACAACTACATGATATCACTGCTGCCGGCTCCCCGACATAGAGCTTGTAGTAGTTTTAGCCTGAGTTCTTGTACTGCTCTCATGTTGCATATCACTTAGCTGGTTACCTAGTTTACCCTATTGCTTATTTATTGCTGCACTGCATTTATTTTGGCTTGTATTTTCTGTACCTTGCTGTCCCCTGAGGACCTGGATCCGGATTATGTCCCCAGGTATAGCCGAAGAGATCCATCCAGAGATATACCGTACAGGAGCACTTCCAGGAGCTGTACCAGGATCGGAAGACGAGCTCGCACCAGAGGACTTCTCCTGAGCATTGGCCGTATGTAGTCAGTTATTTCTATTTCCAGTTGTTTATTTCTTGTCTATTTGTATCTGTTGTACCAGACATATTCTCGGATTGTTTCCCGAGATATTTATTGAGATCAGCTTATTTTATTTGCATTACCCTGTCTTTATCTGTGATTATCTGTTGTGGATGAGATTAGAATAACCTGAGTCTTGTAATATTTGCCTGTTAGACTACAGCTTAAGCATGCCCTGATGGATCCATTAAATTGGGTTTTCCATCGGTGCGTGCTGCTGGCCATTGCACACGTCTCCAGTCCCTCGTCATTTTGGGACTGGGGCGTGACATGGTTTTTGTGGTGGCCCATGCAGGTCAACGACTAAATTGTTCGGTTTTAACTCAGGGACCGAACAGGCCTGCAATAGGATATGATAAGTTTTAGGATCTCATCCACTTGCTTGAAACGTTCTTGATATCCATATCGACTTCGAATTAACTCCTCGACTTGCATCCTGCCTTGATTCCTGTGCGCCTCTTATTGTTTATTTTGTTGCAGGGTTATGGATTCACGAGCAAACGACGAGACTCCCATAACGTCACCACGAGATGCTGAGGTAACCAACGAAGACGAAGTAACACCAGTGGATGGAGGACAGTCAGCTCAACAACATGCCCCGAGAATCCAGCAAGATGACGTTCCACCAACGACGCCAGTTACTCCATCAATTCCCGTAATTCCATCAGGGCAGGCCATGGACGGACAGCAGATGTTTCAAATGGTCTATGCAATAATGCAAGTTCAACAAGAGGCTTTGAGTCGCAGCCTAATAACTGTACTGGAGCAGGCCAACCTACCAACTCGACGGTCAACAACGGGCTCTATCACCGACTTTCGCCAGCTGAAGCCCCGTACCTTCTCAGGCAAGGAAGAGCCCACTGAAGTTCATGAGTGGCTCACCAACACTCAACATCAACTAGAAGCAGCTGAACTTCCAAAGGAACGTTGGATGACTGCCGTCAGAATGCAGTTGACGGACAATGCACATCACTGGTGGCTATCAGAGGAGACACGGCTCGGACCAGACCGAGTCACTTGGGAAGAGTTCTCTATACTCTTTCAGGAGATGTACATTCCAGCTATCGCTCGATCAGAACTTCGGGACAAGTTCAATCACCTCACTCAGGATACTAAGACAGTAGAAGAGTACAACGCTGAGTTCATTCGTCTAAGTCACTTCGCCCCAACATTGATCCCGACAGAAGAAGAGAAGGCTGAGAAATTCTTCGACGGACTAAACATTGAGCTACAGAAACTAATTGGATCCGTTGCACCTACTTCGTACTCGGACGTCCTTGCTGCAGTACGACGCATTGAGCGCGTTATCAGGAGAGAGACCAGTCTGAAGCGGCCATCCACATCAGCACCAGCCGAAGCACCACAAGAAAAAGTTGCAAAAAGACCTCACGTACACCAGCCACCAGAAGCATCTCCACAGACAATACCTGTCTGTCCATATTGTCGCAAGCGAGGCCATACTGAAGACGAGTGCAGACGAAAGAAGAGATTATGCATAGTTTGCGGATCCAGTCAGCATTTATTAAAGGAATGCCCTGAGCGTCGAGACAGAGCACCAAAGGGTAACCAGCAAGCGAGGCCTGTCACGCCCCAGTCCCAAAAATACGTAGGACTAGGACACGTAAGCATGCCAGCCGCATGGATATGGCAACTCCAATATATGGAAACCAAATCCACACGTACGCTGTAATATGAATATCAAATCCACAAGTGGTATAAATGTAATACAAGTCGCAGGGAAAAATCTAAATCTCATCCACCAAAATCATATAGAAATAAATAACCAGTATCTATGAAACTAGATCTCAACAAGAAGTATCTAAGGATGATAGTTGGGTGGAAATAAATCCACTACCAACTCAAATGGAAAAAGTAAATACAATATAAGTACAACTCACTCAAACAATATAAGAACACCATCTAGCAATCACGGGCTCGAAGAGAAGACATCCACGAAGCTTCTATATCCTTCCAATCTGCGCCCCTGCAAATACTCAAGAACAGGTACACCTGGCAGCGGACCAGGTCCTCAGAGGGACATAACAAGTATACTTAAACACATGCCAATAAAGTACTAAAATAAATATCCACTGGGTCGCCTAACCGTCTAAAGTGAATGCAGTTTAAGAACAACTTTCCCCACAAGTGAGCTATCTGGCTGAAAACTGGGATTTGGCATAGTTCTCTTTTGAAGATCCAGGGGCCTAAAAGGCACGTCGTCTTTTGAACGCCGGTGGCCCGCCTGATAGTACATAATATATAGTGGTCATCATGACCTGTATCTCTAGCGGAGAATCCGGGCGTACAGGAGAAAAAGTGTAAAGGAGCTCAAATGCGGTACTTGTTGTTCTCCCCACCCCATGCTCTAAGCATGTCACATCCATGACACAATTTGGTCTATAGCCTATTCTTAGTACCCTAGCCCAATCCTGCAACCAAATAAGGACAAGGATGGGACCACCGTACTACAATAGGCTATGTCCATGGACCTCTAATAACTGCCAAGTCTACTAGCATGCAAAGTTTCTAACAGCAGTTATTCCTAACGCACGTCCCACACGTACCGATGATCAGTCAATACGTGCGTCCGTGATCTATATGAGACTCACAACTCGTGTAGAAATATGTGTCACAGTCAAATGAAACCTAATGGTGCTACATGATAATGGGGTAGTCTCATGAACAAGGTCAATGCAATACATAAATAAAAACCTATCGCGACGTCACCGTCGCGAGCATTTTATATAACAATTAAAATATATGAACTAAGGACAGAAAATAAAGATGCATGCAACATATGAAATATAAATAATAGTACAATGGCAAGGTATACTTGCCTGGCAAGAATCTGTAAAGTGTACGCGCCCAAATGTCCAATACACAGGACCAGAAGCTATTGCCACAGAACAAATGTCTCCGGATGCTGAAATAGATATCACCAACATTTCCAAAATAAGCAAAATAGCTAAAAAGCACTTCCCTTTCGTCCAATTTGGACACAGGGGCAAAACGATAATTTCGGGTAAAAGTGGGGTCCACCTGTGGCCCACTTTGCATCGAAAAGCGTGCCAAGGGTAATAGTCTCTAAATGGGACAAACTATAGGTCAAACAACTCTAAATGTCAGTACGAACCCAACGGTATATCCAAATATGGATTCCGATGAGCCAAACACTATTTGGTCCAAAAGTCAACTGTGGGGCCCGCCAATTGGCGATCTGGTCAACCGTCTCAGAAATGCGTAAAAATTTGGTCACAGGACAGCGCGTTAACACGAGTCTAGTGGTGCAAGTTTCGTCGCAATCTGACAAGCGTGCACAAAATACGCACGAGTTCCACAAAAGTGGCAACACGAATTGTGTCCGCGGATACGGTCTGATTCCGGCGCGCACACGCGTCCGAATCAGTCCCCACGAATTTTCACGTGTCCGATTATGCTGCGTGCACCATTCGGTACACTTGGCATACGGCGGGGCGGTCCCGTTTGGCGGGGCGCGCTCCGTTTTCCAACTTTTGGAAAATCGAAAAAAGTGGGTGCGCGCAGTTTTGTGACGAATATGACTATGTCCACAGCAACTATTAGCCTAGGGTTATTTTACAGAAATTAAACTAGGTCAGGTATTCTACAGGTATCAAAAAGAATCACCGAATTCGGATCTCTGTGGTGGGAGATACGAACTCGGCAATACGGGTGGTCATTCTGGAATTCTGCGATTCCAGAATTCTGTCTGTCCGTCCACTTTGGACGCTGTTTTTCACCTAGGGGCACACGTTTTCCGAGGTTGGCTATAAAACGAATATTGGAGAGGGTTAAGGGATGATCATACCTATGAAAACGGAACAGCGTTTGGTCAAGCAAGTCGACGGAAAATCGCGCCGGAGAGAAGGTGCCTCGAGTGGGAAACTGCAGGATGCGAGGTCGGCGTCGACGGGATGGTTGGATGGCTTGGCGGGGCTTCTCTGGCTGCGGTGACGGCTATAGATGGGAAGAGGAGGTCTGGAGTTTCTAGGTTAGGGTTTTAGAGCTAACTATATATATATATATATATATATATATATAATATATTAAGGGAGAGAGAGGGTGGAGCGGATGGATCGCGGGTCCGCGGGTTTAGTTGCTGTTGGAAGGTCTCGACAATATGGGGGTTCCGCTGATTGGGCGGTCAATTAGAAAGCAAGGTTGCTGAATGGAAATGTAAAGGGGCGGCCAAAGCATAACGTGAACTGCTAAGTTGCTGTAAGGGAATTGCAACTAAAGAGGGATAGTAGTAGCTTTGTTATTAATATTATTATTATTATACTTATTATTAAATACTTTCTTTTTCCTTTCTTTTCTTTCTTTAACTATATATATACATATATATATTTGTATATATATATATATATATATATATATATATATATATATATTCACACATAAGAAAATTTATAAAATAGGGTATTGCACATCGTTAGGCTAGCAACTGCTCAAGGGGTCCCCTACATGGAATAAATTCCGAAAAATTCCTGATGGTCCCATAAGTCATCTAAGTGCCCGAACACCTAACGTAAAAATTATTAAAAATCTATTTCTCCTATTTAGCACATAATTACCATAATTAATTTATTAATTAATAATAAAAAAATAATAAATACGATTTTTAGAAATAGGGGTTTTACATTCTACCCAACTTATAAAAATTTTGTCCTCGAAATTAAAATTAAGCCACGATAGAATGCAATGATGGTATAAGATTTGCATTGTTTAAAATGCAAGGCTAGGTTTAAAGGAGTGGGCGATGTTGCACGTTGCACATCCCGAGAAAAAAAAATCATGGAAAAATCCATATGAGCGAAAAATAGGTTTCTTCAGACGTCATGCTAATGAGGTGGACACCTAAATGCTCTTTTGCATAAAAGCGTCCAACAATTGGAAAATTGCACAAAGATGAGAATTGGATGATGGACATGTCTAGGATAAGGGTGTAGAATTTGTAGGAAGGCAGTGGCTAGTGACTTACTCCAATTATCGGAGCACGGTAAGGCGTGTCAAGTGATATCATGTTGTAAACTAAATAAAAATACCGTGTTCTATTTCTAAGTGGATTCGTGCTAGCCTCAGTCTCACTATCTAAGCCGAGTAGGTCAAATTCTTAGGTGAGGGGTTTCATAATCTGCCGAACTTAAAACAATGTCGTCCTCAAAATTGAAATAAGGCAGAATCGGTTAATCCTTTATGTACAATAAGGCAAGTCAGTCGCAATCTTCTTGCGATAACTAAGATCCTAATCATATCCATTGCAATTACTTCTAGGTTAAGATGACCACTGCTCCAATCAAAATTTAACCTATGGTTATCTCTTCTCCCCTTGTTTCAAATTATTCATATCCACATAACATCTCCAAGATTTACATACGCATATAACTTTTATCTCACGATCTCTAACTATCATAATCTCTTTTAGAAGTGGTTTGAGTCCAATATTCCCATTTTCACCTAATTTTTTTTTCTTTATACCTCAACTCTTTAAATTCCATTCACATCCTCATTATTTCCAATAGGTCGTCCAACCAAGATTTTAATTCTTAATTCAATTCACCAAATTGAAAAATAATTTAAATGCAGTCCACCAATATTCAAGTCTGAAATTCTATATTTATCCTCTAAATTCAAATTGGTGATTCTACCTTCATTGTTCAAAAATTTAACTCATGCACTTAAGGTATAAATATTGGGTCCTCAATATCAATTCATTGATCCTCATCATCTTAGTCATCCTTCTAAATTTCTCAAAATTACAATGGCTTGACCCTCTCCCAATCTAGTCTTACTCGTTCATAATCTAAAAAAAATTCCTCCCGAGTTGACAATGCACTACTAACTTAGAATTTATCCACCTATCACCGAAGGCTATATACCTTAAGAAAATATTCCTTATTATGTTTACTCATGTCGTTCAATCCTCGAAACTTCAACGCCGATCATATCACATATGATATGTCCTTAATTACGAAAGAATAATCCTCGAGTATGTGATCGGCCTATGGGATATATCTAGTACTCTCTGCATATCAATTCATACCAAGCACGAGGTTTCGTCTTTCCGAAATAAGGGAAGACGAAGATCAATAATAAAGAGTTCAAGGGAGTGGTAATAGAATGGAAGTATTGGGATCAAGGTGTTTAAAGAATTCAATTGGGAATTGTCAAAGCAGTTGTGGATTGAAATCCTATTTTGGTAGTTCCTGTTCACATGCTCGTATTAGTACAGTCATGTAACCGATACGATATGTCAGACATGTCTAGGGCAAGTATATTCGTCTACTAATCACTACATATCTCAATCCACGTAAAGTAGCGTTACGAAGGGCGAATCGAGCGCACTAAGGTTAGCTAGACCTTCATACACTGATTCTGAAATGTATTAGTGTAGTACTCCAATAATATATGTCATGAACAAGCTCGATAAAGAATAAGCTTGCAAAACTAGGCTATAATAGCAGCATAAGTCAAGGTAGTACAAAAATTATAACGCTGGATTATGATGAGAGAAGTTACAAATAATTCAAGTTGCAAAAACAAAACAACATAAGCAACAATAACAAAAGACTCTACAATCCCTACAGTTATCATATTAATTCCTTGTCTAAGCCGATAGTCGACAAAGTAGGGGTATGAGCCTCTAAGTTCTATAGTCTGAATAAACACTATCATCTTATGTTAGCATACAATTAATGCCATTCAGTTACACTTCATCAATGGATCACAAGGGCTATATGATACTAGGTGGTGAGGTATACTACCCAACTTATAAGAATTAAACTAATACTGTACAGTCTTTAAGAGGATCCTGCAAAATAATCTTGCACATGTAAATAAAATAGAAACTCTCATTAGGGTATATGAGGAAAGATCTTGGTATTGATTAGGGTATCCTTTTTATGTAGGTAATGGTCATCCTAAGTCTTAGTCATAGCACTTATAAGCAAGGGTCAATGGTAAAGATAGAAGAGTTACTGGCCGTTTAAGGAGGAAGGGTCTAACTTGTATCGAGGTGAGGGTACAATTACGCGATTTAAAAACTAAGGGTTAATCATTGGTCACAATCTACAAGACAACTTAAACTTATCAAGTTCTAACTACCAAGCATAAAAAAAAATTTCACACTCAAGGCTACAACTATAATCCTAGCAAACTATGAGCCCTTAACAAAGAATAAAGTTACTTGGCCTACTATCTGAAGTGTCAGATGGCACGAGTTGAAGGATAAAGAAAAGAAGAACATGCTTAGTCGTCGCACAAATAGCGAGTGCTAGGGTTTCAGGGAAACAAATATATGAAATAAAATAGAGAGGCTATAGATAATGTCAAGGTTTCCTAAGGGGAGATGCTACGCTACTCTCTGTGTTTACGGTATGTTCAAGAAACTACTATATTCAATGCTCTTGGCTTCCTAAAGTGTTGTCTACTAATAATAAGATAATGACATAAGTTTTATAGTTCTCTAATACTATCCAATTATGAGGGTTAGGTTCAGTCCTAATGTTCAATATTGGTTCTCCATTGGTTCCTCAATACTAGGGTCAAACATTATGGTAAAACTTCTAACTAACTCTAGTAGTGTTTATACTACTCTCAAGTCTTCATAATACATCAGGGGGTAATGGTAAACCAATTCTAAAGATAAGGAATTCTAGGGTTCACCTGATATTCTAAACTTAGTGGTGTGTCTATATTCTCGTTGTATTCTTAATAGGTGTACTACCCTAATTATAATCCTAATAACAGGGGTTCCTATATTCTAGCAGAAGGCTATTCTCAAAGAACTATTAGGGAAGTACATGAATCAAGCAGGATACAATTATTCGAATAGAATAGAGAGGAGGAAGATGAATCATAGTCAATTGTGGATGAGATCCTATACTCTAGTCCTAGGTGCAGGCTTGTTCGGTACAGTAACGTAACCGAGACAATATGCTCTTGACCTACATGGGCCACCACAAAAACATGTCACGCCCCAGTCCCAAAAATACGTAGGACTAGGACACGTAAGCATGCCAGCCGCATGGATATGGCAACTCCAATATATGAAAACCAAATCCACACGTACGCTGTAATATGAATATCAAATCCACAAGTGGTATAAATGTAATACAAGTCGCAGGGAAAAATCTAAATCTCATCCACCAAAATCATATAGAAATAAATAACCAGTATCTATGAAACTAGATCTCAACAAGAAGTATCTAAGGATGATAGTTGGGTGGAAACAAATCCACTACCAACTCAAATGGGAAAAGTAAATACAATATAAGTACAACTCACTCAAACAATATAAGAACACCATCTAGCAATCACGGGCTCGAAGAGAAGACATCCACGAAGCTTCTATATCCTTCCAATCTGCGCCCCTGCAAATACTCAAGAACAGGTACACCTGGCAGCGGACCAGGTCCTCAGAGGGACATAACAAGTATACTTAAACACATGCCAATAAAGTACTGAAATAAATATCCACTGGGTCGCCTAACCGTCTAAAGTGAATGCAGTTTAAGAACAACTTTCCCCACAAGTGAGCTATCTGGCTGAAAACTGGGATTTGGCATAGTTCTCTTTTGAAGATCCAAGGGCCTAAAAGGCACGTCGCCTTTTGAACGCCGGTGGCCCGTATGATAGTACATAATATATAGTGGTCATCATGACCCGTATCTCCAGCGGAGAATCCGGGCGTACAGGAGAAAAAGTGTAAAGGAGCTCAAATGCGGTACTTGTTGTTCTCCCCATCCCATGCTCTAAGCATGTCACATCCATGACACGATTTGGTCCATAGCCTATTCTTAGTACCCTAGCCCAATCCTGCAACCAAACAAGGACAAGGATGGGACCACCGTACTACAATAGGCTATGTCCATGGACCTCTAATAACTGCCAAGTCTACTAGCATGCAAAGTTTCTAACAGCAGTTATTCCTAACGCACGTCCCACACGTACCGATGATCAGTCAATACGTGCGTCCGTGATCTATATGAGACTCACAACTCGTGTAGAAATATGTGTCACAGTCAAATGAAACCTAATGGTGCTACATGATAATGGGGTAGTCTCATGAACAAGGTCAATGCAATACATAAATAAAAACCTACCGCGACGTCACCGTCGCGAGCATTTTATATAACAATTAAAATATATGAACTAAGGACAGAAAATAAAGATGCATGCAACATATGAAATATAAATAACAGTACAATGGCAAGGTATACTTGCCTGGCAAGAATCTGTAAAGTGTACGCGCCCAAATGTCCAATACACAGGACCAGAAGCTATGGCCACAGAACAAATGTCTCCGGATACTGAAATAGATATCACCAACATTCCCAAAATAAGCAAAATAGCTAGAAAGCACTTCCCTTTCGTCCAATTTGGACACAGGGGCAAAACGATAATTTCGGGTAAAAGTGGGGTCCACCTGTGGCCCACTTTGCATCAAAAAGCGTGCCAAGGGTAATAGTCTCTAAATGGGATAAACTATAGGTCAAACAACTCTAAATGTCAGTACAAACCCAACGGTATGTCCAAATGTGGATTCCGATGAGCCGAACACTATTTGGTCCAAAAGTCGACTGTGGGGCCCGCAAATTGGCGATCTGGTTAACCATCTCAGAAATACGTGAAAATTTGGTCACAGGATAGCGCGTTAACACGAGTCCAGTGGCGCAAGTTTCGTCGTAATCTGACAAGCGTGCACAAAATACGCGCGAGTTCCACAAAAGTGGCGACACGAATTGTGTCCGCGGATACGGTCTGATTCCGGCGCGCACACGCGTCCGAATCAGTTCCCACGAATTTTTACGTGTCCGATTATGCTGTGTGCACCATTCGGTACACTTGGCACACGGCGGGGCGGTCCCGTTTGGCGGGGCGCGCTCCGTTTTCCAACTTTTGGAAAATCGAAAAAAGTGGGTGCGCGCAGTTTTGTGACGAATATAACTATGTCCACAGCAACTATTAGCCTAGGGTTATTTTACAGAAATTAAACTAGGTCAGGTATTCTACAGGTATCAAAAAGAATCACCGAATTCGGATCTCTGTGGTGGGAGATACGAACTCGGCAATACGGGTGGTCATTCTGGAATTCTGCGATTCCAGAATTCTGTCTGTCCGTCCACTTTGGACGCTGTTTTTCACCTAGGGGCACACGTTTTCCGAGGTTGGCTATAAAACGAATATTGGAGAGGGTTAAGGGATGATCATACCTATGAAAACGGAACAGCGTTTGGTCAAGCAAGTCGACGGGAAATCGCGCCGGAGCGAAGGTGCCTCGAGTGGGAAACTGCAGGATGCGAGGTCGGCGTCGACGGGATGGTTGGATGGCTTGGCGGGGCTTCTCTGGCTGCGGTGACGGCTATAGATGGGAAGAGGAGGTCTGGAGTTTCTAGGTTAGGGTTTTAGAGCTAACTATATATATATATATAATATATTAAGGGAGAGAGAGGGTGGAGCGGATGGATCGCGGGTCCACGGGTTTAGTTGCTGTTGGAAGGTCTCGGCAATATGGGGGTTCCGCTGATTGGGCGGTCAATTAGAAAGCAAGGTTGCTGAATGGAAATGTAAAGGGGCGGCCAAAGCATAACGTGAACTGCTAAGTTGTTGTAAGGGAATTGCAACTAAAGAGGGATAGTAGTAGCTTTGTTATTAATATTATTATTATTATACTTATTATTAAATACTTTCTTTTTCCTTTCTTTTCTTTCTTTAACTATATATATACATATATATATTTGTATATATATATATATATTCACACATAAGAAAATTTATAAAATAGGGTATTGCACATCGTTAGGCTAGCAACTGCTCAAGGGGTCCCCTACATGGAATAAATTTTGAAAAATTCCTGATGGTCCCATAAGTCATCTAAGTGCCCGAACACCTAACGTAAAAATTATTAAAAATCTATTTCTCCTATTTAGCACATAATTACCATAATTAATTTATTAATTAATAATAAAAAAATAATAAATACGATTTTTAGAAATAGGGGTTTTACAAGGCCAGCCTATCCAGCATTTGGAGCACCACAAACGGAAGTTCAAGAAGTCCTACCACCAGCTCCAGCAGGGTATCAGCCGAGGCCACCCTTGATACCCCAGGAACTACTCTTCCAGCAGGCTCAGCAGCAGAAGAATCGACTGCAAGGACGCGAGCAAGCTCTGACGATGACCGTGGAGAACGCGCAGACTCGTGGAATAGCCAATGCGCGTAAGTGATTCGTAGTATCCGTTTCTAGTCTTGTTGTAGCTCGTGTCTCTTGGTTCGTGATCGCAGCCCCAACCTAGTAATTTGTAACTTGTTAATAATAACCTGGTTTTGCTAAAAATTGTAGTTCTTTTGCTTTAACTAGATTTTTCTCTAGAAGTGCATAACTTTCATTTTTAGGGAAACGGTATTTTCCTAAGTATCTTGTGATGTGTTTCGACCGTGTCATCCCTGTTGACCGGTTATTCTTTGATTGCGAGGACGCAATCCTCTTAAGGGGGGTAGATTGTAAATCCCCTGATTTTTCAAAATTTTTAAATTTGGAGTTTTCACAATTTTCTGGAATTTTCTGGGAATTTTCTGTAATTTAAAAACAGGATTTTAATTATAAATGATTTTTAATTGATAATAAATGATATTAAAATATTATAGAAATAATATTTTTGGATGTAAAATGAAAAACTGGGCTTAGGACAATTTTTCTGGAATTTATCGGACCCCGGACCTATTTTTAAACACCTAAAAAGTATTTTAGTATTTATTTAATTATTAATTAATTAATTAATTATTTATTTATTAATCTGATTTTTATTTTTATTTAAAATTAAACCCCCAGCCCGCGGCGCGGCCCGGCCCGGCCCGGCCCATTGGGCCCGAGCCCGGCCCAGCCCCCTAGCGGGTCGGGTCGGATCCTCCAGACCCGACCCGACTCGACCCGACTTCCCTGACCACGTCCCCCCCTTCCCCGCGTCCACCGGTGCGTCCGGCGCCGCGCCGCCCGCTCCGGCCGGCCACCCCACGACCCTGGCCACTCCGCCTTGCCCGGCGCCACCCCTCCCTCGCTACTCTCTATAAAACCCTCCCCGGCGAGCCCCCACCGCCTCAGGCCCTCCACCGTCAGCCACTCCACCACCACGCCGCCACCGCCCTCCGCCGCTGCCCAGCGACGCCGCCGCCCTCGCCGACGACCACCGCCGAACCTCCTCCCTCCTCTCCTCCCCACCCCGTCGAGCACCGGCGCCGCAGCAAACAGCAGCGCCCAGCAGCAGCGGCCACGGCAGCGCTCCGGCCACCCCGCGCCTCCCCGCGCCGGCAGCGCCGCGCCGCGCTGCCCCCGGCCGGCCTCCCCCAGCCGCCGTCTCGCCAGAGCTCAGCCCATCTCCGGCAAGGAGTCGGAACCCTAACCCTAATTCTTTCCTGTGTCCGACACGTGTCGGACACGTGTCGGACACGATTCTGACCCCGGTTTTCGGGTCCAGTTCAGGTGCGTGTATCTTCTTGCTCGTAGCTCTGTTTTCGATTCCGCAAATTGCGTTGCGAAGCCTGTATGACCCTCTCGGTGCCCGGATAAACCGTTCGGGGCATCGCGTCCTGTGGTGATCGCACACCGCGATCCAAAAACAGGAAAAAATCAGACCCTGTTTCACCCCGGAACCGAGTACGTCCCGCCAAACGGGACGACTTGGTCGCTCGCGGTCTTCACAGATACGTGCGCGTCGTCGATACGGACGTGTGGGATTTCACAGAAGCTGATTCGGGTATGCGTGCACACCGGAATCAACGCGTATCCGCGGACATCGCTCAGTATCCGTACTTTCTGGAATGCGCCATAACTTTGTGTACACACGTCGGATTGAAACAAAACTTGCGCCATCGGACTCGTAGCGATACGCTGGTCCTGTGGGTCAAGTTTGGTTCGATTCTGAGAACGTTGACGAAATCGCGTGTCGTGGGCCCCACAGGCCCCGCTCGACGGGCGATTTCGTGATCGGCTCATCGAAATTCAAATCTGGAAGTTCCGTTGGGTTCGTATCATCGTTCCTGACCTGTTGACACTAAGTTTGGTGAATTTGGAGACCTTTGACCCTGACACGTTTTTTGGTGCAAAGCGGGCCCACATGGGGACCCCGTTTTGATCCGAAACTGCCGTTTTTGTCCTTGTCTCCAAATTGGACCCAAGGACAGGTGTTTCTAGCTGATTGATATTTTTTGGATCTGATGGTGATATTTGTTTCAGCAACCGGGGTGCCGCCTGCAAATCCAACTGAAGTCAGAGCCGAAATCAGAGCCGGAACCACAGGCAAGTGTACCTTGCCAAACTCTGCAGCTTGCTACTATTTTCCTTGACTTGTTTATACATCAGTGGGCAAGTAAAGCTTGCCAAATTTCAGTAATCCTTGTTATAGAACTTGCCTGAATTTAAATGGATATAAACCTGTTTAACTGTTAAAACCTAGGACCGAGTGGCGTACTTAGCGTCCGATTACCAGTCGGGTGCTAACTCCGTACGCGGAGTTGTGTAACGTCACATAGAGATGGATATCGAGACCAGATAATTCTCGTACTTGTCTTATCAAGTACTCCAGAACCCAGGACACTTGACACTATTCATGAGACAGAGTCTTCCTGAGACATTCATGGTAATTCTGTATAGGATACAGGATTTGACAGAGATATTTTATAGACATTATAACTTGCTGCATTAGCTATAATCCCGCTGACATGGACATGAGACGTTATGGTCATGATACGCGTGATTACATGGGGTGGGGAGAGACACATAGGCTACAGGTTGATGTTATATTATGCCGGCGTCTTAAGTCTCACTATGAGCTAGACAACTACATGATATCACTGCTACCGGCTCTCCGACACAGAGCTTGTAGTAGTTTCAGCCTGAGTTCTTGTACTGCTCTCATGTTGTATATCACTTAGCTAGTTACCTAGTTTACCCTATTGCTTATTTATTGCTGCACTGCATTTATTTTGGCTTGTATTTTCTGTACCTTGCTGTCCCCTGAGGACCTGGATCCGGATTATGTCCCCAGGTATAGCCGAAGAGATCCATCCAGAGATATACCGTACAGGAGCACTTCCAGGAGCTGTACCAGGATCGGAAGACGAGCTCGCACCAGAGGACTTCTCCTGAGCATTGGCCGTATGTAGTCAGTTATTTCTATTTCCAGTTGTTTATTTCCTGTCTATTTGTATCTGTTGTACCAGAAATATTCTCGGATTGTTTTCCGAGATATTTATTGAGATCAGCTTATTTTATTTGCATTACCCTGTCTTTATCTATGATTATCTGTTGTGGATGAGATTAGAATAACCTGAGTCTTGTAACATTTGCCTGTTAGACTACAGCTTAAGCATGCCCTGATGGATCCATTAAATTGGGTTGTCCATCGGTGCGTGCTGCTGGCCATTGCCGCGCATCCAGTCCCTCGTCATTTTGGGACTGGGGCGTGACACCACCCAATGAAATCTCACGTCTCATGTCCATGACACGCATGATCAATACTAATGCAACAAGTCAGGATATAATCTAAGCATGTAAACTGTGTATGTCATAAACCTGTATCCTAGACAGAATCATTATGAATGTCTCAGGAAGATTCTGCCTCATGAACAGTGTCAAGTGTCCTGGGTATAATGTTCTTGATAAGACAAGTACGAGGATGTAAATGGTCACGAATGTCCATCTCTAGATGACAATACACAACACCGCGTACGATGTTGGCACCCAACTATAATCGGACGCTAAGTAAGTCACACGGTCCTAGGTTAAGCATGCACAACAATGTAAAAGAATCAAGAAAAATATGTAACAAGACTGCAAAGTTTGACAAGGTACACTTGCCTGGGGTCCTGGCTCCAACTGTAGCTTTGGTCCCAGTGTGATCTGCAGGTACTACTCCGGTTGCTGAAATAAATATCACCATTAGATTCAGAAAATATCAAATAGCTAGAAATGCCTGTCCTTACGTCCAATTTGGACACAGGGGCAAAAATGACATTTCCGGGTCAAAGCGGAGTCCACATGTGGGTCACTTTGCACCGAAAAGCGTGTTAGGATCAAACGTCTCCAAATTAGCCAAACTTAGTGTCAACAAGTCAGGAACGATGATACGAACCCAACGGAACTTCCAGAATTGGATTCCGATGAGCCGATCACAAAATCGCCCGTCAAGTGGAGCCTGTGGGGCCCACGATACGCGATTTTGTCAACGTTCTCAGAATCGAACCAAACTTGGATCACAGGACCAGCGTATCGCTATGAGTCCGATGGCGTAAGTTTCGTCTCGATCCGACATGTGTACACAAAGTTACAATATGTTCCAAAATAGACGGATACGGGGCCTTGTCGGCGAACACGCGTTGATTTCGGTGTGCACGCACATCCAAATCAACTTCTGCGAAATCATGTACGTCCGTATCAACGGCGCGCACATATCGGTGAAGACCGCACACGACCAAGTCGTCCCGTTTGGCGGGGCGTACTCAGTTCTGGGGTAAAACAGGGCGTTGGTTTTTCCTGTTTTTGGATCACGATTTGCGATCGCCACAAGGCGCGATGCATCGAGCGGGTTGCACGGGCATCGAGGGGGTTATACAGTCTACGCGTTGCAACTGACGGAATCGAAAACGGAGTTACGAGGAGGGAGAAAACGGTACCTGAACAGGGCTCGAGAAACTGCGTTTTCTCGTGTCCGACACGACACGAAGTGTATGTGTCCGAGTCTCGGCGACCTAGGGTTAGGGTTTGGGTCTGCTGACGGAGCTTGGCGGCCAGAGGCGGCTGGGGACGGCGCTGGCCGGCGGCGGCGGCGCGCCGGAGCGGGCGGGGGATGGGCGGCCGGCTGCTGCGGCCGGAGCAGTGGCTGGGTGCTGGAGCTCGTGTCCGAGCGGGAAGGAGGAAGGAGGAGGAAAGCAGGCCGGGGGCGGAGCTGGACAGGGTGGTGCGGCGAGGCGGTGGCGGCTGCGCTGCGGTGAGGTGAGGTCGTGGCCGAGCGGGACGGCGCTGAGGCGCTGAGGCGGAGGGGAGAAGAACAGTGGGGGCTGGGCTCGGGGCTGCGCGAGAGGCTGTGGAGGCAGTGAGGAGTTGGGGGAGACGGTGGTGATGGTGAGGCGAGGTGGTCGGGCGGTGAGAGGCGTGGCGAAAGAGCAAGGCGGTGGTCGTGAGGCGTCGGAGATGGTCGTCGGGAGGTCGACTGCGAGGGAAGGCGTTGCCGGTGGAACAAGGGGAAGAGTCGGGGCTGCCTAGGGTTCAGGCGAGGGGGTCGTCGGCTGCGGGCGGTTGGGATGAGAGGAGAGAGAGGGTTCGATGGCGGCGGGCACGGAAGTCGAGGGGCTTTTATAGCCGGTGAACAGTGAATCCGGCAAGGCTTAGGGTTTCGGTCGGGTTCGGGTTTGGGTCGGGTTTCATGGATCCGACCCGACCCGCTATGCGGGGTTGGTTTGGTTCAATCTGTGGTTCGGTTCAGTTGGTTCGGTTTATTAGGAATAAACCCGGTTTATTTCTAGGTTTAAATTGGTTTATTTATTTAATAGTTTTTAGGGCTTTAAACGGGTTTTCGGAGTCCAATAAATTCACGGAAAATTACCCTATGTCCGGTTTTCCAATTTACACCATAAAATATTATTTCCATAATATTTTAATATTAATTAACAGTAATTAAAAATTATTTAATTATCAAAAGCCTAGGTTTTAATTATAAAAAAAATTCAGAAAATTCCAGAAAATTATGAAAAATCTAAATTAAAAATTTCTTGAAAAATCAGGGGGATTACAATGTGATAGATAGGTAAATTTTAAGTTGGATAGAAGTTGCATTGTCAACTTGAGGTTAATTATTTTTAGATTGTGATCAAGTAAGATTAGATTGAGAGATTTAAGTCATTTTAATTTTGAGAAATTTTTAGAAGAATGATTAAGATGATGAGGATTTAATAAATTTTGAAATCTTGATATTGCGGACCAAATATTCATACTTTGAGCACATGATTTAAATTTTGAATATTAAAGGTTGAATCATCGATTTAAATTTTGAGGATAAATATAGAATTTTAGACTTGAACAATTGGTGAATTAGATTTAAAATTTTATAATTTGATGATTTGAATTAAAAGTTAAATTTTGATTGTTGGATCACCTATTTGAAATATTGAGGATGAAAATTAAATTTAAAATTTGAAGTGTACGGAATTCAAAAGTTGACAATAGGAATAATATTTTATTAGAATTATTTTTTAGAGGAGATTATGATAGTTAAAAATTATGATGCAAATCTTGATGTGGGATGTCATATAGATTTGAATTAGATTTGGATGTTGATTATTTAAAAATTGAGAAGAGATTACGATAGGTTGAATTTTGATTTGAATAGTGATTATTTTAGTTTTGAAGTGATTGCGATATATTTGAATAGATTTTGTTATTTAAAATTTTTGGAAGAGATTGCGATTGACTTGCCTTATATACTAATGTGAAGGATTTAGCAAATCATGCCTTATTTTTAATTTTGATGAAGAAATTCTTTTAAGTTCGGTAGATTGTAAACCCCCTCACCCAAAAATAGGTATCTTGTGTGTATTTTATATTTCTTGTATTTGTTTTAGATTATTATTTTTATCAAATAAAATCCAATAATTTTATTAGGATACTTCACCGTGGTTTAGACATTAATGATATAGGATAGCCCCAAAATCTGTATTGGCCTTCATAGGAAGTAGCCTACACAAGAGACACTACATGTAGGATCTTTTCGTGGCACGTGAATTCGACCCCTTGACATTACTATGACATTAGCGTAACAACTATAGATTCTTGTGTTAAATATTTAGATATTTTATATATAATTTTGTGATTATTTTTCTATCCCAACTTCCAACAATTAGCATCCCATAATTCTCCATACCAAATTAGAGAAATTTCTTTTTTGTAAGATGTGCATATTATTTACTATTACCTATTTTGTCGGATAACCATTTAGTTATTTACTTAGTTAATTAGATAATATATTTATTTGATTTATATAACTAGATAAATATCTAATTATTAATTATAAAATATTTCATAAAATATTTTGGGTATAAAATTTTATTAAAGCTTTATAAAGTAAAAAAATTTCTAGAATTTATTTTGTGTGCAAATATTCTTTTTGAAATTTTTTTATAATTCCATCTATATATATAAATATGTAAATATATTTGTTAATAAATATATAGTTAATAATAATAATAATGATAATATTTAATGATAATAAAAAGAAAAAGAAAAAGAAAAAGAAAAAGAAAACAAAACAAAACAAAACAAAACAAAACAAAAAGAAAAAAAATATAAAAACCTTAAAGCTAAACCTAACTAACTATTCCAAATCCCAACCCATAAACCATTCCCACGACACCCCCTAGCAAACCCACAGACCCCCCCCCCCCCCCCCCGCGGCTCTCTCCCTCTCCTTATCTCTAATATATATATATATATATATATATATATATATATATATATATATATTTATATACACACACACATATACATATTACAAAACATAAACATAAACCCTAACCCTAGAACTTGACCCCGTACCGCTGAACGACCGCATCCGCCGCCCGCGCCACCGCAGCCGCAGGCGACCGCACCGCAGCCGCCCCGCCCGCGGGCGTGACAGCGCATGTGCACATCCCGAGCCCACCTTGGAGGTATGATATCTCTCTCATCTCTCATCCTTTTCTCGAGCGGTTTATCCGTGTACGTTTACAAACTAACCCTCTAGGATTTTCTTCAAGCGGGATGAGTTTTCGTATCCCGGATTGGTCAAAAAATCGACCGGAAGTTGGCCAAAAATTGACCAAAAACAGTCCATAATTTCAACCCAAATCCCCATGTTCACGCCCAATTTGCCACCAACCTGTCTAATATTTTTAAAATCTAATTGAAGGGTTTTCTTTTCAATATAACCGAGAATTTTTATGTTCTTTTAGTTTTTATTAATTTATTTTATGTGTTAAATTATTCAGCCTCCAAAATGACCAAAAACTTAATTTTTCAAAACTAAAATTTTGTGATACAGATTGCACCCTGCCAAACGGAACTGCCTCGTCATGTACCAATTGTACCGAAAGACGCATATGATATATCCTGATGTGTGAGCTTTTGCGAAAGCTGATTCGGACGTGTGTGCACGTCAGAATCAACCCGTATCCGTAAAAAGTCCACATATCACGATTTTTGCAAAGTACCATCCCATTTTGTGTACGCTCGTCGGAATGAGACGAAACTTACGCCATTTGATTCGTGGGATCACGCTGGTACTGTGACCCAAGTTTCACGCGATTCAGAGATAGTTGACCAAGCCACCTATTCGTGGGCCCAACAGTTTGACTTGAATGGTGAATTTTATGATCGGCTCACCGGAATCCAAATTTGGACATACCGTTGGGTTCGTATCGACGTTTAGAATTTATTTGACCTATATTTTTTCTCAATCAGAGACTTTACCTCTGGCACATATTTTGGTGCAAAATGGCCCACATGTGGACCCGCTTTGACCCAAAATTACTGTTTTGCTCCTGTGTCTAAATTGGACGAAAGGGTAGTGTTTTCTAGCTATCTTACTGATTCCGGAAACTTTGGTGATATTTATTTCAGCATTCGAAGACTTTTATTCGGAGGCCATAGTTTCTTATCCTCTGTACTTGACGTTTGGACGCTTACACTATGCAGCTTTCTTGTCAGGCAAGTATACCTAGCCATTGTACTATAATTTAAATTCTATATGGTGTATGCATTTTATTTCAGTTATTTAGTTCATATATTTTAACTGCTATATAAACTGCGCGTCCAAGAATAACTTGGGTGCAACGACGGTGTCGTCATATTTTGTCCTTATTATATATTATGCATGTCGACTTAGTTTTACGAGACCACCACATGGTTTGGAGGCATCATTATGTTTATTTGGCCGTGACACATTTCTTACACGAGTTGTGAATCTCATATAGATTACGGACTTACGTATTGACTGATCATCAATATGTATGGGATATGCGATAGAAAATAATTGCTAATAGAGATATGTTAGAAGACTTGGCAGTTATTAGAGGTCTCATCGTGTCATGGATATGGCATGTATAGAGCATGTGGTGGCGAGGACAACAAGTAAAGCGTTTGGGCTACTTTTTACCTTCCTTGTGTAACCCGCATGCTCCGTCGGAGATGCGTGGTCAGATGACCCCTATATTATTATCTAAAGGTGGCCACCGACGTTCAAAAGACGTCATGCTTTTTAGGCCCCTGATTCTTCGAGAGAATCATGCCAATCCCATTTTAGTCAGATAGCCCACGTGTTGGAAAGTTGTTCTCAAAGTGCATTCACATAGATGGTTAGACGACCCTTGGATGTTTATTTTCAGTACTTTATTGGCATGCTTCTATGTATCTTGTTATGTCCCTCTGAGGACCTAGTAGTCCCTTTCCAGGTATAGACGATCATGACTATTCGCAGGAGCACGGATCAGGACTTGCTACTTCTCTCTCTTTCGAGGAGGTTTTTTCTTTGAGCCCCATTGATCATTAGATGTACTTATTTTGTTTCTTTTATATTCTAGTTTGGTAGTGGATTTGTATCCACCCAACTACTTGTTCTTATCAAGCATTTTATACTTGATTCAGTTATATAGTTGATTGGCTATTCATTTCTATTTGATTTTTGTGGATGAGATTTAGTTATCCCCTGTGACTTGAGACAAATATATACCACTTGTGAATTATTGTTCATAATACAGCGTACGTATGTGTTATGGTTTTCATATATTGGGGTTGCCATATACATACGGCTGGCATGCTTACGTATTCCTAGTCCTACGTATTTTGGAACTGGGACATGACAGAGCTCAAGGTGATAGACCAAACACATCACAATATACAGCAGAAAATAGACATATAAGAATAAATGAAGGTCGAGACTTGTACGATACTAATGTACTTGTCTCAAAAATATAATTTGAAGAACTAATAAAAAAATTAAAAAAAAAGAAAGTAAGGCGACGAGCGTCAAGAGGGCATAAGAACTACTCTGGATCGGGACCATAACCTTTAAACCAAATAAGGACCGGGGTTGCAGACCTTCACCCGAGCAGAACTTAGCACCCTAACTACGCGCCGAAAGAATGAATCAAAAGGACGACCTAAACGAATAGACAAACATTCATTCAACGGCCAAACATGCCTACGACTTGCTATAATTAACTAACAAGGGTTATCACAAACCTAGTTACTAATAAATGCATGCTTTGAAGAATATCGCTACCACCGACACTTGAGTTAACCCGGATGGCCAAGGGTACGCTTGTCTAATACTCATAGTGCACTTCACAAATAATAATGGATAAAGAACTAAAGCAGATAATTGATAGCATAACAACATAACGTAAGCATAAACTAACTTTTGAAGATATAAATAAATTTTTGTAAATAAGATTTGGTTTTATTAACAAATATGGGTTTTGTAAATGAAACAGATTTTGTAAACATAAAGAGATTTTTGTAAATGAAACTGATTTTGTAAACATAAATAGATTTTTTGTAAATGAAACAGATTTTGTAAATATAAAGAGATTTTTTGTAAATGAAACTAATTTTGTAAACATAAAGATTTTTTTTTGTAAATGAAACTAATTTTTGTAAACATAAACTTATATGTAAATGGTCTTGTAACATAACCGGAACATATACTGGAACGCATATAATGAAATACATAATGTTATGAACCGCAGCTCAATAACAACAACTTGTAGTGTAAGCCCCCTCATTTTGAATAGGGTTATTTTGTTTTTTAAAAAAAAATTTAATAATTTTTTTTAATAGGCTAGATTATTAATTTTTAAATCCTTCTTTTAGATATATGACCCTTTGTCGTGACTTGGATAATTTAAACATTGTACAACCTTTCCCTTCTAACAAAATTTATATTATTAATCTCGATTGAGTCTAATATAGTTAGAACATGAATGTTGCATTTATTTGATCTTCCCATGCTTCAAAAAAAAAAATTTGACGAACGTCTAGAATTACGGTTACCGTAAAATTGTCTCATTTTGACTAGAACTTGACCCAAATCCAACAAACACATGTTAGTCATGTAGTGCACCCAAATATTCCCATGCATATATATATATATATATATATATATATATATATATATTTATATTTATATATATATATATATATTTATATTTATATTTATATTTATATTTATATTTATATTTATATTTATATTAATTTATTTTTATTTATATGAGTTCTATCAATAGAAAGTGGTATATATGGCATCATAGTTGGCAAATAACTACCTAACTAATTTTCTAACCAACCAACAACCAAACCTTATCCAATTAGAATATAACAACCAACATCCCCCTCAAACTTGCAGCCAATAGCAGCCCCCCTTGTGGCCGACCCCTACTAGCAATAGGAAACCCCCTCCTAAGTTTAAACCTATCCAAAAGGCTTATATATATATATATATATATATATATATATATATATATATATATATATATATATATATATATATATATAACTCTAACCCTAACAATTCCCTTCCCCCTCTTGTGGCTGACCCCTCCCCTCTCTCCAACGTGTAAGAGCAGCCCCCTTTGTCATCTACCCCTCACAACATCATCTCCTTCACCAAAAACCCTCTCCTCTATTCCAAAAGCTCTACATTTCATCATCCTTCTACCCAATCTCCACCAAACAACCATAAAGGCTCCACCATTGCCATCATATCCATCAAGAGCCCATTGCCATCATCATCAACCCATCAAAAAGGGAGAAACAAGGAAAGCACAATCAAGAATGTGCGTTCTTGAACAAGAAAGGGCACCGTCTGTAAAACCCCTATCCCAGAAATCGTTTATACCCTTTTAATTATTAATTATTAATTTAATTATAGTAATTAGTGGCTAATTAGGAGAAATAGATTTTTAATAATTTTTATTTTAGGTGTTGGTGTACTTAGAGGATTTATGGGACCATCAGGATTATTTCAAAATTTATTTCATGTAGGGGACCCCTTGAGCAGTTGCTAGCTTAATAGTGTGCATTAATATAATCTAGAATTTTTCTATGAATATATACGTATATATATATATATATATATATATATATATATATATATATATATATATATATATATATATATATATATATATATATATATATATATAAAGAAAAATAAAAGGAAAATAAAATAAAATAAAATAAATAAAATAACTATTACTAAATAACCTATTTAACCATAACTATACTACTACTACAACCAATTCCTTAATCCCCATGCAGCCACTTACTAAGAAGCACCCGCCCCTTTTAATTAGGACTCAGCAGCAAGCACCCCCCACCCATTCCTTCGCATTCTGTGAGCAAACCCGACCCCTTGGCCCGCGAGCAACGACCCCCCTATATATATATATATATATATATATATATATATATATATATATATATATATATATATATATATATATATATATACTCTATTTATAAAACCCTAAACCTAAGCATCCAGAATCTCTATCTTCCCATCTAGACCTAGAGAGCGCCGCCACCGCAGCCGGAGAACCCCGCCAGGCCGTCCAAACCAATCCCGACGACCGCGACCCCGCGCACTGCAGATTTCCACAACGAGGTACCTGTATTCCGGAGTTGTTTTCCGTCGACTCGCTCAACCAAACGCCGCCCCGTCTTCACCGGTATGCTCACCCCTTAACCCTCTTCCATATCTGTATAATAGCAGACCTCGAACAACGTGCAACCCTAGGCAAAAATAGCGCCAAAGTTGGCGGACACAGACCGAATTCTGGGATCGCCGAAAACTGCGGTGACCATCCATGTTGCCGAGTTCGTATCTCCCACCACAGAGATCCGAATTCGATGATTCTTTTTGGTATACGTAGACCACTTGACCTAGTTTAATTTCTGTAAATAACCCTAGATTATTAACTGCTGTAGATAGAATTAAATTTATCAGAAAACCCCGCGAACCCACTTTTCCAGATTTTTAAAAGTTGTGAAACGGAGCGCGCCCCGCCAAACGGGACCGCCTTGCCGTGTACCAAGTGTACCGAATGGTGCACGCAACGTAACCGGACACATAAAAATTCGTGGAAACTGATTCGGAAGCGTGTGTGCGTCGAAATCAGCCCGATCCACGGACATACCCCGTGTCGCAACTTTTGTGGAAGTCGCACGCATTTTGTGCACGTTCGTCAGATTATGACGAAACTTGCGCCACTGGACTCGTGGTAACGCGCTGGTCCTGTGACCCAATTTTCACACAATTCTGAGACAGTTGACCAAGTCGCCAATTAGCGGGCCCCACGATTGACTTTTTGGACGAAATTATGTTCGGCTCATCGGAATCCATATTTGAACATACCGTTGGATTCGTATTGACATCTAGAGTTGTTTGACCTATAATTTGTCCCATTTAGAGACTGTTACCCTTGGCACATTTTTCGGTGCAAAGTGGACCACACGTGGACCCCACTTTTATCCAAAATTACCGTTTTGCCCCTGTGTCCAAATTGGACGAAAGGGAAGTGCTTTTTAGCTATTTTGCTTATTCTGGGAACGTTGATGATGTTTATTTCAGCATCCGAAGACGTTCATTCTGAGGCCGTAGCTTCTGACTCTTGGTGCTGACATCGGGATACTACATTTTGCAGCTTTCTTGCCAGGCAAGATACCTTGCCAAATTGTTTATAATATTTTGCATGCTTAGTATATTTCTGTATATTTATTGTATTTCTGTTTATTTATTCCATGTGTAGTTTCTTTCAGTCATTACTATATATTAGATATGTTGACACACACTTGACACTTAGTATCATAGAGGACAATAAGTAGGCGTATGGACTTTTAACCACTCTGGTAAACCGTAGTAACTAGCACGCACTATGGTGGTCGTGTCCGATGGTCGCTACCCCCGAGGTATGTCGATTGATGGAGTCCGAGGGTCGCTACCCCAGAGGTATGTCGGCTGATGATGTCTACTGACGAGTGTATGAGTTGTGAGGATTAGATCGAGTAGCCTACCTTTGCCCATACGTCGAAAAGTTGTCCTCATCTGCATCCATATAGATTATCTTGTACAGCAAACTTATTTATTTTTAAACATTATGCATGTTCACTGTATTAAAATTTGCTTGCTTCTATGTATCTTGTTATGTCCCTCTGAGGACCTGGTCCCTTGCCATGTATAGACGACCAGGAGTATCCATAGGAGTACGGGCCTGGACCTGACGCATTACTTTCTGCCGATGAGGTCTTACCTTCTGAGCAGCCTTGATTACATCTAGCGATGGATTCTTTTAGCTGATACACTTCTGTCTTCACATTATTTTATATTGGAGATTTTATACTCCTCTCTCATTTTAGTTTTGGATATAGTCTTTGGTAGTGGATTTGTCTCCACCCGACTATTATTTTGGATATTTCAGACTCCTTATTCTAGTTTAGTATTTCTTTTCTATGACTTGTTGTCTGGATGAGATTAGCATATATGTGCCTTGTGACATTATATATACCACATGTGAGTTTATATTCATTCTACAGCGTACGTGTGTATTATGGTATCCATATATTGGAGTTGCTATATACATAATGCTGGCATGCTTACGTGTTCCTAGTCCTACGTATTTTGGGACTGGGACGTGACATGTTTTTGTGGTGGCCCATGCAGGTCGAGTTAGTCGTTTTGGTTACGTCACTGTACCGAGCGGGCCTGCACCTAGGATTAGAATTTTAGATCTCATCCACACTTGACTATAACTTACCTTCCTTCCAACATGTCCTACTTAACTTCTTGCATCCTGCTTGATTCATGTACTCTTCTTAATCCTTCATCCATCTCTTGCAGAGAGATGAATTTGCATAACGGGCATGCCGCCACCGGTGACAACACGTCTCCAGGGGACGACGACCAATCACCAGGAGTGACCTCAACGACTCCTCTTCTTCCCAGACCGGATGGACTAACTAGCAATCCAATTCTATCAACCCCTTCCACAATACCTAATGGGACTTTTCTAGCTTCACTAGCACCGCAAGATGGCCAAACACAACTGTTCCAATTCTTTCAGATGATAATACAGGAACAGAGGCAGCAAACAGCAGAGCAGAGGCTAGAATTTCTGGCAGCACTTGAGAGAATGGCTGCAATAGACCCTATACCAACCCAGGAACTAGTTTCAGGACCACAAGCTCGGGTTGGTTCAGTCAAGGACTTTGTGCAGATGGGCCCTAAGCCATATAAGGGCAATGAGAGTCCAGAGGAGACCACGAACTGGATTGCCAATACCAAGATGTTGTTAGAGGCATCACAATTACCTTCTGACCTATGGCTGATAGGAGTAAGGACTCAGTTAGAAGGCAACGCGCATCACTGGTGGGAATCAATGGAGCGCCAGTTGGGTACGCGTCAGACTTGGGAACAATTCTTGGAATGCTTTGAGAGGAAGTACTTCTCGGATACTGTAAATGACGCATTGTACGATCAGTTCCTCCATCTAGAGCAAGGGGACAAGACGGTTGATGAGTATGATACAGAGTTTAGCCGTCTCAGTAAGTATGGCACAGTCCTAATACCTAATGACTTGGAGAAGGCTAAGAGGTTTTACCGTGGGATGACTCAGGAGCTCCAGCACTACACTAGCTCACAGTCCCGGATCTCTTATGCCGAGTTATTGACAGAGGCCAGGATTCAGGAGGCCATCAGCAAAGGAAACATAATTCAACAAAGAATTTATCACGGACCAGTAAGGACACAGCAAGGAGGACCCATTAGACACCCTTTGACACGCCAGCAACCAGATAGTGCTGCACCATATCCAACCAAGGAGCTCCATAATTGTCACTATTATGGTAGGACATGTCATATTCTAAGAGACTGTCATCGTCGGTTGGGGCTGTGCATGATATGTGGATCAAGTCACCATCAAGCTCGAGAATGTTCGCAGCAGAACCCGGGGTATATGGCATTAGAATCAAGAACACCGCATACACCCTCAAGTATAGGAGACCAAAGGGACCCACCACTGCTTCTACAGTCTGCACAAATGGAGGGGACTAGACCCCAGTTGAACAACCAAGGACAAGGCCAATCACTCATTATGAAAAGTTTGGGAGAGCAGATACAGGAAGCCGTAGATACAGGTACGACCTTTTAGTTATAATTGTCTTTGCATACTCATAACCCCAATGTGACACAAGATCTTAGATGTATAAATAAATGTAGAATTATATATATGGTAGTTTAGCAGTTATGAGGAGGTATGTATATTTTACCCAGGTGGCATACACGCGATGCTAATGGATGACATGAGTAGCAGTAGTAGTATTCTTCCCCTATCCTTATCTTGCCCTCTTGGGTGACTCATCTCCTCCTTTTATATTCATTCCTTATCTCGTGCTTAACTCTTCCTATCATAGTTGTATCTTTCGTGCCATTATGAATTGTTTGATTCATATCAACCTCACCCTTATTTTGTTAGTAAAATATAAATACGTTAGTAATGCTTGATAACTAAGGATGAGTTCTTAATATGTATATGCACTATAGCAATATCTGTATTCTTTATTAGTTTAACCCTTAAGTAGCACCATGTAGCCTGGTAGAAATTGTTAGATCATTTGAGCTAGATCATACCCCTAATAGTTAGTCAGGACCATAAGTGTTTCCCTAAAAACCTAGACTATACCTAGGAAAGAGTTGAAGGAACTAGTTACGAACTGATGACTATGACAAATCGCTGGCGAGGTAGCGACAGTTGCAGCCAGACGATTTTGGTAGAGTAGTCGAATTACTTGCAGCCATACTAGCCAGGTGGCGTGGCAGTATTAGACTATGATACTTGACGGTTATAGAAAAAGTTATAGTTATGAGATTCTAGACAGGTATCCCAAGATTCTCGACCCAATAAAATATATTTGCCTTACAAAACTAGACAATAGCTTCAAAGAATGTGACCACTAGTAGAATTCTTGTAAGTTGGGTAGTGTAGACGAGTTAGAGGATGATAGAATAGTGTATGGACAATAAATGGGGAAGTGTTAGAATGACAGACCATGAGTTTAAGGAGTCCTGCTAGATACCAATGTAGTGTGATAGCTATAGCTATCATTATGAATATGGGTTAGTGTCAATTTCGAGGACAAAATTTTTGTAAGTTGGGTAGAATGTAAAACCCCTATCCCAGAAATCGTTTATACCCTTTTAATTATTAATTATTAATTTAATTATAGTAATTAGTGGCTAACTAGGAGAAATAGATTTTTAATAATTTTTATTTTAGGTGTTGGTGCACTTAGAGGATTTATGGGACCATCAGGATTTTTTAGAAATTTATTTCATGTAGGGGACCCCTTGAGCAGTTGCTAGCTTAATAGTGTGCATTAATATAATCTAGAATTTTCCTATGAATATATACGTGTGTATATATATATATATATATATATATATATATATATATATATATATATATATATATATATATATATATATATATATATATATATATATATATATATTTAAAGGAAAATAAAAGAAAAAGAAAAGAAAAGAAATTAAATAACTATTACTAAATAACCTATTTAACCATAACTATACTACTACTACAACCAATTCCTTAATCCCCATGCAGCCACTTACTAAGAAGCACCCGCCCCTTTTAATTAGGACTCAGCAGCAAGCACTCCCCACCCCCTCCTTAGCATTCTGTGAGCAAATCCGACCCCCTTGGCCCGCGAGCAACGACCCCTATATATATATATATATATATATATATATATATATATATATATATATATATATATATATATATATATACTCTATTTATAAAACCCTAAACCTAACCATCCAGAATCTCCATCTTCCCATCTAGACCTAGAGAGCGCCGCCACCGCAGCCGGAGAACCCCGCCAGGCCGTCCAAACCAATCCCGACGACCGCGACCCCGCGCACTGCAGATTCCCACAACGAGGTACCTGTGTTCCGGAGTTGTTTTCCGTCGACTCGCTCAACCAAACGCCGCCCCGTCTTCACCGGTATGCTCACCCCTTAACCCTCTTCCATATCTGTATGATATCAGACCTCGAACAATGTGCTACCCAAGGCAAAAATAGCGCCAAAGTTGGCGGACACAGACCGAATTCTGGGATCGCCGAAAACTGCGGTGGTCACCCATGTTGCCGAGTTCGTATCTCCCACCACAGAGATTCGAATTCGATGATTCTTTTTGGTAAGCATAGACCACTTGACCTAGTTTAATTTTTGTTAAATAATCCTAGATTATTAACTGCTGTAGACAGAATTAAATTCGTCACAAAACCCCGCGAACCCACTTTTCCATATTTTCAAAAGTTGTGAAACGGAGCGCGCCCCGCCAAACGGGACCGCCTCGCCGTGTACCAAGTATACCGAACGGTGCACGCAGCGTAACCAGACACGTAAAAATTCGTAAAAACTGATTCGGACGAGTGTGCGCGCCGGAATCAGCCCGTATCCACGGACATACCCCGTATCGCAACTTTTGTGGAAGTTGCACGCATTTTGTGCACGTTCGTCAGATTACGACGAACCTTGCGCCACTGGACTCATGATAACGTGTTGGTCCTGTGACCCAATTTTCACGCAATTCTGAGACAGTTGACCAAGTCGCCAATTGGCGGGCCCTACGGTTGACTTTTTGGAAGAAATTGTGTTCGGCTCATCGAAATCCACATTTGAACATACCGTTGGGTTCGTATTGACATCTAGAGTTGTTTGACCTATAATTTGTCCTATTTAGAGACTGTTACCCTTGGCACATTTTTTGGTGCAAAGTGGACCACACGAGGATCCCACTTTTACCCAAAATTACCGTTTTGTCCCTGTGTCCAAATTGGACGAAAGGGAAGTACTTTTTAGCTATTTTGCTTATTCTGGGAACGTTGGTGATTTTTATTTCAGCATCCGGAGACGTTCATTCTGAGGCCGTAGCTTCTGACTCTTGGTGTTGACATCGGGACACTATATTTTGCAGCTTTCTTGCCAGGCAAGATACCTTGCCAAATTATTTACAGTATTTTGCATGCTTAGTATATTTCTGTATATTTATTGCATTTTTGTTTATTTAGTGCATGTGTAGTTTCTTTCAGTCATTACTATATATTAGATATGTTGACACACACTTGACACTTAGTATCATAGAGGACAATAAGTAGGCGTATGGGCTTTTAACCACTCTGGTAAACCGTAGTAACTAGCATGCACTATGGTGGTCGTGTCCGATGGTCGCTACCCCCGAGGTATGTCGATTGATGGAGTCCGAGGGTCGCTACGCTAGAGGTATGTCGGCTGATGATGTCCACTGACGAGTGTATGAGTTGTGAGGATTAGATCGAGTAGCCTACCTTTGCCTATACGTCGAAAAGTTGTCCTCATCTGCATCCATATAGATTGTCTTATACAGCGTACTTATTTATTTTCAAATATTATGCATGTTCATTGTATTCAAATTGGCTTGCTTCTATGTATCTTGTTATGTCCCTCTGAGGACCTGGTCCCTTGCCAGGTATAGACGACCAGGAGTATCCACAGGAGTATGGGCCTGGACCTTACGCATTACTTTTTGCCGAGGAGGTCTTACCTTCTGAGCAGCCTTGATTACACCTAGCGATGGATTCTTTTAGCTGATTCACTTCTGTCTTCATAATATTTTATATTAGAGATTTTATACTTCTCTCTCATTTTAGTTTTCGATATAGTCTTTGGTAGTGGATTTGTCTCCACCCGACTATTATTTTGGATATTTCAGACTCCTTATTCTAGTTTAGTATTTCTTTTCTATGACTTGTTGTGTGGATAAGATTAGCATATATGTGCCTTGTGACATTATATATACCACATGTGAGTTTATATTCATTCTACAGCGTACATGTGTATTATGGTATCCATATATTAGAGTTGCTATATACATACGGCTGGCATGCTTACGTGTTCCTAGTCCTACGTATTTTGGGACTGGGGCGTGACACCGTCATCCAAACCTTCAAAGATTTTGGGTAAGGATTCAAACTGTCAATCTCAAATCTCCATGGCATGAATTTCTCAGGTTTATGTAAGTTTACTATTCTAGAACTCTCCCTTGATATTTTATCCACCACAAAAATATATGAGAACCTTCATGTTAGATCGATGATAAATTGGATAACGGTAGGGCTAGTTTTAGACTTTATAGCACAATTCTTGGAGGATTTGTGGTTAAATTTTTAAAACTGAATTTGAAGGTGTTTATTTACTTTAAAATAAGTATTTTAGAATTATTAATATTTTCATCATATTTTTGAACCAAAAAATAAGGGCCAGTAGCCCATGTTTTGGGTGACTTTATGACATTATTTTGCTAGTAAATAGATGTTATTTTGGAAGGAATAAAAAGATAATTATTTTCTATGATTAAAAAGAATAAAATATGATATTAAATGACTTTTATTGTATATAACCCATACCCACGAACTGGCAATGCTCCGAACAAGTTTCGGACAAAACTAGTCAATTGATCGTAGCCTTAATCTTGAAATTGGCCTATTTTGTTAAATCTGGAATTTATTTCTAAAAATTAATATAAATCATGTTTAAAATCTGGATTTTATGATTTTTTATGGTTTATGTTCATGTCCTTTAATTGGGGACTTAGTCTTAAATTCTGGAAGTCAGAAACTACGAAACTAGGTTCTGATACCCTGTAAATGTAAGCAAAGTTGCTAGAAATAATAACGTCTTGGTTATGCATGGCATAGAATAAATTATATAATTAAGTTATAATTACAAGAATTCGTGATTGAACCCTTAAGCGTATTAATTGATTGATAGGTCAATTGAATCCCGAAGGAGTGGACGCGATATCATCTTTACCACCACTAACTGCATAACCAGGCAAGTGTACCTTGCCAAGATGTTTACAGTTCTAAATTATTTATTTAATATTATTTATGTATTAGATATTATATTTGTTTTCATGACACGATCTCCCGCAGGTAATCGACTGTCCCTACTAGGCAAACGAATCACCGTGCCAGCGCTCCCGCGGGACAATCTTTTCTATTTGGACGTGATGCCGCACGAGCACAAGCTGCGCCCGTGTATGGCCATGATCCGAATATGTGGTAAAATATCTAAGCCACAGAGTCGCACAGATAGTCCGAATGCAGCAGAATAAAAATTAATGAGCGATTGTTAACAAGTTTGCAGAGTCGTCAATAGCGGAAGCATTGAATAACACAAGTATAGAAGTAAAACAAGTACTTTATTGGTATTGAATCAGTATTACAACCTGCGCTAGGCCGAGATTACAAGTCGCTCAAGCCCTCTCTTTCAAAACAATAAAAGCGTGCCAAGAAGCTACATTTGTGGAATGATACATAGGCAATGTTCCAATTTTATGTCTTGTATATGTGCTTTAGTTCCGGATGTAACGCTCCAAGGCTCCAGAGCGAACTCCATGCCTTAGCTCGCACGAAGGAGATTTTTGCACCAAACTAGGTTCTTTCGCACCCTGCAAGCAATCTAGTGGGCTATTAGTATATGAAAGCACTGGTGGGGAGGCTTCTCGCCCGCTCGACAAATCCAAACACGTAATATAGGTTTCGTGCACCATCTATTAAGTTATCTTTCTAGTTTGCCTTAGGATCAGTTTCATGGCATAATAAAAAGCCTAACTCGTGTGGCATTGCACCGTGCGATATAAGAGTAACATGGCGAGACTTATCAACTTACCATTCGTCCTTCTCTGTACAAGGCAAACCAAGTTAAACCAAGCACGAGCATATATAATAAAATCCAAGGGCAATTGCATAAGCAAACACAAGAGTCATGAGCGAGGTTCTGTTTTAAGTGCACGAGTTACACGGATTATCCAAAAGTGTTGCAAAAGATGTTCATGTGTTCGATTATGCATAAGTGTGTTATGGTCATATCCGTTCAGGTGATTCAGATTACTTAATGCGATGCAATGACTCGCATGCAGATTGTCGATGATGACTTATCTATATAAACATGAGTCGCTGGCATAGCCATAAAGAACGAGTTATAGTCTTGAACGAGGATAGTATGCAATGAAAAGCATGTGAGGCGCTACACGATATCCCGTCCAGCATGTAAGACTATCAGCCTTTGAGCAAGAATGGCATGGCATGACCAGGGACGCCATCCTGCTCGCACATGAAAGGCTGTTGCGTGAGTTCCATCCGGATTGGATCGGCCCCGGTGCCCCGGAGATCGTCCGTGGAACGAGATTCGAGAATCTCCCTTGTTACCAAGTTGTCTGAGATATGCAAGTCTTGGGTCTTCCATATTCATAACATGACATGATAATCCTTGATTCTTGTTCTGAACGAGCATTACTCCACGAGTGTGATTCCTGCTTTACTTAACATGATTCTCGTTAAGAGTTAAACTTGACTTGATGCATTCCCCTGGTTCGGGAACTGCCTTGGTGACCTAACGGTCCCGAATATTTGCAGGTTCATATTACACATAAGGACTATTTGATAGTCTTCTGGCTAATTAGATGCATGCATGAAATTATGTGACAAGCATTGAAATGAGGCAAACAATTACAAATTATAATATAAGCACGCAAGCATGAATTTATATGAAACAAAAGCATCTATATTAGCACGGGTCTAGGGTAGTGCGAGGAGTGAAGTCGTACAGGGACATATCGAGCGACATAATCTATAGGACGAGTAATGTAAACAAGTGAAGCAGTGCACTACTAATTGTATATAATGATCTACTCGAGGCATAGCGGGTTCTACTTGCACGAAGCAAAGGTAGCATGCGAGGGTCTACTTGAGCCTAGAGCCGTCATACGATACTTTGTGTCCGAACAAGATTTGGGTATCGACATCCTCTGCGAAGTCGAGTAACGTAGTCAGAGAGTCATATTTACGAACCCATGTTGGTGCAAACATTATTTGCACATCCAACCATAGGACACTGGATACGATATTCATGTGACAGAGTCTTTCTCGACTTGTTCGTGGTACTTGGACTCTGGATAGGACTACTTGATGCATGATTTAGGAATGTTTATAGTGATACATAATGAATAAGACTTGTGCTGATAGTTAGAGGTCATGAGCTTGCGTGTCTTGATTAAGACGTGAGGTTACATTGGGTGGGGAGAGTCTTCATTGTGCTTTGGGCATATTTTACTTATTACTATTTATTATGTATTAGGCTTTAGGTTTCCTCTACGGAATCTAAGGTATTATATATATATATATATATATATATATATATATATATATATATATATATATATATATATATATATATATATATATATATATATACAACTTTCTCCTGGTTCCCCACACGGAGCCTTGAGTGTACTATTAGATTACGGAAGTGTCCCTTGAGATCTTCCGTGAGTACCAGCCCGGGGTACGATACCATACTCTTATTTGCATATCACATGGTTGGTCGTAGTAGCTTTCCCCATTTTCATAACATTATACTGTTTACTTCTGGCTTGAGTATTTATTATACCTTGATATATGTCACGCCCCGATCTCCCGCAGGCTAATTGGCCGTCCCCGTTTGGCGAGAATCACCACGCCAGCGCTCCAGCGGGACGATCGATTCGGCCCATCTGGGCGTGATGCCGCATGAGCGTGAGCCGCGCCCGTGCAAGGTCGTGGTTCTGGCTGGCGGTAAGGGATCTAAGCCACAGAGTCGCACAGATTGTTCGAGTGCAGTGGAATTATAATCGCATAGGCGATAGGTAGCATGCGAGAGTCTTAATATAAGCAATGTTTTATTTCTATGTTCTAGCACAAGCAATACAAGTTGGAATTTATTCCCTTAGCTAGGTGCATTGTATTCTTATTAGCATGCGGGGGGTGGTTCACCTAGGGACTAGCATGTATCGTTCCATATTTTATGTGTGCTGGCTAAGCAAAGACAAGTTCACCGTAGCCATCCACCTTAGCGATGATTCGTCTCGGTTGAGCGTTACTCTGAGCGAGCCTCTGAAAGCCTAAGCCGGAATCCTGAAGGGACAAGTCTGGAAATCCTTTTGCCTCAAACGAGTATTCTCGCTGAAGCAAAGCGGGTCGGGACGTTGCACTTTTTATCGTTTGAATCGGCAGTCCGCTTGAGCGGAATGGGGTATTACATCATACACCACTCAGAAAAAGTCTCGTCCTCGAGACTTCCTGAGGGAAAGTCGTACTATCGCATTATCGAATCTATCTCAAGCGTATAAATCGGTACTACTAAATCTATTTGAACAAAATCCCCTACTCGTTCCTTAAATACCCCGTTCTGCTCAAGCGGACTGCCGATTCAAATGACAAAAAGTGTAACATCCCGACCCGCTTTGCTTCAATGAGAATACTCGTTTGAGGCGAAAGGATTTCCAGACTTGTCCCTTCAGGAGTCCGACTTAGGCTTTCAGAGGCTCGCTCGGAGTATCGCTCAACCGAGGTGAATTATCGCTAAGGTGGGTGGCTACGGTGAACTTGTCTTTGCCTAGCCAGCACACATAAAATATGGAACGATACATGCTAGTCGCTAGGTGAATCATCCCCTGCATGCTAATAAAAATACAACGCACCTAGCTAAGGGAATAAATTCCAACTTGTATTGCTTGTGCTAGAACATGGAAATAAAACATTGCTTATATTAAGACTCTTGCATGCTACCTATCTCCTATGCGTTTATAATTCTGCTGCACCCGAACAATCTATGCGACTTTGTGGCTTAGATCCCTTACCGCCAGCCAGAACCACGGCCTTGCATGGGTGCGGCTCACGTTCGTGCTGCATCACGCCCAGATGTGCCGAATCGATCGTCCCGCAGGAGCGCTGGCGCGGTGATTCTCACCAAGGGGGACGGTTGATTAGCCTGCGGGAGATCGGGGCGTGACAGATATCGCACGAGACTTATGAATCTGTTTGGACATTTCTAAATAATCCATACACCACTCGGAATTGAGTCCTCCGATCAAATCCTTAATCGATTTGTGTCTTCCGACTCGAAATACCGTTTGAGCTTATTTTCCAAAATCTAAGCACAGCTCTCTATGTTCGCCTAAGCGATAAATCCGAGAGTGTTTCTATCGGTTGGCAATCTAAGTCTGACTTGTCCTATTCCTGAACGATATCCCAATTCGTTTGCAACTAGCTTGCACCAAAGGGTCTTGGCGCGCGATACTCTGCACAACTTAGCCGAAAGACTGTGTGCAAAGCGAACCGTTCAGGCAATATTCGATTCCGTACTAACCAGTTGGCCAAACATTTATATACCATTCGGGTTTACACATAAGTCACAATTTTAGCACGAGCATAATCCTAAAGGGACTAGCACAGGTTGGCACAAAGGCCATTTGTAAACCCCCTCACCCAAAAATAGGTATCTTGTGTTTATGTTATATTTCTTGTATTTGTTTTAGATTTTTTTTTTAAATTATTAAAATCCAATAATTTTATTAGGACACTTGACCATGGTTTGGACATTAATAATATAGAATGGCCCCAAAATCTGTATCTCCCTCCGTAGGAAGAAACACAAGAAACACTACCTGTAGGATCCTTTCGTGGCACAAGAATTCGACCCCTTGGTATTAGTATGACAATAGTGTAACGACCATAGATTAATGGTTAAATATTTAGATATTATATATATAATTTATTTGTGATTATTTTTTAACCCCAACTTCCTACAATTAGCACCCCATAAATTCCCATGCCAAATTGGTACATTCCCTTTTTGTAAGATTTCATATTATTTATTATTAACATATTTTGTGGATAACCATTTAATTAATTACTTAGTTAATTAGATAATAAAATTACTTGATTTATTATAACTAGATAAATACCTAATTATTAATTACAAAATATTTTATAAAATATTTTGAGTGTAGATTTTATTAAAACTTTGTAAAATAATTTTCTAGAATTTATTCTGTGTGCAAATAGTATTTTAAAATTTTACCTCATTTATATATGTAAATATATATAAATAAATATATGGTTAATAATAATAATAATAATAATAATAATAATAATAATAGTATTAGTATTAGTATTAGTATTAGTAATAATAAAATAAAAAGAAAAAAAGAATTAAAGAGAAAAGGAAAAAGAAAAGAAAAGATAAAAAAACCATAATACCTAAAACCCTTGACCAAATAAAACCCTAACTAACAAAATTTCCTAATCACTAACCAACCCCAACTTCCCAGCAGACCCCTGAACCACCCGCGCCCATCTCTTTCTCTCCTCTCTCTCCCTTATATATATATATATATATATATATATATATATATATATATATATATATATATATATATATATATATATATCCTAAACCCTAACCCTAGTCAAGTCGACCCCAGCCCGGCGCCGCCGCCCCCCGCGTCGACTGCCGCCGCAGCCACGCGCCGCCGCAGCCCGGCCGCCCGCCGCCGGCCGTCCGCGCACCACGCGAGCAGAAACACCGCCCGAGCACCCATCTTCTAGGTATTGTATCTTCTTCATCTGTGATTCTTTTTGCGTGCGGTTTTTCGTGTACGTTCACAACCTAACCCTCTAGGATTTTCGTTCAAGCGGCACGAGTTTTCGTATCCCGGATTGGTCGAAAAATCGATCAGAAAATGGCCGAAAAAACGACCAATAATAATTCATAATTTCAACACCAAACCTCCATGTTCACACCCAATTTGCCGCCAACCTGTTTATTATTTTTGAAAGCTGATTTATTTTTGAAAGGGTTTTTCTTCTCCATATAACCTAAATTTTTTTTGTTCTTTTAGTTTTTGTTAATTTGTTCTGTGTGATAAATTATTCAACCTCCAAATCGTGCAAAAATTTAATTTTTTTATATTAGAAAATTGTGATACAGAGTGCGCCCCGCCAAACGGTACCACCTCGTCGCGCACCAATTGCACCAAAAGGCGCGTATGATATATCCTGACGTGCGAATTTTTGCGAAAACTGATTTGGACATGTGTGCGCGTCAGAATCAACCCGTATCCGTAAAAGGTCCTCGTATCGCGACTTTTGCAAAATACCGTACCATTTAGTGTACGCTCGTTGAAATGCGACGAAACTTACGTTATTGGATTTGTGGTATCACGCAGGTCCTGTGACCCAAGTTTTACGCAATTTTAAGACAGTTGACCAAACCGTCTATTTGCGGGCCCCACGGTTGACTTTTAGGGCAAATTTGTGTTCGGCTCACCGGAATCCAAAATTGGACATACCGTTGAGTTCGTATAGACGTTTAAAATTTGTTTGACCTATAATTTGTCCCATTTAGAGACCTTTACCTCTTGCACGCTTTTCGGTGCAAAGTGGCCCACACGCGAACCCGCTTTGACCCAAAATTACTGTTTTGTCCCTGTGTCCAAATTGAACGAAAGGGTAGTATTTTCTAGCTATCTCGCTTATTCTGGGAATGTTGGTGATGTTTATTTCAGTATCCGGAGACGTACATTCTGATGCCATAGTTTTTGATCCATTGTGCCTGACGTCTGGACGCTTACACTTTGCAGCTTTCTTGCCAGGCAAGATACCTAGCCAAATTGCTTACAATATTTTGCATGCTTATTATATTTTTATATATTCATTGCATGTGTATTTTTTTCCAGTCATAATTATATACTATATATATGTTGACACACACTTGACACATAGTATCATGGGAGGGGAGGACAATCAGTAGGCGTATGGCCTATAACCACTCTGGTAAACCGTAGTAACTAGCACGCACTACGGTAGTTGTGTCGCGTTGGTCGCTACCCTCGAGGTATCTCAATTTTTGGTGTCGCGATGGTCGCTACCCTCGAGATATGACGGCTTCTGATGTTCCTGACGTGTGTGTGAGTTGTGAGATTAGATAGAGTAGCCTAGCCCTGCACATACGTCAAAAAGTTTTCCTTATTATGCATTTCATATAGATTGTCTAGTACATCATACTTATATATTTTCTGTCTATTATGCATGTTTACTGTATTCAATTGGCATGATTCTATGTATCTTGTTACGTCCCTCTGAGGACCTGGTCCCTTTCCAGGTGTAGACGATCTTGACTATTCGCAGGAGCACAGATCAGGACTTGCTACTTATCTCTTTCGAGGAGGTCTTCTCTTCGAGTCTCATTGTTCATTAGATTTACCTATTTTTTTTCTCTTATATTCTAGTTTGGAAGTGGATTTGTCTCCACCCAACTACTTGTTCTTATCAAGTATTTTATACTTGATTCAGTTATATAGTTGATTGGTTATTTGATTATGTGGATGAGATCTAGTTATGCCCTATGACTTGTGACAATATATATACCACATGTGAGTTATTATTTATTTTACCGCGTACGTGTGTAATATGGTATCCATATATTGGAGTTGTCATATACATACGGCTGGCATGCTTACGTATTCCTAGTTCTACGTATTTTGGGACTGGGGCGTGACACCATTGCATCACAATTTTGTACAAGCAATCACATCATTCATATGCATTTTTTGAAAGTATTTAGACTCATTGTTGGAATATTCCGTTTGGGACATTGAGAGAGAGTATGCACATAACCCACGAACGAGCTTTTAAAACTGAGAAAATCGAAACGAAGTCCAAAGGCGTATAGCCAAGCTCTGATAAAAATCTGTCACGCCCCAATCTTCCGCAGGCTAATCGGCCGTCCCCGCTTGGCGAGAATCACCGCGCCAGTGCTCCCGCGGGACGATCAATTCGGCCCATCTGGGCGTGATGCCGCACGAGCGTGAGTCGCGCCCGTGCAAGGCCGTGGTTCTGGCTGGCGGTAAGGGATCTAAGCCACAGAGTCGCATAGATTGTTCGAGTGCAACGAAATTATAAACGCATAGGCGATAGGTAGAATGTGAGAGTCTTAATATAAGCAATATTTTATTTCTATGTTCTAGCACAAGCAATACAAGTTAGAATTTATTTCCATAGTTAGGTGCGTTGTATTCTTATTAGCATACAGGGGATGATTCACCTAGTGACTAGTATGTATCGTTCCATATTTTATGTGTGCTGGCTAAGCAAAGATAAGTTTACCGTAGCCTCCAACCTTAAAGATGATTCGCCTCGGTTGAGCGATACTCCGAGCGAGCCTCTAAAAGCCTAAGCCAGACTCCTGAAGGGACAAGTCTGGAAATCCTTTTGCCTCAAACGAGTATTCTCGCTAAAGCAAAGCGGGTCGGGACGTTGCATTTTTTGCCGTTTGAATCGGCAGTCCTCTTGAGCTGAACGGGGTATTACAATATATCCCCTGAGGATCTGGATATGGATTATGTCCCCAGGTATAGACGATGAGGTTTACCCTGAGGTTTACGGGACGGGTCAGGAGCTGATATCGGAACAATACCAGCAGCCGAGGACGAGATGGTACCGGAGGACTTCTCTTGAGTTATCAGATTCTCTCTATGTATGATGCCTTGTGATACTTAGATATAGACTTGGATATTGTTACTATAGGACTGGTGTATTTGGATATTTTTTACTCTCATTATTTTGATACGAGTTGTTCCCCATAATATTTATTTATTATATTATGATAAAAAGTTTTATTTATGGTATTGAAGGTTGAGACTGGTTTATCATCTTGTCTCTTGTTTATGAATTCATGGATGAGATTAGATACATAGATTATGACATATATTGTAGACCATTGTAGTTGTATTACAACTTAAGTGCACTCTAAAGGGTCCATTAAATTGGGTTTACCCATTGGAGTTGTGCTGCTGGCCATTGCCAAGAGGCTAGTCCCTTGGTATTTTGGGACTAGGGCATGATATAGTTTTTATGGTGGCCCATGCAGGTCCATACGAATATATTGCTTCGGTTTCAACTAAGGGACCGAGCAAGCCTGCAATTAGGATAGGATAAACTTATAGGATCTTATCCACAAGTTGACACATTCTTGACCTCTATATCATATTTAAATTTAATCTCTTGACTTGCATCATGCTTTGATTCGTCTGTGTGTTCCTCATAATTACTTGCGTGCAGAGTAATGGATCCATGAGCCAGCGACGAGACTCCCGTGGGTACACCATCAGGTATTGTGGTTACTTACGACGACGGGGTAACACTAGGGGGTGGAGATCCATCCACTCTATAAAGCAACCATGCAGATCAGCTCGCCTCGAGGTTCTGGAGAGATGATATTCCACCACCACCGTAATTCACTCCCTCGATACCACCGCTACCAGCTTTCCTTCCATGGCAGACTATGGACAGACATCAGTTATTCAAGGTATTATATGCAATGATGCAAGCACAACAACAGGTTCAACAAGAGTCCCAGCAACGTCAGGCAGAGAACTCGAGGGAGAGTATAGTGACAGCACTGGAGCAGGCAACCCCACCAGTTAGACAGCCATCGACGGGATCCATCTCGGACTTCCGCCAACTGAAGCCATATACCTTTTCGGGCAAGGAGGAGCCCACTGAAGTTCATGAGTGGCTAACTAACATCCAAAACCAATTGGAAGTAGCTGAGCTTCCGAGGGAGAGCTGGATAACTGCCGTCAGGATGTAGGTGATGGACAATGCACATCACTGGTGGCTCTCTGAAGAGAAATGACTTGGGCCAGACCTAGTTACTTGGGAGGAGTTCTCTAGACTCTTCCAAGACATGTGCATTCCATCTATTGCTCGAGCAAAACTTCAGGAAAAGTTCAATCGTCTCACCCTGGGCAATATGATAATGGAAGAGTACAATACAGAGTTCATACGGTTGAGCCACTTCTCTCCTACGCTGATCCCGATAGAAGAAGAAAAGGCGGATAGATTCTTTGACGGACTGAGGGTTGAGTTACAGAGACAGATTGGCTCCGTTGCAGCCACTTCTTATACGGACGTCCTTGCTGCAACTTGACGCATAGAATGCATCCACATGAGGGAGTCCAGCTTGAAGCGCCCATATATAGCCCCAGCTCGAGTACCACATGGAGGTCTAGTGAAGCGACCTCCAATGCCACAGCCACAACGAGCAGCCCTACTACTAGCGCCAAATACCCCTACTTGTAATTACTATAGTAGGATATGACATCTTGCAAGGGATTGTCAACGCAAGTTGGGACTATGTCTAGTTTACCGATCCAGCCAGCATATAGCCAGAGATTGTCAAGCGCGTCAGGGATGAGCGCCAATGGTACACCGACCCGCTTTACCAGCACCGAGGTCGGTCTAGCAGCCACAGAGACCAGCTTATCCAGCACCAGGTGCACCACAAACGGGAGTTGGAGGAGCCAGACCACCAGCTCCAAGAGAATATCAGTCGAGGCCACCTTTGGCACCACATATAGCACTTTTCAGCAGGTACAACAGCAGAGAGCACCAGCTCAGGGACGAGGTCAGACATTCGCCATGACTATTGAGGAGGCAGAGACTGCAAGAGAGGTCATCGCAGGTACTATACTAGTAGCTTCGTTACCTGCTACAATATTATTTGAATCAGGAGCATCTCATTTATTCATAGCTGCTAGTTTCGTAGTCACGCATAGAGTAGCTACCTCATCCCTCCTGAAGACTATTAGAATTCTTATGGGGGTGGTATCATCCTCGTTAGTGACACTTGTAGATCTTGTTCGGTAGTAGTTTGTGGTCGTGGGATGCGAGCTCAATCCTTGATTTTTCTCCATGCCGATTATGACGTTGTACTTGGTATGGACTAGTTGAGTCAGTACCATGCAAATTTAGACTGCCAGCGTGGATGTGTTATCTTTAGACTGTCGGGACATCCAGAGTTTGAGTTTCTTCAGGGAGCCAGAGAGCAGGGTGCCCGGCCTAATTTTAAGGCACTCACTGCGGAAGGGGAGCCAGAATACCCGAAGGTTATATCATAATTTATGGATGTATTTTTTGACGATCTTTCAGGCTTACCACCTGATCGGGAAATAGAATTCACTATAGAATTGACTCCAGGAGCAGAGCCCATTACTTCATTTGTGTACCGGTTATCACCAAAGGAGTTAGTAGAACTAAAGAAACAGGTTGATGATCTTTTAGAGAAGGACTTTATTCGAGCCAGTGTTTCACCTTGGGGTGCGCCTATCCTATTTGTACCAAAGAAGGATAGGACAGTACACTTGTACATTGATTAAAGAGCAGTGAATGCTGTAACAATCAAGAACATGTATCATTTACCACACATTGATAATCTGTTCGATCAATTGAGTGATGCTTGTGTATTCTCAAAAATTAATCTTAGATCTGGCTATTATCAAATCAAGGTGCGAAGAAAGATATACCAAAGACAGCCTTCAGGAGCAAGTACAACCATTATGAGTTCTTAGTTATGCTGTTTGGTTTAACCAACGCGTCGGCTGTATTTATGAGCTTAATGAACAAAATCTTCCACCAGTACTTGGATAAGTTCGTGGTTGTATTTATAGATGAAATCTTGGTATACTCAAAAAACCACGAAGAACACGAGGAGCATCTTAGAATCGTGTTGGAGACGCTGAGGCGGGAGATGTTGTACGCCAAGCTCAGCAAATGTGAGTTCTTCTTAGATAGAATACATTTTCTTGGACATATAATTTCAGGGGAAGGACTTTCAGTTGATCCGGAGAAAGTTGATGCAATTAAGGCATGGCCTACACCTACATCAGTTGCAGAGGTTAGGAGTTTTCTCGGACTTGCCGGATATTATCGGAGGTTCGTAAAGAACTTCTCGAGGATTGTAGAGCCTATGACGCGGTTAACGCATAAGGACAAGGAGTTTGTATGGGCAGATGAGTGTCAGAAGGTCTTTAAAGAGTTGAAGGAACAGTTAACGACTGCACCGGTCTTGACCCTTCCTTCAGGATTGGGAGGATTTGTAGTATATAGTGATACGTCAGGCAGTAGATTGGGATGTGTTTTGATACAACATGTCAAAGTTATTGCTTATGCATCGAGACAATTGAAGGTGCATGAGAAGAATTACCCGATGCACTATCTTGAGCTAGCTGCAGTGATTTTTGCATTAAAGATATGGAGGCACTATCTTTATGGAGAGCGAGTGGAGATTTTTACTGATCACAAGAGTCTAAAGTATGTCTACACTTAGAAGGAGCTCAACTTGAGGCAAAGGCGATAGTTATAGTTGATGGTTGATTACGATATAGATTTACAGTACCAACCGGGCAAGGCAAACATCGTAGCAGATGCACTCAGCAGGAAGCCTACGACTTATTTTTTGACGACGTAGCCCCAACTATTAGAGGACCTTCAGGATCTTGGGATAGAGGTTATTCTGCCAGGACAGAGTGGACAGTTGGCAAACCTTGAGGTTCAGTCTTCACTAGTTGAGAGGATCAAGGCGGCTTTGCCGACATATGCTAGATTTCAGAGACTTAGAGAGAGGACTGAAGCCGGTATGCAGACGGAACTTCGGATCCATGAGTACGGGATATTGAGGAGCGGGGATCGCCTATACGTTCCGAATGGAGAGTTGAGATAGGATTTGATGAAGGAGGCACATAGCTCTATATACTCTATTCACCCGGGAGGTACAAAGATGTACCGAGACTTGAGGCAGTACTACTGGTAGCATTGGATAAAGAGAGAGAGAGAGAGAGAGAGAGAGAGAGAGAGATCGCCCGGTTTGTGGAAAAATGTTTGGTCAGTCAACAAGTTAAGGCCGAGCATCAAAGGACCGCGGGTATGTTACAGCCACTTTCTATCCCTGAGTGGAAGTGAAAACATGTCACTCTGGATTTTGTTATAGGATTTTCAAGGAGACCCAGCGAAAAAGACGCAGTTTGGGTTCTTGAGGACTATCTCACAAAGTCGGCATATTTCTTGTCATCAGAGTCGGAAAGTCCACCGAGATTCCAGCCGACATGTATATGCGACAGATTATAAGGTTGCATGGAGTACCAATTAGTATCATGTCGGATCGAGAGTCTAGATTCATATCCCACTTTTGGCGGAGTATGCAGGAGAGTCTAGGCACTCGACTCAAGTTCAATATTGCTTACCATCCGCAGACAGATGGCCAGTCAGAGCGCATAATCCAGATTCTAGAGGATATGTTGCAATCTTGCATATTAGACTTCCGAGGGTCTTAGAAAGACCACTTGCATCTGGTAGAGTTCTCCTACAATAATAGCTATCAGGCGAGCATCCAGATGGCACCTTTTGAGGCATTGTACGGTAGGAAGTGCAGGTCTCCTATATGTTGGAGGGATGTGGGTGAATGACAGATACTCGGTCCAGAGTTGGTGACGCAGACAGTTGAGAAGGTAAAGCAAATCCAGAGCCATCTTCGTGCATCCCAGGACAGACATAAGCATTGGCCAGACACGCACCGCCGACCTTTGGAGTTCAAGAAAGGAGAGCACGCGATATTTCTGAGGATCTTACCTACTCGGGGTACCATTAGATTCGGAAGCAGAGGTAAGCTGAGTCCAAGGTACATTGGACCTTTCGATATCTTGGAGCTATTGGTGAGGTGGCATATCATCTTACATTACCCCCATCTTTAGAGGGAGTGCATGATATATTACATGTCTCATAGATGAGGAGGTACATGACCAACCCAAGTCATGTAGTTGATCATTTAGAGATTACGATAGGTCCGAGTTTGAGATATGAGGAGCAGCCCTTGGGGATACTGGATACGTATACTAGTGAGAAGAAACTGCGGGGTCAGAAGATCAGACTGGTTCGCGTAGCTTGGAAGCATCACTCTCCAGGTGAATCCATTTGGGAGTGAGAGAATGTCGTACAACAACGTTATCCTCACTTATTCGAGGATACAGGTATGGCCTCATAACTGCCTTAGTTATTATGTCCTTATAGATTTATAGAGTAACTTTATTCTTAATTGCGATGACGTAATTCTTTTAAGGTGGGTAGATTGTAAGACCCCTCATTTTGAATAGGGTTATTTTGGTATTTTTTAAAAAAAATTTAATTATTTTTTTTAATAGGCTAGACTATCAATTTTTAAATTCTTCTTTTAGATATATGACCATTTGTCGTGGCTTGAATATTTTAAGCATTGTACAACCTTTCCCTTTAATAAAATTTATATTATTAATCTTGATTGAGTCTAATATAGCTGGAACATGGATGTTGTATTTATTTAATCTACCCAATTCTTCAAAAAAAATATTGACGAACGTCTAGAATTACGGTTACCGTAAAATTCTCTCCTTTTGACTAGAACTTGACCCAAATCCAACACAAACACATAACACATATAGGCATGTAGTGCAGCCAAATATCCCCATGCATATATTATATATATATATATATATATATATATATATATATATATATATATATATATATATATATATATATATATATATATAATTTATTTCTATTTATAGGAGTTCTATCTATAGAAAGTGGGATATGTGACATCCTAGTTGGCAAATAACAACCTAACTAATTCCCTAACCAGCCAACAACCAAACGTTATCGAATTACAACCCAAATACCAACTTCCCCCTCAAACTTGCGGCCAAGAGCAGCCCCCCTTGTGGCCGACCCCTACTAGAAATAGAAAACCCCCTCATAAGTTTAAACCTATCCAAAAGGCATATATATATATATATATATATATATATATATATATATATATATATATATATATATATATATATATATATATATAAAACAAATCCTAACCCTAATAATTTCCTTCCCCCTCTTGTGGCCGACCCCTCCCCTCTCTCCAACCTTTAAGAGCACCCCCCTTGTCCTCTACCCCTCACAACATCATCTCCTTCACCAAAAACCCTCTCTTCTCTTCCAAAAGCTCCACTTTTCATCATCCTTCCACCCAATCTCCACCAAACAACTATAAAGGCTCCCACATTGCCATCAAACTCATCAAGAGCCCATTGCCATCATCATCAACCCATCAAGAAGGGAGAAGCAAGGCAAGCACAAGCAAGTTAAATGTTCTAGAACCCTCCCTTTCCATTTTTTCCACTACAAAAATATATGAGAACCTTCATGTTAGATCGATGATAAATTGGATAACGGTAGGGCTAGTTTTAGACTTTATGACACGATTCTTGGAGGATTTGTGGTTAATTTTTAAAACTGAATTTAAATGTGTTTATTTACTATAAAATAAGTATTTTAGAATTATTTTATAATATTTTTATCATATTTTTGAACTCTAAAAATAAGGGCCACTAGCCCATCTTTCGAGTGACTTTATGATTTTGTTTTACTAGTAAATAGAGGTTATTTTGGAAAGAATAAAAAGGTAATATTTTTTATGATTAAAACAAAATAAAATATGATCTTAAATAAATTTTACTGGATATAATCCATACCCACGGACTGGCAATGCTCCGAACAAGTTTCGGATAAAACTAGTCAACCGATCGTAGCCCTAATCTTCAAATAGGCCTATTTTGTCAAATCTGAAATTTATTGCTAAAATTTAATATAAATCATGTTTAAAATTTTGATTTTATTATTTATTATAATTTATGTTTATGTCCTTTAATTTGGGACTTAGTTTTAAATTCTGGAAGTCAGAAACTATGAAACTAGATTCCGACACCCTGTAAAAGTAAGCAAAGTTGTTAGAAATAATAACGGGCTTGGTTATGCATGGCGTAGAACAAATTATATAATTAATTTATAATTACAATAATTAGTGATTGGACTCTTAAGCGTATTAATTGATTGATAGGTCAATTGAATTCCGAAGGAGTGGACACGGGATCATCTTTACCACCACTGACTGTAGAACCAAGCAAGTGTACCTTGCCAAGATGTTTACAGTTCTAAATTATTTATTTAATATTATTTATGTATTAAATATTATATTTGTGTGGCTTGGTTGATGTACTTGTTGATCCTAGAGCCGTCATACGATACTTTGTGTTCGAACAAGATTCGGGTACCGACATCCTCTGCGGAGTCGAGTAACGTAGTCAGAGAGTCATATTTATGAACCCATGTTGGTGCAAACATTATTTGCACATCCAACCGTAGGACACTGGACACGAAATTTATGTGACAGAGTCTTTCTCGACTTGTTCGTGGTACTTAGAATCTGGATAGGACTACATGATGCATGATTTAGGGATGATTATAGTGATACATAGTGACTAAGATTTGTGCTGATAGTTAGAGGTTATGAGATTGCGTGTCTTGATTGAGACGTGAGGTTACATTGGGTGGTGAGAGTCTTAATCGTGCTCTGGGCATATTTTACTTATATTTATTGTGTATTAGGCTTTAGGTTTTCTCTGCAGAATCTACGGTATTATATATATATATATATATATATATATATATATATATATATATATATATATATATATATATATATATATATATATATATATATACATCTTTCTCCTGGTTCCTCTACACGGAGCCTTGAGTGTACTATTAGATTACGGAAGTCTCCCTTGAGATCTTTCATGAGCACCAGCCCGGGGTATGATACTATACTCTCATTTGCATATAACATAGTTGGTCATAGTAGCTTTCCCCATTTTCATAATATTATAATATTTACTTCTGGCTTGAGTATTTATTGTACCTTTCTATGTCCCATGAGGACCTGGATATGGATTATGTCCCCAGGTATAGACGAGGAGGTTTATCCCGAGGTTTACGGGTCAGGAGCTGATATCGGAACAGTACCAGCAGCCGAGGACGAGGTGGCACCGGAGGACTTCTCTTCAGTTATTAGATTCTCTTTATGTATGATGCCTTGTGATTCTTAGATGTGGACTTGGATATTGTGACTATAGGACTGGCGTATTTGGATATTTTTCTCTCTCATTATTATGATACGGGTTGTTCCCCATAATATTTATTTATTATATTTTGATAAATAGTTTCAGTTATGGTATTGAAGGTTGAGACTGGTTTATCATCTTGCCTCTTGTTTATGAATTGGTGATGAGATTAGATACATAGACTATGACATATATTGTAGACCATTGTATTTGTATTACAGCTTAAGTGCTCTCTAAAGGGTCCATTAAATTGGGTTTGTCCATTGGAGTTGTGCTGCTGGCTATTGCCATGAGGCTAGTCCCTTGGTATTTTGGGACTGGGGCGTGACATGTAGTACCGCAACACGCGTAAACTTGGTCAGTCATGGATCCCTTTTCTAGCAGGGTTGTTCCATGCTACATGGGGCCCTTGGAGATCGGGGTAGCCAGTAGCGCAATATTTTTTCTCCCAATGAACTAAGTGAATCTTATCTTGTTTAATCATTACTAAATTATTTCAAGTTCTCGAGTCCTGGACACTTGAGAACTTTATTAGAATGACGAATCACAGGTACAAGCTTTTCATGAGTTATCGTATCCGCGATATACGATACATGGTACAATATTCACACTCGATTGCTCGATGCCAAAATGCAATAAATTATCATATACACATTTCCATAGTGTCATGAAGATCAAAATCACGTATTAATATAGGGAATCACAACATCCAACTATGCTCCAATACTCAACTGGGCTAAAACAGTTCAAGCATTAGAAAAATGATATAATATAGTAAATTGAGGATAACTCTTACATATGAACTCCAAATGTAGTGATTCAAAAATATTTCGAAAGAAAAACATAGATTTACAACTTTCATGTTTTGAGTTTTCGAAATTCAATCCAAAAAATAGCTTAAATAGGCAAAAACAGACATGCGGGTCACCATGCGTGCAGCGCACTGCGTGCGACATGAATTCTGTGCGCGACGCTATACTGCAGCTAGAAAATCCCTGCGGGATGCACTGTGCAGCAGAGATTGATGCATGCGACCGCTGATGCACGCGGCAAGGGTGTGATGCCTGCGACGCACTACAGCGGCACAAAATTTCATGCCCAGCGCAATGCTGCGGCATGAAACTCCATGCGCGGCACTTTGTGCACGGCAAGAAAGTGATACGCGGTGCATCAATATGCGACGCATTGCTGCGGCATAAAACTTCATGTGAAACATACGGCTGCTGCGCGGCACTGTTCATCGTCCATGCCAGACAGGTCCGAGAACAGGAGTCCAGAACTTGTTTTGACTAGTTTAACTCCAAATTAAGCGATTCAAAAGATAAAATGCTCAAAATAGAAAGCTCCATCAAATAGAATAACTAGTTTTACAAAACAACAACTTTTAATAGATCAAACCAAGAAAAAACTCATGGAACCTATAAAAATCCTAAACTTAAAACTCAGATCTACTAAAATCTATCCACCAAAAGCAAAAACTCCAAGAACTAAAAATGATGAGGAACACAAAAAAAATATTTTTTATCAAATATTTTTTTTTAAATACATATAAAAATCTAAAAACTTGGCTTCACCATTGAGCAAGATGTACTTGTCTTGGGTGGCTCCTAGCCTCTCCTCTCACGGTCCAAGTCACAGCAACTTCTTATAAAGGCTAGGGTTTGGCAAGAGAGAGCTTGAGGGAAATGAGGAAGAAGAAAGCAAGAAGAGTAAAATGAGAAAATAAGTGAGGAGAGAGAAAATACTCATATATACTAAGCGGAGAGGAAGATGGTTTAGTAATAGGTTCAATCAAATGAACCAAACCAGATGTCCATTCTACACATAGATCCTAAACTGGGTCAATGTCAATGCCAATGGATATTCTAATATTCTTGGGTAGTCTCTCTCAACAATAATAAAATACAATAAATAAAAAGACATGAACCAATACTGAGAAATACAGCAGGAATACATTAATAGAAAAAATTAAATTCTAGAAATATAAGAAATACCAAATTTGGAACCGGGTATGACACAGGGTATAGAACTCATGCGTTGGGTGGTGGACGTATCGGTGGAAGTGACAATACTTTGGGTTGTCCATTTTTCTTACTTCAGGATGACGTCTGACGTCAGGGAGTCAAATTTTGCCTCCCTGCATCAGCATGTCAAAGATGGATTTGACATCGCAGTCTTTGAAAGAATAAGTCTCCTTTGGTTTTGGAGCCTCTGCCTGCTTTTGCTCAAGCTTCTTGTTCAAGGTAGCGACCATAGAATGTTTTTCCTTTCCATCGCGGCTGCTATTGCCACCATTATTGTTGGTGTGGGGGTTGGAAAGTTTTTCCTTGTCCTCGGTGGTAGGGATATGGATTCCCAAGTTTCGGGCATTCTTCAAAAATTTTCTCAGCGTTGACATCGCTAACGATGAACGTCGTCCAGTCTTTATACTGGGCGTCATCCATCCAGAGGTTGACTGCCGAAAGTAGGTTCCTCTGGCACATTTCCATTAGCGTCGCTTCGGGGTTGCCGGGGGACAGTCTTAGTGCTGTCTGTCAGAATCGTTCGATATAGTTAGCAAGCTCATTTTCTCCCTAGTCGACATCCATCAGGGAAGACATCGTCATATCATGTACTGCCTCGTAGAATCTTTTGAAGAAAAGACTCTTTAGATCGTCGAATGATGATACGCAATTGTCCGACAGGCTTGTACCTGGGCGGGTATGGTACGTCCCTCCATTCCAGCGGGTACGGTTGGCGTATTCTGAGATCGCAAAGTGAGTTTAAATTATCCATGGAATCCAGTCGATCTCGGAGTTCTCGGACCTCGTGCATTGCTTTCTTAGCCTCGTCTGCTGCTGAAGGGGACGAGGAACCATGTTTGGGAGGATTGTCGCCCGCGGGTGGAGCGATTGTTTTTGAATCAGCGTTGGTCCCGGGATTCAAGTTAGCTGGCGTAGAGGTCCTCGCCGGCTGAGAGGCCAAGTTTACCTTGATTTCCAACATTGTTTGGGTCAAGGCTTACATCGATGCATTCATGGTCTGTATTATATTCTCGAGATCCTCAAGGCGTTGTCAGTCACTGGGGTATCATAGTCATCTCCTGCCATGTATACTATCCTCACATGGGGAGAGATAGACGGGGCAGTGGATGCTGCACTCTCCGTCTCGGACCCTTATAGTAAGCTGTCTTTAAGGAAGACTAGCAGCGTTGTGTCCTCCTCAGATTTTTAGGAGCCTATGTCATCTCTGCGAGAGTAGCTACTCCCTGGGATTTCAGAATCTGTTCGTTGAGAGTCATTATCTCTCCGAAATGCTGAATTATTATATAGGTCTAGGGGTTTACTACCCCCAGCTTGGGGAGCCCCTAGGGGTTCTGAGGAAGAACTACCCCATCGGCTGACAGTTTCTTCCTCGAGCGAGTGCCCTGGAAAATGCCTTACATGGGTCCTGTTGTCGGTCCTCTAGTAGTCTTCTTCCCAACGCGCTGGTCGAGAGTAATGAACTGGAGGTGCTGGCATTCTTTCCTCCTTTGGTAGAGAGGACCTTCCGAGCTGAGTAACATACGGCGAAGGAAAGATCCTCCCCCTCCGGCGCTTGCACTTGACCTCTGGGTTGTTGCCGGGCAGGTGTCTTCTGGTGCAGTCGTTGGAAGGCTGACTGCTTGTTTTTGGACGCTGCTGCTCCATTGCAGCAACAGTTGATGATAATCTTGGCACAATGATGCCCTGGATAGGACATTTCATCGGCCATAGTTGTTAACCTCATTTTGTACTTGTGATTGATCATATTACGCAAGTCGAGCAAGGGTTGTTCCACCTTTGCACCCTTTCTATGGGCCCAGGTAGACCGAGCGCACGGGTATGTAGGTGTTGTGTTGGATCTCGGATCCGAGGTTTGTACAAGAACTTGCCTCAGATCATTGGCGGAAGACTTTTAAGGCTGACCCTTTCCATTTTACGCTGGGGGCTGGACACATGGGGCAATCTTATATAATTTTCTATCAGGGGCCCGCGTAATGATTAGCGGTGCACTTTGACGGTCGGCTGACTGGACAGTTGTCTTAGCTTGGCAAGCTCATACTGTCCTGGACCTCATTAACTTAGCGTCCGCGGGTGCATAGTATGCAGAGTCCAAGTTTGGGTTTTCGCCGTTGTCATTGGGCCGCATAGAGTTTAGGCCGCATAGAGTTTGGGCCGCATGAGATTCGATCAAAGACAAAAAATTTGCTGTTGTCTGGGCCGCATGGGGACGTCTGCCTGCGGCTGTCTTATGCAGCCTCCTATTTGGTCGCATGGAACCTGCTTCAGCCCCAAAATATCTTGTATTATAGTATTTTCCTTTACCAGAGTCTGGGCTCTGAGTAGTTTCCACGTCGGGTAAGGAGGCCGCATTGTCACGCCCCAGTCCCAAAATACAAGGGACTAGGCCATGTGGCAATGGTCAGCTACGTACCAAGGGGACTCCATTTCGACTCAGAATACGTATAAGTTATAAATGAGGGTTACTATCTAGATAACACGGTCTATACTATGTCTCAAACCACAAGGATATGTAATAAAGAAAGGACAACATGTATCATAGTGTTCACCCCACACTACACTCGTTCGAATAGACTCGAAAAAAATAATATGAGTCTAAAAATACTGGGCTATACTAGCAGAAGATAAGCAAACATCATAATAGCTGAATAATGAAGAAGTAAATACAAATATGGAGTAACAATACTTGTATAAAACCCATAAACAACTCCAGCCGCCCGTCAGCAATCGACTCTACAATCTGGCAGGGAACCAGGTCCTCAGAGGGACGAAACAAGGTACAAAAATAATATGCCATAGTAAAATAGAAAGAAAATATGTGGGACGCCGGTATAATCTAGCATAAATACCTAAGTGAGACACAACTTTAAAGACACTTTTTGACGCGTGGGCTTTCCAAATATAAAACCGTAGCTCCGAGGGATAGAGACACACAGGACGCAACGTAGCTCCGAGCACAGAGCCACACGGGTGATACTATGACTTCAGATACAAGGTCTCTACATAAAAAGGAATATATACATGTATATAGCGCGTGCAAAGTAGCCCAAACGTCTAGAAATTGTCTTTTCCTTCCAATGCGGTCAACGAGTGCTCGCTGAACCTGAACCTCTATCTAACAGTCTCGTCATACTGAAGTAACTATCAACAATCATGACCCTAAAGTCATCACAGATTCCGGTCATGCTGACACTATCAGATTAAAAGAAGTCTGGTACGATGACGGTGTCTGAATGTGTCCTAGGGTTTCGATATAACCAAGTAGGTACATCAAGGTGTCGCGAACATCTATCAATCGATACTAGACGTTACCAACGAACGTCTACATCCGGTTATGACCCAGACGCTAAGTAATGATTCCTATCCAAAGTGCACACAATGCATAGATAAAATAAACAGTAAATCTGGAACTGAGATACAGGATGGCAATGTACACTTGCCTGGAAGCCAGACGAAGATTCGAACCCAAACTCGCCAAGGAAGCAGCAGCTCAAGATGGAAACTGGAGCAGATATCTTCGGATGCTTTCACAAATATCACTAATAGTTTTAAAATGAGTGAGATACTCAAAAAAGCTTATACAAATGTCCAATTTGGACACAGGGGCAAAAATACAATTTCTGGTCAACATGGGGTCCACAAGTGGGCCCGCCTTGCATCGAAAAATGGGCCAAAGACAAAGTTTTCCAAAATTGTCAAACTTAGTGTCTAAAAGTCCAGAATGACGATACAAACCCAACAGAACATCCAGAACTGCAATTCGATAAGCCGATCACGAAATCGCCCGTCATGTGGAACCGTGGGGCCCACGAAACGACGTTTCATCAACGTTCTCATAATCCAACCAAACTTGGGTCACAGGACCTGCGTAACGATGCGAATCCGATGGCGCAAGTTTTATTGCGAAATAACATGCACACACGAAACTAGGACGAGTGTCAGAACGTCGATACGGTACTTTTCGACAGATACACGTTAATTCCGGTGTGCACGCACATCCAAATCAAGTTTCGCGAAAGCCCACACGTCCATGTTGATGATACGCGCCTTTCGGTGCAATTGGTACGTGATGAGGTTGCCCGGATTGACGGGACCAACTCCGTATCGAAAAGTATCATTATTTTATAAAACAGTTTTTCTCAAGAATTGGAACTCTAACTACTAATAATAGAAAATAAGCTAAAATATTCTAATTGAACACACTGCAACAAGGTTAAATAGGGTTCATACCCGAAGAATCGGTTCAAGGATCAGTTGTGCGATGAGGGAGATATCACTTCGTGAATCGGGGAGGTTGAACTCGGGTTTCTGAATACGGGTTAAAGTCGCGGTTCCTCGCGGTCGGGGGGAGGGGCCGGGACGGCGGCGACTTGTGGTGCAGATGTTGGCCGAAGGGGTAAAGGTGGTGGTCGTGGTGGCTCGTGGGGAGCTCCGGCAAAGGTTTAGGAGGTGGTGGTGATGTTGGCGGGTGGAGGTAAAGCCAGGGCGGTGGAGGCGGTGATGGCTGCGGCAGTGGAGGCGGTGATGGCTGCGGCGGTGGAGGCCGGGGTGCTGTGAGGTGGTGGTCGTGGGGGTAGTGAAGCTAGGAGGTGGTGGTGAAGCTGCGGGTGAAGGTGGTGGTGAAGCTGCGGGTGAAGGTGGTGTTGAAGCTGCGGTGAAGGTGGTGGTGAAGTTGGTCGGTGAAGGTGGTGGTGAAGGTGCGGGTGAACATGGTGGTGAAGGTGGTCGGAGTTGTCAGTGGCGGAGGAGGCCTTGTGGAGGGCCGGGGCTGCTGTGCAGTGCAGCAGGTGGTGGCGGCATTGTGAGGGAGGTAGCCAAAGATGGCAACTGTAACACCCCGTTCCGCTCAAGCTGACTGTCGTCTCAAACGACAATAGTGCAACTGTCCCGACCCGCTTTGCCTCAAACTAGAAGCAAAGGATATCCAGACTTGTCCCTACAGGAATCCGGCTTAGGCTTTCAGAGGCTCGCTCAGACGTATCGCTCTACCGAGGCGAATCATCGCTAAGGTGGGTGGCTACGGTGAACTTGTCTTTGCTTAGCCAGCACACATAAAATCTGGAATATTCATGCTAGTCACTAGGTGATTCACCCCCTGCATGCTAATAAATCTAATACACCTAGCTAAGGGAATAATCTCAACTTGTATTGCTTATGCTAGAACATGGAAATTGAAATACTGCTTATATTCAGACCCTCGCATGCTAAGTCCCTAACGGCTTCATCTCTCGGCTTACCTTCGGGTCCGAGCAAAACGTGTTTACTTATGTTCCTTAGAAACGCATGCTTGTCTGCTTGAATGTTATCGTGTTTTCATCTAAACCCCGGGAGACTACTACGTAGTCGTTCCGTGCCTGAATAAACCTGCAAGTATCCGGGACCGTTAGGTCACCAAGTGTCACGACCCGCACCCGAAAATTCGGACACGAGTGCGTGGGTACGTCCAGCCTACGCCGCAGAATCGGCGGTAGTACACTATCTAGGTCAATCCATTATTTGCTAACTAGCTCATTCACAAATAACATAGGCAAGATAATAATGAGAATTGAAACTTAAGATTGCAACTGAAAATAAATGTGACAACAGATTCAAATGTTTTAGTACAGGAATTCAATATTGAAATCGGGGACAAACCCGATAAATAAGATAAGAATATAAATGAAAGATAGCTACTACTAGCTACTCAGCAGCAGGGGTCTCCTGGGTGGGTTTTGGCTCCTCATAGGTATCATCAGTCCCCTCATAGGGACCATAATAAGTAGGGGCAAGATCCTCATCATCGCCTAAATCAACAGATCCAGTCAGGAAAGGAGCAAAGTACACAGTGCACAACAAGATTAAACTAAATATTTTATGACAATTAAATATTTGATATCATGTTGAGAAACAGCATAACAGAACATTATTATCTCAGAGTTAAACTGTAAACAGGAATATTAGAAACATAACTAAATGAAACAGGAAATGAAACTACAATAGCCAGCAAGAAATAAAACATGAACAGAAACTATATGTGTGGACTTGTGTTTGTTTTAGAATACATAGTTGGCATGTAGGGGTTTATAAGGCTAATCCGGCCGTCATGAACGGCTATTAAACAGGGGAAATCGAGATTCGGCTGAGGTACAGTCGTGTACCAACAGCTATTAAACATGACAAGGGGAAGGGTAGACTACATGCCTTCTAGGTATTCTTCCACCCGACATGAAAAACAAGACAGGAACTTCCAATATTCAAGACATGAAATCCAGCATTTCTAACACTAGGTGTAATCATCAAGGGTACATGTAAGGCAGGGAAATTAATTATCACAATATATAAAGATTAACTTGAAGTGCAGGTACTTGCCTGTTGTTTGGATCTGATTAATTTAGTTCTTGGGGAAAAAGTCCAGAGATGAGTCCAAAAGCTGAAATAGATATTACTATCATGCTCAGAAGATATCAAATAGCTAGAAACGCCTGTCCTTGGGTCCAATTTGGAGACAAGGGCAAAAACGGCAGTTTTGGGTCAAAACGGGGTCCGCCAGTAGGCCCGCTTTGCACCGAAAAATGCGTCCGGGTCAAAGGTCTCCAAATTCACCAAATTTAGTGTCAACAGGTCAGGAACGCTGATACGAACCCAACGGGACTTCCAGATTTGGATTCCGATGAGCCGAACACAAAATCGCCCGTCGAGCGGGGCCTGTGGGGCCCACGACACACGATTTCGTCAACGTTCTCAGAATCGAACCAAACTTGACCCACAGGACCAGCGTATCGCTACGAGTCCGATGGCGCAAGTTTCGTCTCGATCCGACGTGTGTGCACGAAGTTAGGGTGAATTGCCGAAAAGGCGGATACGGGGCGATGTCCGCGGATACGCGTTGATTTCGGTGTGCACGCACACCCGAATCAGCTTCCACAAAAACTCACACGTCCGTATCGACGATGCGTACATATCTGTGAAGACCGCACGCGACCAAGTCGTCCCGTTTGGCGGGGCGCACTCAGTTCCGGGGTAAAACAGGGTCTGGTTTTTCCTGTTTTTGGATCGCGGTGTGCGATCACCACAGGACGCGATGTCCCGAACAGTTTGTCCGGACACCGAGAGGGTCATACCGGCTTCACAACGCAATTTACGGAATTAAAAACGGAGCTACGAGGCGAAAGTTACACGCACCTGAAGGGGACCCGAAAATCAGGGTCGAGTCGTGTCCGACTCGTGTCGGACACGCGAATCCGAAATTAGGGCTAGGGTTAGGGTTTTCGTCGGAATCCGGCGGAGGGCGGCTGCTGGGCGGCCGGGCTCGGGGGCACGCGGCGGAGGGCGGCGCGGCGAGCCGATGGGGTCGTCGGCGGCGGCTCAGGGCGGCCGGAGGCGGCGGCTGCGGCTGTTGCGGCTGTTGCTGCTAACGGCTGTCGACGATCGGGGAGGAGGAAGTGGCCGGCGGCGCGCGGCGAGGCGAGGGAGGGGCACGGCGAGGCGCGGCGAGGCGGTGGGGTCTGGGCGGAGCGGTGGCGGCGAGGTGGCTATGGCGGAGAGGAGGCCGGAGGGGATTTATATAGGGGAGTGAGGGAGAGGGAGGCGCCGGGAACGGCGGAGGGGGAGGCGGCTGGTGCGGAGGTGCGCGGAGCGGGCGGGGGACGTGGCCGACGTGGCGCGGCGTGGCGCGACGGCCCGGGCGGAGCGGCGCCGGACTCGGGCAGCGGGGAGGTCGTGGGGAGACTGGGCTGGCGGGTTTGCGGGCGGGTCGGGTTGGCTGACCCGACCCGACCCGATAGGGTTTGGGTCTGGGCCGGTTAGCGGGCTGGGCCGCGGCCCAATGGGCCAGAAAAAATAAAAGAAAAATAAAAATAAAATAAATAATAAATAATAAATAATAAATAATTAAATAAATAGATAATTAATTAATTATTTAATAAAAATATTTTCAGGCATTTAAAAATAGGTCTGAGGCCCAGAAAAATCCAGAAAAATTACCCTAAGTCCAGTTTTCCATTTTACACCCAAAAATGTTATTTTCATAATATTTTAATATTATTTATTGCCAATTAAAAATCATTTATTAATTAAAAACATTGATTTTAATTACAGAAAATTCCCAGAAAATTCCAGAAAATTGGAAAAAATCCAAGATTTAATAATTTGAAAATTCAGGGGGTTTACATCCTACCCAACTTACAAAAATTTCGTCCTCGAAATTTAAGAATAACAAGGCACGAAAAGAAAGGCCGAGAAATAAAATATACCTCAGGGTTCAAAAAGATAGGGGTACCGCTCTCTAATCTCGTCTTCTCGCTCCCAGGTGGATTCGCCGGGAGAATGGTGCTTCCAAGCTACGCGAACCAGGGAGATAACCTGGTTCCGTAGGACTTTCTCCGAGCGATCCAGTATCTCCACGGGTTGCTCTTGGTAGGTCAAACTTGGGCCTACTTCGAGCTCTGAGTGATCCAAAATGTGGCTGGGATCTGACACGTACTTCCTCAGCTGCGACACGTGGAAGACGTTATGTACTCCATCCAGAGAGGGTGGCAATGCCAATCGGTATGCCACTTCTCCGATTTTCTCCTGAATGCCAAAAGGTCCTATAAATCTTGGGCTGAGTTTTCCACTCCTTCCGAACCTAATGGTGCCACGTGTCGGGGAAATCTTCAAGAATACCAGTTCTCCAACCTTTAATAAAGTCACAATCAAGTCTTAGTTCCATAATCAAAATGTTTAAATTGACTTGAATTTCATAAATTTAATTACCTCAAATTCCAAGGGCCTTCGGTGGCTATTTGCCCAATGTCGTTGCCTGTCTTGAGCTACTCTAAGTCTGTCCCTTATTTGCTTTACCTTCTCAGCTGAATCGATCACCATCTCTGGTCCCAGCAGGGCTCTTTCTCCAACGTCGTCCCATGATAGCGGGGTACGACATCTTCGTCCATACAGAGCTTCAAATGGAGTCATCTCAATACTTGCTTGGTAACTGTTATTATAAGAGAACTCCACCAGATGTAGGTAGTCTTCCCAGGATCCTCCAAAATCCAGAACACATGTACGGAGCATATCTTCAAGTGTCTGGATTGTACGTTCCGATTGTCCATCGGTTTGGGGATGATAAGCTGTGCTGAATTTGAGTTGCGTCCCCAAGCTGGCTTGTAAGCTCTTCCAGAAGTGAGAGGTGAACCTTGAATCTCGGTCGGAGACAATACTTACTGGGACTCCATGCAGCCTGACAATGTGTCTGATATATAAATCTGCCAGCTTCTCTGTAGATAACCCTACTTTGAAAGGTAGAAAATGTGCAGACTTGGTCAGTCTATCTACTATCACCCAGATTGCATCCTTTCCACTAGGTGTCCTTGGAAGTCCGGAAACAAAATCCATTGTGATATGTTCCCACTTCCACTCCGGGATGGGTAGGGGTTGAAGCAATCCTCCAGGTCTTTGTCTTTCTGCCTTGACTTGCTGGCACACTAAACAACGAGATACGAACCTGGCTACTTCTCTTTTCATGCCATGCCACCAAACATACGTTCTCAGGTCCTTGTACATCTTGCTGGCTCCTGGATGTATAGAGTATTGTGATCTGTGCGCCTCTTGCATGATTTCTTCTCTTATGTCTCCTTGAGGTACACATAATCTATCGCCATGCCTCAGTGATCCATCTTCATGAATTCTGAATTCTTCTACTAGTCCAGCTTGCACTTGACCTCGAAGGCTTCGCAGGCCTTCGTCCTGAAACTGAGTCTCCTTGATCTTGTCCATTAAAGTAGACTGAATCTGCAAGTTCATCATTTGGCCTTCTTTTCCTGGGATAATTACTTCAATACCTAAACTTTCCAAGTCCTCCAGCAGGTGTCTGTCCATAGTCAAGTACATTGCCATAGGATATCTGCTTAGAGCATCAGCAACTACATTTGCCTTCCCAGGGTGATATTGAAGAGTGATATCAAAGTCTTTCATTAGTTCCAGCCACATTCTTTGCCTCATGTTTAGCTCTTTCTGGGTGAAGATATATTTTAAACTTTTATGGTCTGTAAATATTTTCACCTTTTCTCCATAAAGATAATGCTTCCATAGTTTAAGAGCAAAAATAACAGCTGCCAATTCTAAATCATGGGTTGGATAGTTCTTTTCATGGGGTCGAAGCTGTCTAGAGGCATAGGCTATTACCTTCTTGTTCTGCTCCAGTACATAACCTAGACCTTTTCCAGAAGCATCACTATAAATAGCGAAACCTCCGGTTCCGGAAGGTAAGGTCAGAATAGGGGCAGAAGTCAGTCTTTTCTTCAATTCCTCAAAAGCATGCTGACATTCATCAGTCCAGGTGAACTCTTCATCCTTTCTTGTTAATTTTGTCATGGGCTCCGCAATTCTAGCAAAGTCCTTCACAAACTTCCGATAGTAGCCAGCTAGTCCCAGGAAGCTTCTAATCTCTGCTACAGAGTCTGGAGTGGGCCAGGATTCTACTGCCGCTATCTTCTTAGGATCTACGGCTATTCCATCTCCCGTCACAACATGTCCCAAGAATTCTACTTTGTCTAGGAAGAAAGCACATTTAGATAATTTTCCATAAAGTTTTTCCTTCCTCAAAGTCTCCAATGCTAACCTCAAATGTTCTTCATGTTCTTCGGGGGTCTTGGAGTAGATCAAAATATCATCAATGAAGACCACTACAAATTTGTCTAGGTATGGCTGGAAAACTCTGTTCATTAGGTTCATAAAAACTGCTGGAGCATTCGTCAACCCGAACGGCATTACTAAGAATTCGTAGTGTCCGTTCCTGGTATTGAAAGCAGTTTTAGGGATGTCTTCCTTTCTCACCCTTACTTGGTGGTAACCAGACCTCAAATCAATCTTTGAAAAATACCCGAGCTCCACTTAACTGGTCAAATAAGTCATCTATCCTGGGCAGGGGATATTTATTCTTAATTGTTAAGGCATTCAAGGCCCTATAGTCAATACACATTCGGGATGTTCCGTCCTTCTTGGGCACAAATAATACTGGAGCTCCCCAGGGTGAGACACTAGACCTAATGAAGCATTTGTCTTCTAGTTCTTTGATTTGCTCATTTAGTTCTATTATCTCCTTCTTGTTGATTCTGTAGGGATTTTGAGATACTGGTGCTGCTCCTGGCACTAGGTCAATAGAGAATTCAACTTCTCGGTCTGGGGGTAAGCCTGGAAGATCCTCAGGGAAGACATCAAGGTATTCAGAGATGATAGGTAGTGGCACTTCTTCTGTTATTAGGGCTCCACAAATTTTGTTATTACCCATTTCTCTAGAACCTCTAGCAAATTCAAATTCTGGCTTGTCAGGGGGCCTGAAGATTACACTACCTCGGTGGCAGTCTATTGTGGCATGATGTTGACTTAACCAATCCATACCCAGTATAATGTCAAAACTGGGCACTGGCATTACAAGTAGTCTAGCATACAGTTCTCTTCCACATAATGTAATAGGACAATTGTTACAGGCATCACTAACCGGGATGATTCCTCCACCGGTAATGATCTTATAACAATTCCTAAGGGGTTTAGTGATTAAGCTATGCTTCATAAGGAAATCTACTGACATGAATGAATGTGAAGCTCCAAAGTCAAATAAAGTAATAGATGGTATTGAATTTATAAGCACAGAACCTGTGATCACGTCTGCTGTGGCCTCAGCTTCTTCCAGGGTCATTGCATAAGCACGGCCTTGCTGCGGTGCACCCCTCTGTTGCTGTTGGTGCTGAGCAAAGCGTTGTTGTTGTGTTGGAAGTGGGGGTCCCCTCTGCTGTACTGCTGGGGCCCTGGCCTGGGCTGGAGCCTTTGGTGCAGCGGTGCGTCCATGAGCAGCTGGACAGTCCCTCATTTGATGCGCTGCTGAACCGCAGTAGAGGCAGGCGCCTAGCCTCTTCCTGCAGACTTGCCAAGTATGACCTGGTTTTTGGCAAAAGTTACAAGCAGCAGCTTGTTGGTTCTGTCCCTGAGCCTGGTGTTGGGGTGCTGGAGCTCGAGGGAGAGGACGCTGAGTTTGCTGCGGGGCCCTCTGCTGTTGTTGCTGTTGAAAAGGGCGTTTGTTGGGTCCTGCATTTCCGGTATCTCTTTCCCGCTTCAGTTTATGCCCCATATCTCTCTCTACGCCTTGTGCCACGCTCAGGATTTCTTCATAGGTGCGAGCTCGGCTGGTGGTGACAGCAAGGCGAATATCCGGAGACAGCCCCTTCTTGAATCTACGGGCTCTATCCTCCGGGGTACGAACCATGTACTCCGCAAAATGGCTTAACCTGCTAAATTCAGCAGTATATTCATCAACAGACAGGTTACCTTGTTCCAGTCTCTCGAATTGGCTTTCGAGAGCTTCCCGAGCCACTTCGGGGTAGAATTTCTCCTTGAATAGCCTCTTGAAGTCTTCCCAGGTGATGTCGGGAGCAGATAGTTGGGGTTCATCTCTGAACCAGGTTCGAGCAATGTCGAACAGTTGCAGGCTTGCGGACTCCACTTTGAGGTCATCAGGGACCCGGGCAGTCTTCAGGAGTCTCTCGACATTCTCTATCCACTCATCGGCATAGAGAATGCCCTCAGTTCCGTAAAATTCCAGGGGTCTTAGATTCTTGAAGTCTTTAGCACTCACTGGCCTCTTGAGTGGCGACTCCTGGGACTTAAGAGCTTCTGAGAGGCTGGTCCGCAGAAGTGCAGTCTGTTCTTTCTGGGATTCCACCAATCCCTGGAACACTCCTAGCAGCTGTGCCCCATCTAGGATAACTGCCGGAACAGATGGAGGCGGCGAGAGTGCAAGAGTCTCGGGCACATTCTGCTCAGCTGGTTCTGATGTGCCTCCTACTGTATTCCTGGTCTGGACCATTCTGAAAGATTAAGGGATAGGAAGATCAGAATAGAATACTTGAAAATCAAAGGCGATAGAAAAAATTGAGCAGCAATGATATCAAGAATTGAAATAAGGACCCTATACTGTGAATGAGCTTTTCCTAGAATCCTCAATCTTATTCCATACCCTGTCCTAGGGTATTACCCTATTTTAGGATAGGACCTGCATGGGCCACCATAAAAACGTGTCACGACCCGCACCCGAAATTTCGGGCACGAGTGCGTGGGTACGTCCAGCCTACGCCGCAGAATCGGCGGTAGTACACTGTCTAGGTCAATCCATTATTTGCTAACTAGCTCATTCACAAATAACATAGGCAAGATAATAATGAGAATTGAAACTTAAGATTGCAACTGAAAATAAATGTGACAACAGATTCAAATGTTTTAGTACAGGAATTCAATATTGAAATCGGGGACAAACCCGATAAATAAGATAAGAATATAAATGAAAGATAGCTACTACTAGCTACTCAGCAGCAGGGGTCTCCTGGGTGGGTTCTGGCTCCTCATAGGTATCATCAGTCCCCTCATAGGGACCATAATAAGTAGGGGCAAGATCCTCATCATCGCCTAAATCAACAGATCCAGTCAGAAAAGGAGCAAAGTACACAGTGCACAACAAGATTAAACTAAATATTTTATGACAATTAAATATTTGATATCATGTTGAGAAACAGCATAACAGAACATTATTATCTCAGAGTTAAACTGTAAACAGGAATATGAGAAACAGAACTAAATGAAACAGGAAATGAAACTACAATAGCCAGCAAAAAATATAACATGAACAGAAACTATATGTGTGGACTTGTGTTTGTTTTAGAATACATAGTTGGCATGTAGGGGTTTATAAGGCTAATCCGGCCGTCATGAACGGCTATTAAACAGGGGAAATCGAGATCCGGCTGAGGTACAGTCGTGTACCAACAGCTATTAAACATGACAAGGGGAAGGGTAGACTACATGCCTTCTAGGTATTCTCCCACCCGACATGAAAAACAAGACAGGAACTTCCAATATTCAAGATATGAAATCCAGCATTTCTAACACTAGGTGTAATCATCAAGGGTACATGTAAGGCAGGGAAATTAATTATCACAATATATAAAGATTAACTTGAAGTGCAGGTACTTGCCTGTTGTTTGGATCTGATTAATTTAGTTCTTGGGGAAAAAGTCCAGAGATGAGTCCAAAAGCTGAAATAGATATTACCATCATGCTCAGAAGATTTCAAATAGCTAGAAATGCCTGTCCTTGGGTCCAATTTGGAGACAAGGGCAAAAACGGCAGTTTCGGGTCAAAACGGGGTCCGCCGGTGGGCCCGCTTTGCACCGAAAAATGCGTCCGGATCAAAGGTCTCCAAATTCACCAAACTTAGTGTCAACAGGTCAGGAACGCTGATACGAACCCAACGGAACTTCCAGATTTGGATTCCGATGAGCCGAACACAAAATCGCCCGTCGAGCGGGGCCTGTGGGGCCCACGACACGCGATTTCGTCAACGTTCTCAGAATCGAACCAAACTTGACCCACAGGACCAGCGTATCGCTACGAGTCCGATGGCATAAGTTTCGTCTCGATCCGACGTGTGTGCACGAAGTTAGGGTGAATTGCCGAAAAGACGGATACGGGGCGATGTCCGCGGATACGCGTTGATTCCGGTGTGCACGCACACCCGAATCAGCTTCCACGAAAACTCACACGTCCGTATCGACGATGCGTACATATCTGTGAAGACCGCACGCGACCAAGTCGTCCCGTTTGGCGGGTCGCACTCAGTTCCGGGGTGAAACAGGGTCTGGTTTTTCCTGTTTTTGGATCGCGGTGTGCGATCACCACAGGACGCGATGTCCCGAACAGTTTGTCCGGACACCGAGAGGGTCATACCGGCTTCACAATGCAATTTACGGAATTGAAAACGGAGCTACGAGGCGAAAGTTACACGCACCTGAAGGAGACCCGAAAATCAGGGTCGAGTCGTGTCCGACTCGTGTCGGACACGCGAATCCGAAATTAGGGCTAGGGTTAGGGTTTTCGTCGGAATCCGGCGGAGGGCAGCTGTTGGGCGGCCGGGCTCGGGGGCACGTGGCGGAGGGCGGCGCGGCGAGCCGATGGGGTCGTCGGCGGCGGCTCAGGGTGGCCGGAGGCGGCGGCTGCGGCTGTTGCTGCTAACGGCTGTCGACGATCGGGGAGGAGGAAGTGGCCGGCGGCGCGCGGCGAGGCGAGGGAGGGGCATGGCGAGGTGCGGCGAGGCGGTGGGGTCTGGACGGAGCGGTGGCGGCGAGGTGGCTATGGCGGAGAGGAGGCCGGAGGGGATTTATATAGGGGAGTGAGGGAGAGGGAGGCGCCGGGAACGACGGAGGGGGAGGCGGCTGGTGCGGAGGTGCGCGGAGCGGGCGGGGGACGTGGCCGACGTGGCGCGGCGTGGCGCGGCGGCCCGGGCGGAGCGTAGCCGGACTCGGGCAGCGGGGAGGTCGTGGGGAGACTGGGCTGGCGGGTTTGCGGGCGGGTCGGGTTGGCTGACCCGACCCGACCCGATAGGGTTTGGGTCTGGGCCGGTTAGCGGGCGGGGCCGCGGCCCAATGGGCCAGAAAAAATAAAATAAAAATAAAAATAAAATAAATAATAAATAATAAATAATTAAATAAATAGATAATTAATTAATTAATTAATAAAAATATTTTTAGGCATTTAAAAATAGGTCTGAGGCCCAGAAAAATCCAGAAAAATTACCCTAAGTCCAGTTTTCCATTTTACACCCAAAAATGTTATTTTCATAATATTTTAATATTATTTATTGCCAATTAAAAATTATTTATTAATTGAAAACCTTGATTTTAATTACAGAAAATTCCCAAAAAATTCCAGAAAATTGGAAAAAATCCAAGATTTAATAATTTGAAAATTCAGGGGGTTTACACCAAGGCAATTCCCGAACCAGGGAATTTGCACCCTGACTGAATAAATCACTGAATCACAGCTCATGGAGCAAACTACTGAATCAACTAGCCTGGCAAGCACTACTGAATCACTGAATCCTGCCTCAACAAGTTCTGTATATATACTGCATCGAACTCGTTCCATACCGGACTTGTTCAATATATACACATACTGCATCGAACTTGTTCCTGTACCAGACCGAGACCCTGACCTGCATGTCACGGACAACTCAGAAATGAGGCATAGTTCCACGGGCGGTCACCGGGGCACTGGGACCGTTCTGATCCGGATGAAACTGCACGATAGTCTACTGCATCTGGACAGGATGGTCTGCAACCACCACTGCATCTTTGTTGCTTTCCATCCTCATTCATGACTATAACGAACTGCACGATAGTCTACTGCATCTGGACAGGATGGCCTGCAACCACCACTGCATCTTTGTTGCTTTCCATCCTTGTTCAAGACTATAACTGGTCCTTTATGGCTATGCCAGCGACTCAGTGAACCTGTTACCGATCGCCTATACGTTTATGACTCCGCTGCACTCGGACAATCTGTGCGACTCTGTGGCTTAGAACTCTTGCCGCCAGCCAATGAACCATGGCCTTGCACGGGCGTGGATCACGCTCGTACGGCATCACGCCCGGATGGGTTAAGCGATCGTTCCGCGGGAGCGCTGACGAGGGTGATTCCCGCCTAGCGGGAACGGCCGATTTGCCTGCGGGAGATCCGGGGCGTGACAGCAACCGCGTTGGTGCAGTGGATGGTCGGAGATGGCAGCGGGTGGTGGTGAATAAGAAGAAGGAGAAAAAGAAATAAATAAGAAGAAGTGAAGAAGAAGAAGAAGAAGAAGAAGAAGAAGAAGAAGGAAAGGGAAGATTTCGGCTGGATGAAAAGGAAGTGGGAGGAGAGGGAGAGGGGGGTTTCTAGCTTTCTCTAGGGATTAGGGCCGGCCACTTTGGAAATAGTGTGAGGAGGTGTTATATAGGGGGGGTGTGGTGGTGATGATGTAGCAATTTGAATCAAGGGTCTTGATTCAACATGAAAAATTGTACCAAGCAAACGGGGGGAAGAGAGAGACATGACCGGTCATGTGAGGTTGGGGGGGGTTCTTCATTGGCTTTGACCAATAGGGTGGTGACACCTAGCACCCTATTTGCTATTAAGCCCCTTAACTTTTGGGTATTTGCACATGAAGGAAAATGGTGAGGATTTGGTATGGAAAGTGGTGTTTGGTATTTTGTAGGGTGAGGGAGTATTGTGTGTTTTGTACGGACTTCATGAAAGGGGGTATTAGGTCAAATTGTGGTTAGGTTGGGATTAGTTTAAGTTGGTATCTCCAATTTAATTAAATAAAGTGTCATATGCTCTTAAATTAAATGGGGGCTCATGAGGTCTCAATTAGGAGTGACACAAATGTCATGAATGGTGTAGGCTTGGTGTCAGTCTTGGGCCCTTTAATTTGTTCGGTGAAAAGGGTTGAGTTTGTGTCCCCAAATCGATGGCAACGACATAGGTACGCGACATCGGATTAAAGAATTGATTTCATGACTGGAAAGTTGTGCAATTAAATTAGAGCACAAGGGAGGGTGTTTGTGAGTGACAAAAATGTCTAGCGCCTAGGTTGGCTTGTCAGGTCAAGAGTGCAACAACTTGTTGAAAATTAAAGGCTATGGTTGGGCTCCAATTATTGTAGCAACAGTAAGGTGCACCAAGGGTTTAAATTAAAGAACCAGTCAATGCAACATAATTTCTAAACCTCAAACACCCTGATGCTAAACCAAAATTTTAACCATATCTAGTCTACACGCATGGACGTGGATGTTTTGGTTGCGCACCTGGCTGTCAGCAACAGGGTGAGCGGTTGGAAGCGCCCCCTCCGTAGTTGGGTGAGGCGCGACGACCTTCGCTACCCATTGCATGCGGGTCGCCTTGGGCTTGCCTAGGCTTGGGGAAGGACTGACACTTCCTTCCGAGAGCATGTCCTCGAACGCTTGTTGGTCGAAGCGAACCACCAGCATCTTTTGCGTTGAGCCGAGCTTGGACGCATCGGACTGCGCCACTGATTTTTTAACAGAGGAGAAGGACGTCCCCAGCAGAGTCGCCATCGTGTTTTCCATTAAATTAAAAGGAGAACTAAAAGAACTTGATTTGATTAACAAACTAAGAAAAAGTACAGAGACGTCCTAGAAGATAATCTTAGTACAAATTTGCTTTCTGGGGATGACGATGGAAGGTTAGTATTTTAGCAACTCTCTTTACTCCTTGGAAGATCCGATGCGGAAGCTCTTCTCTCTTGCTCGAGCGAAGGTTTGCCAATAGCCAGTCGAGTCCTTTGTATGAGTGTGGCACCTTGCTATTTATAGCCGTCCCGTGGACATGCTATGAATGTCGCATATGTTCCTGTTTGGTGGCCGCATAGGGCTACTTTAACAGCATGCGGTTGTAACTGTGGCCGCATGTCACGAGGAGGCAGCCACGTAAGTTCTGTTAAGATATGTTGTTGATGAGATATCGGGGTTGTTATCAACCAATTGTGGGCGTGACTTGGTCAGCTGGACACGTAGTCAGCACCAACTGTGCGAAGATCTTTGGAGTTGTAATGAAAATATCTTGTGACCTGGAGGCCGCATAACAACTAGGCCGCATAATCGTGAGGCTGCATGGGTCTTGTAGCCGTATAAGTGCTCTTGTTTGGGCCTTGGTCGAATAGACACTCTGGCCGCATGTTGGCGAGGCCGCATATGTGCTCGCATCCGTCTTTGGTCTGATGGACACTTTGGCTTCATGAGGACGAGGACGCATAGAGTAGAGGTCACATGTGTTCTCTGGCCGCATATGTGTCCTGGCCGCATATTTTTAATACATAAATTTCTCATAAAACCTAGAAGTACAAGATTTTTATTCTCTGCCTCTTGCCATCCTGTCATAATACCTACGAGGCCTTGGCCTAAGACCAAGTCTATTTCTTCTTGCTACTGTATCCTCGGGTCTCTCCCCCGGCAATGGTGCCCATGGGTCAAATTTATCAGTCTCCCCGGTATCAGTTATTTGTGACTCCAACAGCGCCGGTGCAGACACAGGAGACTGATAAATTTGATCCATGGACACCATTGCCAAGGGAGAGACCCGAGGATACAGTAGCAAGAAGAAATAAACTTGGTCTTAGGCCAAGGCCTCGTAGGTATTATGACATGATGGCAAGAGGCAGAGAATGAAAATCTTGTACTTCTAGGTTTTATTAGAAATTTATGTATTAGAAATAAAATTACATCAATAAACTTATAATTTTTCTAAGAAAATCTATCTCAATGCATTTATTCTCTTGGTTGGTTGGTATATCTTCTTCTATTGTGTCCTAAATCATTACAGTTGCTACATCAGAGATCTCCTGAAGATTGATCCTTTGTCATGATGCGATTCTTCTTTGGTCTTCCCGCTTTTCGTCGTACATTTGGTACTCCAATGTCGCTTATAACCAAGACACTTTGAATGTTGTAAGGGACTGGAATTGGCTTCAGGTGCGGCTCATATACGCTTTTTAATACTTCTTTGGAAAAAAAAAACTTGGATAAACCGTTTTTTTAAAATACCTGGATAACCAATGCGCTTTGAATGATGCGGTTTTTCTTTACAATTTTCTAAAAAATCAAACCGTTTCTTTTTTTATAAATTTTTCTTTACAATTAATTTATTTAAATTTTATTTCGTTAAAGTAAATTTTCTTAAACCAAAATCTAAAACTAAACTAAATCAAAAAAACTAAATCAAAAAAATAAAAATCCAAAATAAAACTAAATAGAAAAAACAAAATAAAATAAAAATCAAAACATAAGTAATTAAAAATAACTCATAAAACAAATCAAACCAAACCACCCTAACCAACCGCGGACCCTACTGCCCAATTTTCGCCAACTAGGCTGGCGGTAAGCACAATTTTGGCCAACCCAGTTGGCAAAAATTGAGCAGTGGGGCCCATGTTTGCCTTTTGATGTACACGTGTTGGTTGGGTTCTGCTTTTCGCCAACTGAGTTAGCGGACTGTTTTTTTATTTTAATTTAGGTAAACTTGTTTCGTTTGAATTAATTTAATATAAATTAATTTCGCTACAGTAAATTTTTTCTTAATTATATAGATGATAAATAATTATTTAAATAAATTATTTTGTTATTTGTAGATAATATAGTTATAAATAATAATAAATTTTGATAATAAATAATTATTTAAAATATTTTGCAGACACGTGGAAGGCGCGGGCCTACGCGTGTGAATTTTGCCAACATAGTTGGCGAAAATTTGGTAATTCCAAATTTTCGCCAACACAGTTGGCAGAAATGTGTGTGCAGGCCGGTTCGGGGTTTTTGGTTGGATTTAGTTTGGTTTTTTGTTTGATTTAATTTTTTTTTAGTTTGGCTTAATCTATTAGTTAATTTGTTATTATCTATTAATTTGTATCTATATTAATTTGTTATTATCTATACTAATATTTATTATCAATATTATATTTTTTGTTAATAAGGTATATTTTTTTTTAAAGTTGATACCATAACTATAACATAAAATTGTGGTAAAAAATATTTGTTAATTATGGTATAAAATATAATTACAGGATCATTATTAAAAATAATGTAATTTTTATTTTTATTATTATTATTATTATTATTATTATTATTATTATTATTATTATTATTATTATTATGGATAGTAATATATTCAAATAATAATTATATTATTTTAAATAATTATTTTGTTATCTGTAGATAATATCTTGTAGTTAGTTTAAATATAATTTAAATTTTGAACATATTCCTATCCATAATAAATTTCAAATCTATCTTTAGAAAAAAAATTAATGATAATAGATGTGGTATATGATATTTGAAAAATATTTTTGTTAATTTAATTTATCTTTACAAAAACTATTAGTTAAATTTTTTTTAAAAGTGATACTGTAATTATATTTTATATCATAACTAAGAAATATTTGATACCACAATTGTATGTATGTATGTATGTATGTACGTACGTAGTATTATTATTATTATTATTATTATTATTATTATTATTATTATTATTATTATCTACAGATAATATAATTTAAATTTTGAATATATTACTATCCATAATATATTATCTTAAATTGTGACATCCATAATTTAATTAGATAAATATAATTTTAAATTGTGATATCTATTTTAATTATAACTTCTTATAAATATATGTTTAATTAGATAATATCTTGTAGTAATTATTATTATTTATTATTAAACCTAAAATATGTGTCACATCTGTTAGAATAATACTCATATTCCATATACTAAGACACAAATGAGAACCAAACTATCATAAACTCAAACAAAAACCAAAATAAATAAATAAATAACTCAAAAATTAAAGCAAACCAAACCAAACCACAAATCCCCACCGAACCGAACTCCCCCAAAATGAAACCATGCAGGCCCACCACACCCACTTTCCGCCAACTAAGTTGGCGAAAATTGTCTAAGGACAATTCATGCCAACATGGTTGGCTGAAAGTGGGTGTAGTGGGTCCGCTGGATTCCACATGTTCGTCTGCGTGTACCATCTTTTAGGTTCATCTGTTTTTCGTCAACTTAGTTGGCGGACTATATTATTTTTTAATTTTTGTTAAACTTGTTTTGTTAGAACTAATTTAATATAAAATAATTTTGACACAATAAATTCTTTGAATAATTTTTTAAATTTGTTTGTTTTCTTATAATTTTTTTACTTTTGTATAAAAACTTCTGACAGAGACTGATCTCCGTTGGTTTTCCACACGTGGCCTTACATTTCAGTGTCTATGAATCAGGTATTTGTAAATCAAATGTTGACCCAGTACTTGGTCCTCCTCTATTACTATATAATTATATTTTAAATCAATCGATCATAATAGATAGACTCTAGAGATAATGTACAGACAAATATATAAAATAATAGTAAATATATATAAATAAAAAATATAAGAGGCCTGGCGCATATGCATCCGATTCCAAACAGAGATAATGTAGGACCAGAATAAAAAAAGAAGTTTGTGGAGTGCGGAAAAGAAGAAGTGTGTGAGCCTGCCAGTTTTCCTCTTCTTCACTTGATCACCTGCTAAGTAGCTAGAATAAACTAGTACTTCAGATCGATCTAAAAGAAAATTACTATTTCTATCTACTTTAGAAACTGACCGCTACTTTATTTGTTCTCTTTTGCTATATTCCGATAAGAATACTATTGGCCATTCTCCTGATGGTCATAAGAGTATCATTCTAGATTTAAAATACAGTAACTCATTTTCTAAAATAGTAAGTCTTATTACTAGTTTTAATTTTTAGATTTTGGATTCCATTTCATCCATGGAAGCTATAGGTTGGACCTTCCAATTTCTAAATTTTAGATTGAAGGAACCAATTTTGTAGAATAGTAAGTCTCAAATTGATGCGTAACTTTCTATATTCTAGATTTTATATAATTTTTTTTCACATAAAATTTTGACCACACAAATTTTGGAACCGGAGCTCACTTTATCGTTGCCTACTATTCTCATACAAATCTAACCCATTCTACATTTACCATTTTTCGAAATTTTGGACCCAAAATTGTATTGGAGAGTCCCAACTACTAATGATGCTCTAATACGTACTATTTGTTGTCTTTAGAAAAGTGACTTTATTCTTCATTTAGAATTTAATTATATTTCATACATCACCACAAGCATTTTACATATATCTATCTCATATTTCGACTAATAATTAATTTTGCGTATTCATGATATCAAATGACGAATAGTTTTTCATACGTACATGATATATGATTATCATGATGCTCGACTAACAATCAATTCTTAAAAAATACTGTCATGTTCCGCTCCCAATATTTGGTAAGTCGAGAACGTAATGAGCATTTCCAAGCTACGTGCTTTACGAATAAACCTATATTCGTAACCACGATTGTTGCATTTAAGTTATATGATAAAGTATAAGGTAAAGCTAAACCATCAACAAGTAAGAACTAAGTATACTCACAATATCAAATTTTTACATTTACAACTCACATGTCTGAGTTCCATCTTCAAAAGAAAATATACAAGCTACTAACTAAAATATACAACCACATAACTATCTCCCATAAAGATTAATACACATATAATTATACAGGAACACAAAATGAAGTTGTTCTACACGCGACATACTTTACTCTTTAGACTCATCCACATTATACAAGAGAAGAATCTCGTCTTCGTACCAGCCTTCATCTAGTGAACAAAAACTATGTCATCAAAGACATGCAAGTCCTCGATTCAAGGAAGGTAAAATAAACTAAATAATATGATACTGAAGATCAGTTGCAATAAAAATCTAACCAAATAAACTCTAAGTACAAGATATAATGTTGTTTTGAAATAACTTCTAAAGTGGTCTTAATATAATACAATAATTGTATCCAAAATCGTTTCTTAAGTTCTCAAGTCACTAACACAGTCACAAGACAATTTTTTCTATATAATGATGCAAAGTTTAGAGAACATGTTTGGATCTCACAATCGTAGTGTCACGAGCACTATCTAGGCAATATATTCGTTATCAGGGATCAGGTGGTACCAAGTAGGCACGATGCTTAGTAGTCCGGCCACTCCTCTTCGGAAGCAATAAATTATAACATCATTTAATACTAAATTTAACTTTTTATCGAATTAGGGTAAACATTTACAGATAATACGAGATACATGTAGGTAGGTTCACCCACTCTCAACGCAAGGCCTTATGAAGGAGCTACAGGTATTGATCAGTTTTGTTAATTATATTGCCAAGATTTTATACGATGTGATCCAAATTGTTCTCCCCCGCCCAATGATCTATTCTACAATCACAATCAATCATAAGTTCATTCTAATAGTTAAAACTTTGTTTCCTGGCTCAAGTATACGTCTTGATTTATATTTCTGGAATACATGTATCACTTGCAGGAATGCTTCCAACTATTGGAATAACACCAAATAAATTTTTTATACATGTTAATCTCACGTAATACGAGAATACAGTCAACAGGATATTCCAGAACCAAGAAAACTAGATTTGATAATCAGATTGCTTACACGGTTACAATTTCATGTTCGTACGAGTCCCAACTTATACAGTTAACCTCTAGGTATTCTTAGAATTATCGTTAGTCTGTCTCCAGTCAATATACAATTATCTAGATTTAGTGTTCGGAATAATATTACGGCATTTAAGCTTCGAAATTAGGCTATCTTCCGAAATCCTTAGAATTTCGGACAAAGTCTCCTTTATATTTCGAGCTCCAAACACAGTAATATGTCCAACTCAGGACAACTCTCTATAGAATTGACATAGGTCAAAGTCCATTTAGTGGAACAACTCTACACCGGTCACACACAGTTAGTAGGATAAACAGTAAATGCATAGAAGCACAAAATCAAACTGCAAAAAAAAATTTAGCATGTATACCATACTTTATGCAGAGCATAACTCCTATGATATAAATCCAAATACCATCAAATTATATACGGTTGAAATGCTTATCGAAACCTCTTCGATTTCTGTTTAGACAAAATCGAATTTTGACAACGTTTAATAGCTCAAAACTGGCTTACGAAATAAGGTGTAAAATATCCCAGATTTTATTTTAAGAATTGTACGTCGATGGTGCACGGCCAATAACTCCTATTATATATACCCGAATTCTATCATATCATATATTGTTGGAAGGCTTATCGAATCATCTTCGATTTTTGTTAAGACATATCCTAGTTTTGAAGAAGTTTAATAGGTCAAATCTGGCCTACAAAAAAATGTGCACTGAGTTGAAGATTTTAATTTCAGGATTCTATACCTCTGTTGTACAACCCATAACTCCTATCATATAAATCCAAAAAACTGACTCGAAAAAATACTGCACCATAGGAACAAATTCAGCATGTATGAACCTAATTCTATCTTATGTCCAAGCCTCCTACGGGTGTGTCACCTTAACGAAAAACTTTTAGAATCATGTTCTAAACTGCATATTTTAATCTCTGAATTTATCTAGAATAAACACTTTACTTGAATTAATAGAATAACCAAGAACAATATGAAAAAATACATAAAAATGAGATTTGTGTAGAGAAAAGAAGGAGTTGCCTTGATTCTATAGAGTTCAAAAATTATGTAGGATGGAGAGATGATTTGGAAGGAGGTAGGCGATGGTATATGGTAAAAAGTTAGAAGCTAAGAAGTAAAAGGGGTTATGTAAAGAAGAAAGCTTATATGGATATGAGCCATAGTGCTAATTTTTCTACATGAGCCATGCACATGTGGACCATTAGGAATAGACTTTCACATCCCATCTGCACCCATGTGCACTAATACACTATATTCCTATTGGTCCACATGTGCATGGCTCATGTAGAAAAATGAGCACTGTAACTCATATCCCGTTTACCCTTCTTATATATATAACAATCAACCTCCTTATCTTTTACAAGATATTTTAGGTTGTAAAGAGTGAAACAAAGGGTATTGGACCCCCCCCCCCCCCCCCCCCCCCCCACCCCCACCCCGCCTTCTTAAAAAAAGCTAAGTGTTAAGTAAAAAGGATATTTTGATCTTTTCTAAGTAAAGTTAAAATATATTTTAATTAAACATTTTCATACCCTAATCAAACATAATCTCTTGCACTAATTAAACCCTAATTTATACATGACAACAAGCCACAACACAAATACTTCAATAAAATATAAAAATCTATATAAAAATAATAATAATATTATAATGAAAATTTTGGGAACCCGAAAAATTATATTATTGAAATAGTGCATTTTTTCTAGAAAAATTATTTTTTCGTAAAACTTATATTTTCAAATAAATAATAATAAAAAATAAATAAATTTTGAAAGCAACTAATACAAATACCAAACCATAAACACGTATCGGCCACCACAATCGCAAGATATATATATATATATATATATATATATATATATATATATATATATATATATATATATATATTAGTTTATGTATTGATTGATTGAATATCGGTAACTAATTAAGTTTATAAATTTCTTGCCACTTGAGAGAATTTGGAAATTAAGAACTTATTTAAAACTAGATTGGTTCATATGGAACAATATTTGTGGTCTTAATTTGAGGTTATCGATCGATCTCTACCGATCGAAACAACAAATGGGATACATGAGTATATGCACTTTTGCTAATGGTGATAGCTCGATGCAATAAAATTGAAGAGAAGACAAAAGAAACATAATTAGTTACACCAAAGGAACTATATATATAATTCATACCAGGTGGGAGACTACGTAGTGTATATTGCAAATACTTGTTAGTTGCACTGAAGCTCATATCTTTCAATTTTCAACTAATTTTAATTAAAATATTTTCGTATTATTTTAGTATGATAGGATTGCTGAAGAACTTACATGTTCTAGTAGGCAGTTCTGTAAACAAAATCGTATATGACAATATTTGATTACTTAGTAAATGAAGTCCTTTTCATATATCCAAACCAATGAAAAGTGTTGCCATGTATTTGTCAGTCTTTGAAGGTGCAATAAGGATTTGTCTGATTTTCTGTATCTAAGAGAATTCCTGAAATTGAACCAATTAAGAAATTCAGTGACATTAGAAAGTGATTAAAGGAAAAGACCAACAAAAAAGAAGAAGAAGAAGAAGAAGAAGAAGAAGAAGAACATCCCAGTACCACAGCCAGCCACTAATGTAGTCTTTGACTTTAAGGATGGCAAATAAAAGTTTTAACAAAGATTTTGATAATGTAAGCAGGTGTTTTTGTTGGCTTCTGAATATTTTGTTGTTGTTATTGAGATGTCTTGCAATACGTACGGAATTTTACGTATGCTGTTTTGCATATTATTTGGATCCACTGTTCTCACACCTCTCTTGCGGTTTGATTTTGAAATCTTCGTTCAGCCAGAAATGTTATATCTCTTCTCATTGACCATAAAAGTCAGTTGAGTTCGATTTGACTTCTGAATGTAAATGTCCGTTTTCAACGTGGCCTAATTTGATGTTTTCCTTTAGAGGAAAAGACAAAGGAAAAGTCAATCTTGTATTTGGTTCTTTATTTCCACTTGGTTTAATATAATTCCCTCTTTTTTTAGTCCAGAAAACTTTATATATAAGAAGTTTAAACAAAATTAGTTGAAAAGAAAAAAATTTGAAATATTTTTCATGGGAGAAATATTTCACCAATGACACTGGCAAGATTTTGAAATGTTAAAATCTTGCCGGAGACACTGGCGGAAATTAAGCATAGTGGTTTATTTTGATTTGTTTGTTTGGTTCGATTTATGTGTTTAATGTTTTAGTTGGTTGGTTATCAACCATTTAGTTATTTTGTTATCATCAAAATTATCTAGATAATTTTGTATCAAAATCTTAAATATTCAAAATTTCCTTTCTCATCACAAATAAAAGTATCTCATCATAGTCCCTATGATCTCCTTAAAAAAATTCTATCCCATTCTTAAATCATAATTTTGTGTATATAATTATGTATAAAAATTTTGTATAGATAATTTTTTATATCAAAAATTTATATATTAAACCATATACCAAATCAAATAGACAACAATATAAACTAGAATAATAAAGAAAGTAAATTTAGAACCCAATAGACAAAAAAAATATTAATGACCTTGACAAACTCATCTATTGAGAGTTAAAGTGGGACCGCTATTTATGAGAACTCATGTTAGAACTCTGAAGAAATCGAGATTCGATGATTCAAGTCTGAAAGACACCTTTGGAGGAAAAAACACAGGAAAAAAAAAAAAAAAAACATACTCGTCTTTGGTTTTTTATTCCAACTTGTCTGCCCTCTTTAGTTCCACATGGAATGGGCCGAGCCAAGGCACTTTATAATAGTTTCTTGTTTTGGTTGTTTGATAACTTGTGGTATAGGCGACACACACGAACGAACGAATGAACGAGAGTGTTACGTAATGAGTTTCGGTGAGCTGATTCTGGAAACTGATGGGTCCTCTTCCCAGCAAGGAAGCTCGACAATGGTGAAGAGAAATTTGAATTGGCCATGTAATGTGGCAAACTAAGCAAGCAGTAGCAAGAATTGGGTTTTAAAAAATTAGGGCTTGTTGAAGTAGAGAGAATAATGGGAGGAAGGAGAAAAGTCTAGGATTGCTAAGAAAACAAACTGGAATTACACATACATACATACATACGCTGTTGATTCTCTATTCTTCTCCCCTATTTATAGATTTACAGTTACTCTAACTGCCTATTGCTGAGCTGGACTTTGCTGGGTACTTACTCGTGTTTTGAGGATTGAGAATAAGATAGATGCCTGCCTGCCTGCCTGCAATAACGCCAATAATGTATGTTGTACTGGTTGGTTGGTTGGTTGGTTGGTTGTTTGTGTTGTGTTGTGTTGATACTCCACCACTGCATATACTGCCTTCATACACCATATCACTGCACTACACTGTAGTACTGCTTGCATACACCATGTCACCGAACATCTGCACTACCTAGACACGACACGACACAATACTGCTCACTCCTAGGCCATATGCAAGTGGCCGGGTATTTGAAAAGTTATTTTATTAGGATATGTAGCTTTTGGCTTGAACCTTCCCTTGTTAATATTTATCGAGTTTACTAGCCATTCAGTGAACATGATGTCTTGAACTATTCAGCTATTGTTGTAAACTTTAATCAATAAATATCACACAACTCCTTTTCGACCAAAATTGCTTATATTTATTTTTTTATTTAGGCCATAAACATTATAGAAGCATGAAAAATCTAGATCCATCAACTCAACAAACATGCGCCCCAAAGTCGACTCAAAATAAATTAGACCGCAGGATGACCATGTGGCCAAGAAAAAACAGCATCCATGCGCCCCAAAATTTGGCCGCATGGATGCCTGATACCAAGATTATGTCTGACACAGAATCTTGACAATTTTTTTTGAACGCCTCAAAAGATGTGAGCACACTAAGCGACAAGAAGCTCTCGTCACTAATAATGACTTTTGACAAGCGTGCAACGCCACGTGTACGAGACCTCATGCTTTCCAGACTCCATGCGCTCCATGCGACTCTAGCCTAATGCGTCACAGCCTGCATGCGCTCCATGCGTCTCTGGCCTTATGCGTTTCAGACTTCATACATTCCATGCGTCTCTAGCCTCATGCTTTCCAGACTCCATGCGCTCCATGCGACTCTAGCCTAATGCGTCCCAGCCTGCATGCGCTCCATGCGTCTCTGGCCTTATGCGTTTCAGACTTCATACATTCCATGCGTCTCTAGTCCCATGCGTTCCAGTCTCCACGCGTTCCATGCGTCTCCTGCCCCCATGCGTTCCAGACTCCACGAGTTCCATGCATCTCTGGCCCCATGCGTTCCACAATCCATGTGTTCCATGTGTCTCTGGTCCCATGCGTTCCAAACTTTACGAGTCCCATGTGTCTTTGGCCCCAACCGTTCCAGACGCCATGCGTCCCAGACTCCATACGTTGGCAAGGTTCCCTGAGACAAAATCTTTCTGTTGCGATTCTCTCCAACTAAATGCGGGCCACATGTCAAGCTGACCAAGTCACGCAAACAAAAGACGAGAACTACCAGGATCTCCAGCAATAACAAATTCCAACAAAACGCCCACGTGACAGCTTTTCCTGGACTCAACCCATACTATGTGCCTACAGTTGCAACTGTATTCTGTTGAAGGAGCCCCCTGCGGCCACCAAACAGAAGCACATGCGACACTTATAGCCCATCAACATGATGGTTATAAATAGATGCAACTTGGACGTCCCAAAGGCTGGCCTTTTTCTGCTTCATAGAGACCATACTCCTCTAAGCGAGCTACGTACATGCACACAAGATCAGGAGAGAGAAGAGAGAAGAGAACATCCTGCATTTACTCGTCGGACCGTCAACAGAGTAAAATAGTCGCTACAGTACTCGATCTCTATCGTCATATTACCCAGATAAAAAATATTGTACTTAGATTTTCTGTCTATGATTTCTTAGTACTCTTTTTGTTTGTTATTAAACAAAGGTTTCCCAAACCTACTATAATGGCGAACAAGGTGGCAATTTTGCTAGGGAGTTCCTTCTCCTCTAATGAGAAGGTCGTGACGCAGTCCGACGCGTCAAAGCTGGGTTCGACCCAGAGGATACTGGTTATACGCTTCGACCAGCAAGCCTTTAAGGAAATTCTCTCTGAGGGCGGCGTTTCTCCAAGGCTGGCAAATCCTAAGAAGACCCGCAGGACATAGGTTACAAAGGCCGATGTGCCTCACTCAACTACGGAGCACGCGTGTAAACCCCCTAACCCAAATCTAGGATTATAATTTATTTAGGGTTATTTTGAATTAGTTAATATAGTTATAATTTGCCTCATTTAATTTAATTCACTTGGTATACCTTGTCGTTGCTTCGATATTTAGAGCGTTACTCTAGCTTTGCCTTCAAACAAATTTTATACCCTTGACCTAGACGTGCCAGTGATGTTATTGATGATGTTCCTCTTCTTCTCGAGCTCCCCCTCCAGGTCGAGCACCCCCCCGGTCGAGCACCACCCCAGACCGAGCATCTCCCCTCCCATCTCCTTGTGTGTTAGGTAATGTGTTCACCCTTTATTCTCACCTCCTTCTTTTGCATGAACACCATTATCTTCTTCCTCTTGCTTCTCTTTATACATATTGCAAGCTTTTCATCTTGTGTGATAGTCCCCATCTTGGATGATTGATGAATAACTATTTGTGCATCAATGAATATTGGTACACAAGCTCTTTTATTCAACCTTTTCACTTGGCATGATTCCAACCTAATTTAACTTTTGTTTAGACACTAAATAACTCCACTTTTAGATTAATTTCATAATATTAATTAAGTTAGAATAATGTTTAGTGTTGATTAAATGCATGGATTGAGGTTGTACTTGTTAACCTACTAATTGTGGTTGCTACCTAGGGTTGCACTAGTAGAGATTTATGCATGTATAGATATGTAGAAGAGGTTATTACCATGATGAGAAATAAAATCTTGTTTTTTATATATAGATAATGCATATATAGAATGAGAGATTACAATGCCACCATGCTAATGTGCTATTCTAGAATAGATGAGCAATTGAGATATTGATTTGTGCAAGTGTATGAGAATTAGGTGATGATTATATTTTAGAGGATGTGATGATATTTTATATATATATAAAGTTGACACCTTAACCTAATAGTTAGAACACATAATTAGTGTTACATGACATTTGGAGTTATAAACACTTGCTAGTAGTTAGATAGCAACTATGACTTGTCATGCACAAATTTTAGAAGACCATTTATATATTTGTGCATGTAAACCTAGATGGTTAACACTTGGTACCTAGATGTTGAAAAATAACTTAGCACTTACAAGAACCCTATTTGCGATCGTGATTGTGTCATATGAGAAATTACACATTTTAGAGGAGTTGTCACGCCCCGGTCCCAAAATGACGAGGGACTGAGCACGTGAGCAATGGCCAGCAGCACGCACCGATGGACAACCCAATTTAATGGATCCATCAGGGCATGCTTAAGCTGTAGTCTAGCAGTACTAAGTACAAGTCTCAGGTATTTCTAATCTCATCCACAGAATAAACACAGAGTAATGCCAAAAATAATGCAAATAGAAAATAAATAAGCAATAAATAAGATTATCTCGGGAAACAACTCCGAGAATTAGTCTGTTACAATTAAGGAAACATAGACTGGAAATAAAATGCTGAAAAGGAAATACTGTGTAGCTGATGCCGGTGCTCAGGTGAAGTCTTCGGCCACTATCTCGTCCTCGGTTCCGGGTTCTGTTCCAAGGAGTGCTCCTGTACCGTACACCTCGGGGAAGTTCTCCTCGGCTATACCTGGGGACATAGTCCATTCCAGGTCCTCAGGGGACATAACAAGGTACAGAAAATACAAGCCAAAACATATGCAGTGCAGCAATAAAATAAACAGCAGGGTAAATATATAAACCAGCTAGTGATATGCATGTGAGAGTTTAGTCATACTCAGGCTGACTACTACAGGATCAGTGTCGAAGAAACCATAGCAGTATTTTCTCGAGGAGCCAGTAAGGAACCAAAGCTCTGTATCAGAGTCTAAGGCACCGCCAGATAATAGTATTTATATTATATTATATTCAGCCTTGATATGATTATACTCTCCCCATCCCATGAGATCTCACGTCACAGTTCCAGAATATATCAGGTACAAGTCACGCAAGATTGAACTAATGCAATGAGTCAGGCTAGAACCTAAGCATGTAAACTGGAATGTCATGAAAATGTAACCTATACGGAATCACCAGGTATTTCTCAGGCAATTCCGTCACATGAAGAGTGTCAGGTGTCCTGGGTTGAGCAGTTGAACATGTTGCATAAGAATCTACCAGAAATCAAGTAAAATACTATAACCAGGAATATCTGAGGATTGACAAGCTTTATGTTCCTACTGTTGCAAAATTAAACCAAGAAAATAACTAGCAAGCTGCAGGGTTTGGCAATGTAAACTTGCCCTCTGATGTATAACTAAGTCCAGGAACTATTTAGCAAGACTGCAAGTTTTGGCGAGGTACACTTGCCTGTGGTTCCTGTTCGGTTTGCAGTTCTGACCTCGGCGAGAATTGCAGGCGGTACTTCGGTTGCTGAAACAAACATCACCATCAGATCCAAAAAATATCAATCAGCTAGAAACGCCTGTCCTTGGGTCCAATTTGGAGACAAGGGCAGAAACGGCAGTTTCGGGTCAAAACGGGGTCCACATGTGGGCCCGCTTTGCACCGAAAAATGCGTCAGGGTCAAAGGTCTCCAAATTCACCAAACTTAGTGTCAACAGGTCAGGAACGCTGATACGAACCCAACGGAACTTCCAGAATTGGATTCCGATGAGCCGAACACAAAATCGCCCGTCGAGCGGGGCCTGTGGGGCCCACGACACGCGATTTCGTCAACGTTCTCAGAATCGAACCAAACTTGGCTCACAGGACCAGCGTATTGCTACGAGTCCGATGGCGCAAGTTTCGTCTCGATCCGACGTGTGTACACCAAGTTAGGGTGAAACGGGGTCTGATTTTTCCTGTTTTTGGATCGCGGTGTGCGATCACCACAGGACGCGATGCCCCGAACAGTTTGTCCGGACACCGAGAGGGTCATACAGGCTTCGCAACGCAATTTGCGGAATCGAAAACGGAGCTACGAATAAAAAGTTACACGCACCTGAAGGGGACCCGAAAAACCGGATCGAATCGTGTCCGACACGTGTCCGACACGTGTCCGATTCGTGTCGGACACGGAATCGAAAATTAGGGTTAGGGTTAGGGCTTACTGTGCTAGCCGAACTCCGGCGGAGGGCGGCGGCTCTGCGGCGGATCTGCGGCGGGGAGGCCGGCCGGGGCTAGGGGCGGCCGAGGGCGGCGCGCTGGCTGGAGGCTCGCCGGCGGCGGCGGCGGCGCTGCTCGAGCTGCAGCGGCTGCTGTCTGCTGCCGACGGACGGGGGAGACGGCGGCCTGTGGCTCTGCCGGCCGGAGGAGGGGGCGAGGCGGCGAGGCGGGTGAGGCGGCTCAGGCGGCGGCGGCGTCCGGCGGAGCTGGGCTGGCGGTGGAGCGTGGTGGGAGAGGGCGGAGATGGCACGGCGGGGAGGGGATTATATAGGGGGACGGGCGGTGGCTGGGGGCCGAGAGAGGCGGGGAGACGTGGGGGCGTGGCCGGCCAGCGCGGCGCGAGGTGGGCGGAGCGGGCGGCGCACGACGCGGCGGAGGCGGCGCACGACGCGGGGACGGGGGCTGGGTCGTGGGTGCGGGTGAGGCCGGGTCGGGTCGGGTCGGGTCGGGTTGCGCGGATCCGACCCGACCCGCTAAGGATCTGGGCCGGATTCGGGGGAGTGGGCCGGGCCGGCCCAACGGGCCGTGGGCTGGGGTTATTATTTTAAAAATAATAATAATAATATTAATATTAATAATAATATTAATAATCAGTAAAATAAATAATTAAATAAATAGTTTTCAGGCATTTAAAAATAGGTCCGGGGTCCGATAAATTCCAGAAAAATTGCCCTAAGTCCAGTTTTTCATTTTTCACCCAAAAATATTATTTTCATAATATTTTAATATTGTTTAATATCAATTAAAAATCATTTAAAAATTAAAACACTGTTTTTAAATTACAGAAAAATCCCAGAAAATTCCAGAAAATTGTGAAAAATCCAGATTTTAAAATTTTGAAAAATCAGGGGGTTTACAGGAGTTGCAAATATTGTGTGACTAGTAGACTTAGTGTACACATACTTTCTTGGTCTTTGACTAATCAACCTTAGTCAACCCACTTAGTTAGAACACTTGTTTAGTTTAGACTTCACATGACTCATGACGTTGCGTATATTGTGCTCTTGTGCATGCTTAGTGTAGTGTAATGTAGTGATTGATAATTATTGTTATATATTCATAGGCACCCATAATGGTTCTACCTTGGTTGCGGGTTCCAAATCTTTACTTGCTCACATCGGAGTTCCAGACAAGTATAACTTGCCTTGTTATACTAGTTAAATTTAGTTATTATAGATCGCATATTTATTTCTTTAATTATTATATAACCGTACGCGTCCGAGAATGACTCGGGTGCAGTCAACGAAGGCGTTAAAGTTAGGACTTGTGTTTGACCTAGTGTCTAGTGGACACACCTAATATTGTGGAGTTATCATTATGACTCCTAGGCCTTTTCACGTATTATTTTATGTCTAGTGAGTTCATGTTAGGACACGGGCTTACGCACATGACTGATCATCGGTGCGAGTAGCACGTATGATGGTATTTAGCATAGTTGTATAGTTCTTTAGAGACTTGCATTATAGTATGAGATGTCCACGTTATATTCGTGACTTATACATTGGCATTGGGCGGGAAAGATAATTAGTAGCCGTATGGGACACACATTTGGCTACCGTAGTTTTGGAGTAAACTACGGAGTCGTGAGCCTCAGTGTTACTCGGTTATGGGCTATGTGTTACCCGATTATGGGCCATGTGTTACCCTATTATGCGATATGTGCTACCCGGTTATGGGCGTATATGCTTGTCGATATATCCGATAGAGGTTACTAGCTGTGCGCTATTATGATCGGTGATGTAGTCAGCATATACTTCTGTTATCCAGTTTACAGCTAATGCCAGATACTTAGCCTCTGGCTTGACGCTACGTTTTACCCATTTACCTACCCATACGTACCAAGATTGTCTTCAAGTGCATTTTACTTAGCTGGTTAGTTCACCCTCGCGTTTACACAGTATTTACTTTATGGCATGTACATTTTTTTGTATCTTATTACATCCCTCTGAGGACCTGATTCTTTCTCAGATCCGGACGAGTACTTGTACCCAACCATATACGAAGCAGGAGTGGAGACCGGATTCGTAGCTGAGGACTTTGAACACTCGTATAATTACCCTCACGGGGGAGAATTTGACGATTTGGAAGCCAAGGATGGAGGATTTGCTCTGGTGCAAGAACTTGCATGGTCCGTTGAAGGGCGACAACGCTAAGCATCGGACAAAGCTGCTGAAGACTGAAAAGACTGGATTGGAAGGCCATTGGATTCATCTGCCAATGACTGGACGACTCGGTGTTTCACCACGTGTCCATGGAGAATTCGGCAAAAGCATTATGGGAGAAGCTGCATTCGCTGTACGAAAGGAAGGCGGCTGGCAACAAGGCATTTTTGATTCACCAACTCGTCAACTCAAAGTACACGGAGGGTGCCCCAGTGGCACAACATCTGAACGAGATTCAGGGTATTATCAATCATCTATCTGCGATAAAGATGGTGATTGATGATGAGCTTTAGGCCATTTTTTTGAGTTCTCTGCTGGAAAGCTGGAAGACGTTGGTGGTGTCGGTGAGCAACTTTGTGCCTAGTGGAGTTGTCACGATGGAGGAAATCAAAAGCAGCTTGTTGAACGAGGAGATCTGGCGTAAACAATTAGAATCGTCGCAGGAGTCCGCTCTGGTGGCTTCCTACGGAAAGGAAAGACCCAAGTCACAGTCGACGACATGGGAGAGTTCTCGGGATCTTGCGACTGTGGACCGCAAGGACTGCTATCATTGTAGCAAAATGGGTCATATCAAGAGGAACTGCATGAAGCTCAAAGCTGAGAAGGCCAAAGGCAAGGATGATCAGGAGGATCTCACGGCTATGGGAGATCTCATCATCGCAGCAACCGATGCAGAGGAACCTTGTGGCATGTGTCATGATCACGATTGGGTCATGGACACGGGGGCGTCGTATCATGCCACTCCATATAGGAGGATCTTTACGTCATACCACGACGGCAAGTTTGGATGTGTGAAGATAGGCAACAAGGGGACGACTGCAGTTGTAGGCATCGGTGATGTGCACTTGACAACGGGGCTTGGTGATAAGCTCGTTCTCAAGGATGTGCGACATATACCGAGTTTGTGCTACAAATTAGTTTCGGTAGGAAGGCTGGCGGATGTGGCTGTCGCAGTTTGTTTGGGGACAAAGATCAGATGCTTACGAAGGGTTCCCAACAGCTGGCTCGAGGAGATTTATGTTGTCACATGTACAGGCTCAAACCGCTGAGTTATACAGGTAGGCCACCGACATTATATGGAGGATCGAGGGGTATTCGACATGAGTTTGATCGTCGAAAACTTACTGAGGAGGAGCTTTGAGATATTTTGAGGATTACGGATGATTCGGTTTGTCGAGACAAAGCGACGAATGGTGATGAGCCAAAGATTGAGGGTCAGTATGTCGGTCCTATGATAGCTGGTCGGTCTCCAGGTGGGGGTTGGTTCATGGATCCGATTTTGGTGACGGATGGTTTGCCAAAGCATCACGGAGTGACATTGGTTTTAGTAGTTCGAGGCCAGGAAGGAGATCAAGGTTTGCAGTAAACTCAATCTGAGGCGGGAGCGTCACCATTCATATTATTTCGGGGGAGCTGTGGGTCATCGACGACATGCACAGTGCGCGATGTTCTGCTCGAGGACGCATGTGTATGGGAGAGCTTCAAGTTCGGACACAAAGGTGGGTAGATTTAGGAGTTCGAATCTTGAAAGAATCGCACCGTCCGCTTGGTTGGGCTGGCCAAGGGTGAAGAAGCTCGTCAGAACGTTAACACATTTTGGTGGAAGACGGAAGTCGGGAGCAGCCAGCCAAGACTCACGGTGAGGCTGATAGTTAGGAACTTTGGTCTCAGTCGTGTCATTGATGTCGCCATGATCCCAATAGTACAGAAGGTGCTACGCATGGCAGCTAGCGTCGACGTGACGGTCGAGGAGCTGGAGACGAAGGAAGATGCAAAGCAACTCGGGGGATCGGAGATCGGTGGCATGGAGGAGCAGGAACTCTGTCGTAGGTTAACAGACATGGAGTCCAGTTGAGAAACCTTGTGGTCAACACCCTCTCATCCGACTGGAGGGGGAGATTGTTGGGCTCCAGTCTGGATTTGGTGAATTTTGGAGCCCAAATATGGTCAAATATTTGATTTGATATAATTTAAAAATCTAACATTAAATGTAAGATTTGATTATATTTCAAATTTGTATCAAATATTTAATTTGACCATATTTGGATGTCCATAATTGGTGTTGGACTATTTTAGGTGGAATATGATTCTTCTTTTAAGGTTTTCTATTTAGAAAATCATATTATGACCTAAAATATGATTTTTCATCCTATAAATATAGGAGGGTGGAGGCACAAATCATAGCACAAGTTGGAGATTCGAGGTGCTCGTACACAAGAAATCTAAGAGAAAGTCCGTGCTTTGCTCTTAGGACTTCGACATCCAAGATAGAAGGAAGAAAGAGATCTGATCGAGAAGTCGTCGCCTTTGCTCAAGGAGATTGTTACGGGTTGGTGAGTGATTTTAATTGTAATCTCTTTCTTTTCTTCTTGAATGTGGTGAGAGGGTTGAATCTATTAGGGCAAAGGGTTCAACATTGATTTTGTCAATATTGTAATTTTACCTGAGTTATAAAGGTTAAAATTTGTCTAGGTGACGTAGTCACCGCCATTTACTTGTCTTTATCTGTGCTTGGTGTTCGTTAGACATTGGTTGGTTATCTCAGGTGGGTTGGCCTAAAATTTTCGCTACGGGCACTCTCAAACACGGTGTCGGAATGCTTGCAGGGCGTGTCCGATTACCAACAACACTAACATGACCCTTCTTATATAAATGATGAAGAGACACAAATAGTAGATAGACACAATGTTTGGAAGGGACACACCTAATCCTCAAGGTGTGTAAAGGGGCGGGCGGGCCGGAACACGGCCTGGGCCCGGCCGGTCAAACCCGGTCCGGTCCGGCCCGGCCCAGGTCAACCGACCGTCCCGCTCCGACCCATCCCCCCCCCACGGGTCCGGGCTGGGTCGGAGGATCTGACCCGCAAGTCCGGCCTGATCTCGTCTTTGTTCGGACCGGGTCCAATTCAGTCGACCCGGCTCGGACCGGTCCTATTCTGGCCCGGTTCATATATATATATATATATATATATATATATATATATATATATATATATATATATAAAGGGTCCCACTGAGACTTTATATATATATGTGTGTGTGTGTGTGTGTGTGAGAGAGAGAGAGAGGGGGAAACACCTATAGCTCAAGTGGGAGTACTCTCCTCAACAGGTTTTGGGTTCAAGTCTTGGATGAGGCAATTTAATTCCCAAAGTGATGAAAAATTTAAGTGGGGTACAGATGAACCTGTTGGGCGAGTTATTGGCATTCGGACCGAGTTTGTAGGCCTTCGGGTCAAGTTTGTAACCTTTCGGTCAAAAATAAAAAAATAATCCATATATATATATATATATATATATATATATATATATATATATATATATATATATATATATATATATTTATAATGATGCTTCAAAATGGTTCAAAAATAAGTCATCTAAGTCGTTTTTAAATACTTCATCCTTTATTTTTTTTTTTAAATATTATATAAAAAAATTAAATTTGTTATAAATAACGTCATGGGAGATGGAACTAAACCAACCAAGCGGAATGTCTCCCATCTTACGCACATGCTCTAAAAAAAAATATTTGACTAGTTATATAATATTACGTAGTTAAACAATTATTTAAAATTTATTTACTTATAATTATATGATGATATACACACAGCTTAGAAACAAATTTTAATTCAAATATATTTAAATATTTAAACTATTTTATAATAATATAATAAAAAATTTATTTCAAGTGAATTTACTAGGTTTATTTGGGTCCTTTCTTAAATTGGTATTTGTATATATTTGTAGATGCCATCGACATAAACAAGGAAAGAAGTAGTTAAGATTGAACGGCTTCAACCTTACTCATGTCCATTTGAGTTGACTCTTATGCAATGTCATTTACAAGAAAGAAACGCCAAAAAGAGCGAGAGACTAAGCAAATTTTGGTGTTTTATTCATAGCTACGGATAGCCCAATACATGTATGCACGTTTCGCACGGACATTACTAGGTAGCCTAATGACATTGAAGCAATCGGCAGTTTTAATTTTCAGTATTCAGAGAATATTTAATGTCAAGTGTTTAATCCTTAGATTTTTTTTTTTCCCTCTATGGTGATGTAGGGAGAGAACCCTTATTTAGATTATAAAATTATAACTTCTATTGACTTTACAGAACTAAAACATTTGGCTGCATCAAGCTTTTGAGTTTACCAACAATTATTATAACTTTTTTATCATACTATTATAATAATTCGCAAAATCTAACAATAAAATCGGAACAAAGTTACCGTAAGTAAGGAGGGCTATGCAAATTTGGACGAAACTGACCCGGCACAAACCAAAACAATTAGTTTTTCATCGACCTAATGGACTGTTTGAGTTAGGTCGATTAGGTATTCTTAATAACCTAACGGATTGGTTCGGTCAATGGATTGATAATATAAAATAATTAATAAAACAAAACAAAACCGATAAATCTTATGCATTTTCGTTGTTTTGTTTTGTTGTTTGTTATTTTTAGATTTTTTTATTGGAGATAGAATGATGTAAATGAGCTGTTGAGTATGTTGGAGATGGAACGAAAAATGATAAAATGATGGAAATAAATTATTAACAAACATGTGACAAATAATTGTTCAAAATATTTAAATTTTATTGATTTTAAATATGTTGTGACCAAACAGGTCAACTATCGACCGATGCACAGTCATAACCATAAATATAAGAGAACGATGGCAACGAAGACGGTGAAAAACGAGATCGCGGAGAACACAAAAAGAATATTCAAATTTAGCAGAACACAAATAATTGTGTGAAAAGATAGAGTTATAAAATCTTGGATTTGACTTTTATCAAACTCTAGAATTTTATTCTGTCATTTTTTTTTTATGTTTAAAACTATGGTTATATCTTTATATACGCATGATAAAAAAATCAATTACAAGATGATGCCAAATAATTTAAACTAATAGACTAAAAACTAATACTTTGGGTGTATTTATATTTTTGAGTATATTTGTATTCATAATACTTTTTTTTTTATGAGAATTCTATTGCAGATTATATCAGGTGTACTTTTTCTATTTCTAGGTTGGAAAAGTCTATTTTGCCCGCCGCCGGTGTGTGTGTGTGTGTGCACATTACATGTCCCTGTTCTACAAAATGTATGGATTTCCTTCCGAGTGTTCTGTCCAAGCTAATATCAATAAAGTAGGGAGAAGTCCAGTAGGCATCCCTCTAAGGGATTGGTCTTGGTTTAGTTTGGGAGAACCTTGAACATCTTAGATGGCTAAACTAATTAAATTGGGAAACGTCCAAATAAAGAATTTCTTTTACTTATTTTAAGAGTTTAATAAGTACTTAACAAGATAACAAGAAAAAAAAAATGATTGTTGATATTACCAACTTACAAATAAACCATCCAGAAAATTTTGAAATATTTTGGAAGAGATTTTACATTACAATTTTGTGTAATTAGGTCTGATTGGACAAGATTTTACCACAATTTGTGCCAGTCTCATTCATTCATTCATTCATTCACACACACACACACACACACACATATATATATATATATATATATATATATATATATATATATATATATATATATATATATATATATAAAATGTAAATGACCTCTAGTCTAGTGGTTAAGACTGGTGCATATTATCCAAGCCTCCTAGAAGTCATTTAATTTTTCTTTGGAAAAATTAAGTGGTGAGTTGGTGATGGGTGCAACACAGGTACGGTGCAGATGCAGACTTTTGGGCCGAGATGTATGGAACTTTCGGACTGGAATATGGTGGGCCTTCGGACCAAGTTTGCAGTCCTTCGGACCAGGAATCTGTAACACAATTACCTCTTCCAAATATATATATATATATATATATATATATATATATATATATATATATATATATATATATATTGTAATGAATATGTGGCTTGATTAGATTTGAAATAATATTTTTTTCTATTCTGTTCAACTTAGTGACTAACCAGCGACGACTATGCGACGTTTATTTCCGTCGATAACTAACTGTCAAAGATAAAACCCAAATAAAAAAAAATCACACATGTGAACCATTTGTCGCTTGAGGTGCCGCAGTTCGTCGTTAGTAAGTCAACAAAAGTTTTTAAACTGTCATCATTGGTTGGTCGGTATTGCCGAGGAAACGCCTAGTTGTCCTGATTTTCCATCGTCAGGACGTTGCGACTTTCAATCGGATGATCGACTACTCGGTGCAACATGTAATTTTTCGACAACCATTTTCTATCACCCCGGCATCGTTATATATGTTGGTTTAGCGATGGTCTAGTAACGAATACAGCCGTCACTATATACATGTATTTTTGTAGTTATATTAATTAGATGAATTCTTGTATCCATGTGGAATTGAATCAATGTGGAGAGAAGCCATTGGAATTTAGTGTCAAAATTCAAATGTCCACAAACTAAATTGGAAAAAAATTGGATATTTTAAAATATATTATTTATTGGCAACACCAACGTCCCTGGAGTCAAAAATTTCCGTGCCATTGGGTCTGGTTAGGACTGCAAATGAGCCAAGTCGTTCGCGAGCTGCTCGAAGCTCGGCTCGATAAAAGTTCGTTTGAATTCGGTTCGTTTAGTAAACAAGCTGAGCTCAAGCTTTATTTTCATAGATTTCCATTTGAATAAAAAAAACAGAACAAATATGTAGAGAATAAGGTTTATATGTGACCATGTACAAGTTGTGAAGAAAACTTGACACAATTTGTGGAAGACTTTCTGATATATTTCTTGATAATTAGATCTACAACATACAAGTATTTATAGAAGGTGGAGTGTTGAAACAAACCTCAAACACTCCCTAAATCCATCAACAGCTATCCCTTAAATTAAGGGATAAGCCATGACTTGAAACTTAAATTCTATCATATCTTATGCACATAGTATCTTATGCACATAATATCTTATGCACATAGTACTGTACAGATCCAATAGTTTACAGAATGAAACCAACAGTTTACATAATGCAAGGTATTCAACTTTCAATACTCCTCCTCAAGCTGGATCAAGAGGATTCATTGAGCCAAGCTTGCCCAAGATACGATGGAACTGATCACTTGAAAGAGATTTGGTGAAAATATCAGCCAACTGATCATGACTTCGAGTGTAATGAGTATCAATAATCTTGGATTGAACTTGAGCTCGAACATAGTGACAATCAACCTCTATGTGTTTGGTTCTTTCATGGAAGACTGGATTAGAGTCATTGTGCATTACTGCTTGATTGTCACAAAAGAGAGACATTGGTTGACTGCTAGAAAACCCTAAATCAGATATAAGCCCCTTATGCCAAATAAGTTCACAAGCAGTAGAAGCCATAGCTCTATATTCAGCTTCTGCACTAAAGCGCATAACAACAGTTTGCTTCTTGCTCTTCCAAGTAACTAAGTTACCACCAACAAAGGTACAAAGACCAGTAGTGGATTTTCGATCAAGTGAGTTGCCTGCCCAATCAGTATCTGTGTAACCCAAGATTTCAGTATTGCCATTGTTTTTCATCATGATTCCTCTACCAACAGAGCATTTTAGATAATGAAGAATACGTTGGACAATGTGTAGATGAGCCATGGTAGGAGCATGCATGAATTGACTAACAATGCTTACTGCATAAGCAAGATCGTGTCGAGTGATAGTGAGGTAGATAAGCTTACCAACCAGTCTTTGATAGGAGCATGGATTTAAGAGAGGCTCACTCGATACATCAAGTTGGAGCTTGTTGTCAAGGGGAGTGCGAGCTGGTTTGCAATCACTCATATTTGCATCTTTCAACAAATCAAGAACATACTTTTGTTGGTTTAGAAAAAAACCTTTGTGAGAGTTAGCCATTTCTATATCAAGAAAATACTTAAGAGGCCCCAAATCCTTGATAGCAAATTTGTTTCGGAGAGATTGTTTGAGAACTTGAATCTCTTCAACATTGTCACATGTCACTATTAAATCATCAACATAGATAAGCACCACAAGCTTACTTATTGAACCAATCCGAACAAAGAGAGAGGAATCAACATTGCTTCTGTGAAAACCAATTTCTTCAAGTAATGAACTTAGCTTAGCATACCATGTGCGTGGATATTGCTTCAAACCATAAATGGATTTGTGAAGCTTGTATACTATATCAGGATCATGAGACTGAGGATGACCTGGAGGTAGTTTCATATAAACTTCCTCTTCAAGATCACCATATAAAAATGCATTTTTTACATCCATATTTGATAAAGAGGCCATGCTTGATTGACTGCAACATATAGCAATACTCTCACTGTACCCATTTTAGCAACATGAGCAAAGGTTTCTTTGTAGTCTACTCCATAAGTTGGAGTAAAACCACGAGCCACTAATCGAGCTTTATGCCTTTCCACAGTGCCATCAGAATGAAACTTCGTCTTGTATACCCATCTACTGCCAACAACCTTCTTCCCTTGAGTAATTCGAACAACACTCCAAGTATCATTCTCATTGAGAGCTTGAAGTTCATCTGCCATAGCTTGTTTTGATACTTCATGAAGATTTGCCTCGTTAAAATTTTCAGGCTCATGAGTGTTATCAAGAGTATCAAGGAAAGCAGCATGAGAAGTAGAAAAATTATTGTAAGAGATAAAAGTTGTCATTGGATACCTTGAGGTGTATGTTACATAATCAGTGAGCTTGGATGCAGACCTCTTTCTCGTATAAGATTTCTATGAAGAATAACTGGAGTTGGATAAGGAGCTTGAGGTTCAGATTGATTGATTTCTGGATTAGAGATGATATCTTGGATTTCTTGAGTAGGAGCAGTAGGATTGATAGGCTGACTACAATCCTCATCAACTAGAATATCTGGAAACAGAGTAGTAGGATTGATAGACTGACTGCAATCCTCAACAATTGGAATATCAGGACTTTGAAACAGATCAGATAGAAACTCCTCATGACTAGTATTATCTGATTTCTTAGTGAAATAAAGAGTAACTTCATCAAATCTTACATCCCTGGATACAACAAGTTTCCTATTAGCGGAATTGTAGCATTTATACCCCTTTTTGGTAGATGAATATCCTTGAAAAACACATTTATCAGCTCCAGGATCAAGTTTATCTCGTTGAGAAGCTTGAATATGAACGAAGCATATGCACCCAAAGACTATTAAGTGACACAGATCAATTTTTGACTTTTCAATACTTCAAGAGGAGATTTGAATCCAAGCACTCTACTAGGTAACCTGTTGATGAGATATGTGGCAGTGAGAACACCTTGAGACCAAATGTTTTTTGGAACATTCATTTGAAACATGAGAGCTCTGGTCTTTTCTTGAAGGTCTCGATTTTTTTTCTCTCAGCAATCACATTCTGTTGAGGAGTACCAACACAGCTGGTTTAATGAATAATTCCATGTGTGCTCAAGTAATGTTCCATGCTATTGGACATATACTCAGAACCATTATCGGATCGCAAAATATGAATATGAGATGAAAATTGAGTGTTAACAAGTTTATGAAAATCCTTTAAAACGTCAACAACTTCACTCTTAAATTTCAAAAAATACAACCAAGTAATCCTCGTAAAATCATCTACAAAGGTTTAACTAAATCCATCGTAGGACTCAAGAATAGGACCTAAATGTCTGAATGGACGATTTCAAAAGGATTACTAGCCCTAGACAAAGAGGAAGTAAAGGGTAATCTAGAGGACTTTGACAAATGACAGACATCACATTGATTATTTGTCTTGCACATATTTGGAAACAAAAAAGATAACACTTTTTCAGATGGATGAGCCAAGCGTTGATGTCAGAGATGTGTTCTTGTGCTAAACTTGAATTGACTTGGAGAACTATAGGAGCAGAGGAGTTATTGTTCAGATAATAAAGTCCATTTAAAAAGAAACCTTCACTAATCGTCTTCTTGGTGATGAGATACTGAAATATGACATTATAAGGAGAGAAAATCACAAGGCATTTTAAGGTGTGTATAATTCTTCCAACAGATAGAAGTTGAAAAGGGAAGGAAGGAACATAAAGAGCAAATGACTCAATAAGGTTAGAAAGTAATGTGATTTTTTTCTTTTCCCAACACAGAAGCATATTTGCCATTTGCAACAGACACCTCAGAAGGAATGAACATTTTTCAAAACCATGCAAATTTGTGAGTTCGTTTGTCATGCGATATGTAGCTCCTGAGTCTATAATCCAATAATCATCCAAAGCACAAACATTGAGAGCAGTTGAGAAGGATCTTAGAATACCTGAAACTTCTTCGTGTGAAATACTATCAGTTTCTGTAAGGAAACCAGCAAATTTTTCAAGGAGTGCAGTGTGTTTTTCACTCCCAGATGTAGTTGGTTCTTCATTTCCACTATGCATCTGCTTCTTGTTGAGGTAGATAGCAAATTCAATAATCAAAGCAGCGGGATTGGAGGTGAAATTCATTATAGTACTCTCAGTAGAAGGAACGACTGCAAGATTTGCTCTATGCGATGTAGAATTCCAACTCTTTTAAGAACCTTTGCCTTCCTTTGAGAACTTGGGCTTCTGTTCAGGATGGAGAACCCAACATCTATCCTTGACATGTCCAACACCCTCATAGTAGCTGCAATTTAGATCAGGTCTCTTGCCCTTGTATACTTTATCTTCAACTTGCCTGTGACTTGAAACATAGGCTCTAGTTTCAAATACACTTGTTTTGGTCTGCATATTCATCACTTTTTTCGAACTTCTTCCCTTTGGATAGTAGCACAAATATTGTTGAAAGATGGAAGCTCGACATTCATGAGAATGTGGCTTCTCAAATCTTCATAATCTGAGCTTAAACTAGCAAGAAGTTGAAATATTTTGTCTTCTTCGGCTCTTTTTAACAAGACAGTAACATCTATAGTACAAGGTATATAAACATCTAGCTCATTCCACATGCTTGTAAGACTACCAAGATGTTGAACAAAAGACTTATCCTCTTGTTGTAGATTAATAATGTCTCGCCTGAGTTGGTAGATCCGAGCAGCATTATTCTGATTTTCATACATCTCCTTAACATGTTTCCAGAGATACATAGAAGATTAAGAAAAACTAAAAATCTTTGCAATTCTACTCTCCATAGAATTGAGTAAAGACATAACAAGTTGATCCTTGCATAGCCAAGACTCATAGGTAGAAGAGTCAGATTCAAGCTTTTGTATGACTCCATTGACATAACCAAGCTTGGACCTTCCTCCAAGAGCAAGAGTAACAGTTCTTGCCCAAGAAAGATAGTTGAATTCATTCAACAAAACTGAACTAAGACGTTGATTTGGATTAAATTCAACATCGGAAGGAGTTGAGGTTATAAGAGAATTCTCAACTTTAGAAACAGAATCTTCAGCCATAATGAGAGAAAAGAAGAAGAAGAAGAAGAAGAAGAAGAAGAAGAAAGAAATCAAGAACAACACTGAGTCAGGCCTTGAAAACCTACTCTGATACCATGAAGAAAATTTGACACAATTTGTGGAAGACTTTCTGATATATTTCTTGGTAATTAGATCTACAACATACAAGTATTTATAGAAGGTGGATTGTTGAAACAAACCTCAAACACTCCCTAAATCCATCAACAACTATCCCTTAAATTAAGGGATAATCCATGACTTGAAACTTACATTCTATCATATCTTATGCACATAGTATCTTATGCACAGAATATCTTATGTACATAGTACTGTACAGATCCAACAGTTTACATAATGAAACCAACAATTTACATAATGCAAGGTATTCAACTTTCAATAAGTTGAGTTACAAAGACTTCGTTAATGTATAACTAGCGTAGTAATATATATATGTGTGTGTGGCAAAATAATTTGTTTTTAGTAAAAGTATGGTAAGTTTAGAAGTTAAATCTTAAAATTAAGAGAAAAACAAAAGCTATTGTCATGATGTAAAGAGTCGGTCTTAATGTTGTTTACATGCATGGCACAATATATATATATATATATATATATATATATATATATATATATATATATATATATATATAATGTACGTGATTGGTATAGATATATAGAGATCGTGCCAAAATTTTGCCTAGGAAACTATGACAAATTTTTTTGGATCCACGTTATTAAAAATGAAGTAACAAAATGTCAAATTAGAATTTGTCAATCATGTTCGATAATATATAGCTTCGGTTTTACTCAAAAGAAACATAAAATAATGTGGCAGAGAATTACAAAATTCTTTGATAATTACGTACAGAAGAAAAAAAAAAAGTGAGTTTGGCCATGGATATATATTATCATTATGCCAAGACACGATCGATCATTTTCATACGTACCTATAGAGTGGAAAACTAATTTAAAATTTTCAAGAATATAATGTTGCGATCGACGAGACCTTCAACTTCGATGCCAACAAAGAAATCCAAGCCAAGGGCCAATTAGTTAAGGACAAATAATTTGTAAAATTAAGCTCTAGATCTCTTTGGGAAAGATTGGAATGGGGGCGCTAATGAACATTTAATTACAGGATTGCCATTCTCTACAAGTCAGAGTTTGAGAATTTTTTGTCCTCCACGTCTTCTACAAAGTTGGGTACAATAGTTCAGAGGTTTTTGCTTTTAAACTTGATGCTTTTATTATCGATCAAATTGGAATTTGCCAATTATATAATTCTCTACATGACCCCAATAAATATTGAACACTTAACCCAACTAAGTCGCACTATAAAGTTTTGAGGAAATGAGACGCTCAAGACTCCCATCACAATGGAGGAGATACGAGGCAATAATTAAGAGTACTGCAAATCCTAACAAGGCACCAGCACCAGCACCAGCACCAGGGGGCTGGATATCATACGTGGGTGGGTGGGTGGGTGGGTTGCAAGGGGTATGGTATGGTAGGGTAGGGGTGATGAATGAATGTAATTAGCTGGAAGGTGATCGATGTGGTGAATCAATCCATTCATTCACGTGAGTGTGAAGCTAGCAGTAATTATAGTAAGAATCTGAATTTATAGAAAGGTACGTAGTGATCATATATATAGCTTAGCTGTGCAGCTGTGCATTGATAATATATATATATATAATATATATATATATATATAATATATATATATATTTCTTTCACGTGGATTAAGTCAGGAGGAGGAGCTAGGGGAGCAAAAGGGATGGTAATGGTGATTGGTGGGGCCGGACGAGGCTAAAAAAATGAATCGGAAGTGAATCCAAACACTTGCGGACAAGCAACGTTACACAGAGACACCCCCACCCAGAGAAAGCAAAAAAAAAAAATTCCTCCACGTACCCTCCCATGCCTGTCTGCCTGCGCGCGGGGTGAGGTACGTAACGTCAGTTGGTAACGCGTACATTTTGATACCACTGTTGAAAATACGTGCACTCTTCGTATAGTGGAAGAAGTGCTTGCCAACCCATCTGAGATGACCAACCAATCTACGAATACCAAACACAGATGAAGACAAGTATATGAACATTTATAATTTAGATGAAATTACAAGATTGCAAAAACTAATGTTGAAACCCTTTGTCCTAATAGGTTCAACCCCCTCACCACACTCAAGAAGAAAAACAGAAGATTACAATTGAAATCGATCACCAACCCGTAGCAATCTCACAAACCGAAGTTGGCGACTCCTCGATTAGATCTCCTTCTTTCTTCTGTCTTGGATGGAGAAGTACTAAGAGCAAAGCACGGACTTTCTCTTAGATTGCTTGTGGACGAGCACCCGGAATCTCCAATTTGTGCTTCTACTTTGGGCCTCCACCCTCCTCCCTATTTATAAGATGAGAAACCTATTTTAGGGTTGGAAAACCCTATAAATAGCCAACCATAGGATCCAGCCGTCCACTACCATCCAACGGTCCAAAATATAACCTAAAAACTCCAAAATCTGAGCATCCGCCTCCGACACAGAACTCGGACCGACTTCGGTTTTGAGGTACTGGAACACCACACCGAGTTCGGTCCGAACTAGGCCAGGGACCGAGTTCGAACCGAACTCTGCCCCCTTCAACAGACTTGATTCCCAACCCCTCTAGTCTGATGAGAGGTGTTGGCTCCATGGCTCCTCAACTGGACTCCATGTCTGTCGCCCCGCGAAAGAAATTCTGCTCTCCCATGCCACCGATCTCCGATCTCCGATCCTGCGAGTTGCTTTGCATCTTCCGCCATATCCAGCTCCTCGACCGTCACATCGACACTAGCTGCCATGCGTAGCACCTCCTGCAACACTGGGATCCTGTCGATATCAATAACACGGCCAAGACCGAAGTCCCTGACGATCAGCCTCATCGTGAGTCTTGGCTGCATGTCCCCGACTTTCGTCTTCCACCAAAATGTGTTAATGTTTCGACGAGCTTCTTCACCCATGGCAGGCCCAACCAAGCGGACAGTGTGATTCTTTCGAGATTCGAACTCCTGAATCTTTTCACCTTCGTGTCCGAACTTGAAGCTCCCTCATACATATGCGTCCTCGAACAGAACATCATGCACTGTGCATGCGGTCGATGACATACAGCTTCCCTTGAACTGTGTGAATGATGATGCTCCTGCCTCAGATTGAGTTTGCTGCAAACCTTGATCTCCTCATTAGCCCCGAGCTACTAAAACCAATGTCTCTCCGTTAAGCTTTGGTAAAACACCTATCGTAAAAATCAGATCCGTAGAACAACCCCCACCTGGAGACCGACCAGTTGTCATAGGACCGACAGACTGACCATCAATCTTTGACTCATTACCATTCGTCGCTTTGTCTCGACGAACCGAATCATTTGTATCCCTCAAAGTATCTCGAAGCCCCTCCAAGGCAAGTTTTCAACGATCCACCTCTTGTTGAATACCCCTCGAGCCTCCATCCGGTGTATGTGGCCTGCCTGTACAACTCAGCGGCTTGAGCCTGTACATATCACAACACAAATCTTCTCAAGCCAGCTGTTGGGAACCCTTCGTAAGCATCCAATCTTTGTCCCCCAAATAAACTGCGACAACCATCATCCTCCAGCCTCCCTACCGAAATCAATTTGTAGCGCAAACTCGGTACATGTCGCACATCCTTGAGAACGAGCTTCTCATCAAGCTCTGTTGTCACCACCCGCACCCGAAAATTCGGGCACGAGTGCATTGGTACGTCCAGCCTACGCCGCAGAGTCGGCGGTAGTACGCTGTCTAGGTCAAATCCACAGTTAACTAAACTAGCTCATTCATAAATAGCATAGGCAAGATAATAAAGGGAAACAGATACTTAAGATTTCAAATGAAATAAGTGCAACAACATATTCAAATGTTTAGTACAGAAATCAGAATGAAATCGGGGACAAACCCGATTACTAAGATAAAGAGCAAGAAAATAAAATAACTACTGCTATCTACTCTGCAGCAGGGGTCTCCTGGGTGGGATCTGGCTCCTCATAAGTGTCATCTGTTCCCTCATAGGGACCATAATATGTAGGGGCAAGGTCCTCATCATCGCCTAAATCAACGGATCCAGTCAGGAAAGGAGCAAAGTACACAAAGCACAACAAGGTTAAACTGAATATTTATGACAAGTAAAATTGAGTATCATATTGGGAAAGTTGCATAAAAGAACATCAATATCTCAGAGTCAATGCTATAAACAGGAATATGAGAAAGCAGGAATAAATAAGACAGGAAATGAAACTACAACAGTCAGCAAGAACTATAACAATACCAGAACTATCTGTGTGAACTCGTGTTTGTTTTAGAATACATAGTTGGCATGTAGGGATTTATAAGGCTAATCCGGCCGTCATAAACGGCTATTAAACAGGAATAATCGAGATCTGGCTGAGGGTACAGTCGCGTACCAACAGCTATTAAACATGGCAGGAGAAAGGGTAAACTACATGCCTTCTAGTATTCTCCCACCCAACATGAAAAATAAGACATGAACTCCAATATTCAAGACATGAAATCCAGTATTCCTAACACTAGGTGTAATCATCAAGGGTACTAGTAAAGCAGGAAATTAATTATCACAATATAAAGTTTTAACTTGAAGTGCAGGTACTTGCTTGTTGTTTGGATCCAATTAATTGTACTCGGGGAAATTTTCCAGAGATGAGCCCAAAAGCTGAAATAAACATTACCATCATGCTCAGAAGATGTCAAATAGCTAGAAACGCCTGTCCTTGGGTCCAAATTGGAGACAAGGGCAAAAATGGCAGTTTCGGGTCAAAACGGGGTCCGCCGGAGGGCAGAGGCGGAGGGAAGAGGAGAGGGGAGGAGATGGTGGCGCTGGCGAGGAGGTCGGCGGGGAGTGGCGTCGCCGGCGGAGCTGGGAGGCGGCGGAACGGTGGCGAGTGGTGGCCGGAGTTAGGGTGGAAGTGAGGGAGAAAGAAGAAGAAGAGGGCTTTTATAGGAGGGAGGAAGCCGGCCAAGGCGGAGGGGAGGGGGATCGTGGCGTGGCCGGCCGCGGAGGACGCGGGGAGGTCGTGGCGCGGCGGGCGCCGCGTGGCCGGCCGGGGCGGCGGGAAATTCGGCAGCCGGGTCGTGGGGGAAGGGGGTGAGGTAGCGGGTCGGAGGCGGACGGGTCAGGTTCGGGCAGACCCGACCCGACCCGACCCGGTTGGAATGGGTTGGGCTGGCTGCTGGGCCGGTCCACTGGGCCGGACCGGCCCAAGGAAAAAATAAAATATAAAAATAATTAATAATAAATATAATTATTAAAAAAACAGTTAATTAATTAATTAAAAGGTTTTTAGGCATTTAAAAATAGGTCTGAGGCCCAAAAAAATCCAGAAAAATTACCCTAAGTCCAGTTTTTTATTTTACACCCAAAAATATTATTTCCATGATATTTTAATATTATTTATTAACCATTAAAATTTATTTAATAATTAAAACCTTGATTTTAATTACAAAAAATTCCCAGGAAATTCCAGAAAATTGGAAAAAATCCAAGTTTTAATAATTTTGAAAATTCAGGGGGTTTACAATCTATCCAACTTATAAAAATTTTGTCCTCGAAATTTAAGAATAACAATGGCACGAAAAGGAAAGGCCGAGAATTAAATATACCTCAGGGTTCAAAAAGGTAAGGGTAACGCTCTCTAATCTCGTCTTCTCGCTCCCAGGTGGATTCGCCGGGAGAATGGTGCTTCCAAGCTACGCGAACCAAGGAAATAACCTGGTTCCGTAGAACTTTCTCCGATCGATCCAGTATCTCCATGGGCTGCTCCTGGAAAGTCAAACTTGGGCCTACTTCGAGCTCTGAGTGATCCAAAATATGGCTGGGATCTGACACATATTTCCTCAGCTGCGACACGTGGAAGACGTTATGGACTCCATCCAGAGAGGGTGGCAATGCCAGACGGTATGCCACCTCTCCGATTTTTTTCTGTATGCCAAAAGGTCCAATAAATCTTGGGCTGAGTTTTCCACTCCTTCCGAACCTAATGGTGCCACGTGTCGGAGAGATCTTCAAGAATACCAGCTCTCCAACCTTTAATAAAGTTATAATCAAGTCTTAGTTCCATAATCAAAATGTTTAAATTGACTTGAATTTCATAAATTAATTACCTCAAATTCTAAGGGCCTTCGGTGGCTATTTGCCCAATGTCGTTGCCTGTCTTGAGCCACTCGAAGTCTATCCCTTATTTGTTTTACCTTCTCAGTTGAATCGATCACCATCTCTGGTCCCAGTAGGGCTCTTTCTCCAACGTCGTCCCATGATAGCGGGGTACGACATCTTCGGCCATACAGAGCTTCAAATGGAGTCATCTCAATACTTGCTTGGTAACTGTTATTATAAGAGAACTCCACAAGATGTAGATAGTCTTCCCAGGATCCTCCAAAATCCAGAACACATGTACAGAGCATATCTTCAAGTGTCTGGATTGTACGTTCCGATTGTCCATCGGTTTGGGAATGATAAGCTGTGCTGAATTTGAGTTGAGTCCCCAAGCTGGCTTGTAAGCTCTTCCAGAAGTGAGAGGTGAATCTTGAATCTCGGTCGGAGACAATACTTACTGGAACTCCATGCAACCTAACAATATGTCTGATATATAAATCTGCCATCTTCTCTGTAGATAGCCCTACTTTGAAAGGTAGAAAATGTGCAGACTTGGTCAGTCTGTCCACTATCACCCAAATTGCATCCTTTCCACTAGGTGTCCTTGGAAGTCCGGAAACAAAATCCATTGTAATATGTTCCCACTTCCACTCCGGAATGGGTAGTGGTTGAAGCAATCCTCCAGGTCTTTGTCTTTCTGCCTTGACTTGTTGGCACACTAAACAACGAGATACGAACCTGGCTACTTCTCTTTTCATGCCATGCCACCAAACATGCGTCCTCAGGTCCTTGTACATCTTGTTGGCTCCTGGATGTATAGAGTATTGTGATCTGTGCGCCTCTTGCATAATTTCTTCTCTTATATCTCCTTGAGGTACACATAATCTATCTCCATGTCTCAGTGATCCATCTTCGTGAATTCTGAAATCTTCCACTAATCCAGCTTGCACTTGACCTCGAAGGCTTCGCAGCCCTCCGTCTTGAAACTGAGTCTCCTTGATCTTGTCTATTAAGGTAGACTAAATCTGCAAGTTCATCATTTGGCCTTCTTTTCCTGGGATAATTACCTCAATACCTAAACTTTCTAGGTCCTCGAGCAAGTGTCGGTCCATAGTCAAGTACATCGCTATAGGATATCTGCTTAGAGCATCAGCAACTACATTGGCCTTCCCAGGATGATATTGAAGGGTGATATCAAAATCTTTCATTAGTTCCAGCCACCTTCTTTGCCTCATGTTCAGCTCTTTCTGAGTGAAGATATATTTTAGACTTTTATGGTCCGTAAATATTTCCACCATTTCTCCATAAAGATAATGCTTCCATAGCTTAAGAGCAAAGATGACAGCTGTCAGTTCTAAATCATGAGTTGGATAGTTCTTTTCATGAGGTCGAAGCTGTCTAGAGGCATATGCTATTACTTTCTTGTTCTGCTCCAATACACAACCTAGACCTTTTCCAGAAGCATCACTATAAATAGCGAATCCTCCGGTTCCAGAAGGTAAGGTCAGAATAGGGGCAGTAGTCAGCCTTTTCTTCAATTCTTCAAAAGCATGCTGACATTCCTCAGTCCAGGTGAACTTTTCATCCTTCCTTGTTAATTTTGTCATGGGTTCCGCAATCCTAGCAAAGTCCTTCACAAACTTCCGATAGTAGCCAGCTAGTCCCAGGAAGCTTCTAATCTCTGCTACAGAGTCTGGAGTGGGCCATGATTCAACTGCCACTATCTTCTTGGGATCTACTGCTATTCCATCTCCAGTCACAACATGTCCCAAGAATTCTACTTTGTCTAGGAAGAATGCACATTTAGATAATTTTCCATAAAGTTTTTCCTTCCTCAAAGTCTCCAATGCTAGCCTCAAATGTTCTTCATGTTCTTCGGGGGTCTTGGAGTAGATCAAAATATCATCAATAAAGACCACTACAAATTTGTCTAGGTATTGCTGAAAGACTCTGTTCATCAAGTTCATAAAAACTGCTGGAGCATTCGTCAACCCGAACGATATTACTAAGAATTCGTAGTGTCCGTTCCGGGTATTGAAAGCAGTTTTAGGGATATCTTCCTTCCTCACCCTTACTTGGTGGTAACCAGACCTCAAGTCAATCTTTAAAAATACCCGAGATCCACTTAATTGATCAAATAAGTCAGCTATCCTGGGTAGGGGATACTTATTCTTAATTGTTAAGGCATTCAAGGCCCTATAGTCAATACACATTCGGGATGTTCCGTCCTTCTTGGACACAAATAATACTGGAGCTCCCCAGGGTGAGATACTAGACCTAATGAAGCATTTGTCTTCTAACTCTTTTATTTGCTCATTTAGTTCTAATATCTCTTTCTTGTTGATTCTGTAGGGATTTTGAGATACTGGCGCTGCTCCTGGCACTAAGTCAATAGAGAATTCAACTTCTCGGTCTGGGGGTAATCCTGGAAGATCCTTAGGGAAGACATCAAGATATTCAGGGATGATAGGTAGTGGCAATTCTTCTGTTACTAGGGCTCCATAAATTTTGTTACTACCCATTTCTCTAGAACCTCTAGCAAATTCAAATTCTGGCTTGTCAGGGGGCCTGAAGATCACACTACCTCTGTGGCAGTCTATAGTGGCATGATGTTGACTCAACCAATCCATACCCAGTATAATGTCAAAACTGGGCACTGGCATTACGAGTAGCCTAGCATATAGTTCTCTTCCACATAATGTAATAGGGCAATTGTTACATGCATCACTAACCGGGATGATTCCTCCACCGGTAATGATCTTATAACAATTCCTAAGGGGTTTAGTGATTAAGCTATGCTTCATAAGGAAATCTACTGACATGAATGAATGTGAAGCTCCAGAATCAAATAAAGTAATGGCTGGTATTGAATTTATAAGCACAGAACCTGTGATCACGTCTGCTGTGGCTTCAGCTTCTTCCAGAGTCATTGCATAAGCACGGCCTTGCTGCGGTGCACCCCTCTGTTGCTGTTGTTGGTGCTGAGCAAAGCGTTGTTGTTGTGTTGGAAGCGGGGTCCCCTCTGCTGTGCTGCTGGGGGCCTGGCCTGGAAGGGAGCCTTTGGTGCAGCGGTGCGTCCTTGAGCAGCAGGACAGTCCCTCATTTGATGCGCTGCTGAGCCGCAGTAGAGGCAGGCACCTAGCCTCTTCCTGCAGACTTGCCAAGTGTGACCTGGTTTTTGGCAAAAGTTACAAGCAGCAGCTTGTTGGTTCTGTCCTTGAGCCTGGTGTTGGGGTGCTGGAGCTCGAGGGAGAGGACGCTGAGTTTGCTGCGGGGCCCTCTGCTGTTGTTGTTGTTGAAAAGGGCGTTTGTTGGGTCCCGCATTTTCGGTATCTCTCTCTCGCTTTAGTTTATGCCCCATGTCTCTCTCAACGCCTTGTGCCACGCTCAAGATTTCCTCATAGGTGCGAGCTCGGCTGGTGGTGACAACAAGGCGAATATCCGGAGACAGCCCCTTCTTGAATCTACGGGCTCTGTCCTCCGGGGTACGAACCATGTACTCCGCAAAGTGGCTCAACCTGCTAAATTCAGCAGTATACTCATCAACAGATAGGTTACCTTATTCCAGTCTCTCGAATTGGCTTTCGAGAGCTTCCCGAGCCACTTCGGGGTAGAATTTCTCTTTGAATAGCCTCTTGAAGTCCTCCCAGGTGAGGTCAGGAGCAGATAGTTGGGGTTCATCTCTGAACCAGGTTCGAGCTATGTCGAACAGTTGCAGGCTTGTGGACTCCACTTTGAGATCATCAGGAACCCGAGCAGTCTTCAGAAGTCTCTCGACATTCTCTATCCACTCATCGGCATAGAGAATGCCCTCAGTTCCGTAGAATTCCAGGGGTCTAAGGTTCTTGAAGTCTTTGGCACTCCCTGGCCTCTTGAGTGGCGACTCCTGGGACCTAAGAGCTTCTGAGAGGCTGGTCCGCAGAAGTGCAGTCTGTTCTTTCTGGGATTCTACGAGTCCCTGGAACACTCCGAGTAGCTGTGCCCCATCTAGAGTAACTGCTGGAGTAGATGGAGGCGGCGGGAGTGCAAGAGTTTCGGGCACATTCTGCTCAGCTGGTTCTGATGTGCCTCCTACTGTGTTCCTTGTCTGGACCATTCTGAAAGATTAAGGGACAGGGAGATCAGAATAGATTACTTGGAAATCAAGGGAGATAGGAAAATTGAGCAGAAATGATATCAAGAATTGAAATAAGGACCCTATACTGTGAATGAGCTTTTCCTAAAATCCTCAATCTTATTCCATACCCTGTCCTAGGGTATTACCCTATTTAAGGATAGGACTTGCATGGGCCACCACAAAAACGTGTCACGACCCGCACCCGAAAATTCGGGCACGAGTGCGTGGGTACGTCCAGCCTACGCCGCAGAGTCGGCGGTAGTACGCTGTCTAGGTCAAATCCACAGTTAACTAAACTAGCTCATTCATAAATAGCATAGGCAAGATAATAAAGGGAAACAGATACTTAAGATTTCAAATGAAATAAGTGCAGCAACAGATTCAAATATTTAGTACAGAAATCAGAATGAAATCGGGGACAAACCCGATTACTAAGATAAAGAGCAAGAAAATAAAATAACTACTGCTATCTACTCTGCAGCAGGGGTCTCCTGGGTGGGATCTGGCTCCTCATAAGTGTCATTTGTTCCCTCATAGGGACCATAATATGTAGGGGCAAGGTCCTCATCATCGCCTAAATCAACGGATCCAGTCAGGAAAGGAGCAAAGTACACAATGCACAACAAGGTTAAACTGAATATTTATGACAAGTAAAATTGAGTATCATATTGGAAAAGTTGCATAAAAGAACATCAATATCTCAGAGTCAATGCTATAAACAGGAATATGAGAAAGCAGGAATAAATAAGACAGAAAATAAAACTACAACAGTCAGCAAGAACTATAACAATACCAGAACTATCTGTGTGAACTCGTATTTGTTTTAGAATACATAGTTGGCATGTAGGGGTTTATAAGGCTAATCCGGCCGTCATAAACTGCTATTAAACAGGAATAATCGAGATCCGGCTGAGGGTACAGTCGTGTACCAACAGCTATTAAACATGGCAGGGGAAAGGGTAAACTACATGCCTTCTAGTATTCTCCCACCCGACATGAAAAACAAGACATGAACTCCAATATTCAAGACATGAAATCCAGTATTCCTAACACTAGGTGTAATCATCAAGGGTACTAGTAAAGCAGGAAATTAATTATCACAATATAAAGTTTTAACTTGAAGTGCAGGTACTTGCCTGTTGTTTGGATCCAATTAATTGTACTCGGGGAAATTTTTTAGAGATGAGCCCAAAAGCTGAAATAGACATTACCATCATGCTCAGAAGATGTCAAATAGCTAGAAACGCCTGTCCTTGGGTCCAAATTGGAGACAAGGGCAAAAATGGCAGTTTCGGGTCAAAACGGGGTCCGCCGGAAGGCAGAGGCGGAGGGAAGAGGAGAGGGGAGGAGATGGTGGCGCTGGCGAGGAGGTCGACGGGGAGTGGCGTCGCCGGCGGAGCTGGGAGGCGGCGGAACGGTGGCGAGTGGTGGCCGGAGTTAGGGTGGAAGTGAGGGAGGAAGAAGAAGAAGAGGGCTTTTATAGGAGGGAGGAAGCCGGCCAAGGCGGAGGGGAGGGGGATCGTGGCGTGGCCGGCCGCGGAGGACGCGGGGAGGTCGTGGCGCGGCGGGTGCCGCGTGGCCGTCCGGGGCGGCGAAAAATTCGGCAGCCGGGTCGTGGGGGAAGGGGGTGAGGTAGCGGGTCGGAGGCGGACGGGTCGGGTTCGGGCAGACCCGACCCGACCCGACCCGGTTGGAATGGGTTGGGCTGGCTGCTGGGCCGGTCCACTTGGCCGGGCCGGCCCAAGGAAAAAATAAAATATAAAAATAATTAATAATAAATATAATTATTAAAAAAATAGTTAATTAAATAATTAATTAATTAAAAGGTTTTTAGGCATTTAAAAATAGGTCTGAGGCCCAAAAAAATCCAGAAAAATTATCCTAAGTCCAGTTTTTTATTTTACACCCAAAAATATTATTTTTATGATATTTTAATATTATTTATTAACCATTAAAATTTATTTAATAATTAAAACCTTGATTTTAATTACAGAAAATTCCCAGGAAATTTCAGAAAATTGGGAAAATCCAAGTTTTAATAATTTTGAAAATTCAGGGGATTTACATCTGTTGTCAAGTGTACATCACCGATGCCTATAACTACAACTATCGCCTTGTTGCCCATCTTCACACGTCCAAACCTGCCACCGCGGTATAACGTAAAGATTCTCCTATATGGAGTGGTGTGATACGACGCCCCCGTGTATATGACCCAGTCGTCATTATGACACATGCAACAAGGTTCCTCTGCGTCGGTTGCTGAGATGATGGGATCTCCCATAGCCGTGAGATCCTCCTTATCATCCTTGTCTTTGGCCTTCTCAGTTTTGAGCTTCATGCAGTTCCTCTTGATATGACCCCTTTCACCACAGTGATAGCAGTCCTCCTTGCGGTCCACAGTCGCAACATCCCGAGAACTCCCTCATGTCCTCGCTTGTGACTTGGGTCTTCCCTTCCCGTAGGAAACCACCAAAGCGGACTCATGTGACGATTCCACTTGCTTACGTCGGATCTCCTCGTTCAACAAGCTGCTTTTGACTACCTCCATCGTGACAACTCCATTAGGAGCGGAGTTGCTCACCGACACCATCAACGTCTCCCAGCTTTCTGGCAGAGAAATCAAAAGCAGAAGGGCCTGAAGCTCATCCTCAATCACCATCTTCATCGCAGACAGCTGATTGATGATGCCCTGAACCTCGTTCAAATGTTGTGCCACCGGTGCACCCTCCGTGTACTTCGAGTTGACGAGTTAGCGAATCAGAAATGTCTTGTTGCCAACCGTCTTCCTTTCATACAATGAATGAAGCTTCTCCCACAATGCTTTTGCAGAACTCTCCATGGACACGTGGTAAAATACCGAGTCGTCCAGCCATTTGCGGATGAATCCAACAGCCTTCCGATCCAGTCGTTTCCAGTCATCAGCACCTTTGTCCGTTGGATTTGTGTTGTCGCCCTCCAACGGATCATGCAAGTTCTTACACCAGAGTAGATCCTCCATCATTGGCTTCCAAATCGCCCAGTTCTCCCTTGTGAGGGTGATCATACTAGTGTTCATCTGCTCCGTAGACATAGTTGCACCTTCCCTCTCGAGAAGAACCCGCGCTCTGATATCACGTATTGGTAACACGTGCGCTCTGATACCACGTATTGAGAACACGTACAATCTGATACCATGTGTTGGTCGCGCAGCGGAAGAAGCGCTTTCCAACCCACCTGAGATGACTAAACAATCTATGAAACCCTTCGCCCTAATAAGTTCAACCCCCTCACCACACTCAAGAAGAAAAGCAGAAAATTACAATTGAAATCGCTCACCAACCCGTAACAATCTCCCTAACCGAAGTTGACGACTCCTCGATTAGATCTTGTCACGCCCTAGTACCAAAATACCGAGGGACTAGTCACGTGACAATGGCTAGCAATACACTCCGATGGGTAAACCCAATTTAATGGACCCGTTAGAGTGTACTTAAGCTGTAAAACAAATATAATGGTCTACGATACATGTCATAGTCTAATTCTAATCTCATCCACAGAAGTTAAACATAATTCAAATGTCAAACTAATCAAAGAGAAATATAATCCAACAAGTCTCAGTAAAATATCTCGGGGAACAACCCGATAATGAGTTTAGTACAGTAATCTAAGAGATAGGAAATAGAGTATCTAAAAAACAAAAATGACTGAGTATATAACAAAATACTCAGGATAAATCCTCTGACACCATCTCGTCCTCTGGTGCTGGTACTGCTCCAGTGTCTACTCATGTCCCGTATACCTCGGGGTAGATCTCCTCTGCTAAACCTGGGGACATAATCCGGATCCAGGTCCTCAGGGGACATAACAAGGTACAGGAATAACTCAAGCAAAATAAAATACAGTATATAAAAATATATCAACAGGACAGACTTTGTAACCAGCTATGTGATATGCAAATGAGAGCATCACTAGTACTCAGGCTGAGACTACTACAAGCTCTGTGTCGGGGAGCCTGTAGCAGTAATATCACGTAGTGGGCCAAGCTTTGATATAGAGGCTAAAGCACCATAATAATATATATATATGCAATTAGCCTGTAGCCTGTGTGTCTCTCCCCACCCAATGTAATCACACATCTCATGTCCACGACGTCTCATGTCCATAACACGCAAGATCATGACCTCTAACTATTACAGTGAGTCATAATGACATCTATGTATATGCAAGATATATGTCACGAATCCTGTAAGCCTATACAAAATCACTATGAATAACTATATAAAGATTCTGTCTCATGAATAGTGTCAAGTGTCCTATAGTATGACGTACTTGATAAATCAAGCACGAAAATATAGGATCGTGATAATAACTCTCTAAGTGACGTTACACGACTCCGCGTATGGCATCGACACCCGAATATTATTTGAACGCTAAGCAACGTCTCACGGTCCTAGGTTGAGCAGATACATCACAAAAATAAATCAAGTAAATAATATAAAAGCAATTACTGCAAGTTTGGCAAGGTACACTTGCCTGGGATTTAAACTCCTTCAATTGCTCCGGTAACAGCAAAATCTTCAGGTACTCCTCCGGATGCTGAAATAAATATTACCATCACTCTCAGAAGATATGAAATAGCTAGAATTGACTACCCATAAGTCCAATTTGGACACGGACAAAATTGACAGTTTCTGGTCAAAGGGAGGTCCACATATGGCCCACTTCGCACCGAAAAATATGTCAGAGACAAAGTTCTCCAAAATCGTCAAACTTAGTGTCTACGAGTCTAGAACGATGATACGAACCCAACGGAATATCCAGGACTAGATTTCCATGAGCCGATCACAAAATCGCCCTTCAAGTGGTGCCGTGGGGCCCACGAAAATGGGGTTTCGTCAACGTTCTCAGAATCGAACCAAACTTGGGCCACAGGACCAACGTAACAATACGAATCCAATGGCGCAAGTTTTGTTGAGAAATGACAAGCACACACTCAATTATGACGAGTGTCGGAACAGGCCCGATACGGGATATTTCGACGGATACGCGTTGATTTCAGTGTGCATGCACATCCAAATCAACTTTTGCAAAATTTCACACATTCGCATTGACGATACGTGCCTTTCAATGTAATTCGCACACGATGAAGTCTCCTCGATCAGCGGAACGCACCCAGTTTCGAAAAAAAATTAGGTTTTGAAAACCAAGTTTTTGGTCAACTTCACCCGCGAATAAAACACAACTTACAGCAAATTAAAATAAACTAATTACAGGGTTTAAAACTTGTTATGTTGTCTAATTTACTGTTCAAATAGAATTTAGAATTATTAAACATGTTGGGAGAAAAATGGCCATGAACATAGGGGTTCGGGACAGTTTTCAGAACTAGAAATTGGGTTATTTTTCCTATTTTTGCGTCGTGGTTTATGACCGACACAGGAGACGATATCCCAATCTAATTGCACAGGGTTCGAGAGGGTCACACAGCGAACACATCGTAATAGGCCGATCAAAAATCGATGCGACGAGGAGGAAGTAAAACTCACCGGAACAGGGGTCGGCCGCGGTGTGCTACGCGTGAACGGTGGCGGCGGCGGCGGCGGTGGCGTGTAACTACGGCTGCTGAGGTGGTGGTCGGAGTCGTGGTGGTCGTCGACGGTGAACGGTTGTGGAGAAGTCGGCGGGTCATCATCGTCTTCGTCGTCGTCGGGGTCGAGTGGCCGGAGGGGTGAAATCAGTGGTGATGGCGGTGGTTGTGATGGTGATGGTGGTGGTGGTGGTCGGGTTTATATAGGGGAGGGCGCGACGGAGGTTACGGGGAGGGGAGCCGAAGAGTCGGCCGGTCGGGGGAGTTTGAACTGAAGAGTCGCGGCGGTAGGTGAACGGTCGGCGGCGAGGAAGTCGGAGGGACGCGGGTTTTTCTAATTCTTCAGTTTACTGAAGAAATGATAGCGGGTCGGGTCAGGTCAGGTCGGGTTGGCAGGTAGGGTCGGGTCTGAATCCATTAGGGGTTGGGTTGGGTTGATTTAATTTGGTTTGGTTCGGTTCAATCTGGTTCAATCTGGTTTAGTCTGGTTTATTTAAAAACAATATTTTAGCTATCTAAAAATAGTTTTTTTTAGCCCAATAAATTCCAGAAAAATTACACTATATCCAATTATTAATTATACACTCAAAAATATAATTTTTATAATATTTTAATATTTAATTTAATTCACAAAAATATTAATCCTTGAAGAACATTTATTTTAAATAACTAAAAATCCTAAAAATTTATATTTAAATTTTAAAAATATGGGTGTTTACAGATCTCCTTCTTCCTTTTGTCTTGGATGGCAAAGTCCTAAGAGCAAAGCACGGGCTTTTTCTTAGATTTTCTGTGGACGAGCACCCAAAATCTCCAATTTGTGCTTCTACTTTGTACCTCCATCATTCTCCCTATTTATAGGATAAGAAACATATTTTAGGGTTAGAAAACCCTAAAAATAGCCAACCATAAGATACAACCGTCCACTAGCATCCAACGTCCAAATTATAACCTAAAAAATTCTAAAATTCGAGTAGTCGCCGGCGACATCGAACTCGGACTGACTTCGGTTTTGAGGTTCTGGAACATCACACCGAGTTCGATTCGAACTCGGCCAGGGATCGAGTTCGGACCGAACTCTGCCCCCTTCAGCAGACTTGATTCCCAACAACGTCCCCTCCCAACAAGAAAAAAGGAACAATTAACTTCCAATAATGCTAAAGTTTACTACCAAATGCTTACAACCTTCTTACAACTCTCTCACCCCTTGCCGTGTGGGCCACCCTCCGGTTCCACCTTTTTTCCAATGAACGACCGCCACGTGACGTTTCGGCCACGTGGCGGCGACCCGGACAGCCACCAGGTCCCACCTCTCCTCTCTCCTCCAATAGACGTCCATTACGTAAACGACACATGATCGCCATGTAGCGGTTGTAAGAGAGTTACAGGCATTTGGTTGTAATCCTAGTATAGCCCATTAAATTCAGCCTTCACGTTCATGTTCACCTGGACGGCCTCATATGCATGACCAACCATACACAGCAACAGCCACAGCCACAGGAGGAGATATCACTACTGCTTGCTTATAATATTATATCAATTTATTGTTTCCCTCTAAATTTCTTTCTTTCTTTCTAGTGTACGTACGTACGTCATTTTATTAACAAAGCACATGCTAGATAGAATTAATTAATGCACAAAGAAAGAAAGAAAGAAAGAAAGAAAAAAAAGGATAGGTTTGAGTGTGTTGTGGCCCCTGTTTTTTCGTATTAACTAATTTCTAATTGCTTTGCTTTGCTTTCAACACTTTCCTTTGTTTTCTCCCTTTGTTTTCTCCAGGATATATATATATATATATATATATATATATATATATATATATATATATATATATATATATATATATATATATATATATATATATAGATAGAGAGAGAGAGAGAGAGAGAGAGAGAGAGCGCAAGGCCTATAAATCCTCCCTCAGCCATTCCTACTCCAATGGCAATGGCATGGACCCCCTCCCATCCTTCCTCTCTCTTTCTTCTCCCCCCTTCTCTTTTTCTGTATCTTCTCCTTAAGAAGAAGAATTAGAAGAAGTGCTCCTGATTTCCTCTCTCTCTCTCCCTCTCTCTCAACAATATATTGTATCCATATTTTGCATTCATTCAGTAGCAAGCATGCATGCATCATGAAATGATGAGTTTGTTTGATATTGAGGGGAGTATGGATGTGCCTGGTTCCCTGTATGCCACACACATAGAGATCAATCAGTCAGTCAGTCAGTCAGCATCGATCGATCAAACCTAGCTAGCAGCAGCAGCAGCAGCAGCACGAGAGGGGAGGGGTTGGCCTATTGTGGGTGGCGTGCATGGAACCAAGCATATATACCTGCAGCTACCATACCCAACTCATCTTCATCTTCATCTTCATCTTCATCCTCATATGCATTTATTTCTACTTAATTTCTCCTCCTCTTCCTCTACCTCTACCTCTACCTCTACCTCTCCCTCTCCCTCTCCCTCTCCCTCTCCTTCTTTCTTTCTTCATTGTAGCCTATATTAACTAACAATTCCCAGCTAGCTAGCTCTTGCAGTTTTTCCCCATCTTATTTGCTCTAATGCTGACGTCTCTTGTTCGTCTTCCTAATATGGTATGCTTCCTTCTCCCTTTTTATATTCGTTAGTTGCTGTATTTACATATATATTTATAATATTTATTGATTCATGGATTTGCTTCCCGGCCATCAAACATATATGCATGCATCTTAACTGAACATATATGTTCTATATCTAATTTCCAGTAATCATCTTTTTTTGCATAAATTAATTATTAGATGGTGTTTTTTTTCATTATTTAATAAAACCATACAAGGTATGATAGAGGTAATTATACATAAATAATAGTCATGTTTGATTGTATCATTTTTATGATGCAATATATATATATATATATATATATATATATATATATATATATGAATGGTAAATTATATATAGTTGTAGATATAATCTATAGTACGTACATGTCTCAATTCCATACAATATATATTGACATCTTATGTATCCCATCATGCTAAATTTTCATATATGTATATATATACATATAGAGAGAGAAAGATATTTGATTTTCAAAGTATTTTCTTTCTTTCTTTCTTTCTTATCAACAGCTAGCTAGCTGCTGTAGAGGCCAGGATATTTTGGAAAGACGAATTGAATCGTCGAGATTCAAGGATTCCACATGGTACAGGAAACATTAGAATATTTGATGAATTGAATTTCTTTATTGGGAAATATTTTAGTGGATGCGCTAGCTGTACTTTGGAATAAGCATTAAGCATGCAGTAATCTTGTGAAAATAAACTTTTCATCTTTTTGGAAATTGTTTCATTCAAGCAATATGGTTAATTGGTATGTATGCACTAGTATATTTGTTGAGGCCTAGTGGCCATCTTTGATTGCTCTGGTCTCGCATACTCTAGTAGGACGGATTCACGGGATGTCCACGTCATTGGGTGGATAATTAGAATTGATGGAGGATGAAGAGCCAAGGGCCATGATTGCCTCTGCTACCATGTAAAAAAAATAAAGGGACTATGTTTTTGCCATTCAATGAGATGAGCTAGGACACTTGGTCAATATTTATAGAACTATAAAAGCATATATGAAAAGATATCATGAACTCTATCTGAAAATAAAAAATACATAAAATTATAATAGATGGATGGAAAAAAAAAAAACATAACTAATCTACTATTTAAATCTTTAACAATAGATACTGATTTTCTTTTACAAGTTTGGCAATATAAGAATTATATTTTTAGTTTCCTCTCTCGGAACATATAATTGCTCTTATTTATGGAAACTTTCAACTTTATAGTCAGTCCTTAGAGCATCTCCAGTAGGGACACTCCAAATCATACTCAGGGCCGGCCCTGGCCCAGGGCGTGATGGGCGACCGCCCAGGGCCCCATGGGCCAGAAGGGCCCAAAATTTTTTTTTTGTTTAAATATATAAATAATTTTGTACCGAAAATAGAACTAGTATTTACCATTGACCATTCTTATGAAAAAACAAATGTTGTGTAGTGGTTATTACATTATACTTGCACACAAGAGGTTCCTAGTTCAAATCTTGGTGGAGGCATATTTTTTATTTTACTTTTGTTTTATTTTTTTACATTATGTATGGGGCCTCATTTTGAAAGTTCGCCCCGGGCCCCTGTGAGCTCAGGACCGGCCCTGATCATACTCCAAATCACACTCCAAACTATTTTTGGAGTGTCACCTTGATATTTGCACACAATGGTACACTCCAAATTAACTTCTCCCTTTCCCTCCCTCTTTTCCCTCCCTATTTTTCCTCTTCATTTTCGTTTTCTTTTTCCTCCATATTTTCTCTCATTTTCATTCCCTTCATAACTATTAAAGCTTTTCCTCATTTTCCTTCAGAACCATTAACCAATACTGACGACAAAGATGTCTGGTAATTTTTTTCTCTCATTTTTGTTTGAATTTTTTTATCTCATTTTTTGAAATTTTGTATGGATCATTTTTCTCATTTTCGTTAAAAAAATCAAACAAAATGAGATAAAAAAATCCACAAACTAAATATGTGAAGAAGAAGAAGAGAAGAAGAAGAAGAAGGGGTTGGGAAGGAAATAATATGTGGAGAAGAAGGAAGAAGAAAAAAGGGTCTGGAAAAATTTCTCTCTAAAAAAAATAGAAGAGAAGAGAGAGCGGAAGGGGGAGAAAAATAAATGACAGGTTATTTTGGTGGACCCATCGATTACTATAGACCAGCTACGGGACTCTCCAAATTTGGAGTGTCTCTTGGCTTTCTACCATTTTTCAAGTGTGGACAAGAGTCCATTGTAGCTCTCAAGTGCTATAAAATTTGACAAAAGTCAAAATATAGCACTTGAAACTACTCCCACTGTGGATGCTCTTAAGAAAGTTGGGGGTGCAAAATTTTATGGGAATACACTTAAATATTTTAGAAATTTCTTTGATTAAGTTATGTCACTTCAAAGTTTTAAAAAGTATGTTTTCTTCTATAATTACATCCTTGTCCGTGAATTATGTTTTTTTTTACGGGCAAGAATAGAGCGTACATATTTGTCAATTTATTATAAGCTAAAGGTGTGTCTCAGGTCTAGATCTAAGATTCATCAAGGATGACTAGGCACTATGTGAAAAATAAATGGAGAACTATTCTTAACAGAAAAAAAATTCTAATAAAAAAATTAAATTAACCAAAATTAACACCAGCTAAGAAAAATCATTCAACTACAATATATTCCAATTGAAATAATACTCGGCTAAAATAGATAAAGTAAAGCTAAACAAACAAGCGTCTTTCGTCATCTTCACATTCAGAACGATCTTCTAACATTTCTAACTGCAAAATCATCAACATATCATTTATAATCAACACCTTCCACGAATTCACCTTCCAAGAACTCATTTTCAATGAAAATTAGAGCTAGGCCATTTTATCTTTCTTGTGACATGGTTGATCACATTTACGATTTCAATACATTAGAAAAACTCATTTCTGTAGATACAACAATCATTGTTATGTCAATAGAATTCTATAGGCAATGTTTGCAGTAAGAAAAGAATTAAATTTCTTCACGAAATTTAATATCTCAAGTACTTGATGTATTTTGGTAGAAGATCTCTCAAAGTTTCTAGGTCCTCAAACAATTCATTTTCATCAATATCAAAGAAATCGTCATATCTCAAAGTTCTTTCTAAACGACCACAACAAGCTTTCAAACCATCTTTGACTAATAAATTCAACTTTTTTGAACTGGACAAAAAACAAAATATATTCTATATTTTTCAGACCTTCTCTTGAGTGATTCAATAACATGATATACTATATACAAGAAGTAATTGATTCTGAATGATTATTCAAGTGACTCAACAACAAATTCAGAGGTCTAACTTGCATCTTCATCGAAATTTTCTTTTTTAGGTTCTCTTTTCACGAAACACTGATCCATCTCCATAGTACCTGCAATTTCCTTACCAGTAAATTTGGCCTTCTCATATCCAAATTCTCTATACTTTTTAAGCCACACAAGCAACTTTTGTACTTTAGCTATAGAAGTATCAAGTGACATGCCTTCAGAAATTGTTACTCTTTGCTAACTTATTCACATTTGATAGTATGTTATGACAAATAGTCATGGACAAGAAGAACTCAAAATCTGCAAGTTTAGTAATTGCTAAAGAGTTTGCCATACTTCTTACTATAGGGTTAGTGTACTCAACAACTTCTAATTAAAGTAAAGCCCATCTTATATCCAGAGCTTGAGTTTTTATTGCCTGCACATATTCAATGCGACTTTTGCAAGATGTGACCCATAGTGATTTCAAATTTAAACTATGGATGTTGTCTTTCAAAATCTGTCATCTGTAGAATTTGAAAACATTGTATAAATGTTGTGTAACACTAAAAAGAACACATGCTTTATGAGATAATTTTGAAATATCACAAAGTATCAAGTTCAAACTATAGCAGCCACAAGAGATGTACAATGGTCTATAGGATTTATGGCCAACATCTTTTTCAGTACTTCTAGGTGTTTCCTTTTCATATTAGAACCATTATCATATCCTCGCCCTCTTACATTATATCATGATCAAGACTTATTAAGGCCTTATGGAACTCATCTAAATGTTCTTATCCTGTAGTATCACACACAATCAGAAACTATATAAAGTACTCTTCAACTTTGATTGAAAACACAAAGACATCAACATATCTGAATATCAGAGACATTAGTTCTTGGTGACTAAAATCAGGGGTGCAATCAAGAATGACAAAGAAGAATTTAGATTCTTCTTTTTATGATTGCACCTTTAATTTCAGAAGCTGGCTAAAAGAAGTATCATCTTTTTCCGGATGTCCTTACTAAGATAATAGTAATGAATCTAAGTATCAAGAACTCATCGAACATGCTCCTTCATTGCCTCATTACATGGTGTAATCAATTCAATGAGACCCAAAAAAATTTGATACTTTTCTAATAGAGGTTCTCATTAGATCTACGAAATGCATTCTAAGTGTTCAACAAGATATTTTATAATGGCAACTATTCTAAATGACACCTTCCTTCAATATTCCTGCTTGTCACACCCGATTCCAGATTTGTTATTTCTTGAATTTTTAGAATTTAATTTTTCCTGATAATGTATTCTTGTTGTTGAGAGAGACTACCCGAGACCAGTAGAATACCCACTGGCATTGTCATAGACCCGATTTAGGACCCGCATGTAGAATTGACACTTGGTTCGGTTCATTTGACTGAACCCATGACTAAACAATTTTTCTCCCCTCTTAGTATATATATGTATTTTCTCTCTCCTCACTCATTTTCTCATTCCACTCTTCTTGCTTCCTTCTTCCTCCTCTCCTTCAAGCTTCCTCTAGCCAAACCCTAGCCCTACGGAGAAGTTGTTGTGACTTGGACCGAGAGAGGTAGAGACTAGGAGCCACCCAAGACAAGTACATCTTGCTCAATGGTGAAGCCTTGATTTTCATATTTTTTTTATATATATATTGTTTTAAAAAATGTATTTGATGGAAAATATTTTCATTGAGTTGTTGATCATATTTAGTTATTGGAGTTTTGGATTTTGATGAGTATATTTGAGTAGATATGAATTTGAAGTTTAGAGTTTTCGTGAGTTCCATATATTTTTCGTAGTTTTGATCTACTAAAATATGGTATTTTAGAAGAAAAAAAATAGTTTTTTTGGTGGATGGAGCACTTTATTTTGAGCATTTTGGCTTTTGATTCACTTGATTTGGAGTTAAAATGAAGTTTTTATGGAGAAATTTTTTGTTGGATTTTTTTGTAGTTTCTGCCATGGTTGAACCTACTATTTGGAGAAGATGAAGTTTTCATGCGGCCAGTGACCTATGTTGCCGAGAATGCTACGCGGCACGAGAGGGTTATGCGGCCTGAGCTCCCTGCCGCATACTGACAACATGCGTCCATCTTGTTGGATGCATGACTGCTTATTTACACAGTGTTCTGGGAATTAGTCATTGAACTCCTTGTGTATTCACTCGCTGAACGAATGAAAATTTTGCTAAGTCCAGAGAACATCCATGTGGCCGAGAGACCTATGCGGCAAGCATTTCATGCGGCCACGAGCTGTTTCCTTTGGATGCATGACTCTGAACTGTTTGGCACATCTTTTATGATTCTTGTCTTTATCTCCCTGAAACTTTATGGCATGTCACATAAATCACTTTTAGTCACTTCTCTGACACGCATTAATGACCCATGACTCAGCACTTGCCCATAGGAGTGAGTCCATGCGGCCAGTGGGTGCATGCGGCCAGTGAATCCATGCGGCCAGTGGACGCATGCGGCCAGAAATTCTTGTGCGCATTTTGTGTTCCTTTTAATTATGCCCAATTAATAATTTATTTTAGTGATTATTGTTGTGTGCTTCCTTATATTGATACAAGTTTATGTTACTAGACAAGTTTTGCATATAGTGCACGAGACAAGTTTATGTACAAGTTCACAATCCTCACGACACCGTGAAAATATTTGTGTATGAAAAATCTATTGCATTTGGCATCGGACATCGAGTGTGAGTATTGCCCAATGTATCACGTGTCGCGAATACGATATCTCGTGAAAAGCTCGTACTCGTGACTCGTCATTCTAGGGAGTTCTCAAGTGTCCATGACTCGAGAACTTGAAATAATTTAGTAATGATTAAACAAGATAAGATTTACCTAGATCATTGGGAGGGAAGAATATTGTGCTACTGGCTACCCCGATATCTAAGGGACCCATGCAGCATGGACCAACCCTGCTAGGCAAAGGCTCCATGACTGACCACGTTTACGCGTGCTGCGGTACTTACGAGACAACTTTATATACAAGTTTATGCTTATAAAGCAAGTTTATGATCACAAGTTTATGTTTACAAGTTCAATTTCTGTTTATGACAAAGTAACAAGTTACGTTGTAGTGATGTTCACTACCAAAATATGATGAAATAGCGACATTTTTAGCGACGTCATCATAAAACATCGCTAATATTAAAGACTTGAGCGACTCCAAAAATAAACGTCGCTATACGTCATTGTTGGCGATACATAACGACGTTTAGCGACTGTACTTCAATTTTTTAAAAGAATAGTCGCTATAAGCTTCTTTAAGGTCGCTAAACGTCGCTGAATTTTTTGATTTAGCGACGTATTTACCGACGTTACTTTTTTTTATTTATAGCGATATTTTTAGCGACGTCACTAACGTCGCATACTTTTAATTAGCGACGTTTAGCAACGTCTATTTATGACGTCGCTAATTTTTTTAATTAGCGATATTTAGCGACGTCTATTGATGACGTCGCTAAAAAATTTAATATAGGATTCTTGATTTTATTTTTTCCCATTTTGTCGAATCTTCCCCAAAATTTCAAACCCCCCATCTCCCCCCCCATTCCGTCAAATCCTCCCCAAAATTTCAAACCCCCCTATACCCCCCCCCATTCGGCGAAGTACCCCCCCCCCCCCCTCCGGCATCCTCCTCCTCCCCCCATCCCTACCCCGTCCCCCACCGGCTCCCCCACAACCCCCCTACTCCGTCTCCCCACCCCCCGAGTGCCCCCCTCCAGCGTGACTCATCCCCTCCGACGACCTCGGGCTTCTCCTCCTCCTCCTCTATGTAAACCCTAACCCTATCTCTCTCTCAAACACACAGATGCAGACATGATATGACACTGACACAGACATGACACACACACACTGACACATACACGACACCCATACTGTCACAGACAAACTCTGACACAGACACGACACACACACACTAACACAGACACGACACACATAGAATAACACAGACATGACACACTATCACTGACACACACACTGAGATAGATACGATACACACACACTGACACAGACACGACACGATATATATCCATGTAATTAATTAATTGACCATATTAACACACATTTTTGTTGTAAAATAGTATTGTATGTGTGTATTTAACTTAATTGATAAAGGATAGGTGTGACCATCCTAAATAGGGTTTTTATATATGTATCAGGGAATCAAGTCTGAGATTTTACTTATGCATTAATATAGTGTGCGGAATAAATTCATAGAGGGTGTAAACCCTAACCCTAACCCTATCTCTCTCTCTCTCTCTCTCTCTCTCTCTCTTTCTCTCTCTCTCTCTCTCTCACACACACACACACACACATAGATACGGACACGATATCTCGGTGCTGCGGATACTAACCCTATCCTAATCCTAACTCGGACACACACACACACATGTGGACACTAACACTAACCGGCAGGCGAACGATGCGACGCTCATCGCACGATTTGATATGCTCGAGCGCAGCATCATGGAGCTCAAAGATATGACGGCTGATCTTATAGCGTCAATAGATCACAGCGTGACGGACCTGCAAGCATCACAGCTGTCCATGGGCGAGAGGCTGATGATGATGCAGGATTCAATGGTTCATAGCAGTATGAGGCTGTTTTCTACTATGGATTCATACAACCATCAACTAGCAGAGTTAGAGCAGATACGTCCTCCTGGTGCGCCTTCATCGACACAGACTCCACCGACGTCACTGCCTTCTCCATCGACATCGGTATTGATTTTACGGGAGCAGTATAATTTGTTCTTATCTCTGATGCGCGTCGGTGATCATCCTCCTTCAGATCCGCAATAGTCCTAGTTAGGGTAGTTTGCTGGTTGTTTGTGTTTTGACCTATGATATTTGGTCATTTATGAATATTCTTTATTTTTGAGGCTTTCAGACTTTATTTTTTGCACTCAGATGTGTGGATATTTATTGTATTCTTTACAACAAGATTTTTTCCAGACTCGGTTTGTAATCCCAATGTTTCATTTTCTTCAAATTTTACTATATTATTCATATTAAATGTATGTTAATTTACCGGTGTTGAGTGTTCAATCGAAGGGGTCGACGAACCCAGAAAATTCAACGGTGGGTTGCTCCAGATCTATTTATATAAATTGTTAATTCATAAACTGCAGGAAGATTGGTTTGGAAACCATTCAATATCCATTTTTTTATTTTTTTCACTGAAACTTTAGCGACGTTTAGTGACGGTTATATACGTCGCTAAATACGTCGCTGATTGTCACTAATTATGTCGCTAAATACGTCCATAAGTGCGTCGCTGAACGTTGCTAAATACGTCGCTGAATGTCGCTAAATTGCCGACATGGTGGTATTTGCCAGGTCAATATAACGTCGCTAAATGTGTTAAAAAATGTCGCTAAATAAAAAAAATAGCGACATATAGCGACACACTATACGTCGCTAATTTAGCGACGTTGTGTCGCTAAACGTCGCTAATATAGCGACACAGATACGTCGCTATAGCGACTAGCTTAAAGGCGACTTCATTGAAACGTCGTTTTGCGATATTTTTCTGGTCAACGACTAGCTTAAAGGTGACTTCATTGAAATATCGCTAATTACGTCGCTAAATATTGTTAGCGACATTTTTATGACATTTAGCGACGTTTCTAGACTTCGCTAATTTGACTTATTCTGGTAGTGGTTGAATGTGCATTTAAGTTTACTCGACAAGCGTACCTTTGGCCATCCGGGTTAACTGTAGTACCGGTGGTAGCAATATTTTTAAAATATGTATTTAGTAATTAAGGTCTGTGACAGCCCTAGCTAGTTAACTGTAGCAAACCGTAGAGTTGTTTGGTCGTGCAATGAATGTTGTCACTTTCATTTATAGCTCGCTCTTCTAGTTTTATTTCTCTCGGCGCATGGTTAGAGTGCAAAGTTCTGCTCGGGTGAAGGACTACAACCCCGGTCCTTGTTTGGTTTAAGGATTGTTGTCCCGATCCAGAGTAGATTCTATGCCCTCTTGTCGTTCGTCACCTTACTTTCCTTTATAGTACTTATTATCAGTTCTTCCAGTTTTATTCTTGAGACAAGTACATTGGTACCGTACAGGTCTCGATCCGTATTTATTTGTATATCTCTTTTCTGTTGTATGTTGTGATGTGTTTGGTCTATCACCTTGAGCTCCTTTGTGGTTCTTGTTGTTTGGGGTTCTGACCCCACTGGTTTTGTATGGCCAATTATCCCAAGGAGAACCAGGATCCGTCGCGCTTCCAGTAAGATGGCTCGCACTCGTAGGACTGCGGCCGAAGCTCGCGAGTAAGATTCCTTCCTCCACCCCTCGTTGTGTTATTTTATTTTGTGGTATTTTAGTAAGAGGCAGTGTTAGCCCCTTATTTTGAGATCACTTCTATGACTTCGGTCAACATAATGTATATATTAGACCATGGCTGGTATATTTGATCATGTATAATTATACTCTGCTAGTGCAATATTTCGTATTCACTAGCTTCATGATCATATGTGTGGTATGTGATTTGGGACACATTTTTACTTTCATATATGATATACTCTTGTACTTGTGTTTATGGATTGAGATACTAGGATTTGTTGGCCTTAGGACCGATGTCATAGCATGCTAGAGTCAACCCATTTATCTTCTAGACAATCTTAGCAAATTACGGTTTACTTCGGTATTCTGCAAGGTGTGGTTAGCCATGTCAGCCCTCGTATTTATCCAGTATTCTGGGAGCGAAGCGTGACACTTCTCTTCTAGTCAATTATTTTATTTTTCTCCAATCTGATCCGGAGCTCAATCCAAGTGCCCATGTTAGCTATGTATTCACGGCTTTTCTCATGATCTCTATGCTTTGCAGTATGATATCCCAATCTTTGAGGCCCCAATTTCCTAGATAAGAGTTCATGGGACCTTTCTTAAACAAGAAACATGATAATTTTTCAAGCTCTTTTGAATAACCAATCTCTATCATGCGTCTGACCATTCAGCAAAAATCGAGTATAATGCCTTGAAGAGAAATGACTATTGTGTTTATCCTTAGAGCTGATCGGTATGCTCAAATATCTTGAAGGACATTTTTTTGCCAACAAATCTTTCATTCTAGTCACAAATCCTTGGATCATAAATGTTCAATTAAATGAACTGACTTGGTTTTTCATTAAATAAAATATTCTTTGTGCCCTCAGACCTACATCTTGCATAGCCACTATTTTCTATATCTCTAGGGGGCTCAAAATCATCAACATCTTCTTGAACTACATGGTCATTATCATTCAGTTCCCTATCACTTTGTTATTTAGCACTACCAAAATATGTGTTATTAGCAACGTCTTTTAGCGAAGCAAGTTATTGAAGTCGCTAATTTTTGTAATATTAGCGACTTCAATAAAAAAGTGTCGCTCAACGTCGCTAGTTGCGACGTTTAGCAACTTTCAGCAACAATAATTTTTATTGTAAAAAATATACGTCGGTACAGGTCGCTGGATTTATCGGTGTTTAACAATCTGCTTATGTGTGACATTCCACCGTAAGGGTCTATTTTTATAAACTGTGAATATATTTGTATAAACTGCAGGCTGAATAATGTTATATAAACTATTATGTAACAATCTGTATTTTTTTTCTTTACAACAATTTAGCGACGTTTAGCGACGTATAAATACGTAGTTATAGGTATCAAAACATCGCTACACCTGTACCACGACGTCGTAAATATGTCGCTAAACGTCACTAATATGTTGACTTGGCAATATCTTCCATGTCATCAAGATGTAACTAAATACGTTGCTAAACGTCGCTACATTCACAAATATTAGCGACTATCTGCGTTGTTAAACGTCGCTAAGTGAGTAATGTTAGCGACGTTTTGTGTCACAGTAAACATCACTAAGTATAGAAATATGAGCGACATTTTGCGACCAAGTTTGTTTCGCTCTTATACCGACGTTGCAACGCAGAACGTCGCTAATTAATTGGAGAAAAAGTGGCGACGTTCATACGTTGCTAGTTGCGACGTATAACGATGTATTTCTTGTCAGCGACTAGCTAGATCACGAAATTTATAAAATGTCGCTAATAACATCGCTAATACATTTTAGCGACGTAAATTTATAATTTAGCGACATTTTTTGGTGTCGCTAATCCCACAATTTTTAGTAGTGTAGTAACATCATCTTCAACAACTTGTGGCTCTTTAATTATGTAGTTAGCACGTGCCCCTTTTTGAGATTGAGTCAATTTTGTTCAACCCTCTTTTTCTTAAGGCATTTTTATTCCCAGAGAGAGACTTTATCTTCCTATGCCTAGGAGACATGTTTATAATCTATTACAGAAAAGAAAAACTTAGAGTTATAACTTGAATTTGGAGGCAAGAAGTATTACCCGATCCTTTGTCCTCTGCTACAACACAATTACACAACTATGGGAAATGCTAAGAAATCAACTTGCCTACAATAAAATTAAGACATATAATGGAACAATAAATTGTATCAATTAGAAAAAGTGTGCAACTTTCAATAAGCTAAAGAAGGAGATTTGGGAGAGAGAGAGCAATTGATTTGAGGGAGATCGTTAGAGAAGTTTTATATCTTTGGTGTTGACAATTTCGTCACTAACCTTGCATGCTATTGTCTCCACATAATCTATCTCGGTCAGTGAAGTGTGTTTGGACTACAAAGAATCTGATTCTCATTCACATTCACTCACTGACACTACACACATGCAACAAAAAAAGACAATAGAAATATACAAGAGAAAGTATAGCAAACCTGTTGGCTAGAAGCAGCGGGTTGTAACCTTCAGGAGGCAAGGACAGTGAACACAATGTATTTGAAGAATGTTTTATTTCTTTCTTGATGATAATGAAACACACAAGTACATTCATATTTATATAGCCACTATGGTAACAACTCAACCCTAAAACTAAGCTAACAAAACTCTATTAAAGTGGATCTTAGATTTGACAAGATCTATTCCTACAAAGAAGTGGTCAAATCTAGATTATTAACTAATATTCTCCTCCTTAATCTAGGTTTGATCAAGGTTGATAACTCCAAGCACCTGCTGCATCTCAGCGAATTTTACTTTGGCGAGAGCCTTCGTGAGAATGTCGACACGTTGCTTTTCAGTGCTCACGAACTCCACCTTTATCTGCCCTCTTTCAACACACTCGCGAATGAAATAAAAGCGAGTATCAATGTGCTTACTGCGCCCATGAAACACTGAATTCTTCATCAGCGCAATTGCAGACTTGTTGTCGACATAGAGCGTGACTGGCTTAGGTTCGCGGCCAGTCACTTCACTGACTAGATTCCTTAGCCACAAAGCTTGACACACTGCAGTCGTTGCCGCCATGAACTCAGCTTCACAGGAGGACAACGCGACAGTTTTCTGCTTCTGAGACGCCCAAGTGATCAGGTTCTTATTGAGGTAGAACGCCATTTCGCTGGTGCTCCTCCTGTCGTCGACATCTCCGGCTAAGTTGCTGTCGGTGAATCCGTGCAGTTCATCTTCACCATGTCCTCTTTCATACATGAGTCCATACTCAAGTGTTCCCTTCACATATCTGAGGATCTGTTTCACAGCCTGGTTATGCATGGTTGTTGGCTTCTCCATGTACCTACTCACCATTTCGACAACATAACAAATATCCGGGCGAGTATGAGTTAAGTACCTGAGACAGCCAATGATTCTCCTATATTATGTCGGATCGACTAGTGTTCCTTCAAGGTTCTTACTGAGTTGCAGTTTAGCTTCCATGGGATACCTGGTTGGATTGCAATCTCCTATTCCAAACTGCTGCAAAACTCTCTTCGCATATGTTGATTGCTTCAGTGTAATACGATCACCCTGTTGATCTACCTCTATACCAAGGTAGTAAGAGAGTAACCCAAGATCACTCATCTCATATTTCTGCATCATCTGCTGCTTGTAAACCTTTACTGAAGTTGCTCTTTTGCCTGTGACGATTAAGTCATCAACGTACACTCTGACAATGAGTGCACCCTCTCTATTGCTCCTCGTGTACACATCATGCTCTTGAGTGCATCTGATGAATCCCAGCTTCTTTAAGCAGCTGTCCAGGCATGTATTCCAGGCCCTCGGTGCTTATCGCAAGCAATAGAGAGCCTTGGACAGCCTGTACACCTTGTGCTCCTGGTTCTTGACGACGAAGCCTTCAGGTTGAGCTACATATACCTCCTCTTTGAGGTCACCATTCAGAAACGCAGATTTAACGTCCAAATGGTGAACCTCCCATCCGTGCTGGGCTACGAGGGTAATGATCAAGCGAATTGTGTCGAGTCTGGCAACTGGAGCAAACACTTCATCAAAATCAACTCCATGTTGCTGGACGTAGCCCTTTGCCACAAGTCTAGCTTTGTGCTTGAGGATCTTGCCTTTACTGTCTCTCTTCACCTTGTATACCCATTTTAAACCGATGGATTTGTGCCCAGATGGTAACTCAGTAAGCACCCAAGTCCCATTCTTCTCGATGGCTTCAAACTCCTTCTTCATAGCTTCCCGCCATTCATGTTCGAGTGTAGCATCTTGAAAATTTGCCGGTTCTTCAGCCGACAAAAACAACATCTCTGGATCAAGAAAGGTCTCCTCGGTTTCAGCATATACGTCAACAATTGGGCGGTATCTCCTTGGCTCATTCGAGTCTGCCGTTGGTGTGGGTGAGCCGCTCGAAGTTGAGGCCGCATCTTGTGGTGTAGTAGGCTCCCTTGATGCCATTGCCGCTCTGTGCGTCATAGGTGTTGCCGCATCTCCTGTGCCCTCCGGCGTGTGCATAGTCGCGCCCACTGCTCTCTGTGGAGTGATCACTGTCTCGACAACAGGATCTTCGATTGAGAGTTCTACCCAACCTTGTGGTTCGATACCATCACCATTGTTCCAATCCCATCTCTTTTCTTCCTCGAATCATAACATCCCTGCTCACATGGATCTGGCTACGTTGAGGATTATAGAGACGGTGTGCTTTACAGCCCTTTTCCACGCCAAGGTACACCAATGGCGTGCTTCAGTCATCAAGTTTCTTATGATGAGGACCGGCAGTCTTCATGTATGCGACGCATCCAAACATCCTTAAGTGTTCGAGGTTAGGTTTCTTACCAGTCCAGGCTTCATACGGCGTGAGCGCACTGAGTGCTTTAGTTGGCAACCGGTTGAGCAGGTACACAGCATGTTTGACCGCCTCGCCCCACATACTTCCAGGAACATGCATGCTCTTGAGCAAGCTCCTTGTTGTAGCCATCACGGTACGATTTCGACGCTCTACTACGCCATTTTGTTGTGGTGTATATGGTGCGGTGAGGTGTCGTTGTATGCCTTCGCCTTCACAGAAGCTTGTGGATTCCTTAGACAGGAACTCACCTCCTCGATCAGTTCTTAGAGTCTTCATCTTGCTGTCACATTCATTCTCTACAAGAGACTTAAATTTCTTGAAAGCATTAAAGGCATCACTCTTTTCTTTAAGCATATACACCCACATCATGCGACTGAAGTCATCAACAAGTAGAAGAAAGTACTTGTTACCAGCAAGTGTAGCGGGTGTAATCGGGCCGCAAATGTCAGCGTGCACAAGTTGCATTGGCCTCTCATCTCTGAAGCTTGCCTGCAGAGGGAACGGTAGTCGTGCTTGTTTGGCGATGAGGCACCCTTCACAGAGCTGGTTTGGATGAGAAATCTTTGGCAGTCCGGTGACCATTCCCTTCTCTGCCATCATCTTGAGCGCGAAAAAATTCATGTGCCCGAGCCTTGCATGCCACAACCAGGCTGGGTCTTGTACTTTGGCCATTAGACATATCGGCCTGCAAGATTCGAGAGCTATCTTGTACAGGCGGTTAGGTGATCTCCTCACCTTCATCAGCAGAATGTCGTTCCTGTCGTACACCCTCAAGTAGGAACCGATAATCTCCACCTTGCTTCCATCTTCTGTTAATTGACCAAGGCGCAATATATTACTTCTTAAACTTGGAATGAAGTATACCTCCGATAGAAGACGTTGTTCACCATCCTTGCATTGGAACATGATTGATCCCCTGCCCTCAATCTGCACGGTTGAGACGTCACCGAACTTGACACGGCCGGTGATGTCCTGATCAAGGTCCTTGAACTTTCCTCGGTGGCCTGTCATGTGGTTGCTTGCGCCGTTGTTGAGGTACCACACATCGGTGTCGTCCTGCGCTTCTCCAGCACTCCGCAAGTCTGGTACTATCTTCTCTTTATTGAGTATGACGAGGTCAGGCGTCTCCTCCTGAGTCTCTCCCAGCAGCAATGCGGCCTCCTCGTCTTGTGCTCGTGCGAGATTCGCCTCCTTATCACGACGTTTGTTGCGACACTCCGACGCATAGTGCCCATAGTTTTCACAATTGAAGCACTTGATTTTTGATTTGTCACGGTTGGAGCTTGAACCGCGAGTCCCCTCACCCTCCTGGTGTTGCACTATTTGGCCGCCACGACCACCCCTGCCGCGCCAGCGGCCACGTCCACGGGGCTTGCCACGGCCCAGGTCGTCGCTAAAGTGCCCATTTTTGCTCGACGATAAATCAGTGCTACCTTTCTTCAATCGCACCTGCCACTCAGCGTGAGTAAGCAGGAGTTGTCCGCTGTTGCTCTCGCCTCAACCACGTATGCGTTCTTCGTACGCTTTGAGGCGGCCGATCACTTCCTGTCACGCCCCAGTCCTAAAATATCGAGGGACTGGATGCGCAGCAATGGCCAGCAGTACGCACCGATGGACAACCCAATTTAATGGATCCATCAGGGCGTACTTAAGCTGTAGTCTAACAATAAATAGAACCAATGATACCAGTCACATTCTATACTAATCTCATCCACAACAGATAATCACAGATCAAATGCCAGAATAATGCAAATAGAAATAACTAACAAATCTCAATAAAAGTGTCTCGGGGAACAATTCGAGAATATGTCTGATACATCAATGCAATAGACAGGAAATAAAGGAACTGAAAATAGGAACAGAAATAACTGACTATATAAAGCCAATGCTCAGGAGAAGTCCTCTGGCACGATCTCGTTCTCAGGTTCTGGTACAGCTCCTGGAAGTGCTCATGTACGGTGTATCTCTAGATGGATCTCTTCGGCTATACCTGGGAACATAATCCAGATCCAGGTCCTCAGGGGACATAGCAAGGTACAAAATAACTCATGCCAAAACAATAAAGAAGTGCAGCAATAAATAAACAATAGGGTAAACTATGTAACCAGCTAAGTGATATGCAATATGAGAGCATCACTAGAACTCAGGCTGAAACTACTACAAGCTCTGTGTCGGGGAGCCGGTAGCAGTGATATCATGTGGTTGTCTAGCTCGTAGTGAGACTAAGACGCCGGCATAATATAAACAACCTGTAGCCTGTGTGTCTCTCCCCACCCAATGAAATCATACGTCTCATGTCCACAACGTCTCATGTCCATGCCACGCAGGATCAAGTCTAATGCAGCAAGTCATAATAAGCTCTAAGCATATATGTAAAGGATATGTCATGAAACCTGTATCCTATACAGAATCACCATAAATGTCTCAGGAAGACTCTGTTTCATGAATAGTGTCAGGTGTCCTGGGTTATGATGTACTTGATAAGACAAGTACGAGAATACATAGGGTCTCGATATCCATCTCTATGTGACGTTACACAACTCCGCGTACGGGGTTGGCACCCGACTATTAATCGGACGATAAGTAAAGTCACTCGGTCCTGGGTTGAACAGTTAATCAAGTTTATATATGTTTATACAAAGAACTCAAGCAAGGTACTATAAAAGGAATCACTGCGAGTTGGCAAGGTACACTTGCCTACTGATGTATAAATAAGTCAAGAAAATAAGTAGCAAAGCTGCAGGGTTTGGCAAGGTACACTTGCCTGGTGTTCTGGCTCCAACTGTAGCTCTGACTTCAGCGGGATTTGCAGGCAGTACTCCGGTTGCTGAAATAAATATCACCATCAGATCCAGAAAATATCAAATAGTTAGAAACGTCTGTCCTTGAGTCCAATTTGGAGACAAGGGCAAAAATGACAATTTTGGGTCAAAGCGGGATCCACATGTGGCCCGCTTCGCACCGAAAAATATGTCAGGGACAAAGGTCTCTAAATTCGTCAAACTTAGTGTCAACAGGTCCAGAAAGATGATACGAACCCAACAGAACTTTCAGAATTGGATTCCGATGAGCCGGTCACAAAATCGCCCGTCGAGTGGAGCCTGTGGGGCCCACGACACTCGATTTTGTCAACGTTCTCAGAATCGAACCAAACTTGGGTCACAGGACCAGCGTATCGCTACGAGTCCGATGGCGCAAGTTTCGTTTCGATCCGACGTGTGTACACAAAGTTACGACGCGTTCCAGAACTAACGGATACAGGACGGTATCCGCGGATACGCGTTGATTCCGGTGTGCACGCACATCCAATTCAACTTCTGTGAAATCCCGCACGTCCGTATCGACGGCGCACACGTATCGGTGAAAACCGCACGCGACCAAGTCGTCCCGTTTGGCGGGGCATACTCAGTTCCGGGGTAAAACAGGACGTTGTTTTTTCTGTTTTTGGATCGCGGTTCGCGATCTCCACAGGACGCGATGCACCGAGCGGGTTGCACGGGCACCGAGAGGGTCACGCAGGGTTCGCGATGCAACAGACGGAATTGAAAACGGGGTAGCGAGGAGAGAGAAACAGGTACCTGAACAGGGCTCGAGAAACTATATTTTCTCGTGTCCGACACGACACGAAGTGTCCGTGTCCGAGTCAAATCCAACCCTAGGGTTAGGGTTAGGGATGCTGCCCGGAGCTGCGGCGGGGGAGGCCGGCCGGAGGGAGCTGGGGGGCAGCGCTGCACGGCGGGGGAGGCTCGGCCGGAGGCGGCGGCGCGCGAGAGGCGGCTAGGCGCTGAGCGGCGGAGGCGGGCCGGAGTTGGGGGGCTCGGGGTCGGCTCCGTCGGGGAAGAAGGAGGAGGAGGAGAAAGGAAGCTGGGCGGGAGGCGGCAGCGTCGGCGCAGGCAGCGGGCACGGCGGGGAGGCGGTGGTGCGGGCACGGCGGGGAGGTGGTCGGAGGGGGAGATCTGGCCCGTGGGGGAGACGTAGGGGGGTTTAAATAGGTGGAGGAGGGGGTCGGGGAGGCCGAGGGTGGCCGGGTGAGGCGGCGCCGAAGGCGGAGACGGGCCGAGGGGTGCGGGGACGTGCGGAGCGGGCGGCGCGGCGACGTGGCCGGCGAGGCGGCGGAAGAAGCGGGCAGCCGAGCGGTTCGTGCGGGGGGAGATCGGGTTGGGCTGACCCGGCCCGACCCGCTAGGGGCGGTCGGCCGGTCGGGTTCAGCCCGTTCAGCTGGGCCTGGTTCAGGCCGGTTCAGGCCGGTTTGAACCCGGTTCAGCTCGGTTCATTAATTTTTAATTTTTAAAAATAGTTTTTGGGCCTTTAAAAATGTTTTCGGGGTCCAATAAATTCCCAGAAAATTATCCTAAGTCCAGTATTTTATTTTACACCCAAAAATATTATTTTCATAATATTTTAATATATATTAAAAATATTTAATTTTATTTAATGCCAAAAATACCTTGTTTTTAATTAGCAAAAATTCCCGAAAATCCCAGAAAATTCTGAAAAAATCCAGTTTTAAAAATCTCGAAAAATCAGGGGGTTTACAATCTACCCCCCTTAAGAGGATTGCGTCCTCGCAATCAAAGAATAACCGGTCAGCAGAGATGACACGGTTACAAGTATCGTTCGAAACACATCACAAGATACTTAGGGAAATATCGTTCTCTAAGAATGAAAGTTGTGCACTTTCCAGAGTAAAGAAATTTAAAGCAAGAGAGCTACAACTTTTAAAAAAACCAGGTTATTATTAACAAGTTCCAAATTACTAGGTTGGGGCTGAGGTCACGAACCAATAGGCACGAGCTAAAACAATACTAGAAACGGTATCCACGAATCACTTACGCGCATTAGCTACTCTACGAGTCTGCGCGTTCTCCACGGTCATCGTGAGGGCTCTCGAGGCATGTTGTTGAGCTGATTTTCCTCCATCCACTAGTGTTACTTCATCTTCGTTGGTTACCATAGCATCTCGTGGTGATCTTGCAGGAATCTCGTCGTTCGCTCGTGAATCCATAACTCTGCAACCAAAATAAACAATAAGAGGCACACAGGAATCAAGGCAGGATGCAAGTCGAGAAATTAATTCGAAGTCGATATGGATATCAAGAACGTTTCAAGCAAGTGGATGAGATCCTAAAAACTTATTCTATTCTTATTGCAGGCCTGTTCGGTCCCTAAGTTGAAACCGAACAATTTAGTCGTAGACCTGTATGGGCCACCACAAAAACCATGTCACGCCCAAGTCCCAAAATATCGAGGAACTGGATGCGCGGTAATGGCCAGCAGTACGCACTGATGGACAACCCAAATTAATGGATCCATCAGGGCGTACTTAAGCTGTAGTCTAACAATAAATAGAACCAATGATACCAGTCACATTCTATACTAATCTCATCCATAACAGATAATCACAGATCAAATGCCAGAATAATGCAAATAGAAATAACTAAAAAATCTCAATAAAAGTGTCTCGGGGAACAATCCGAGAATATGTCTGATACATCAATGCAATAGACAGGAAATAAAGGAACTGGAAATAGAAACAGAAATAACTGACTATATAAAGCCAATGCTCAGGAGAAGTCCTCTGGCACGATCTCGTTCTCAGGTTCTGGTACAGCTCCTGAAAGTGCTCATGTACGGTGTATCTCTGGATGGATCTCTTCGGCTATACCTGGGGACATAATCCAGATCCAGGTCCTCAGGGGACATAGCAAGGTACAAAATAACTCATGCCAAAACAATAAAGCAGTGCAGCAATAAATAAACAATGGGGTAAACTATGTAACCAGCTAAGTGATATGTAATATGAGAGCATCACTAGAACTCAGGATGAAACTACTACAAGCTCTGTGTCGGGGAGCCGGTAGCAGTGATATCATGTGGTTGTCTAGCTCGTAGTGAGACTAAGACACCGGCATAATATAAACAACATGTAGCCTGTGTGTCTCTCTCCACCCAATGAAATCATACGTCTCATGTCCACAGCGTCTCATGTCCATGCCACGCAGGATCAAGTCTAATGCAGCAAGTCATAATAAGCTCTAAGCATATATGTAAAGGATATGTCATGAAACCTGTATCCTATACAGAATCACCATAAATGTCTCAGGAAGACTCTGTTTCATGAATAGTGTCAGGTGTCCTGGGTTATGATGTACTTGATAAGACAAGTACGAGAATACATAGGGTCTCGATATCCATCTCTATGTGACGTTACACAACTCCGCGTACGGGGTTGGCACCCGACTATTAATCGGACGATAAGTAAAGTCACTCGGTCCTGGGTTGAACAGTTAATCAAGTTTATATATGTTTATACAAAGAACTCAAGCAAGGTACTATAAAAGGAATCACTGCGAGTTGGCAAGGTACACTTGCCTACTGATGTATAAATAAGTCAAGAAAATAAGTAGCAAAGCTGCAGGGTTTGGCAAGGTACACTTGCCTGGTGTTCTGGCTCCAACTGTAGCTCTGACTTCAGCGGGATTTGCAGGCAGTACTCCGGTTGCTGAAATAAACATCACCATCAGATCCAAAAAATATCAAATAGCTAGAAATGCCTGTCCTTGAGTCCAATTTGGAGACAAGGGCAAAAATGACAAGTTGGGTCAAAGCGGGATCAACAGGAGGCCCGCTTCGCACCGAAAAATGTGTCAGGAACAAAGGTCTCCAAATTCGTCAAACTTAGAATCAACAGGTCCAGAACGATGATACGAACCCAACAGAACTTTCAGAATTGGATTCCGATGAGCCGGTCACAAAATCGCCCGTCGAGTGGAGCTTGTGGGGCCCACGACACGCGATTTTGTCAATGTTCTCAGAATCGAACCAAACTTGGATCACAGGACCAGCGTATCGCTACGAGTCTGATGGCGCAAGTTTTGTTTTGATCCGACGTGTGTACACAAAGTTACGATGAGTTCCAGAACTGACGGATACGGGACGGTGTCCGCGGATACGCGTTGATTCCGGTGTGCACGCACATCCAATTCAACTTCTGCAAAATCCTGCACGTCCGTATCGACGGCGCACACGTATCAGTGAAGACCGCACGCGACCAAGTCATCCCGTTTGGCGGGGCGTACTCAGTTCCGGGGTGAAACAGGACGTTGTTTTTCCTGTTTTTGGATCGCGGTTCGCGATCGCCACAGGACGCGATGCACCGAGCGGGTTGCACGGGCACCGAGAGGGTCATGCAGGGTTCACGATGCAACAGACGGAATCGAAAACGGGGTAGCGAGGAGAGAGAAATAGGTACCTGAACAGGGCTCGAGAAACTGCGTTTTCTCGTGTCCGACACGACACGAAGTGTCCGTGTCCGAGTCAAATCCAACCCTAGGGTTAGGGTTAGGGATGCTGGCCGTAGCTGCGGCGGGGGAGGCCGGCCGGAGGGAGCTGCGGGGCAGCGCTGCACGGCGGGGGAGGCTCGGCCGGAGGCGGCGGCGCGCGAGAGGCGGCGGCTAGGCGCTGAGCGGCGGAGGCGGGCCGGAGTTGGGGGCTCAGGGTCGGCTGCGTCGGGGAAGAAGGAGGAGGAGAAAGGAAGCTGGGCGGGAGGCGGCGTCGTCGGCGCTGGCAGCGGGCACGGCGGTGAGGCGGTGGCGCGGGCACGGTGGGGAGGTGGTCGGAGGGGGAGATCTGGCCGGTGGGGGAGACGTAGAGGGGTTTAAATAGGTGGAGGAGGGGGTCGGGGAGGCCGAGGGTGGCCGGAGGAGGCGGCGCCGAAGGCGGAGACGGGCCGAGGGGAGCGGGGACGTGCGGAGCGGGCGGCGCGGCGACGTGGCCGGCGAGGCGACGGAAGAAGCGGGCAGCCGAGCGGTTCGTGCGGGGGAAGAAACTAGGTAGCGGGTTCGGGCGGGTTCGGGTGCGGGTTGGGCTGACCTGGCCTGACCCGCTAGGGGCGGTCGGCCGGTCCGGTTCAGCTGGACCTGGTTCAGGCCGGTTCAGGCCGATTTGAACCCGGTTCAGCTCGATTCATTAATTTTTAATTTTTTAAAAATAGTTTTTGGGCCTTTAAAAATGTTTTCGGGGTCCAATAAATTCCCAGAAAATTACCCTAAGTCCAGTATTTTATTTTACACCCAAAAGTATTATTTTTATAATATTTTAATATATATTTAAAATATTTAATTTTATTTAATGCCAATAATACCTTGTTTTTAATTAGCAAAAATTCCCGAAAATTCTGAAAAAATCCAGTTTTAAAAATCTCGAAAAATCAGGGGGTTTACACTTCCTCGACCGGCATGGTCTCCATATCCACAAACTGTTCGATTGCAGCAACGACCTGTAGGTACTTGTCTGGGACGGAGACGAGCAGCTTATTGACGATGACAACGTCCTCAATCTTATCTCCCAATCCACGAATCTTGTTTGCGAGGGTCGTCAATTTCCCCGTAAATTCATCGATGGAATATGTCACGCCCCGACTCCGTGGAATCGATAGTCGTCCCCCGGGCGTGACCGTCGTGTGGGCCTAGGTTGCGCACCGCACAAGGCTAAGTATTTTATTTTCGCATAGCGAGCACATATTCAGAGTACGCAGATTAAATGAACACAGATTTGAAGCATGAAAAAGTTCTCTTTTTATTGATAATATGAACATCTATTACAAACTCCTTGAACTGAGTCATAAGGATTTGCCTCCATGGGCTTACAAAAGTGTTGACACAAAATAAGATAGCAGTCCTGTACATTACATCATTTACTACAACTCAAAATATAAGACCTCCGGTTGGAACGACGGCTTTGCCACGAAGCTGCATATTTGCTTGGTGGCTAGCTTCTTCTTCAAATGCTTCAAAAGGTGGCACGGTCAAGGCGTGCCTACAGCTGGACTGGATTGGGGGTTTGTCTCCTGCTCCTCGCTTGGTTCTCCTTAGCGCGGGGAACCTGTTTCAACGAGGGTCAGTACATCAAAACGTACTGGTGAAGGCAAGCTAACCCAACTATACCAATCAACACGTTGTTTTAATGAAGCATGCATATTTATTATGGTCTGTCTATCTTGCCTTAGTTCATTTTACAGCAAGCAATAGATATAGAAATCAATGAAATAACCTGCCACCGCTCGGTGACATTTACCTGTCTGTCTGAACCACCTGTATAATACTTACCCTGCCTTCCCTGCCAAGAAGACACAAGTTAGTTGCAACAGGTTTAAATATACGAGGGGATCACTGGCTTGATGCCATAATGGACGTTATAGTCTATGGGAAAGGATGGTATGCAACGAAGTAGTGGAGGCGCTGCATAATCCTGCCCGGGACATGAGACTATCATGAAGTTCCGTCCGGATCGGATCGGTGCCAGTGCCCCAGCAACCGTCCGCAGGAACCCGAAGGCCTTGTGCACAAGTTGTCCGTGATCAACGGCGTTTGTGTTAAGTTTACCATTTATGTAACTGAGGCAATGAAATCAGGAGATATGTAGCATTGTATGGTTTATTTTGCATAGTCTCCCTGATCAATTGTTGCATGGCAAAGAGTGTTCTACATATAGCATGTTTATAGAAGAAGTAAGAATTCTAACTTGTATTTATTCATATGATGAACAAATCAAACGAGCAAGCATGTAAGTAAGTAACCGTTCATAAGTTTCATTGACAAGCATGTTGAACCAAGTCTATTCCCTTATTATCTTGATATCTTTTAGTTATTACTTGGTATCGTTTGATCGGGGCAAGCACGAATACAAGATTCAGATGTGAAGACTAGTAAGAAGGGCTAGCTAATCGGGATGGTAGCCACTCACTTAGTAGTTGGAAGGAAGAAGGAAAGAAGTGCCTTAGGAGTCCGTTCGAGCGGCGCCTACTGCTGGATCACCTGCATTGCCATAAACAGCTGATCAATACCTCTTTCACTCTTTCCATTATCGGAATTGAAGTGCAGTTCGAAGAACGAAAACAATGAAATACATCGAAACCGTTCAAGAAATCTCAAGCAAATCCGAAAACCAACTCAAAGCACGAAAGCAACAAGCGACAGCGAAAACTAGGCAACAAAAGAATGCAGCAGAGAGGTCCCTCCTGACTCTGCCGCTAAGTCGATCCCGGGGGCACGGTCCACTGAATATGGGAATCGATTCTGAAGAAGCAAATCCATAAAGAGAATGGGTTCTTGTTTCAATCTATCCCGATCGAACGATACCGTCTTGTATTTCTTAGCCGCGCTCCCCGAATAGGGGGAACGGGACACCACATCCTACCCAACTAATTGGAAGTTTTGTCCCGAAACTTCAAGAATAGAACCTACCACTAGGAAATAATAAGGGGAACCTTTCCCTCATCTCTGATTCAAGCTCCCAAGTAGATTCTTCGACAGAGTGATTCTGCCAAAGCAAGCGCACTAGAGGAACCGAACGAGTCCGAAGCAGCTTTTCTTTCCTATCCAAAATTTGCACAGGCTGTTCAACATACGTCAAGTCAGGCTGAAGGTTCAGTTATTCCAGGTCTACCACGTGGCTTGGATCGTACACATATTTTCTAAGTTGAGAAACATGGAATATGTCATGTACGTCGGATAGGGATGGTGGTAGGGCAATCTGATAAGCAACTGAGGCAACCCGCTTTAGTATTTCGAACGGGCCGACAAATCTCGGACTTAGCTTTCCTTTTGCTCCGAACCTGCTGACTCCTCGCATGGGTGAAACCTTGAGGAATACCCGGTCGCCTACTAGGAACTCTAGCGGTCTTCGATGTATATCTGCGTAGCTCTTTTGACGGCTTTGAGCTACCTTTAATCTTTCCCGAATCAGTCAAACTTTCTGGACAGTCTGCTCCACAAGTTCAGGGCCAAGTATCTGCCGTTCACCAACTTCGTCCCAGCAGATCGGAGATCGACACTTCCGCCCGTATAACGCCTCATACGGCGCCATCTGTATGCTTGATTGATAACTATTGTTGTAAGAAAATTTGGCTAAAGGTAGATGAAGGTCCTAACTAGTCTTCAAGTCCAAGGCGCAGAGTCGCAGCATGTCTTCGAGGATCTGGTTGACACGTTGTTTGGCCGTCGGTCTGTGGATGGTAGGCGAAGCTGTACTTCAACTTCGTCCCCATTGCTGACTGCAGGCTTCCCCAGAAACGCGATATGAATCGACCATCTCGATCGGAGACTATGGATACGGGCACGCCATGGAGCCGAACAATTTCGTTGAGATATATCTGAGCCAGGCGATCGGCACTCCAAGTAGGTTTGATAGGCAAAAAGTAAGCTGACTTGGTGAGTCGATCGACGATAACCCAGACTACATCATGTCCCCGTTGCGTCCTTGGCAAGCCAACAATAAAATCCATTGTTATATAATCCAATTTCCACTCCGGAATAGCAAGGTTCTGAAGCTCTCCGCCTGGTTTCTGGTGTTCGGCCTTTACTCTCTGACAAGCCATGCAATGCGACACAAACTGCGCCACATCCCGTTTCAAGCCGTGCCACCAAAACGTTGTGCGAAGATCCCGATACATCTTTATGCTACCCGGATGAGAAGTATAACTTGCATAATGGGCCTCCGTGAGTATCTCTTTTCTGAGGGCCGCGTCGTTCGGAACGCACAGTCTTTCCTTCACTCGAAGCATCCCGTCCGTGCCTACCGCAAAGTCGGACGCCTTTCCTGCTAAGATAAGGGCATGAATCTTTTACAGAAATGGGTCATCCTTCTGAGCGGCCTTCACTTTATGTAACAAGTCGGGTTCGAGGCGCAGTTGTGCTACTTGCACCCACTTTTTGTATCTAATTTTCAGTGTAATGCCCAGTGATTCAAGATCTCGGCCCAGCCTATCATCAATAGCCAAACTCCCTACGAACACTCGACTCAGTGCGTCAGCTACTACGTTTCCCTTTCCAGGCGTATATCTGATCATGAGATCGAAGTCGCTTAGGAGTTCAAGCCATCGCTGCTGCCGAAGATTCAAATCCTTTTGAGTGTACAAGTATTTCAAGCTCTTATGGTCCGTGTAGATTTTACACGGCACGCCATAAAGGTAGTGGCGCCACAGCTTCAGCGCAAACACTACTGCAGCCAATTCCAAATCATGAGTCGGATAGTTCTTCTCGTGAGACTTTAACTGCCTCGACGCGAAGGCTATCACCTTATCCCTCTGCATCAGAACACATCCCAGTCCTTTACCTGATGCATCACTATATATTTTAAAATTATCCGGTCTGTTCGGCAGAGTGAGGATTGGGGCAGAGACGAGGCGCTGCTTTAACTCCGCAAACGAAGCTTCACAGTCGTCCGTCCAAGTAAACTTTGTCCCCTTCCGTGTGAGCTGAGTCAAGGGCGAAGCAATTCTAGCAAAATTCTGTATAAACCTGCGGTAGTAGCCTGCCAGTCCAAGAAAACTTCGGATGTCGCTAGCTGACTCCGGTCGTTTCCACTGCATAATGGCTTCTACCTTCTTCGGATCAACTGAAATGCCTTCCGAAGAGATGATATATTCCAAAAAGGATATACTGTCTAGCCAAAACTCACATTTACTCAATTTGGCATACAACTTGTTGTCTCGAAGGGTTTGCAGCACCATCCGCAGGTGTCCTGCGTGCTCATCCCTAGTCTTCGAGTACACCAAGATGTCATCGATAAAAACCACAACGAATTTATTGATGAAGGACCGAAATACACGGTTCATCAAATCCATGAATGCAGCAGGTGCATTCATCAGCCCAAACGGCATCACTGTGAATTTGTAATGTCCGTAGCGGGTTCGAAAGGCAGTCTTCAGCGTGTCTTCGGGCTTAATCTTCAGCTGGTGGTAACCTGAGCGAAGATCGACCTTAGAAAACACTGCTGCCCCCTGTAGCTGATCGAACAAGTCATCAATCCGTGGCAGAGGGTATTTGATTCTGATTGTGACCTTGTTCAATTCCCTGTAGTCTATGCAGAGGCGTAGCGTTCCGTCTTTCTTCTTCATGAAGAGCACAGGCGCACCCCAAGGAGACACGCTCGGACGGATGAACCCACGATCAAGTAATTCTTGAAGTTGACATTTCAATTCCTTCAGTTCTGCAGGAGCCATTCTGTACGGAGGCCTGGGAATCGGCTGTGTATTTGGAAATGTGTCGATAGTGAATTCAATCTCTCGGTTGGACGGCATGCCGGGTAGTTCGCTCGGAAACACATCGGGGAACTCCGCCTCAACGGAAGTAGACTCGACGTTTGCGTAGTCCTGCCGTGTGTCCCGAACCGACGCTAGAAATCCCTCGCAGCCCGAGTGGAGCATTCGCCGAGCAGATGTTGCATATATCACCATGCAGGCCCTGGTCGCATCAGTCGCTTGACTACTAGTGTAACAGAACTCGGCTTCTCCAGGCAGACGGAAAAGGATGCGTTTCTCTGCATACTCTATAGTCGTCAATTTCCCCGCAAACTCATCGATGGAATATGTCACGTCCCGATTCCGTGGAATCGATAGTCGTCCCCCGGGCGTGACCGCCGTGCGGGCCTAGGTTGCGCACCGCACAAGGCTAAGTATTTTATTTTCGTATAGCAAGCACATATTCAGAGTACGCAGATTAAATGAACACAGATTTGAAGCATGGAAAAGTTCTCTTTTTATTGATAATATGAACATCTATTACAAACTCCTTGAACTGAGTCATAAGGATTTGCCTCCATGGGCTTACAAAAGTGTTGACACAAAATGAGATAGCAGTCCTGTACATTACATCCTTTACTACAACTCAAAATATAAGACCTCCGGTTGGAACGACGGCTTTGCCACGAAGCTGCATATTTGCTTGGTGGCTAGCTTCTTCTTCAAAATGCTTCAAAAGGTGGCACGGTCAAGGCGTGCCTACAGCTGGACTGGATTGGGGGTTTGTCTCCTGCTCCTCGCTTGGTTCTCCTTAGCGCGGGGAACCTGTTTCAACGAGGGTCAGTACATCGAAACGTACTGGTGAAGGCAAGCTAACCCAACTATACCAATCAACATGTTGTTTTAATGAAGCATGCATATTTATTGTGGTCTTTCTATCTTGCCTTAGTTCATTTTACAGCAAGCAATAGATATAGAAATCAATGAAATAACCTGCCACCGCTCGGTGACATTTACTTGTCCGTCAGAACCACCTGTATAATACTTACCCTGCCTTCCCTGCCAAGAAGACATAAGTTAGTTGCAACAGGTTTAAATATACGAGGGGATCACTGGCTTGATGCCATAATGGACGTTATAGTCTATGGGCAAGGATGGTATGCAACGAAGTAGTGGAGACGCTGCATAATCCTGCCCGGGACATGAGACTATCATGAAGTTCCGTCCGGATCGGATCGGTGCCAGTGCCCCAGCAACCGTCCGCAGGAACCCGAAGGCCTTGTGCACAAGTTGTCCGTGATCAACGGCGTTTGTGTTAAGTTTACCATTTATGTAACTGAGGCAATGAAATCAGGAGATATGTAGCATTGTATGGTTTATTTTGCATAGTCTCCCTGATCAATTGTTGCATGGCAAATAGTGTTCTACATATAGCATGTTTATAGAAGAAGTAAGCATTCTAACTTGTATTTATGCATATGATGAACAAATCAAACGAGCAAGCATGTAAGTAAGTAACCGTTCACAAGTTTCATTGACAAGCATGTTGAACCAAGTCTATTCCCTTATTATCTTGATATCTTTTAGTTATTACTTGGTATCGTTTGATCGGGGCAAGCACGAATACAAGATTCAGATGTGAAGACTAGCAAGAAGGGCTAGCTAATCGGGATGGTAGCCACTCACTTAGTAGTTGGAAGGAAGAAGGAAAGAAGTGCCTTAGGAGTCCGTTCGAGCGGCGACTACTGCTGGATCACCTGCATTGCCACGAACAGCTGATCAATACCTCTTTCACTCTTTCCATTATCGGAATTGAAGTGCAGTTCGAAGAACGAAAACAATGAAATCCATCGAAACCGTTCAAGAAATCTCAAGCAAATCCGAAAACCAACTCAAAGCACGAAAGCAACAAGCGACAGTGAAAACTAGGCAACAAAAGAATGCAGCGGAGAGGTCCCTCCTGACTCTGCCGCTAAGTCGATCCCGGGGGCACGGTCCACTGAATATGGGAATCGATTCCGAAGATGCAAATCCATAAAGAGGATGGGTTCTTATTTCAATCTATCCCGATCGAACGATACCGTCTTGTATTTCTTAGCCGCGCTCCCCGAATAGGGGGAACGGGGCACCACAAAATATGTTCCCTTCATACGCAAAACCTCGAACTCACTCTTCAAGGTTTGAATCATTGCCTTCTTCACCCGATCTGCGCCGAGGTACATTGCCTTCAGGCTTTCCCAAGCTTCCTTAGCCGTTTTGTGCTTGGCCAGCTGGAGTAGGATCTCCTCGGGGACAGCTTAAAAAATGCACGTCAACGCCATCTTGTCTCTCTTCTTTTCTACGACCACCCCGGCCGCGGGTTCAATGGCGTCTCAAACGCCTTGAGCCTCCATGAAGACCTCCATCTTGATCGCCCAAGTGGAGTAGTTGACAGATGTCAGCATCGGGTAGTGCAAGGTTATGCTTTCCTCCTTTGTTGCTGGCGCCGTCGAGTGCTCGACGATTGACATCTTGTTGAGTCGAAGGTACTTTGGCTTACACTTGGCTCTGATACCAGATGTTGGCTAGAAGCAGCGGGTTGTAACCTTCAGGAGGCAAGGAAAGTGAACACAATGTATTTGGAGAATGTTTTATTTCTTTCTTGATGATAATGAAACACACAAGTACATTGTGTTCACTGTCCTTGCCTCCTGAAGGTTACAACCCGCTGCTTCTAGCCAACATCTAGTATCAGAGCCAAGTGTAAGCCAAAGTACCTTCGACTCAACAAGATGTCAATCGTCGAGCACTCGACGGCGCCAACAACAAAGGAGGAAAGCATAACCTTGCACTACCCGATGCTGACATCTGTCAACTACTCCACTTGGACGATCAAGATGGAGGTCTTCAATGGCTAGCTACTGTTGCTCACAACTTAACACTAGAATCATGCTAACAAAACCCCTTAATAGACTCTAGATCCTACTAAAATGGATCTGAGATTTGACATGTTCTACTCCAAGGACTAGGTCTAGATTATTAACTAATAAAACCCACCACACACCAGCCCCCATGCTATGCTATGCTATTCTATGCTATTATTAGCCTATGCTACGCCCCCCTCTTTTCTCTTGCAATGTATTCGCTCACTTCTATACAGAAATCCAATATCAATTAGCTACTTATTTGAATTTTAGTATAGGATAGAATAGGATTTTACAATCATTCACTGCTCCATTGTAATTCAATAATTACTTATAAATGGAGACCTTAAATAATATAATATTGTTTTCTATTCATTTTTGTACATTATAATCACACATTAAAACTGTGTTAACTTTGAAACACCAAATTCATATTCTTTTCACCCTTATCCTTATATTCCTCTTCTTCCTTGTCCAACTCACCGATCAAGAACTTTACTTGGATATCCAAGATATTCAAATTATGTCGTCGAGTTGAAGTCTCTTTGCGAACGTCTCAGCCTTTCCGTCGACTATCTTTGTCCTCCTTTCACACAATCGCAATTCACGACATGCTCCTCTACGTCCATATATAGCCTAGAAGCGGTGGTACCATGTGTTGAGATTAATTAGATTTATGTTTAGATTCTTTCTCCTATACGGATACATATTTCTTCTTCTGTACGAATATAGATCCATTCTCTCTCTCTCTCTCTCTCTCTCTCTATATATATATATATATATATATATATAAAAAACTTTTTGTATCATCCAAATAATAAAATCAATATTGTTGATTTATTTCACGGAATCAGAGTCTAGGATTTTTCAATCCTAGAGCCGTTCAGAAAGATCCATCTACTTCATCATCTTCACCGGCCAAACTCCAAGTCGGCGTCTCCAAGCGTTGTCGGCAGTTCTTCAGTTACTCACCGTTGTCAGCCGGTAATCATATCACATCGTACAATTTACATCGTCGGCTTGGGAATCCTGCATATTTCACGGCTTTCCAGGTTCTCAAAATTCTTCAGGTTCAACTCTTCCTCTTAGGCTCAACCTTTGCAAGTATTTGCTGAAATCCGGAGGTACTATTTTCCATAACAAAAAATTACAATTTCTTTTGCTTATAAACTTAAGATTATTGCTTTTTAAGTACAAAGATGCCTTTTTACAACAAAATCATTTTAAGTACAAAGCAAAAAGAGTAAAGATTCTAGAAAAGAGTAGCGATGGAGGTCCAATCTGTACGTGATCGCTTTGCTTCTTTGACCACCCAAAACGGAGATGGGAGAACTTGCTAACTTCAGCTCACAAACGCTGTGAAGAACAAAAATGCCAGCAAGTAGGCTCTAGCACAAACACTGTGGAGAACAACATGCTCCACTACGTCCACAGCCTAGAAGCGGTGTTACCATGGATAAATTTGTCACTGTTGGTAAAAAATATGTTGACAATGTCTCCAGAATGATTTTTTTTCCTTGAGCTTGAATATAATTTTGGTTTTTAAAATTCAACCCAAACACTCCCCCCACCCCCCCCCCCCCCCCCCCCCCCAACAACAACAACAACAACAACAACAAAAATGACAAGTTTTGTTGAACAAAACGATGGTGTCAATTAAAAAAATTATGGACTTTAGTCTTATACTCAGCCTTTTATTCAGTTCCTGCCAAAGTGAAGGGACCATATGAATATTTCATAATAAAGTGATTACTTATATCTGAATGTACGTGCATATACGAGATGGCTAGGCTAGGTTAGGCTAGGCTAGGGCCAAAGATTTGTTGACCACTTGACCGAGTATTATCTGGTTTCAGTAGAAGATGATGGTTAACGAGAGAGACGTTGAGAAGGAAACAGAGACCAACTGTCATGTGATCCACTTTCACTCTCCTCTCTTCTTTTCTGCAACCAAAATCAAACCATACTGCATTCAAACTTGAAACCAGTCAACCGAACCTCATCCTACCAGCAGGCAGATATGATGTCAACAAATTGATGCCAATCCTCAGAATTTTTATTTGGAGGAACGTTGCAGATGGTGAAGTTTGTATAAGAAATAAAAATCCAAGTAACAAATTGTGAACAACTGAACTGAACTGAACTGTCTAGCAATCAAGAGAGAGAGAGAGAGAGAGAGAGAGAGAGGTGACGCCTAGCCAGCCTCACTGCTCCCTTGGCTTGTCTACAAAACTGTTTTTCTGCTGTGGCATGCCATGCCTTGCCATGATTTATTCACTCAAAACAGACTTTTAGCTCTCAATAGGAGGAGGAGGAGGAGGAGGAGGAGGAGCCCATCTTCGCATAACTATTCAAATACAAGTGCACATCCTCTAAACCCAATCACAAAGTACTCGCACTGTCCCCATATGTCTCACAAGCAAATTAAGACATCCTCCGATGACTCAAAAGAATGAAAGGAGAGGAAAGCATACCATCTTCTTTCAGAGATCATTTGTCCATAGTTGGCTTTCTACCAGGCTGCAGTTGGCATTTCTACCACGAAACAAAGATACATACATACAATACATACATACATAGGCGACTAAGGGAGGACCGACTAACCTCCAAAAGTACTCAATAGCCAAATAGGCACAATGTGATAAAAGGAACCTATCTTCAATATCCAATGTAGGAGGAAAGGGACAACAGGAAACAGTACTAGTTGAAGCTGAAGCTGACCCTGACCCTGACCCTGACCCTGAACCTGTAAACCAAGCATGTACTTGTTGAAGCTCAAGCTGTAAACCAAACATATTCTCTTCATTTCTATTATACAAACCAAGAGAGAGTGGGATAGAGAATAAAGTTTAATGCTAGCTGCTTTTAAATTTTGACGGGTTCATAAGAAACATGACCGCAAACTGAAATCTAGTGATTCGGTTGTTTCTCAACCTGTTCTATTCTCATTAATTTTCAACTTTTTCTCACAAACATGTAGGAGACAGAAGGAAGACAACCAAGAGACCCTCTCATGCATGTTGTCCGAGTGGCAATTAGATAAATAAAAACCAGATTCATACAATCAACTAAAGTACGCTATTAGTAGCATCAAAAAGGGCAGTAAATGTGCAATTTGATCAATATGATGACAAGTTGAAAGAAAATGAAAATGTTTTTAGAACAATATAATTGACAAAAACAAAGGAGTTACAGATGGAAGCACAACTTCTCAAAGGTGGACATATACTCATCCTCCATGAATTAAGCAGGGTATTCTTACATTGGTTAAACACAAAACATACTATTAAATCAATCAAATAACCTAACTACTTTCTGCAGATGTGTGTATATACTATATGCATGGCCTACATTTTTCTAAACAGAAAACAACTAAACAATCCTTGGGGTTGAATACAAGATAAATAACATTATGTGGAATGAATCTTTGTTAAACCTATGTACCTCGAGCAATTTTAAATCCCATGAGTTATTTCTTCACCGGATACTTCAATCTCTGTCGCTTATGGCAGTGAAACTCATGCTGGCGCGTGTGGTGTCTTGTGATGACAGAGGAGATGCACCAGAAGACATGGTGGATGATGTGTTATTGGCCACGTTGGCCTTATTCTGACCTCTAATCTTGAGGTCCATGAAGTCAGAGATTAGACCAGGTTTGGTTATCTTCTCGGATTCGACAGCCCTCTTACCTGTCAGCATCTTGACGACTGTGGACATCGACGGACGGAGCTTGGACATATCTTGCGTACAGAGAAGAGCGATTTCCAAGAATTTGCGTGCCTCTTCAGTATCCAAATCGTCGGTCAAGGAAGTGTCTACAATCTTCAAGAGTTCCCCAAGCTCGTAGAGTGCCCACGTCTGCAAGATGAGAAGCCCATCCATGACATCTGGGAACTTGAGATCAGGTTCTCCAATTTAGAGTTAATTCACTATTGTGCAAGGAATCAGCTTTGTAATGAACATAGACCTCCAAGCCAAAATTTGATTAGCTCCTACTCCTAGCCAGGAACTACCTTTAAGACCTTTGCACATGTTATGCAGATTTGATTAGGTCCTAAAAGGTTTTTATTCGCTATTATGCAAGAGAATCCTTATCTAACAAACATAGACCTCCCAAGCAAATGCGTTGATGAGGTTCTAAACAGGAACAAGCCTTAAGACCATTGCACGAGCGTTCATGTTTGGATCTACTTATATATGTAACAAGTAAATGTTTTTAATGAAGTTTTTCAGGAGACTAAATGTAAGATAACAATATTAGGGGGTATGTGTAGAAAGTTTGTCTACCTGAACAAATGGGCAGCTAGTTAATTTTGGCTTCAACTGAGGAAAAGACTAATTAATGAGTTTAACTTGATGACTGGTTATATGTATGATCATTATATGAGCAAGGTTGTCAACTCAGGATACTTATCAATCGTGTGTATAGATTTTCTTGCGTATCATGTACCACGAATCTATGACACAGTAACTCTAGGAATTTCGATCTATATTTCTAAATCCATATAGGAACATAATTTAACATAATTTTCTCATAATATTTTTTGTTTGTTTCATCTTTACAACAAGTTTTTTTATAGTAGAATTTAGTAGTTACTGGAAAAATGTTTAATTAATAGTAGTTTATGAGTGGGCTGTAATAATTTTTGAAGAGTGATCGCGTTCTTTGGTAGTTCCTTTTGTGTGGACATTTAGTTCTACTAATATTAATATATGGTCAGGTACTAATCAAGAATATATGGTTATCTACTTCCAGAATTCAGATTCTTAAATATATATTGCAATACTCGAGAAAAAAAAATTCGATCTACCTACCTACCTATTCTATCGTATTGTTGGGGTTTAGTAAAATTGGTCACTAGTGACCTGGTCCCACACTCCATGATGTGGCAAATCACAAGTATGTATTTCAATATATGTGTCCTCATTTATTGTCTTGCACACATGGGTTTATTAGTGGTGGTGGGGGGTGGGGGATTTCTAGTGGGCAATGTTCAAATCCCACAAGAAACATTTATTTTTTGCTACCATTTCTTGGAAATTTTTCTTTGGAGCTAGACCCCAAAGGGACATAGCAACTAGGACACGGATGAATGGCGCAAATTGGCACTTTGATTGTACACTTTGCACTTCGCACGTACGCATCGAACGCAAAGATGGCGTGTTTTGCGCATTTCTCCACAGTTAGGCGCGTCCTGCGTCGTTCTACGTGTCCTACGAGTTCGCATAGTTCGACACGTCATGTATGTCTTGCGCGTTCGCGCGGTTCTACTGCTTTGTTGCTGCAATTACAGTTCTTAGTGGGAGTGGTTCAATTCTGTCTTTTTTATAGGAAATTATTGTTGTAACCGTCCACTTAGTCGAGAGTTATTTCCTAGTTAACCGCCCACGTTGCTAGTAGGCGATTATGGCAGCCAAGGGGGTTAGCTCCTCTATAAAAGATTAGTCTTTTGCACTTGTGTGTTAGACTTACAAGCAATTAGATAAGAGAGTATTCGAGAGTAGTAGGGGATTGCCTACTTCGATACTTACGCTCCAATTGTGCGGATGAGAACTATCAGAATACTTATCACATTAGGTGCAATTCACAAGTTAGTGATTCAACAGATGGATGTGAAAACGATATTCCTAAATAGAGATATGATCAAAGAGATTTACATGAAGCAACCGGAACGTTTTGTCATCAATGGACTTGAAAACATTGTGCATATTGATGAAATTTGTGTACGGTCTAAAGCAGGCTCCAAAGATATGACATGAAAAGTTTGATAGAGTCATAAGATTAAAAGCCTACATGATCCACAAAACAATAAGTGTCTATATTAAGTTTGTTGATGACAGACGAGTTATAGTGCGTCTTTAACTGGACGGTATGCTAATCTGGGGTACGGATCTATATAGCATCAAAGAGACCCAATAGTTCCTCCCATCCAACTTCAATATGAAGAACATGGGAGATGTTGATGTTATCATTAGAATAAAGATCACCCAGACGGAAGTTGGACTTACTCTGTCACAAGTTTACTACGTAGAGAAAATGCCCACATGTTATGGATATCAGAATCTTTCAGGGATCGATACTCCTTATAAGTGTTACAAAAAGTTGACGCCAAACTCAGATAAAGAGTGTCAGACACATGGAGTATTTAAGCGTCATTAGGAGTTTGATGTATGTTATGAGTGTCACTATACTTGACATTGATTTCGTTGTGGGGATGCTGAGTCGGTTAACAAGCAATCCAAGGATTGAATACTGAAAAGTGTAAAAAGAGTTATAAAATATCTCAAGATGACTCAAAAATTTGAACCTGCATAACGGTTTTTCCGCTATGGTGGAAGGCTCCACTAAAGCTATGCTAACGAAAGGTCCATAAGAGGATTTGTATTCTCCATGGGTATATATTCTCCATAGGTAGAACTATTATCTTGTGGAAGTGAAAAAAGCATGTAGAAGCATAAAAATACTATAATAGACAACATCCCCAGTGAAAGAGAATTCAAATACAGTGCTCCAGCGGAAATCCCAAGTCGTGCCTATCCCCAAGGGACTCTAGCGGAAAGAGTTGCCAAAGATGTCATCAACGCCTCAACATGACAGCCAAGACAGCTCATCAATGATCACATCATTCTGCAGGAGATAGAATGACATGACCTAGACGTTACTGACAGCCTCCAAAATGTCAGTCAAATTAGGTCGAATTCCAAATGTCAAGGGATCATATCTTCCCAATGAAAGAAGCTTGCATTCGCTGGTTGTCCACCAATGGAAATGTTCATATTCCCTCTACTCCAGCAGAACAACGAAGTCTTGCCTCCGCTCCACGATCTCCAATCCAACTGCCTACGTGGAGGAACGTGCACCAGCCACTTACCCATGATCTCCATGTCTCCGCCATAAGCTCTAACTTAACGCCCACATGGATAGATGCCTGCAACCGTCGGTCCACTCTCTTTTCCATGATTGCATCATGGTACGTGGGACATGCCGCCTCCATTTCAGCACACTATCTCCTATGGATGCGCTCCACTCAGCGCCTTCTTCCCGCCAACAGCTCATCGCTACAGGGTCAAGAACGAGCACCGCCAATCACTCTTCTATAAATATCCGGCTCTTTGCAAGTATCAAGGACGGTCATAAGATAACAGACATTGAGCCTCGACACTAAGCTCCTCCTCATCCAACACTTCCTATCCCAGAAAAATTAAATCGTCAACGGAGCAAAGGCATCACTCTGATCAAGCCTCCATCGTTCTCTCTCCAAAATCTCGACTTGTCTCAAGACGTTTTATTTACTTTCCTCCGTAAATCGATTTTGAGTAAACAAGTTCAACACAATTTTCACCGAGAAGAAACGTTTCTTTTTTGTCCAAAAACAAAGTAGACTTTAGTATCACACTCATCTATGGAGTCTGAGTTTTATGCACTGGTTACAACAGCATATGAAGCAAAATGGCTTCGAGCTCATGTTTGACCTTAGAGGAGCAAAGTGAAGAGGTAGCCTCGAGAAGTGAACTTCCGCCCTTAGATGCGGTTGATTCGGGTTTGCCATTTTCTTCAGTCAATAGGTGTCATCTTAACAAGGCGAAAGCCCAAAAGGGAATTTGAGGAAGGCTATCAAATACTAAGCCCTCTAATTCTTTAAGGGACTTATCTAAAAGATTCGCGATATAACTACGAAGACGTTTTAAATACCACACATGAGCCACTGGACAGGCGAGTTTGATGTATCCCATTTGATATCTTCGTATCCGAGAATCGACAAATATTCCTTTGAAAACAGGAGATGAAATCCAGCCGATGCTGCTGAATGAAGTTTCTGACCTAACAACAAGAGCAAGCGCTTTCTCTATATCGGGACCTCATTTCGCTCGCCTTTCTTTATCCCATGAAAGCGGATCTTCTCTGATTTCCCCTTTCCTCTTCCTCGGTCAGTCTGCGACAAAGTCCTTTCCGGACATTTTTTATTGGAAGACTTGGAGCTAACTACCTCAGGTTTATGTGTGAATTTCAGCTATACCAACATATTACAACAACCAGATGGCTACTGTGGCATACTCTCTTTAATTGGAAGAAAATGATTGTGAGAATTGTCACACATCATTGAATGGGCGCATCAAAAAAGATATTATTTCAGTAGATGATGTTCGAAGCTAGGCGAATATAACGGAACCATTCACAAAAGGTCTCAAGCGCCAGCTTGTCGATGACACATCAAAGAAAATAGGCTTAAAGAAATTCTGATGTAATGTCTTTGCAATTCTATCATAAAATATTTTGCTATTAGTTCAAAGAAAAATTTATTAGGCATCTTACTTTTGGTTCAAAAAATAATCATTGAGTGAGATACATCAAGCATAAAGGTTAGTCCTTAGAGACATTGTTGGGATTGGATCCCTGAACCTCTATAGTCTTCTAAATGCTTTAGATAAAGAGCAAGTCTTGTGGAATGATGGCTTTAAGCATTAATGAGTTCTTGAACATTTGGAATGTTGGGTATGATTTGCAGGAAGGGTAGCGCAGTACTATAAATAAACAGGGAAGTATCCAATGATACACATGAGGTAGGATCTAGGCTTCGGGACCACATCATAGCGACGTAGCACCGCATAAGGTAAGGTAGCCTCATGCGGAAAGAAATAGTAGCACACAAGTATAGGCAGTCTTGTGTTGGGTTGTAGTATAGCACTACGAAGAGGCTAGGATCTCATGTTATAATGGGGTGACACCACCAAGAGGTTGGACCTCAGCTTCGTACCATGTCACAACAGTTTAGTACCGCAAAGAGGCAAAAGTTCTCATTCTAAGAAATTTAAACTCTCTAAAGAAAGAACTCACCTATGTGTATGAACAAAGATATAGATCGTCTCTTGAGGGTTAAACTTGTAAACACCCAAAATGTAATGTCTGAATCCAAAATTTCAAGTTTTAAATCTTTTATCTAATATATTTTGAATATTAAGTCATAAAATCGGAAATAAAATAATTATGAGAAATAATTATCTTTAGAAAGAGTTGATTTTAGAATCTAGTTTTATTAAAATGTTGACTAAGAAAAATCAATAAAAAGATACCTTTTAAAATCTTCATTAACAACAAATTAATTCATTAGCAACTAATTTACTAATTCTTCACATATTTCTTTTCCTAGTAAACTGTCTAGATTAATGCTAATTAAAACATGTGATTAATTAATTAGTGGTTAGTTATTTAGTTATAACTAATATATTTTAGATAATTCTAAAACCTTATTTAACACATGTTCTTAGGGCCAAGTTTGGTGGGATATAAATACCCTCTATTTATTATTCAACCCATTCCAAGAATAAGCCCATTTTTTTCCGAACCTAAACTCATTTCCTCTTGTCCAACCAAAACCATTTTGTGTCCATTCCTAAATTGTGTCCCTGTGTCACCGTCCCATTCCAAATTCCGTGTCTAGCATGTATTTTCTCGTGTCCAAACCACCATGTGTCCAATTCCTATTCCTCATGCCCTACCTCAGGTTCGACCCCAGGGTGTATCTATAATTTTATTAATCTGTGTTCTATACAATTCATACACCAATGCAAATAAAAATCCCAATTTTCTCCGGATATTGTCTGTATCCGACTCCGTATAAATCTCCCTTATCCTCGATGTCTCCGGTGAGGCCTGTATCGGGCGAAACACTTGAGGCTGAGCGGAGTCTGCATCCCCGACGATTCTCTTCCGTGCATGGGTGTCATCAGCCATACGCCATCACCAGAGCGCCTCGCTCGACTAGAGCAAAGTCGTTCCTCTTCCCTGGCCAGCCATTCTCGTTTCTTCCGCCTGGAGCCAGAGAGCTACTATGCTCCACCATCGCCTCCGTCGGCAGGAATCCAGATCTGCCTCGGCCAGATCTGGCCGATCGACCTCCGGTTATGCGCCTCCAGAACCAAGCCGAGCGCCTCCATCTCAGATCCAGCTTCCAACAGTGCACTGTCTCGAGCCACCGACCTCCTGCAGCCGAGCCATCTGACCAGGCATCCAGGCTGGTAGATCCGCGTAGGCGACGTTTCCGTCCGAGTACCAATCTGCGCGAGTTCGGATCCGACCGCCTCTCTCTGGTCGTCCAACGCCGGCAGCATCTCCAGTGGGTTTTCCTTCTTTTGGTGGGACTAGGAGCAGCTGCTACAAACTTTGGACTGAGGCAAAATCATTACCGCTATTGATTACCATTACGTTAATAAATGTTATTGTTCTCATTGTATATTTATTTTATATTTGTTTCTGACACGATGTCATGCAAATGAGAGAGTAATTCGTGATTTGTTACATGTTTCGAGACTTGTACCTGTATCGTGACTAGGGGTGGGGGAGAACAACTAGTGGGCATGAGAAGTTTCATGTGCGTTCAATCATGTGTGATTGTCTTATTTATGATACTTGTGCGTTCAATCACCATAATTTTTATATTACATGTGCGTTCAGTCATGCACTTCACATATGATTGTCATATAAGTGCATGCATGTCCTAAAGTTGGATTCTAGTTACACATGATATTGAGAGTTAGTTTATTTGCATGCTTTTAGCTTTCCATTATAGTTTTCGTTGTCTCTTCATGATTATAGTTTTTATATTTTGTTGGTATATTAGAATATTTTTGGTATATTAGAATATTCTTGATATATTTGTCGGGATATTAGAATATTCTACAGGGGTTTTAGTGGGGTATTAATGTAAGATGAAGGGTTGTAAGGCTATAAATAGCCAAGAGATTATCAATAAAAAATATAATTACTCCAAAATATTCTACATCGTATCAGAGCCCAAATCTTAGCCACCACCTCCCAAACCCTAGCCGCCACCGCTGCCACACCGCTGTCACACCGTCTGCCACCACCATTGCCGCACCGCTCGCCCGCCACTACCGTCGCCGCTCGCCCGTCACCACCACCGCGAAGCCGCGACTCCCGCGGAACCTTCTACCGCGGTTCCTGGCGTCTCCCGCGGGTCGTTACAGACGTTGACATCGAAGGCCTAGATCTGATGAGAGAGAGACATGATCGGGTCTAGGAGAGAACGAAGAGGGCGAACGTGAATCGTGGCGGAGAAGAGCAGGATCGATGGAGGAGATCATCAAGAAGTTGAACTCTGCGGAGGTCGCAACGTTGATGAAGCTGATGAATCTGTCGGCTGGTGAGAGCGTGATACGAACATTGGCGACGTTGGAGCTTCCATCCATCGATCTGAAGCTTGATGGACCGGCCACCTACTTGAGTTGGTTACGACGGGTGAGGAGAACCCTCGCGGGGAAGAACCTGGAGGGTTTCTTGTCAGGAGAGAAGACAGAGCCGGATGAGGGCTCGGCAGGACGCGACGAGTGGAAGTTCACTCATACGGTGGTATACATTTGGCTCCTCAATTCTAAGTCCAGTCGATCGCCGCCACAGTGGATGGCCTTGAGATGGTGAAAGACGTGTGGGAGAAGTTGAGGAGAACCTACGATGGTGTGGGGAATAACTTGAGGGTTTTCCAGATCAAGGGGGAGATCGACGACACCGTACAGGGAGAGAAGACGGTACAGGAGTATGTCACGGAGTTGGAGCGTCTGTGGTTGGATTATGATTACTCCTCAGATCGAACAAGCTGCGAGGATCCGAAGTGTAAGGAGAGACAGGTATGTCTGCAGGAGAGGACGATAAAATTTTTTAAGGGGCTGGCCGCAGTGTTTGCTCAGAGGACAACACTACTTCTAGCCCAACCGAATATTCCTACACTTGATGAGGCTATCTCGGCCATGATCCAGGAGGAGACTCGTATCAAGCTACATGCAGGGACATGTGGTCCTCCATAAGTGAAAACAGCACTGGCGGTTGCCAATTCAGGCGGCACAGGACCTAAGGGAGACCCCCAGCAGTGTTACAACTGCGGGGAGGTGGGCCATCTGAGGTATGCTTGCACCAAACCACCCAAGGAGGAAGATTCATGCGACGGACGTGGACAGTTTGGAGGACGTGGCCATGGTCGTGGGGGTCGACGGGGTGGTTGAGGAGGTTATCGGGCGAACCTGCTGATAGCAGAAGGCGAGGAGGGAGCTAATTGTGCCTATACTGAGGAGGATCAGGCACTACTAGGCATGCTGGAAGTACTCAGGAGAAAGCAGAGAGCGTCAAGCGATGGAGACAAGAGGAGTGGGACTAAGGAGGCGTCCACCTCAGTCTTCGCCAGAGGCAACGCTGCCATATATACCCATCCATCGGAAGGTACTGATGACTCACTCGCCCTTGCATCTATGTCTTCCCTTAGATCGTCGGACTGGATTGTCGATTCGGGTGCGTCTCGACACGTGACAGGGAATGCTAGATTGTTCTCTTCCTACACTCACCTAGTATCTGCAGACAGCATTCAAACAGCCGATAATACTTTCCAGCCAGTGGTCGGTAAGGGTACTGTCGATTGTACAGGTTCAGTAAGATTGTCCAATGTTTTACATGCTCCTTCTTTTCCAGTCAGTCTTTTGTCCATTAGTTATATAATCCTCCAACTAAAATGTATGGTCTCTTTTGATATTCCTAAGGTGATCTTACAGGAGAAGAAGACGGGACGAAGACTTGGGACTAGCACTTGGCATGATGGACTATGGTACCTGGATCAGGAATGACTGAATTCGGCATTGGTGTCTGTGGCAGAAAGGGCAGGAATGAGAGGACCAAAGATGAGTGCCGAGGATACATTGATACTCCATCACAGGCGGTTGGGGCACTCATCTTTTGGTATTTTGAGTAGGTTGTATCCATCTATTTATGAGAAGGCAAATAAGGAGAAACTAGTATGCGATGCATGTGATTTAGGCAAACTTACTAGGAGCTCATATGTTGGTGCGGGCCATAAGAGCTCTTCTGTTTTTGATATTATACATTCTGATGTCTGGGGGCCGTGCGCCACAACTACTATGAATGGTTACAAGTATTTCGTCTCTTTTATTGATTGTTCCTCTTGTGTCACCTGGCTGTATTTGATGAAGAATAAGAGTGAGGTCTTTGCCTGTTTCCGGAACTTTCATAAACATGTCCAGACTCAGTACAGAGCAGTGCTCAAGGTACTAAGGTCTGACAATAGAACAGAGGATACCAACAAAGCACTTGAGGAATACATGTCAGTCCAAGGGATACAGCATCAGACCACATGTGCATACACACCAGCACAGAATGGAGTGGCAGAAATGAAGAGCAGACACCTTCTGGAGATAGCAAGGAGCATGATGATCGCCATGAATGTCCCACAGAGTCTGTGGGGGCATGCAGTGTTGACAGCAGCTCGATTACTCAAAAAGATGCTCTCGAAGGTACTGGGATGGAAGTCTCCATGTGAGATATTGTAAGAAAATAATAGTGGGATACTCCTACTAAAAGTGTTTGGCTGTGTATGTTTTGTGAAGAACAACAGACCGCCTGTTGGAAAACTTGACCCCAGAGCAGAGTGTGTATTCGCGGGCTATTCGGCGACTCAGAAGGGGTACGTGTGCTGGAGCCCAGTAGAGAAGAAGAAGTTTGTGAGCATGGATGTTCACTTCAGGGAGTTTGAGTCATACTACCGTCAGGAGGGAACCTCATCCATGAGCAACTCACCTGATACTGAGAGTATGAGGCGAGAGAAGGAGATTGGTGAGTGTGGTGACCGATTTAGGAGTATGGCATGGAGGAACGTTTGAGAAGGAACAGGGGGAGGCGATGAAAGGTGTTAGGCCCACGGCTCAGGGGGAGTTACTTACCTACAGCAGGAAAGGGAAGCAAACTGCAGGACCAATACCTATAGTGCCAGTGCCAAGTCCCTTGTCTGCGTCCGTCTCAACTCCTGAGACACCTACACCACCACAACCAGATTCCCCTGCAGGTGATATCATTCTTTCTACTACTCCCACACCATTATCAGTACGGAGGACCACTCGCAGCAATATGAAAAATTCTCCTGATAGATATGGTTGGGACCTTGCTCAGTTTATTTCATATAATAACATATCTTCTTCTCATAGAGCATTCATTGCATCTTTGGATAGTATTATTGTACTTAATAATTGGCAGGTTGCCAAGAACGATCCAAAATGGAAAGTGACGATATACGAGGAGTTAGACGCTCTTGAGAAGAACCACACTTGGGAACTGGTAAAACTGCCAGAGGGAAAGAGGACAGTCGGATGCAAGTGGGTCTTTATTGTGAAGCAGAACCCAGATGAAAAATTGGAGCGCTACAAGGCTCGACTGGTGGCAAAAGGATACAGTCAGACGTACGACATTGACTATGATAAGACATTTGCACCAGTGGCGAAGATGAGCACCGTCAGGTCCCTGATTTCTTTGGCAGCGAATGGTGGATGGAAGCTACACCAACTGGATATGAAGAATGCGTTTCTTCACGGAGATCTAGTGGAGGAAGTGTACATGGAGATACCACCAGAATTCTGCACCGATAAGACAGTGGACGTCTGCAGGTTGAATAAATCCCTCTATGGACTGAAGCAGTCTCCTCGAGCGTGGTTTGACAAATTCAGGAGGGCGATGATAGGGATGGGATATCAGCAGATCAATGTTGATCATACTGTGTTCTTCCGTCGGAGTGGAGGCCACATCACCATGCTTGCGATGTATGTGGACGATATGATTATCACAAGAGATGGTGAGTAGGAGATTGTCCGACTCAAGGAGAAGCTTGGCAAGGAGTTCGAGGTGAAGGACCTTGGCCTTCTTCAGTACTTTCTTGGAATTGAGATTGCTCGAGAAGCAGAGGGGATTGTTCTTTCTCAGAGGAAGTATGCGCTAGACCTTCTCACAGAGACAGGGATGTTGGGGTGCAGACCTACAGCGACGCCGATCAACCAGGGGTTCAAGCTATGTGCCGAGGCTGGAGAACCAGTTGACCGAGACAGATACTAGAGACTGGTGGACAAGTTGATCTATTTGAGCCACACACGTCATGATATCTGCTTGGAGTGAGTGTGGTGAGCCGCTACATGCATGACTCAAGGAAGGGTCATATGGACGCAGTGTACCAGATTCTGAGATACTTGAAGGGTGCCCCCGGAAAGGGGTTGATATTCAGGAAGAATGATCACTTGAGCATCGAGGGCTACTATGACTCTGACTGGGATAGTTGTACTGATGACAGGAGGTCTACCTCGGGCTATTGCATATTTGTAGGAGACAACTTGGTCTCTTGGAGGAGTAAGAAGCAGTCGATGGTGGCCAGATCGACAGCTGAAGCGGAGTACAGAGCTATGGCCTTAGGAATTGCAGAACTGTTATGGCTGAAGAGTATGCTGGTGGAGCTGAAGCTGGATCAAAGAGCCAAGATGAAGCTGTGGTGTGACAACCAGTCAGCCATCAGTATCGCCAACAATCCAGTGCAGCATGACAGGACCGAACACATCGAGATCGATAGGTTCTTCATCAAGGAGAAGTTGGACCGTGGACTACTGGAGTTAGGTCATGTTCCAACCAAGGAGCAGGTAGCAGACAGTATGACCAAGGGACTTAGCTCTGCATATATGATTAGAGGATGTGACAAGATGGGCTTAGTGAATATTTTTCGCCCATCTTGAGGAGGAGTGTTGGTATATTAGAAATTCTTGGTATATTTGTTGGTATATTAGAATATACTTGATATATTTGTTGGGATATTAGAATATTCTTAAGGGGGTTTTAATGGGGTATTAATGTAAGATGAAGGGTTGTAAGGCTATAAATAGCCAAGAGATTATCAATGAAAAATATAATTACTCCAAAATATTCTACATATTCATTATTAATTCTAGTTTTATTATATTCTTGTCATTATCCTTATTGTTTTTTTATTATAGTATTTCACTAATAGATGTATATATGTTATATATACCCTTTAGTTGTACTTGTACTTTGCTCCAAAACTGAATTGATAGTTGACATATTAGGTGAGGATATGGAGATTAGCACTTGGCTCGAAAGGCTATTTCTGAAAGATTTAGACACTTTTGTATAGCAGATGTATGGTTATTTTATCGGATTTGTCTCCGAAGATCTGTATCTGGCATGTATGATGTACTAAAAACTTTGATAATGACTGTGTGGACTGTGGTGATCGTGTGTTTTTGGGTTTTCGTTTCCTACTTTTATCTTCTCGTAGTTCACTGTAATTGAGAAGATTGATATTTGTTGAGCATATGATGATTATTAAGGTCTAGATAACGTACTACCGTCGATACCGCGGTTAGTCTTGACGCGCCCATGCACTCGTGTTCGATCATCCGTACGCGGGTCGTGACATATTTTTATGGTGGCTCATACAAGTCCGTCTAATGGTACTTATATTTTTATGGTGGCTCATACAAGTCCGTCTAATGGTACTTAGGACTAGAGTACCATTGGGAGCCTGCAAGCTAGAAATGCTTCATCACAGTTTAGAAAATCCTGAATCTGATGCATGTTGCCTTTTAAGCATATTTTTTAAATCACATCTTTTTTTAATCTTATTATCTCTTCTTTTCTCTCCAGAATGGCTAAGGAAAAGAAGAATTGAAGCCGCAATTCGGACGTTGCTGGTTCCGGAGGATCATCTTCATCTTACCCTGTGAATTCCAAGGAGACTAAGACTTTTCCACATCCACCACCTCTTCCACCCCTAGGAAACATTTCCACTATCCTTACCATTCCTATTTTTGGGGAAATGCCTATGAGGGGAGTGCAGATGTTTGAGCTATTTAGAGGAATAAAGGAGGCACAAAGAATTCAAGTTGAAGTATAGCGTGAGCAAAAGAAGAAATGGAGAATGTTGAGCCAGTAGCTTTAGCAGCAATGGACTAAACAGCAAATCAGAAGAGTAATAAGCATAAAGAAGAGAATATTCTGGATTTTAAGAAGCTTTGTTCCCGAGAATTATGTGCCAGTTTATGGCTTCTAAGTCTTAGACTAACATGGATTTAATCCTTGTAACCATCTTTCACTGTATCTCTAACCTACTCAATAAAACTTTTGCTAGTAAACAACAAAAATGTTGTTCTAATCATCTTGATCATGTTATTCTTAAATTTCTAGAACGAAAATTCTTTTAGGGAGGAAGATTTGTAAACCCTGGATCCGGAATTTCAAGTTTTAAAATCATTTATATAAAATCTTTGAATATTAAGTGGTAAAATCAAAAATAAAATAATTATGAGAAATTAATTAATTCTTCACATGTTCCTTTTTCTATGGAACTTTCTAGATCAAGACTAATTAAAACATGTGATTAAATCTTTAGAAAGAGTTGATTTAAGAAACTAGTCTTATTAAAATATTGACCAAGAAAAATCAATAAAGAGACTCCTTTTAAATATCTTGATTAACAACTAATTAAGTAATTAGCAACTAATTGAAGTAATTAATTAATTCTTCACATGTTCCTTTTTCTATGGAACTTTCTAGATCAAGACTAATTAAAACATGTGATTAATTAATTAATTAGTGTTTAGTTAGTTATAATTAATCTCTTCTAGATAATTTGAAAATCTCATTTAACACATGTTCTTGGACCCAAGAAACTTGGGGCCCAAGTTTGGTGGGATATAAATACCTCATATTTATTATGCAGTACATTCCAAGAATAAGTCCATTTTTTCCAATCCGAATCTTGTGTCCAGCCAAAACCATTCTATGTTCATTCCCAAAATTGTGTTTGTGTCGCCGTATCCAGTTCCAAATTTCGTGTCCAGCAAGTATTTCCATGTGTCTAAACCACCATGTGTCCAATTCCTCTTCCTCGTGTTCTGTCCCGAGTCTGACCCCAGGGCGTATCCACAATTTTATTAATCGGTGTATCTGATAAAATTCATACACCAATGCAAATGGCAATCCCAATTTCCCCTGGACATTGTGTCTGTGTCCGGCTTCGTAGAAGTCGCCCTTAGCCCCGACGTCTCGGGTGAGCCTCTCCAGCAAAATGCTTGAGGCTGAGCCGAGTCCGCATCCCCGACGATTCCTTTCTGCACTTGAGCGTCATCAACCACACGCCGTCATCGGAGCGCCTCGCTCAATGTAACTCCCTAATTTCGGGATAGGAGTATTTTTGTCGTTTAGTAAATGTTTGATAATTATTTTGTAGCAATAATATTTATCATTATTGTTATTAGTATTATTTATCATTTATTTGTATTCATTGGACCTTTGTGTTAGCTAGTTAGTTTGGACTAGTCGATGGACCTAGTTAACACCTAAAATGTAGGCGCATGACCCAATTGGTTAGTCATGGCATGATTAGTTTCATAATTAAATTAGAAATGGTTTGAGGATAGGATATTCCTTCTCATTAGAGCGATTCCCTCCCAAATTAAGTAGAAGGAAGCCATGAGAATACTCAAGAACCAACTAGAATGTGATGGAACCTTGTAGAAGGGCCTTGTGGATCAACCACCTACCCAAACCAAGCCAAAGGGGGGCGGCCACTAGAGGAAGAGGAGAGAATTATTTCACCAACTCTTTCATTTCACTCGCAATTCCCTTCTTCCTCAAGCAAACCATTCCCAACCAATCCATACTCAATTTCACCCAATCTTATCATCAAGAAGGCTTAGGAGCTTGGAGGATACAAGGAGATCTAGTGGAGAGGTGATTGCAAGGAGATCGTGTCCTTCTTCGTATCCATTTGGAGGAATTCATTGGGAATCCATCTCCCAATAGGTATAACCCCAATTTCCTCTCAATTTATATTCTAATTGGCACATGAGACCTATATGAACCCTCTATTGGCTAAGGACTACCCATAGGAAGAAGAATTAGGTTCTAATAGGCCTTAATGTGATAGTTACATGGGATTTTATGTCCAAATTAAGGAAATTCCGAATTTTGGACACCAAGTGTTTGTTAATTGGTCAATTGCGTCTATTTACACTTGTATTGATGTTGTGGGGGTAGCTACGTGTCCACAATTGGATACAAGTAGGCCGTGTCGTGATACGGCATGATACGGGTTGATAAATTGGGTGCTTCTCTTGTAATTGTGTTTCTATGTGCCATTTTCATATATACTCGATTGAATTACTTAATATTACTTAATTCTAATTATAGTCTATATATCATTTGTCTTCAATTCATAGTTGGGGTGATGTGGAGGTTTTGGTGTATCACTTGAGTATCACATATGAAACTTGTTGATCATCTAGTGTTTGATGATTTGCCTAATTAAGTATGATCAAGTGTATATATATATATATATATATATATATATATGTGTGTGTGTGTGTGTGTGTGTGTGTGTGTGTGTGTATATATATATATATATATATATATATGTGTGTGTGTGTGTGTGTGTGTGTGTGTGTGTGTGTGTCTTGTGTTGATGGAGGTGACTGATACCTTGTGTCATTGTGGATATTGGATTGTGATCAGGGAGGGATACATTGTGATTAGTTGATGGTTGAATGCAGGACCTGATTAGGCAGGTATCTGCTACTTTTTGTTGTTGTTGTTGCTGTTTAGTGTGATATTGCTGATGCCAGTGATGGGGTTTTCATTGTACCCATGAGGATGTGGGGATAGATGCACTTGGGGAGAGCATTGCAATGTAATAAGAGCAGTTGGCATTGAGTTATACTCAATGCAGATCATCGGGTTGACAGTGTGCATTTGATGCATCTGAGTAGGAGGATTCTGATACTTGGCTGCAGTCCCAATTGGACACAGACATATGTTTAGAAGGAGAGGAAGATCTGTTGATGTTGCAGTTCAAGTATGGGTCAGGGTTAGGAGGTCTGTAGGTCTGCAGGTCCTTTAGCTAAAGTCTTTTTAAGGCTCGGGTTAGATTGTTGGAGAGGGAAATTGGATGAACACTGATACACTTGTATCAGTGAGGAGTGGCTCGAGTATGTTAGTATCAGTAACATGATGATAGGGTGTCCAGAATAGCTGAAGAGTGTAATAGCAATAGTTCATTACAATGTTGCAACCAGGTGTTAGTTGGAGTCCCAAGTGCAGGCTTGTGGGAAGGCAGATTGAAGGCAAGGCCATTGGTGACAGTGCACACCAGAGCACTGCAAGAATGATGGCAGTAGGTAAGTATTGGAGGCAACATTGTCAACAACTGCAGGGGTGATTGTTCCAGGTGCAAGAGAAGGAGTATCAGTATGAGGAGTGTCAACATGAGTCAAGGGGTTGGGATAGTGAGGAGGTGTCAGATAGAGTTTCAATCAAGCTTATAACTAGTGCTAGTTGAGTTAGGGTATTGTGATACCAGAGTGTATCAAATACACCCTATAGTATCAGTGAGATGGGGTTTTGGATTAGGATACCAGACTTTGGGTATAGACCTTAGTGGCTTCCACAGATTTTACGTATTAGGGACTGTCAAGAGTTAAGGTAATGTCAGTAGGGAGTGTTCTCTAGTGAGGTATCAAGCTATGGTTTGAAGGTTAATATCTAGTAACACTAAGGTGGTGGGTTATAGTATATGTTGAGGTCTGTTAGCACAGTAGAAAGCTAAGGTATTAGAAGTTAGTGATGTTAGTCGGTGGGGTATGGAGTTATTGGTATCCTAAGATATCATAGATACTAGGTAAAGATTTGGTGTTAAGGTATTAACTTAATACCTATGTATAAGAGTTATATATACTAGAAGTAACTAGCATAAGCTAGGGTAATTTAGTATGACCAATAATTAATTAGTATTGGCTAGTATTGACTAGATTGACCTTAATATGATCTAGCAAATCTAGTATAACAAGGTATTGACCTAGTATGGACCTAGAAGTGACCTAAAAACATCACCTTAGCTAGTTACACATGTTTACCATTTCATATCATTTATTAACATTGATATCCCTTATTTATGACTGTTGGACTCCAGTGTGAGCACTTTTGACTGTTCCTCACTCCGGATACCAGGCAAGTACATTCTCTGACAGTTTCTGTTATTTTGATTATTACTATGATATCAGTTTTGTAGTGTTATACTTAATTCCTGACACGATGATACACGGATTAGTGTATCCTGGATCCCGTCATGAGATGTTATTTCCTTGAGGATCATGTACATGTCATGTGATTCCTGTACATGTATAGACATCAATTCAGGAGCAGGTTGACCCCCTGCTCTACGAATCATGTGTCGTAACGTGTCATGGTTGGATCCACTATACTAGTCGGGGGACGGAGAAAGTATTAGCAAGTTATGTGATCATATCCCACATTTACATGCATCATAGCTAACCATGCACCACACGTATGGTTATCATGACCTTATTACATGTCTCATAGATTGTTATATATGATTTAGCCTGACCCTTCCTACATCATAGCTAACCTTACGTCTCACGTATGGTTAGCATGACCTTACATGAATTATAGCTAATCATATATAGCAAGCATGATCCATATTCCAAGCCAATCACATAACAAACTAATATTTCAAACACATAGCTAGTTATTCCTATTCTTTTATTCCAGCTTGTACTTGATGAGACTGATATTTACCTGCTTACTCACTGCAGATTATTTCTCTGTGATATGATATCTGTTCTCACCTGCTTCCTTATATTTCTAGTATACAATTCCATCATGTATTATCATTACTCACTGTTTTATAGTCTTTATCAATATAATTGGAACTGTTGTTAGTTTATGTGCTTCGCTCCAATCCTGACTGGATAATATTTTTTAGAAGATTTAGAGTATTGTCCTACATTCTACGGACCGGGAATAGACGAGGGATATATCCAGGAGCCTCAGGAGGATCTCGTTCCAGTAGAGGAGACACTAGTAGTGACTTAGCTAGTTTAGTATTTTATATTGTATTGGATTTGTTGTCAACTTTGAGACTATGAGTTGTATATTATTTGATGCTTATATTATTTGATACTTATATTGGTGTTGAGATAGCTAGACTCTAAACTCATTGACGTTGATTTGAGTTGTATATATTTTTAGACCCTCTTGATTCCTTTTATATCATTATAGTGTTATTCATCTTTCTTATAGTTCATTATGATTGAGTATTGATATTGCCATTATATTATCATTTTGTCCTCCGTTTGGAGTTGAGATTATCATTGACAGGTTATGATATATTACTGTGATATGTGATAAATAGTATTGATGACCTAGTATAGCGTTCTACGTCGTTGTTACCAAGGTTCAAAGTATCGGTATCGGAATCGGTATCGGATCATTCCTATGAGTATCGGGATCGGCAGTATCGGTAGTATCGGCGGTTTCGGATCGGAGTATCGAATTTTTTGGTATCGAAAAACAAACAACTATTAGTAAATTATTAACATTTTAGAGAATATATTTTATACATTTATGCATAATTTAAAGTATTTCCAGTATTGTTTCTTAGTATTTTTGATATTGAATGAAATAGTAGTCATCATTGTCGATTGATTTATATGCGATAGATAAATTTTCCTCTTTTATATGTTTTTACAACCTTACTATGCTTTTACACCCTTGCTAATTGGTTTTTTAATTCAATATTTTTGCCGAATTGACCGGAAAAGAGACCTCTAATGTCGGTATCGGTAAGTATCGGATATCGGTCGGTATCGGATCGGGACATGCCAAACTGTATCGGTATCGGCCGTATCGGATCGGTATCGGCCGATACTTTAAACTATGGTTGTTACGGCATAGGTTGGGCGTTGCCACGTACTCGTGCCCTATCATCCGAGTACGGTTCGTGACACTCAACCAGAGCGGAGTCGTTCCTCTCCCCTGGCCGGCCGGCCGGTCTCGTTTCCTCTGCCTGGAGCCGAAGCGCCACTGTGCACCACCGCCGCCTCCGTTGGAAGGAATCCATATTTGCCTCGCGCCAGATGTGGCCGATCGACCTTCGGCTGTGAGCCTCCAGACCAGAGCTGAGCGCCTCCATCTCAGATCGAGCTTCCGGCGGTGCGTCGTCTCCGACAGCCGCACCATCTGACCCGACATCCATGCTGACAGATATGTGCAGTCGATGTTTCCTTCTAAGTACCGATATGCACCCATTTGGATCCGACCGCGTCTCTCCGGTCGTCCAACCCCGGCAGCATCTCCGGTGGGTTTCCCTTCTCTTGGTTGGACTAGCATCAGCTTCTACAAACTTTGGACACGAGGCAAATACATTACCGCTATTGATTACCATTACATTATAAATGCTATTGTTCTCATTGTATATTCATATTTTATATTTGTTCCTGACACGATACTGACATGATGTCATGCACATAAGATAGTGATTCATGACTTGTTACTTGTTTTGAGACTTGTTCCTATATCGTGGCGGGAGGTGGGTGAAAACTAGTGGGCGTGAGAAATTACATGTGCTTTCAATCATGTGTGATTGTCCTATTAACTGTGCGTTCAGTTATGCACCTTACGTATGACTGTCGTATAACTGCCTGAATGCCCTATAGTGGGATTCCAGTTACACGTGATATTGAGAGAGAGTATATTTGCATGCTTTTAGCTTCCGTTATAGTTCTCGTTGTCTTTTCATGATTTTAGTTATTATATTCATTATTAGTTCTAATTTTATTATATTATTGTCATTATCTTTGTTTCTTATTACAATATTTCATAAATAGATATATGTTATGTGTATTCTTTAGTTGTACTTCTACTTTTCAATCCTGACTGGATAAGACATGGTGATTAGCACTTGGATCGGAAGAATATTTCTAGAGGATTTAGATAGACTTATGTATGTAGCAGATGTATGGTTATTTTATAGGATTTAGATAGACTTATGTATGGTTATTTTATAGGAATTGTCTTCGAAAATATGTATCTGGCATGTATGATGTACTAAAAACTCTGATAGTGACTGTGTGGACTGTGATGATCGTGTGTGGGTTTTCGTTTTCTACTTTTTATCTTTCTGTAGTTCATTGTGATTGAGAAGATTAATATTTGTTGAGCATATGATGATTATTAAGGTCTAGACAACGTACTACCGTTAATACCGTGACGTACGCTGGACGCACTCACGCACTCGTGTCCGATCATTCGGACACGGATCGTGACACAAGATACATACACAGATACCATGTCATCACATGGTCTTAACATACGACTAGAGGCACGGTCACTGTGTAAATGGAAAGAATTGTAGCTATGATATTGCATTCAAGACTTAATCCATTTTGCATGTATAATTGTTTGACACATGCAGAAATATTCAAGTCGTAAGCGACATCTATTCTAATGCATAGCGTACAACCACTGTAGGGAATGCTCAGCTCACATATTGAAATATGTGGGAGATTGTTGAAGTGTAAATGAAATTGGTCACTAGTGACCCGGTCCTAGACTACATGATGTGACAAATCCCAAGTGTGTTTTTAATGTATGAGTCGTCATTTATTGTCTTGCACAAATGGTGTGTTAGCGCAAGTAGTTGATATGGTGGAGTATTTTTCTAGCGACCAAGGTTCAAATTACACAAGAAGCATTTTTTGTTTGTCACTATTTCTTTGAAATTTTTCTTTGGAGCTAGGCCCTAAAGAGGCTCCAAGTAGCATAGTGACTCGAACTCGGGCGCAAAGTGTTGCTTTGTTGTACTTCGCACGTACGCATCGGGTGTAGAGATGTTGCGCTTTCGCACGTTTTGCACGATTTTGTGCAATCCTGCGATGTTTTGCGCAGTTCGACGTCGTTCTGCGTGTCCTGCGAGTTCATGCAATTCTGCATCGTTCTCGCAGTTTTGAGCAGTTCGACGCATCCTGCGTCGTTTTGTGCGCGCTGCTAGTTCGCGCAGTTCCGTTTGTCTGCGTCATTCTGCTGCTTTGTTGTTATTACTACTCTTAGTGTGAGTGGTTAACTTTCGTAAATTCCCTATTAATAGGGAGTTACTATTGTAACCGTTCACATAGTAGGAAGTTATTCCTTAGTTAGCCGCCCACGTTGTTAGTGGATGGTTATGGCGACTAAGGGGGTTGCTCCTTTATAAAAGCTTAGTCTTTTGCACTTATGTATTAGACTTACAAACAATTAGAGAGATTTTCGAGGGCAGCAACAACAGCAATTGTATCCATGTCCAAGTTTTGTCCGACGTCAAGGCGGTTGCATAAGTTCTATCGAGCTTGCTAGTTTATTGGAGCAGATCGACGGAAATGGTTGAATCTTATTTTAAGCAACGGTGATCTTCATCACCCCGGTAAGGAATTCTTTCAAGAGTTTCAAGATTATCTTCAAATATGTATTCTCTACAACTTTGTTGCAATTAGATTGAGCTTTGCTCTCTTTGTAATCAAAGTTTGTTCGATTCTTGCACGGACTTTTGTTAAAATCGGATCAACCTATACATAAGGAATGGTAGTATATTGTATCCTAATTCCTAAGATACTGAAAACATAGTATACGAGAAATTGAATTTGAAAGTTCACTTTCTTTAGTTCCCTTCAACATTGCAGCAGTGAGGGATTTGATTTATCTAACTGTATATAGAAGAAAACACGAACATTTGCATTTCCAAAACTAAAGATTTTATCAACAGAAAGAAAATATATAGGGTATAATTAATCAACAGGCTAAAGCAATCTATTTATCTTCCCATTAATTCTAATCCATGATATCATTAACTTACCCTTTCAAGAAGAAACTGCTCTTCATAAGGTAATCTTGTATTTGTGTTACATCTGCCACTAACTATCTCCAGTAGAAGAACACCAAAGCTGTAAACATCTGACTTCCGTGTCACCTGCCCACGAATTGCATACTCAGGTGCCAGGTAACCTCTGCAACAGAAGAAAAAAATAAGTTAATATTTTGGTAGGCCATAAGTTCAGTGCATTTTCTACGGTATCCTTATGTGGCATCCATCTCAAGTTCTCAACTGTTTCTTTTTAAAAAAAGCATGTCAACTGTTATCCTATGTGATCCCATGCACTAGACTAAATGGATTGAGTCAATGTAAATAAGTTTCCAATTTTCTATAATGGTGGCAGTCGGGTCCGACCTAAGGGTGTTAGTTATCCGAGCTTTGAGTGAGCACCCGCAGCTCAGCTCATGCTCTGTAAGGAAAAGTAGAGGTCGAGCTTAAGACGATCCTAAAATATGAGCTCAAGCTCGGGTCACGAGCAGCTCGTTTAAAATTAGTAGGCTTGAACCAGTTGAATTATAGACAAGCTTAAGTCCAAATTTAGCTTGTTTGTGAGCTCATGAACCTTGTCCCAAATCAGAATTGTAGCTCAGTAATAACAAGGCTAGGATGGTTAAGCATTTAGGTAATATTTTAGCAGACAAAATCCAGCCAGAAACAATTTCAAGCCAGAATATATTGACTTGCAAGTTGCCACTCAACCAAACGACAAAACAGAGCCTTGGTAGAGAACTTTTAGGTCAGTCGCATGATTTCATTTCCTCAAGCCCACAACCTAACTATGAGCCTAAAGCACAACCCAAATTATGTTTGCACTAGGCCAGTGACCAACTTGGCCCATTAAGTCCCCTATAAACTAAAGTTACATTAAAAAAGGACATTGGGAGGAACAATAAGAAGAATGGTAAAAATGAAAAATGACGGAACCAGCAATAGATTATACTCACATTGTCCCTGCAACCCGGGTACTGACATGGGTTGTATTTGGTGGCAGAAGCTTTGCTAACCCAAAATCAGAAATTATTGGGGTGAGATCCCTATCAAGAAGAATATTGCCTGCCTTGATATCCCGATGAACAATGTGGGGCCGGACTTCCTCGTGAAGAAATGCAAGTCCACGAGCAACACCAATACATATTCTTGTACGAGTTCTCCAGCTGAACTGAATGTTACTGCGATTTGCACCTACAAAATGATAAGCGGCATGAATTCCGATGAAAACATTTGTTGAGAAGATAGCAAAAGGAAAAGGTATTAATTCAAATAAATTTTGTAAAAAAAATAATGAAGTTAGAATAAGTTACCAAGAAGGGTCTGTGCAAGGCTATTTTTCTCGAGATAATTGTAGACTATTATTCTCTGATCTCCTTCAACACAACATCCATATAACTTAACAAGGTTCTCATGGACTATATGAGATATCACAGTAAGCTCAGTCAAGAACTCCCGTACTCCTTGCCTTGACTCACTGGAGAGCACCTTTATGGCGACAACTGTCCCATCTTTAAGGGTCCCCTATACCAAAACAGGGAAGCAATATGAATACTCAAAATTGGTAGTGTAGACATTTACTTTTGAAAAGTATGTTACCTTGTAGACAGAACCAAAACCCCCTTCCCCAACTTTATTAACAGGGCTAAAATCTGCAGTGGCATTTCTCAAGTCTTTGTGAGAAAATATCCTTACATTTTCAATACCTGGTATTCCTAAGGAAAAATATAATATCAGTAGTAATATCTTTGAAAGAAAAGCCGTGCATCATAAATGATATGGTGAGAAGGTTACTTGTTTACGTCATTTTTTTGAGATATAAATACTTGTCCACATTCTTTAAGATTACTTGTTTACATTCTTAACTCTCCAAATGAAGAAAGGGACTATTATATTAAAAATTACAATTAAACACCATCAATGCAACATGTACCTTCAATGCCCTGAATATTTTGTAGCCCCGAAGAGCTTTTCCCTTTAAATATGCAAGAAAACCAGTTCATTACTGTAAGACAAGACCGTGAATTAAGCTTTGATTGGAGTTCTGCGGTGACCTAAAAACAAACTAGTTAGTTCAACTTATGCATCATCAAGTAATGCATAATCAAAACATGGATACAATGGCATGTATACGAGAAATTCAACAAATTAAGTGGCGATCGTGAGTTCAGTGTAAAACAAATAAAAATCTTGAACAAACCTGTTTTCTCAAAAAAAATTATATACACATTGGAAATATTGTTTTGTCTTTGAATAATATGATGAATGATCCTTGTTTGTTCTAATGAGGTTTGTGTAACCAGCATCAGTCCAACTTTGTACAAGTGTTGCATACTAAGTCTTGACCACATTCGGTTTCCGTCCAACTCCGAATTCTCAATGATTAAGTTATGGAAGTTGTTTTGCAATTCAACCTCCTAGATTATAACAACTGATTTGGAAGGTGGCCCTTGGTTGAGTGTGCACAAACTGCATGAACACAAATGTCAGGTCTTCTACACACCAACAGGATTTCTAGGCTCTATGTTGTGGCTCTCTCATGCTCATAGTTATCTTGGTTAGGAAATAGTCACTATCTTACGGGGTTGACATCAATGAAGTTGGCAGTCGGTCATAAAGACTATGTCAAGCATTCTTTTGTGGACTTCAATGTGATCCATGAATGGCCCAGTTTTGACTGGAGAAGAGTTCGAGGATGGCTACGACAATGATGGTTTAAAAGAAATCCTTTATCCCAAACTTTTTGTGGCATGGCTACATGAATTCTTTTAGGGGACAATATGTTGTTTAACATTTGCAGCAATAATATCTCAACCCAAGTTCATTAATTTAGGGGTAATTATAAGGGCACTGCACATTTTACTCAGGGCTAGCCCATTTCAAAATTAGAAAAAATTACAAGTTTGCCATCATGAAAGTTACTCGGGGCTAGCCCACTGTAATACTCAGGACTGTCAAAATTTTAACAGTCCTATTTGACAGTCCAATTTCTTAAAATTACAAGTTTTCCAAAGTTACTTGGGGCTAGCCCAAATTGTTATAATCAGGACTGTCAAAATTTTGACAGTCCTACCACTTGGAAGGACTGTCAAAATTTTGACAGTCCTACAAATTGTTAGGACTGTCATAATTTTGACAGTCCCACAAGTTATATAGACTGTCGAAATTTTGACAATCCTAATTTTAACCCACTGAAAATTTTATATAAAACTAGGACTGTCAGGATATTGACAGTCCCACAAGAAATGAGGACTGTCAAAAATTTGACAGTCCTCATTTGGGGCTAGCCCAAATTGTTATAATCAGGACTGTTAAAATTTTGACAGTCCTTCCACTTGGAAGGACTGTCAAAATTTTGACAGTCCTCATTTGGGGCTAGCCCAAATTGTTATAATCAGGACTGTCAAAATTTTGACAGTCCACATAGCTTGTGGGACTGTCAAAATTTTGACAGTCCTACAAATTGTTAGGACTGTCATAATTTTGACAGTCCCACAAGCTATGTGGACTGTCAAAATTTTGACAGTCCTCATTTTAATTGTCAGGATTTTTTTTTAGTTTATTTCTATTTAGTTAGTTTTGTATTTTGATTTTTTTATTTAGTTTAATATCCAAAATAAAATATGTTATCATTGAACCCAAAAAAATAAAATATATATCTACCGTACGAATATTACGTCTGCCGTCGATCAGACTTCGAACGGCCATAACTATTTGTTTTCAAATCGTTTTTCGTCACACAATAGGTCGATTTGTATGTTTTCGACGAGAGTAACGCAATTCGTGTAGAGAGAATTTTCATCCGAAGTAAGACGTACATATTACAGGCAAAAATATAAAATATAAAACTTTAAAGTATCATAACTTTTGACTGGGAGATCGAAACAAGCTCCAGTTTGAGCCAAAATGACCGTATAGAAAAGTACTTCGGGATAAACGGTTTCATCGTTTGACGGACTTCCCAAATTTTTAGAATCGTAAAAAAACGATGTTTCGACCTCCAAATCTTACTTTTGGTAATTTTTTTTTTTTTTACAAAATATTTAATGTACCAATAATAAATTTACTATTTTAAATAACAGAATACTTTAATAAATTTTAAGGATAGAAATTTGGGATTTTGATATATATCGACAATTGAGTTAATTTATTTTAATTTTTTGTTAATTTTGAAATTTCGATTGGAAGGACCATCAAAATTTGACAGTCCTAAAAATTTCGACATATATTTTTAGGACTGTCAAAATTGTGACAGTCCTAGTATAAAGTAGGACTGTCAAAATTGTGACAGTCCTAAACTTTACCCACTGTCTGTAAGCACAGTTATATGTAAGTTTAGGACTGTCACAATTTTGTCAGTCCTAGTATTTACTAGGACTGTCACAATAGTGACAGTCCTAAACTTTACCCACTGCAGAATTTAACATTCATGACTGTATAAATGTCTACAGTCCTATAAGTATACAGGACTGCAGAATTTTCCACAGTCCTAAATTTTTAGGACTGTTGAAATGCCTACAGTCCTATATAAATTTAGGACTGTAGAAAATTCTACAGTCCTTAATATACATAGGACTGTCGATTTTCCTACAGTCCTAAATCTATATAGGACTGTAGGAAAATCTACAGTCCCGCCCGATACTGCTCGACATTGTCGACGATTCTCGACATTTTATGACCTAAAATCGTGTTCGATTCTCGACATTGTCGACTTTGGGAGCCATCGACAAGGAGGACGAAGTCTCGGAGAGTTGGAGAGTTCCGCCGGCGGGAGGGGGGAGGGCTCCGGTGGGGTGGGGAGGGTTTGGAAGAAGGGTTTGGGAAAGTGGGCTAGCCCCAAGTAAAATAATGGGCTAGTGTGAGTAAACTTTGCTCAATCCTGGGCTAGCCCCAATCCTGGGCTAGCCCCAAGTAATATGTGCAGTGCCCTTATCAAAAGCCTAATTTAGTTAGCCCTATCAATAGCTAGTTCCTGACCTTCCTTCCTTCCTTCACTAAGATTGTAACTCAGTCCTGATGGATGCATCGATTGTATTGGTGTCTAATTATTTCATTTTACCCTCAAATTAATTGGCACCACCCACCTTCAGCTTCCTACAAATTCGTTTCCTTCGTTTCTAGTCTATCTTTCAATGTATTTATTTCCACCCATATATCCGTCTCAACATTCTCTATCATTCCAACAAAACAAAACTCATTTTTGGATTAAGTTTCTAATCAAGGGTACGCTAGGATCACAAAGTAGGTAGCCCAGAAGTAGCATTTGTCCATTTCAACATTAATGTCCTGGTTTAAATAATTTCATGAGGATCCTTAATTGTCAACCTAGCTAGCTCTCTATCATGAGCAGAATAGATGAAAAGAGCAGCTTGTGATCTTAATTAATTAACATGGAAGAGGGGAAGTTGTAAAAACTGTGAGTAAGCTATTGTACTTGTAGAGAAGGAGAGAATGTTTGAAGTGTAATTAATTTGTTGAAATAAAATAAAACAAAATTTGGTAAGTCTGTGAATCTCAGGTCAGGTCAGGTCAGGTCAGGTCAGGCCAGGCCAGGTACAAGAGAAGAGAAGAGAGGAGAAATTAATTCCAACAGCTAAGCTAAGCTAAGCTAAGCAGCATGTATATCACTTGTAATTAATTCCACCACTAATTAACAACCTACCCTACCCTTGCTGAAATGAATCAAAGTAAAAGGAGAAGATAGTGATCTGATAACCCTACCCTACCCTTGCTGAAATCAACAAACAAACATACAGATACAGGGTTGATGATGATGATGATGATGATGATGATGATTGATTAATTTATTAATAAGATGGAGTAGGAGAAGGGGTACGAAAGAAAATTACCAGGGATCGAATTTGATGGGAATCGATTGTCGGCGTTAGCTGTAGCCTGCAGGGGAGGAGGATGATCCTCTTAATGATCTCTCTCTCTCTCTTTCTCTGAGCAGCTTAAAGAAGAAGAAGAAGAAGAAGATATATGGGGTGGGTGAAGGTAAGTGTACGGAGCTCTGACTTTTCTCCTCTCTCTCCTCTTCCCTGATTAATTGAATTGTATTGAATGAATGAATGAATGAATGAAAATGTTGAGTAATTGTAAAAAAAAAAGTCAACTATTGACTACTCTACTCGGTATTGGAGAGGTGGGTCGGTTTCTTCTTCCTTCCTTCTTTTCTACACACGTGTGGGCCCAATCTATCTATCTCATGACACCAGTCGTTATCTTACACGGCCGCTGACTCTGCCTCCCTCCGATTTTCTACATCAAAATCTCCGATCAGTTTGTTTTCATTGGGATAATACATATAAAGTATCTTAGTTAGTATATTAGTATGTATAACATATGACTCAATATATTACAACTTGATATCTTCAGCTATTCAAAAAATTTAAATATAATACCCTCAACTTTTATAGGTATCAATTTCATATCCTAAAATTAAAAAAAATGACAAAATTACCTCCACTCTCTCCCCCTTCCCTATCAGTTGCACTAACTCTAACCCCAAACATTGGAAGAAGCAGCAACAACAAGCAACAACAAGCAATGGTAGTAGTAGCAAACAATGGCAGCAGCAACAATAAGCAATGGCAGTGGCAACAACTAGCAGCTCGAGCAGGAGCAATCAGCGGTAGCTACACAATCACGTCCCTACGCGGACATCTTGCGCGCGCGAGCGCTGCTTGAGCAGCAGCTCCTCTGCAACTGGGGTGGGGAGTGGGAAAACCCTATATCCTGCTCATGCTCACCTCCGACCTCCCCAAACGTGAAAGTTGTCAAGTGTGATGACTTCACCGGTTGAATCATCAACTACCAAATTTTAACTATTTTTTTTTATCTTGACGGATGTGAAACTCAATCAGTTGCTCATCCACGTGACTACCACTACAGGAAGTCCCTCCTCTCCCTTGATGTAGATACAAACTTCATCCATGGATACCTTATTTTTCTTGCAAATGCACATGTCTCCTACATGCTTCTCACAAACTTCCAGTCTTCAATAACCAAATTCTAACTGTCACGCCCCAGTCCCAAAATACGTAGGACTAGGACACGTAAGCATGACAGTCCATGTATATGGCAACTCCAATATATGGAAACCATAATACATGCGTACGCTGTATAATGAACAATAATTTACAAGTGGTAAAACTATCACAAGTCACAGGATATAATCTAAATCTCATCCACATAATCCAATAGAAATAAATAACCAATATCTATGAAACTAGATCTCAATATAAAGTATCTAGAGATGATCGTCGGATGGAAACAAATCCACTACCGAACTAGAATATAAAATAAACAAGATAAATACAATATAGGTACAACATCTAACAATCACGAGGCTCGAAGAGAAGACCTCCTCGAAATATACGTAGCAAGTCCGGATCTGTGCTCCTGCGAATACTCATGAACATCTACACCTGGAAAGGGACCAGGTCCTCAGAGGGACGTAACAAGATACAAAAATACATGCCATAAAATAAATACTGTGAAAATTCAAGGGTGAACTAACCAGCTAAGTGACATGCAATTTGAGGACAACTTTGGTACGTATGGGTAGGCGTAGGCATAACGTCCAACGTTCTCTAGAGTGTGGTATCTGTAAAATCACCAAGTAACGTCCAACACTCTAGGGAACGTGGTATCTGTAACGTCCATCATTCCGAAGAATGAGGTATCTGCAATATATATACGTATGTATCGCTCCGAAGAACACGGTATCTGCATAAAGGAGGTGGGTGTCCCATACGCCTACTAGTCGTCCTCATCACCCAATACAAATGTCCAAATCGCGAACACGACGTGGACATCTCGTACTATAATGCGAGTCTCTAAAGAAATAAACAACTAAGCTAAATACCGTTACACGTGCTGCTCATACCGATGGCCAGTCAAGCATGAAGCACGTGTCCCTACATGAACTCATTCTGTGACATGTAATGATACATGTGAAGGCCTGGGGAGTCATATTGATAACTCCACAACTTTAGGTGGGTCCACTAGACACTAGGTCAGACACAAGTCCTAACGTCAACGTCTTCGTTGACTGCACCCGAGTCTTCTCGGACGCGCACAGTTATATAATATTAAAATAAATAAACATGCAACTAGAAACAACTGAATTTAAACAGTACAACAAGGTAATGTATACTTGTCTGGTAAGAGAGCTGCAAAATGTAACGTCCAGATGTCAAACACAAAGAGTCAGAAACTATGGCCTCGGAATGAACGTCTCCGGATGCTGAAATAAACATCACCAACATTCCCAGAATAAGCGAAATAGCTAGAAAATACTATCCTTTCGTCCAATTTGGACACAGGGGCAAAACGGTAATTTCGGGTCAAAGGGGGGTCCACAAGTGGCCCACTTTGCACCGAAAAGCGTGCCAAGGATAAAGTCTCTAAATGGAACAAATTATAGGTCAATCAAACTCTAAATGTCAGTACGAACTCAACGGTATGTCCAAATGTGGATTCCGATGAGCCGAACACAATTTCGACCAAAAAGTCAACCGTAGGGCCCGCCAATAGGCGACTTGGTCAACTGTCTCAGAATTGCGTGAAAATTGGGTCACAGGACCAGCGCGATACCACGAGTCTAGTGGTGCAAGTTTCGTCGCATTCTGACGAGCGTGCACCAAATGCGCAGGACTTTTACAAAAGTCGCGACATGGAAGATTTTCTACGGATACGGACTGATTCCGACGCGCACACGCGTCCAAATCAGTTTTCGCAAAAACCCACACATCCGGGTATACCGTGCGCACCTTTTGGTATACTTGGTATGCGACGGGGCGGTCCCGTTTGGCGGGGCGTGCTCCATATCACAATTTCTGAAATTTAGAAAAAATATATTTTTGGAATTTTCTACCTAATTTATTTTAACATACAGCAGCTAATAAGTTATTGTATTTGACAAAAAATAAACTAGGTCAGGTGGTCTTCGCATACCAACAAGAAAAACTAAATTCGGATCTCTGTGGTGGAAGATACGAATCCGTGAAAATAGGTAATTATCGCAGTTTTCTGCGTTCCCAAAAGTTGTCATTTTCCGTCAACTTTGGCACTGTTTTCGCCTAGGTTTACGTGCTGAACGAGATAAACTAATGCTCAGGATTTAGAGAGGGATAGGTGGTGAACGTACCGGTGAAGACGGGGTCGAGTTTGGTCGAGCGAGGGTACGAGAAACGGAGCGTAAACACAGGTACGTCGCTGTTAAATTATGTCGCGTGCGGGGCGGCTCCGGCTGGGCGGCGCAGCGGCTGGAGGCTGCGTCGAGGGGTGGAGAAGAAGATTAGGGTTAGGGTTTGGGAAACAGGTTGTTATATAAAGAGAAGAGAGGCGGTGGGAGGGGGTGAAACCGCGCGGGGAGGGGGGGAGAATTTCGCGGTTTCTAAAACCGCGGCTGCTGCTGCTGTTTCTTTTCTTTTCTTAATGGGTTCGGTGTAAGCGGGTAGTGGGTTTAGGAGTTGCGGGTTTGGGTTTAAGGGGGGTTAACGGGTTACGGGTTAGATCCATTAGGATAATTCTTTTTCTTTTTCGTTTCTTTCTTTTTCTAATTCCTTTTTCATTTCTTTTTCTTTCTTTTTCTTTTCTAATAAATTATATATATATATATATATATATATATATATATATATATATATATATACATAAAAAATTTCTAAAAATTATATTTGTGCATACCATTAAGCTATCAACTGTCCACAGGGTCTCCTACATAGAATAAATCAGGGAAAATTTATAATGGCTCCATAAATCTCCTAAATGCACAAACACCTCAAATAAAAATCAAATAAATTCTATTTCCTCTAATTAGCTCATAATTACTATAAATAAATTAAATAATTAATAAAAAATAAAAAATATATTAATACAATTTTTAGAATTAGGGGTTTTACATTCTACCAAACTTATAAAAATTTTGTCCTCGAAATTAAAACTAAGCCACGATAGAAAGTCAAGGATGGTATAAGATAAAGATTTGCAGCTTATTCTGTACCTTCCTCTATCCTAACCTCCATGATTTTTCAATTGTCATGGGAATGTTTGGAGGGCTATAATTTGCATTGTTAAATGCAAGACTAGGTTTAAATGAGGGACGATGCTGCACGTTGCACATTCCGAAAATCATGGCCAAAATTTCATATAACAAAAAATGGGTTTCTTCATGTGTCATATCCAATGGTGAGGACACCTCAATGCACTTTTGCATAAAAGCACCCAACAATTAGAAATTGCACAAAGATGAAAATTGGGTTAAATTAATCAAAATTAATGCGCATGGTGTCCTTGAATTAATTAGAAGTACCTGGAGATAAAATTAGGTGGGACACAAGTATCATGGACGTAGAGGGCTCAGAGTAGAATATTATCTTAATTTGGGTTGCACAAAACGGGTCAAGATTGTGTCTCCAATTTTGATTGAAACGCACAAGGGTACAAAGTCGTATTTATTTAAAATTAAATAATAACGTCCGTGATCATTATTATGCGACTAAAATGTAGCACAAGAGAGCGTAATTATAAGTTACACAAAGGTCAGAATAGAAGGCGGTCATGTCTAGAGCAAGGGTGTGAAATTCATAGGTAGGCAATGGCTAGTGTAGTGCTCCAATTATCGAAGCAACGGTAAAATGCACTGAGTGATATAAATATTGTATAATTAAAAAAAGCCATGTCCTTTTTCTAATTGGATACAAACTAGCCCTAGTCTCTCTATCTACGCCAAGTAGGTCTAATTTTAGGTGAATGGGTTTACAATTCCTCGAAATTAAAATAAGGCATAGTCTGTTATTCATTTAAGTACCTAAGGCAAGTCAATCTCAATCTCTTTGCGATAATAAAATTCTAATCAAAACTATCGCAATCACTTCCAAATTTAAAATAATCACTGTTCAATTCAAAATTCAACCTATGGTAATCTCTTCTTACTTTTTCAAATCATCAACATCCAAATTTAAATTAAATCCATATAACATCTTCAAGAGTTAAATAACACGTACAAATTTTACACTACTATTTTCAACTGTCATAATCTCCTTTAGAAAAATAATTCTAATCAAATATTATTCCTATCTTCAACTTATGAATTTTTGTACTCTTTAAATTCAATTTACATCCTCAATATTTCAAATAGGTAATCCCGAAATCAACATTTAACTTTTAATTTAAGGCCTCAAATTGTGAAATTTGAAATCTAATTCACCAATTGTTCAAGTCTAGATTTCTATATTTATCCACAAAGTTTAAATCGATGATTCAACCTTCCATATTCAAAATTTAAATCATATGCTCACGTATGAATATTTGGTTCGCCATATCACAGTTTTTAAAATTTATTACTCCTCGTCATCTTAATCATTCTTCAAAAATTCTCAAAATAAAAAAAAATGACTTGAACCTCTTAATCTTATTTTACTCAATCTAAAAGAAATTCCTCTCAAGTTGACAATGCAATTTCTACCCAACTTAGAATTTATCCATTTATCACACAAGGCTCTTACATTTAAGAAAACTTATTCCTCAAATTTACTTAGTCATGTTACTCAATCCTCAAAAATTTTAACGCCAAATATATCATCTATGATATATCCTTAATCAGTTATAAAAGATAGTCATCTAGTAATATGATTGGCCTATGGGGTATATCTAGTACTATCTGGATATCAAACTTATACCAAGCACGAGGTTTCGTCTTTCCGAAATAAGGGAAGACAGAGAGCAATAATAACGAATTCAAGGTAGGGGTAATAAAATACAAGTATGGGGATCAAGGCGATTAGAGAATTCAAAAAGAATTGTCAAGGCAGTTATGGTTCAAAATCATATTTTGGTAATTCCTATTCACATGCTTGTATCAGTACTGTTATGTAACTGGTACGATATGCTCAGACATAACTAGGGGCAAGTACCTTCGTCTACTAGTCAACTATATATCTCAAACCACGTAAAGTAGTCATGTGAAGAGCGAACCCAGTGTACTAAGGTTGTCCAGACCGTAATACACTGATTCTGATTAGACAATTGTATCATTGTGTGGTTGATCATGCCCCAATAACACATATGTCATAAACAAGCTCGATAAAAGAGTAAGCTTGCAAAACTAGGCTATAATAGCGGCATAAGTCAAGGTAGTACAGAAAATATAAGTATGCTAGATTATGATGAAAGAAGTTACAAAATAATTCAATTTTCCAAGGAAGATAAGACCCATCCAGTCCCTACAGTTGTCATACTAACTCCTTGTCTAAGTCACTAGTCGACCATATAGGGGCATGGACCTCTAAGTTCTATAGTTTGAATAAACATTACCTTCTTATGCAAGTTTATATTGGTGTCATTCAATTACACTTCATCAATGGATTCACAAGGACTATGTGATACTAGGTTATGAGGCATACTACCCAACTTATAATAATTAACTAATACTGTAACTGCCTTTAGGGGTTTTTACAAAATAACCTGGTCCTGGTAAATAAAGTAGAACTCTTATTAGGGTATATGAGAAAAGATCTTGGTACTCATTAAGGTCTCATATTGCATTATATAGGTAATGGCCATCTTAAGTCTTAATCATTGTGCTTATAGAACAAGTGTCTATAGTAAGAATGAAAAAGTTATTGACCTCAAGGGAAAAGGGAATATAACCTATATTGAGGTAGGGTACAAGTTACGTGATTTAAACTAAGAATAATCAGATCATAATCTAAAGGAACAACTCAAATCTAGCTACCAAGCACCTAATTTCAAAGTTCAAGATTACAACTATAATCCTAGTAAACTATATATCCTTAACATAAGATAAAATTACTTGGCCAAAAATCAAAAAGGTTAGGTGGCACGAATCGAAAGATGAGGAAAAGAAGAACATAATTTAGTCGTCGCACAAAGCGAGCGCTAAGGGTTCAGAGGAACAAGTCATAAAACTAAATAGGAAAGACTCTAGATAATGTCATGGTTTCTTGAGGGAAGGTGGTTGCTAATTTTTGTGTTCGAGGTATGATCAAGAGAATTTTTTAGTCATTCCTCTTGGCTTCCTAAGATACTGTTCTGCTAGTATCAAGACAAGAAGCTAAAGTTGCAGTTTTCTAGTACTATCTCACCATGAAAAGCTAGATTAGTCCTAATATTTAACCTTGGATTTCTATTGGTTCCTCCATACTAGGGTCAAACACTATGGTCAAATTTCAAACTAAATCTAGTATTGTCTATACTACTTTCAAGTCATCCCTAATTATCAAGGGATAATGGTCAATCATTCTACAGGTAAGGGTTGCTAGGGTTCATTAGGTAGTCTAAACTTAATGATGTGTCAATGCCCTAGTTGTGTTCTTAATAGGAATGTTACCATAATTATCATCCTATCAACAGGGATTCCTATATTCTAGCAGGGACTATACTCAAGGAACTATCAGGGAATCACATGAATTAAGCATGATGCAATTATGTAAATAGAACAGACTGGAAGGAAGATAAGTCGCAGTCAATTATGGATGAGATCCTATACTCTAGTCCTAGGTGCAGGCTTGCTCGGTACAGTAACGTAACCGAGACAATATGCTCTTGACCTGCATGGGCCACCACTAAAAATATGTCACGCCCCAGTCCTAAAATACGTAGGACTAGGAAACATAAGCATGCTAGACGCATGTATAAGGCAACTCCAATATATGAAAACCATAATACATGCGTACGCTGTATAATGAACAATAATTCACAAACTATCATAAGTCACAGGGTATAATCTAAATCTCATCCACGGAATCCAATAGAAATAAATAACCAATATCTATGAAACTAGATCTCAATATAAAGTATCTAGAGATGATCGTCGGATGGAAACAAATTCACTACCGGACTAGAATATAAAATAAACAAGATAAATACAATATAGGTCCAACATCTAACAATCACGAGGCTCGAAGAGAAGACCTCCTCAAAATATATGTAGCAAGTCCGGATCTGTGCTCCTGCGAATACTCATGAACATCTACACCTGGAAAGGGACCAGGTCCTCAGAGGGAACTTGGTATCTGTAAAATATGGGTAGGCGTAGGAATAACGTCCAACGTTCTCTAGAGTGTGGTATCTGTAAAATCACCAAGTAACGTCCAACACTCTAGGGAACGTGGTATCTGTAACGTCCAGCATTCCGAAGAATGAGGTATCTGCAATATATATACGTCTGTATCGCTCCGAAGAACACGGTATCTGCATAAAGGAGGTGGGTGTCCCATACGCCTACTAGTCGTCCTCCCCACCCAATGCAAATATCCAAATCGCGAACACGACGTGGACATCTCGTACTATAATGCGAGTCTCTAAAGAAATAAACAACTAAACTAAATACCGTCACACGTGCTGCTCATACCGATGGCCAGTCAAACATGAAGCACGCGTCCCTACATGAACTCACTCTGTGATGTGTAATGATATGTGTCAAGGCCTGGGGAGTCATATTGATAACTCCACAACTTTAGGTGGGTCCACTAGACACTAGGTCAGACACAAGTCCTAACGTCAACGTTTTCGTTGACTGCACCCGAGTCTTCTCGGACGCGCACAGTTATATAATATTAAAATAAATAAACATGCAACTAAAAATAACTGAATTTAAATAGTACAACAATGCAAGGTATACTTGCCTGGTAAGAGAGCTGCAAAATGTAACGTCCAGATGTCAAACACAAAGAGTCAGAAACTATGGCCTCAGAATAAACATCTCCGGATGCTGAAATAAACATCACCAACGTTTCCAAAAAAAGCAAAATAGCTAAAAAACACTACCATTTCGTCCAATTTGGACACAGGGGCAAAACGGTAATTTTGGGTCAAAGGGGGTCCACAAGTGGCCCACTTTGCACCGAAAAGTGTGCCAAGGGTAAAGATCTCTAAATGGAACAAATTATAAGTCAAACAAACTCTAAATGTCAGTACGAACTCAACGGTATGTCCAAATATGGATTCCAATGAGCCGAACACAATTTCGCCCAAAAAGTCAACCGTAGGACCCGCCAATAGACGACTTGGTCAACTATCTCAGAATTGCGTAAAAATTGGGTCACAGGACCAGCGCGATACCACGAGTCCAGTGGCCCAAGTTTCGTCTCATTCTGACGAACGTGCACTAAATACGCAGGGCTTTTGTAAAAGTAGCGACACAGAAGATTTTCTGCGGATACGGGCTGATTCTGACGCGCACGTGCGTCCAAATCAGTTTCCGTGAAAACCCACACGTCCGGGTATACTGTGCGCACCTTTTGGTACACTTGGTACGCGACGGGACGGTCCCGTTTGGCGGGACGCGCTCCATATCACAATTTCTGGAATTTGGAAAAAGTATATTTTCGGAATTTTCTACCTAATTTATTTTAACATACAACAGCTAATAAGTTATTATTTTTGACAAAAAATAAACTAGGTTAGGTGTTCTTCGCATACCAAAAAGAAAAACCGAATTCGGATCTCTGTGGTGGGAGATACGAATACGTGAACATAGGTAGTTATCGCAGTTTTCTGCGTTCCCAAAAGTTGTCATTTTTCGTCAACTTGGGCGCTGTTTTCTCCTAGATTTACGCCCTGAACGAGGTAAACTAATGCTCAGGATTTAGAGAGGGATAGGTGGTGAACATACCGGTGAAGACGGGATCGAGTTTGGTCGAGCGAGGGAACGTGAAACAGAGTGTGAACACAAGTACGTCGCTGTTAAATTCTGTCGTGCGCGGGGTCGCGCAGGTGGTCGTGGACGTCGGCGGGCGGCGCGGGGCGGCTCCGGCTGGGCGACGCAGCGGCTGGAGGCTGCGTCGAGGGGTGGAGAAGAAGATTAGGGTTAGGGTTTGGAAAACGGGTTGTTATATAAAGAGAAGAGAGGCGGTGGGAGGGGGTAAAACCGCGCGGGGGGGAGGGAGAATTCCGCGGTTTCTAAAACCGCGGCTGCTGCTGCTGTTTCTTTTCTTTTCTTAATGGGTCCGGTGCAAGCGGGTAGTGGGTTTAGGAGTTGCGGGTTTGGGTTTAAGGGGGGTTAACGGGTTACGGGTTAGATCCATTAGCATAATTCTTTTTCTTTTTCTTTTTCTTTTCTTTCTTTTTCTAATTCCTTTTTCATTTCTTTTTCTTTCTTTTTCTTTTCTAATAAATTTTATTTATATATATATATATATATATATATATATATATACATAGAAAATTTTTAAAAATTATATTTGTGCATACCATTAAGCTATCAACTGTCCACAGGGTCTCCTACATGGAATAAATCAGAAAAAATTATAATGGCTCCATAAATTCCCTAAATGCACAAATACCTCAAATAAAAATCAAATAAATTATATTTCCTCTAATTAGCTCATAATTACTATAAATAAATTAAATAGTTAATAAAAAAATAAAAAAAATATTAATACGGTTTTTAGAATTAGGGGTTTTACACTAACTCCCAAGCATTCCGCCGACATCAGCATGCCTTGTCGACCTCCTTAGCTACAACCCCTTTGATCGTTGGACCCTCCGGATCTCCTCAACCGAGCCTACAGTGCAAGTGTGCACTGCACAAAGGAGAAGAAGATTCAGCATAAATCTAATTTTTGGATGTCGGGTAGGGGACGGGGGGGGGGACAACGCAGGTACGAACGGGCTACGAAGTGGTGTAGCCGGTGTAGGGGAGAGGAGAGAGAGGAGGGTAGTTTCATCATTTTTTTTATTTTAGGTTATTAAGTTGATACCTATAAAAGTTATGGGTATCAAGTTGAAAAACTTGAATAGTTAAGGGATCAAGTTGTAATTCATAGATCTATGGCAACTCCTATATTCCTTGAATATATACTCTTAGCATCCATGACATATATAGCTCAAATCCTAGTCACATCTCTCTCTCTCTCTCTCTCTCTCTCTCTCTCTCTCTCTCTCTCTTCTTCTTCTTCTTGTTCTTCCCACCTCAAACTAGCAGTCGTTATGTTATACATTCATGGTCGGTCGTCCCTATTATCGACGACCTAAAAATCAGTCATTAACCCCTCGATAATGCACCGCCTCGGATCACACCATCGACCATGATACAGTAGAGCTGTCATGTGTCACCCGTCGTTAGTCCTACTTTCATATCACCATATTTCTCATACCATCGTTATTCGACCGTGTTGCTCCGAGTTTGCCTACCCAAGCAACCTTACCTCACCTCACTGGAGACGTCGTTGGAACCGCTCACTCTGCCTACTATGACCACTCGCCAAGCTTTCATCATGCCTCTTGTCACGCTCCGGTCCCATAAGGGCCAATCGTCCTCGCTTGGTCCCTACGGAACCAATTTGTCCTCGCTTAGGAGCGATGCCTTGTAAGTCTAAGTTACGCTTGCACCAGGCATAGTACCTGCACAAGACACAAGTTAGTAACAATTTGCATATATAAGTCTAACTTATGTATCAATCTTGGTATCAAATAATAGGTATGCAAGAAGGTAAACCTAGCATGCGACCTAACTATATGATGGCACATGAGTTTCTCCACTGATGGACAACAACACCCCCCTATATCCCGTAGGACCGAAACATCAGGGTGCTCTCACAATCTCCTCCGGACCGACCGATTTTCAGTGTCCCAAGAATCGTTTGAGAGACTATTTACCTTGTGCACAAGTTGTCCGAGACCAATGCATGACAAGCAACATCTATCAGATAAAAACTATTAGGATGCATCAAACATGAACAAGCATATCACTATCTAATAGACACACCCCCCTAGATCCCGTAGGACCGGAACATCAGGGCGGGCTACTAGACTCTTCTCCTTCAATCTTTTACACGGGACACAATCACTAACCATAAAAGGTTCAATACACGATTTAGTGGTGCAGCAGGTGAGTAAGAGACAACTATTAACTGAAGTAAAGCAGTAACTCTATATATATTTTTGCATGTAGTTCATTTCTTTTAGCATATCTTGTAGTGAATTAACATAGAACTAAGGAGGATGCAACAGAGTAGACTAGCGATAATTTTATTAGACGTGCAGACTAAAGGATTCATCGAAGGGCCTAAGCCACTCACCGATTGAATCGAACAAGAGAATGAGAAAGCCTTATGCAATGGTCACTCCTTGGTTATGTGTCCTGAAATTACAACAACACTTGGTTAGCATCCTTCGATCTCTTTCTCTTACGATTCGAAAAAAATGCGCAAGCAAGAAAAGCGAATCATGAAAACCAAGTCATCGAAAGCAAGATAAAACACAAAGCAACACAAAACCAAGAAGTAAAACAACCAACGAAAACTATTGGACTCATTTCAATAGAAGTCGTTCCATCAGTTTGAAGAGTTCATTGTATTTCGTCCGTGCTGATTTGGCGGTAAGGTTTCCCCGAGACTCGATTCTCAACCAAGTCAAAGTAACAAGTGTTTCATAAGTAACCCGCTAGGAGCGGGGCATTACACCTCTAACCACTAGGAACAAACAACAACAACAACAAAGAACAAATAAAAATAGCAAATTTAGAGACTCGTATGCTCCCAAGCTCAGTATCTGCTCTACAGTGGCATCAATGACTTAGCCATCTTCTTCTATAGAAACTTATAAAGCTTTTATCATTAGTAGGGACAGCCCTTGCCCAAGGTATTCTGGGCGATGATCCATGACCCAAAGACTAAAGGGGTACCAACATTGACGTAAATGTATCATGGGCCAAATTTAACACAAAATAGTTATGGTGTAGTAGTTATTATCTTAGACTTGCACACTATATATCCTTAGTTCAATTCTTAGTAATAACAATCTTTTTTTTGGGTATATTTATTTTTATTTTAGTCTATTTTTTTTAATGTATAGGGGGTCACATTTTGGAAGTTCTCATGAGCTCAAGGGCAGCCATGGTCACTAGTGTATTGTCACATCCATGTTCCGACCAAGAGATGCACTACGTAATGGCTTGTGGCTAGTCTGACTCAAAATCCGAACTTAATATCAAATGACCCTTTTTGGCATCGACTCCGTTCGGACAAATAAAAGAGAATCATTTCAACTCATGGTTTGGCTTCTGTTGGAATAAGTCCAAGATGCAGTGGACTACGTCTCGGCGAGTGAGCTCCATATAAGAGTCCCTTCGACGGGACTGGTCAGTTGTTGCTTTCCTTGAATATTTTCTTTGTGATGTTTTGGATGAAGTATTTTTGCGTCATTTTCTGCTTTCGTTTTCTAAGAAATTCGCTAGGACGAATTGGGAACGAATTCTGACACGATGTTGGTGCCATTGCAGGAACGCACGTAGTTGACGTCTAATCATAGCAAAGCGAGTCTCCTTCCTCAATACATATTTTACCTCGAATACGTTCATATCGACGATGTCCGGTTGAATATAAATATATAAATGTTAGCCATAATACATGCTTACCACTAAGGAATAGAACATGGGATAACTGTAAATCGTCGAGCGCATCTATGCGTGCGACCTAACTAAGAAATAGAATATGGGATAACTGTAATCGTCGAGCACATCTATATATGTGGCCTATAACATAAGCTTCGTACGCGAAGTAGGCAGTTGTGGTTTGAACCGCAAAACTGTTAAAAAGAAATAAGATATTAGAAACATCAATTTTGGCATAGTGCCTCAGAATATTTGGTGCCTACGGGTTTGCAAATCATAACATACGGCTTGGAGGGCAGATAAGCATCTAAGGGATTTGGAATTCAAAGCGGGTGACCATCTATTCCTAAAGATTTTTGCCTACACGGGGTGTTCGCCATTAAATTAGAAAGTTCTAAAAAGAGTTTGATTTAATCAACAAACGAAAGAAAGTACAAAGAGGTCCCGGACGGACAATCTAACTACAATATTTTTTTTGATATGGGGGTGACGATGGACAAGGAGTGATATGGCATCTCCTTTACTCCGTGGACGATCCGATGCAGGAGGAGGAAGCTCTTCTCGCTTGCTTGACTGTAGATTCGCAGATAGCCAGCATCTTGTATGGGCGTAGTACCCTACTATTTATAGTCATCCCTAGGCGCGCATATATTGGGCCACATGGATACTGGAGGGTGCCACGTGTCCCTACTTAATAGGGTGCAGCTGTAATCGTGAGCAGATCGAGCTGCTACGTGGGCGCTTGTTGAAATTTTTCGTTGCTGAAGATCTGGGTGGTTCTCATCCTTTGTAGGCGTGACTTGGTCAGCTTGACACATAGTTCGCACTTGGTTGGAGAGAATCACTCTTATCGTAACAACAAGATTTGGTCTTTATGGAGTCTGAAATACATGTGGCCAGAGACGCATGGGACGCATGGGACGCATGGAGTCTGGGACGCATGCGGCCAGAGACACATGTTTTTGACGATTTTAGTCCGTCGAGAACCACGAATTCTGGGGTAGTGAATGAAGAAGTAAAGAATAAATGAAAAGAGAGAGAAAAGATAAAATCCATCCATATATATAGAAGAGATGATTTAATCGTGACCGTCCGATCTGCCACGTCAGCGATCCAAGTCACTAATCAAATCGATCTCGTCCATCCAATACAAAAATAAGAAACCAATGGATAATATAAAGCATCGAACACTATTCATGAAAATATCTAATGAAAATATCTTTAAAATATTTCAAAAGTAAAAGTTTATCCGCCGACCGAATTTTCCGTCGGTATGCCGCGGATTGCCGGCGGTAGTCCGGTCAGTAGGCAAAAGTTAAAATTTCAAGGAAATTTCGAGATTCCACGAGATCCAATAAAATACAGTAAATAGATTAAAATACATATTCATATACCAATACAGATACTGTGAGACGAGTCTCACATGCCCAGCTCCGCGTTGGTACTATGTACAAGAGATATCGCTTTGTTGGCTAGAGCGAAAGCCTTCTCGAAGAGTTTTCCAATAAAAAATAAGACGATTGATCTAGGTGAGTGGGCAAAACTTTATTCTCTGAATCTTGCACGCCTTAAGAATGAATCTAATTTTTATAATACTTGTTGCTAAGTAGATAATATTCATATGAGAATGATAGAACGATAACTTGTATGCTTAACTAGAGAACTTGTAATGCTTGTCATTGAAAAGAAACTTGTCATGCTAAGTAAAAGAATAGAATGTTGCATGCTAAGTTACACGGATACAACTATCGAATGAACCATTGCCATACTAATAAGAAGAGTAAAAGATGCTTGAACATGCTCCTTCATTATAAGCTAAACAAGAGTAAGACTATTTGCTTGTTAAAAATAGAGATATATATGCTTGATGGATAGAACTATAAGATATTGTATGCTAGAATTATAGAACTAATATCCTACTTGTTTCGTGTTAAAAGAACTACTCCTTGAAGCCTAGACTTGTTATCAAACTCATTCAGAGAATAGCTTGATTACGTGTCAAAGCAGCTAGTATGAGCGTATACTAGTGTAGTGTTGGGCCGTGAATTAAACCTATCAATCGATTGATAAGAAGAATAGATAGAAGTTTGCTTGATCATTGCTTGCTTGCATGCTAGAATTTTCTGATAAGAGTGCATCCATGCATTGGTCTGACAACTTGTGCACAAGGTATAGGATCTCTCGAGCGGTATCCTGGGGCACTGAGAATCGTTAAGCGTGGGAGAGGCTAATCGGAACACCCTGAGGAAATAAAGTCCTCGCTATTAGGCGGGTGTTTATGTCATCAGTTAGTTGGTTCACGTGTCAAAGCAGCCACTTTGAGCGTATTTTGGTGTAGTGCTAGACCGTGATAACACCGCTACTAATCATGTATTTCTCATGGGCCATCATATAGTTAGGGCGCATGATAGGTTAGTCTTTTTGCATACCTAACTATTTGATGCAGAGACAAACAAGAAATGATACTCATATGTTTATGTAAATTGCTGCTAACTTGTATGTCTGTTGCAGGAATTACCATCCGGCGAAGGGTAAGAATCATTGAATAAGTGATGTATTGATTTCTGATTATGCTTGAATTGTGTACTGCCCCTAGACTTGCATATTTTACTTGATTACGCTGTTGCCCCTTAATATAGAATGAATAGTCCATTAGATGCACTACTGCCTTGAACTGAGTTGAATAGTCCACTAGAGATAGCTTATGTTCCTAAGAGTTAATGAATATCGTTCACAATACATGCTGCATATTGCACGATAGAACACTGCCCCTATTATATGCTTGAATATATTAAATATGCAAACTGTTTTCAAATATATGTTTTCAAAAGAAGTAAACTGACTCAGATTTGTACTGCATAAAATAAACCTAGGTAAAAGTAGCAAGATCACTAGTAATATAATATTTTATCACATGCTTACTTAGTGTTGGTTTTAGAGGATGTTACTTCTGTTCGTTGCTTTTATACTCACCAGTACTTTCCCCAAAGTGTTGATCCCCACCAGTTCTGTTCGCAGGTGCTGGATCGTTCGAAGAATAGATAGCCGAGCCTCATCCTCATGAGCCAACAATCTGGAGTCGATGTCTTGAGCCGTATAGAATATTTTGATATGATTTTGTATAAAGGGATATAATGTATGAAACAATGTCATTATAATCGAGGGAGGGAGAGAGAGAGAGAGAGAGAGAGAGAGAGAGAGCTTGAGCAAATTGTAATCTCGGCCAAGCGCCGCTTGTAACACTTCTTGAATATCAATAAAGAGATTGTTTTTTTTTTGCCATTGTGTTCATTTACTTTTCTATATTTCATGTCTCTGCTTCTAACTTGAATAGCTTACTTGTCCTTGTTCAAAGCCTTGGCCTTGTGCAAGCGCAACTTAGGCTTGCACGACATTACGCCCATTCGAGGACGATCAGTTCCGCAAGGCACTAAGCGAGGACGAACGGCCCCTTGTGGGATCGGAGCGTGACAATGAACCCTTGGCTCATGACTTTCCTTGGCTATGAACCCTTGGCTCATGACTTTCCCTTGGCTCATCACTTCCCTTCACTCATGACCTTCTTTGGCATATTATTTTTGGCCCATGTGCCATATATCCCATGTGCCGGTTACACTTGTTAGTAGAAATTTACTTTTATGGTGTTTTTTGGTTATTTTCTGGCTTGTCCTTTGTTTGGACTATTTTTTGGAAATCCCATGATTGTAATTTTTCCTTAAAAAGGCTTTAACCTGGCTGTAGCATTTACCTGAGCATAAAATTCCTGAACATGGATTGTAGTTACACTGTTAATCATAAACTCCTGATTTTGGATACCTTGCATGTACTGATATTCCTGATAATGGCTCGACAAAGCGCACTCCTGACCTAGTAGAATTTCCTGAACTGTATTACTTGAACAGTTAAGATAAATTTTCGTGGTTGATTGCTTGTCCCTGTCCTGGTTGTACTTATCAAGCTAGTGTCCAGTCTTACATCATGTCTAAGACAGATTCCTGAGCACCACGGTCTAGAATTCTTGATAATTTGTCCAGGATAATAACTAAAATAATAATCTAGAAAGCATCTAGAGAGATTTTCTGGCTACACACAATCCCGGTATCCCAACAACACCTGATGTATTTGGAGCTCTCCGTCGTAAGGGACATATTTCCAATACACCGACGAGTGTTGTACTACCAAAAAAATAATTATGCTGATTAATTATACTATGTATCATTTCGTCTGGATAACACGGATAGTCTGCATGGCATATGACTGTAAGGAATCTCAACTACATGTGCTTGTAATTGGGGCTGTGATAATCATAGTTAGCTAATGGTAGCAAGCTGTATGGCATGATTGGTCGTAATTTCTTGATTTTCTAGTCTAGTCATGTCTCGTTTCATCCAGTTACTGATCATGAGTAATAACTTAAGCACTAATTCCCGGTACTCCCTGAATACTTTCCTAGAACTGGTTTTAACTGCAAGATTATATCTATTACCCTTAATTATTGTTTTTCTTATGCTATGTTCTTATTGATTTGTCTGCATGCTAGTTTTAGTTCCTAAGTTGGCTCACTTATAGTACTTTGCTGTTTTGGGGTCTGACCCCACTGGTTTTGTATGGCCGGATATCGGAGCAACACCGCAGGATCTCCCGTACTTCCCTTCTCAAGATGGTGAACACGAGGAACACCCGAGGACATCAGTTTATTTTCTCCTTCATCGCCCACTTGATCTTGTATAATTATTTTTTTGAGACATTTAGCCACTGAACACGTGTTTAACTCGTGGTTTGGAACCTTGATACTGCAGCCTGCGGGCCTACATGTAAAGATTATTCTAGACTATAGCTAGAGTTGATCATGTAATATTGTACTATGCTAGTTCTTTATTTTGGTAACTAGCTTCATGATCATCTATATATGGATAGTTTGGGATATCTTACTATTATATGTTTGGTGATCATAAATCTTGTGACTTGTTGCTTGCTTGAGATTGAGATACCTTGGATTGCTCGACCCATGAATGACTGTTAAATTGTAGAGTAAACTCCCACATGTCTTAGAAAGTCATGACCGTATCTCAGGGTATAGAGTACTCTGGTATACGTAGCTTGCTTTGTCTTCCCCCGCTCTCCAATGTTCTAGTTCTGGGACATGACACTCATCTATCGACTCTATATTCATACGAGACCTCATGTCTAGAGAACAAAAAAGCCATGGAAACTGATTGAGGAGTGGGAATAGAAGACGAAGTCCTAAAATGAGAGCATTTGAAGTTCATTGACTTCCATACTAAAACCCACTAAGGTAGAGATGGCGCAAAGTGAGGTTGGCTTGGGGGTTGATCTCATAGGTGGATCATCTGAGTCAATGGCCATGTTTGAGATTGTTCATAACAATTTTCAAACTAATGTCGTCGTCAATGATCACGAGTTGGTCGTAGCAGATGCAATGAACCTGGGAACTTGGGTGAAAATGAGTGGGTGGATCTAATAGAGTATTATGTTATGCATCTATCGAGTCACCAGGAGGACATCAATGGTTGCTACAACATGTCACATGATATCAGGGAACAAAATCTCCATTCAAGGGTATTAGCTGTCTCGGTGCCAAAGAGACTGATGAGATGATGCCATTATGAAACATTTCTAATAGTACATTAGGGGGTTGAGCTATGATTAACCCTCTTTGGGAGAAAAAGCGGAGAAACAAGAGTGAGGGACTGGGAAAGGAGGTGGAAATCAAAAAATGCTAGCTATGCACCCTCATATTTCTAGGATCATTAAGGAAAGTCATTCCCTATGAGTGAGCATGTTACTTGAGATCTATCATGTAGTGTAAGTCCATTAGTCCTCCATCGCAGGATGAACTAGATGGGAGTATGAGTTACTTGAGATGTAGCTGCTTTATTTCGTTTAATACAATTATAATATAATATAATGGTCGCTTAGGAAGCTCTAGCGATCTGGGTGATCGAGGCCAAAAAACACTAGTCAACATAAAGTAAGGAGTATATTTTGAGATAGTTTTAAGATGATTTAATATATACTAGTCATGTTCACATGCTACGCACGTACGAAAATAAAAAATATATTAATATTATTAAAAAATTATATAAAAATATAAATTATATTAAAATAGCTTGAATATGATTTGAATATTTTAATTAAAACTGGTTCTTTTTAGAACTTTGAATATATATTTAGATAATAAAATATAGTTAGTTTAAATATAATTAAAATATTGAATATATTTTAATTTAGATTTGTTATATACATGTTTATAAGATTTTTAATATATGTTCAAATAGTTATAAGAATTAAATTTTTTTTTACGAGATATACATACGGTAATAGTTAGTTATAAGATTTTTTAAAAAAAAATAATAAATAAGTGAGTATGTATATATATATGACACATACATTAGTAGTTAGTTATAAAAATTTAATTTTTTATTAGTTAATAAAAAAATATACAACGATTTAAATGAGTCAATTTTAAATCTTTTTCAAGTCATATTATAATGTTTGAGATGTACGATGGTTTAATTGGATGGTCCATGTAAACGCATACTCAAATCTTGGTGGTCCAACTATGATTCCCTTCAAAATGAAATTATTTTAGAAATTAGTCAAGGCTAGGGCTTAGGGGTTAGTCCTCTCCCCTCTCCTAAAAAGAAGTATATATGTCAAATGTAGTAGCCAGCGGGACATGAGAACCCAAATTCCTTTAAAGTGTGGCACACGACTTTTATTTATTTATTTATAAATTGGTACATGATTTGCAATGAGTATCACATGAATCTCATTTGGAAGAAAGTTATATTTTCTTCTTGTAAGAAGAAGAAGAAGAAGAAGAAGAAGAAGAAGAAGGGCTGGTCCAGGGAAACGGCTGGCAAATGAAACACATGCTCATAATTATGTTAGGTAGTATGTGATTTGTATTAATTGCTATTAAGCTTCTAATTGTTAGCTGGGACCGTCTCTCATATCTCTTGAGAAGAGAAATTGGACGGTAGCTACCTGCTGCAGGCTGCAGCTATCAATTGTTAGGTTCTAATCTTGAAATGAAATTAATTAAGCAGCGCTCCCCATCGGCCAGCGAGCAGGTCATTAACTGAGTCAATAGGAATTCGACCCAACTGCAAGTGCAAGGAATTTGGATCAATAAACATGAGTTGTTCATTCAATTGCATCCAGGCAGGCAGAGATGCTGCAACAACTAGCTGCACCGGAGGCTCCGGAGATGCGTTGACTGATTGACTCAGGTGATGCATGGCATGGCATGGCATGGCATGGCATGGGTTTCTTTTCTTGTTGACTGAACCAGTCAGTCAAAGGGGGCATTATTGCCTGCCATCTACGTTGGGTATGAACGGGTGTTGGAGTAAGACTTTGATACAGATGACTGTATAAATTTTTTGATACAGATGACTGTATCAAAGTTTTTGAGGTCAGTCGGGTGACTTTTAGGACTTGGACACGGAGGGTTAGGATGGACTCACAGTGAGTGTATGAATAAAATATTGAGATTGAGATTGAGATTGAGATTGAACCAGCCAAGGCTGCAGGCAGTAAATCTAAATCCACAAAATCTTTGATGCTTGCAGTTCCTATCCCCTCCAACAGACTCGCTCGGTCAAAACTTGCAGTCCAATCCGTTGCCTCCAATTTCTAACCGTATGTATGTATCTAGCTACTTCTTCCACCGCTACCATGCTCCATATATCTTTAAAAGAAGAAATCCTAGCCTCCCTCCCTCCCTCCCTCCCTCTATGATGCTTGAGCAAGTGATCTTCAGACAAAATACTATTAAATCAAGGGATGGCTCAATTGCCTCTCAAGCACCCCACAGAATTCCACATTTCCTCCCATTATTATGCCAAATCCACCCCCAACAACAACGAGAACATCATCCCGACTCGATGCAATTCCCTGGTGCTACCCCCCTGCACGTCCCCTGCTCCTGCTGCTGCTGCTGCTGACAACATTAATATTGGCAAGAAAACAAGCCAGAGGAGGTTCGGAGGATCACATTGGCTGCCTTTATGTGGGGTTGGGGTTGGGGTCGGCGTCTCCAATCCCAGAAGGAGATCATTGTCCAGTACTTCGGTGACAACCAAACGTACAAGTATTACTGAATGCTTTTACACTACTACTACTGCTGCTGCTGCTGCTAGAGGAGGAGGAGGAGGAGGAGGTGGTGGTGGAGGAAGAGGCTCCTCTGTTACCCCTCCTCGACCAGCCTCAACTATATCTATTTCTCAAATCAAAGGCGGAAGAAGCGACTCCTTCAATACAAGCAGCAGCAGCAGCAGCAGCAGGGCCCTGCAGGATGTAGTATTGCAGCTAATTACCAGTTCTGGTCCCAAAATCAATACAGCAACAGTAGCATCAGCAACCCAGATCATGTTGCCACCACCACCACCCCCCTGCATCAGCAGCAGCCTTATTAGTTTTTGTGCAAGTGTAAACAACCATGCAACAGACGATAGCAGCAGCAGCATAGTTAATAGCCTGCATGAAGAAGATAATTATATTGCACCTATCCACTCTCAGAATATTAGCAACAATCATATCAAACTTGCACTTTTGCAACAGAGCAATGTATTATTGATTCAACTTGCTGCTGCTGATGATGATGATGATGGTACTGATATGGATTTGGAGAAAAATACCAACAACGTAGATGATGATCATGATATGGATCATACGGAGAAAAAGAGCATAATTAGTAATGGAGACTACTCTAACCCTGATGTGGTCTCTCCTAAAGTTCTCAAATCTCCTTCAATTGGTAGCAGCAGTAGTATGGGTATTATTAGCAACGGCCAAGTTATCAACCAAGAGATTCCACAACAAGATCAATCCATCAACATGGAGGAGAGCAATCGAGATCAGATTGAAAATGCATTGATCAATATTACTGATAAGGAGGAGAGCAGCAGCAGAGTTAGCAATGGTGGAGCTGGTGGAGTTGATACTGATCATATGGAGATTGATGAGCATCCAACTGTGGCAAAGAAGAAGAAGAAGAAGAAGAAGGAGAAGAAGAAGAAGGAGAGCTGCGGAGAACTTAGCAAGAAGAAAGAGGAATTTGGAGGATTGGACTTTTTCAAAGCTTATGGCATTAATGGCCCAGAAAACAATATTCTCGTGGACTATATGACCATAATTAATTCAGAAAGCAGCAATTATCTGGAGAAGGAATTAGATGTGACTGCTGCTGCAGGAGGAGGTTTGGGTACTCTTTCTCGTCTCTTTGGTGCTAAGAAGCTGAAGGAGAGTGCTAAGAGAGGGTTACAAGTTCTCTTCAACCCATATAAGAAGACTAAGAAGAAGAAGGTACTCACTAGTATTAGTAGTATTATGGATGATCAAGGCTGCAGTGACAAGTTTTGGTGGAGTAAACCGATTTTGAGGGGAAACAAGTGTCGTGATCAATTGTCATTCGAAGATCAATTTCCCTACATTTATAATGGGCAGGCCAGCGTGATCGAGAACGAATATGCACAGCCATAACTAGCGCCTGTGGCCCGTGGATAATTTTGAGGTGAGCAGAGAGAAATGCAGTTGAACTCTTCAAGTCGATCTTTTGTTAATAAGGAGGGAGGCAACTTTGATTTCTTGTTTCCATGGATTCATTGATTCTAGTTTATTTTTCCATCTAAGCAACTGTTTGTTGCTTGCTTTACTTCTCCTCCTTAAGAGTAGTGTGTTCTTGAAGTTCTAATTTACAATAGGTAGGCTTTGTTTCCCCTGTTTCTGTTTGGATTGGATTTTAACATACATGCGGAAGGATAATTAGATGTTTGATTTATTTTGCTCTTTGGGATAATTGCTAGCTATAAATGCCATACATTGTTGCTCCTACAAACTTGATCACAATCGCTTAACGTTACCTTCACCATATCTTATAATTTTGAATTGTTTGCTTAATTGTTGGTTGGTTCCCATTTGTTGGGACTAGAATATATACTCTGTACGCTAGTATAGAACCACATATATATACTAGTTACTTTTACGTGTGTTACACGTATTATATATATATATATATATATATATATATATATATATATATATATATATATATATATATATACACGATATTATTGAAATATAGGAATTTAAAGTATATTCGAATATTTTAAATATAATTTGAATATATTTTAATTATAATTTATGTTGGTATATTAGAATGTATTAGGAAGTTTTATGTAAGATGGAGGATTGTATATATATATATATATATATATATATATATATATATATATATAGCCAAGAGATTATTAATAAAAATAATATAACTCCAAAATATTCTACATGGTATCAGAGCACAAAGCCTAGCTGCCACAAACCAAGCGGCATCGAAAACGGATAAGGAAACAAAATGCAATGGAAATGTCCCTCGCGACTCTGCCGTCGAGTTATTCTTCAAGGCACGATCCGCTGAATGTGGGACTTAATTCCGAATAAATCAATCCATAACGAAAAAATGATCTTGATTCAATCTGTCTCGATTGAACGATACCAAGTATTTTTTAGCCGCACTCCCCGAATAGGGGGAACAGGGCACTACATCTTAACCAACTAATAAAAAATTTCGTCCTCGAAACTTAGGAATGGACCCTACCCTAAGAAAATAATGTGGAAAATTTCTCTTTTATGTCTGATTCGAGTTCCCAGGTCGATTCCTCGACCGCGTGGTTCCGCCAGAGTACGTGCACGAGCGAAACTGAACGATTTCGTAGCTGCTTATCCTTATGATTGATGATCTGCACAGGTTCTACCTTATAGGACAAGTTTGCTTGCTAACCCAATTGACCAAAATCTACCATGTGACTCGGATCATGCACGTACTTTCGCAGCTGTGATATGTGAAAGACATCATGCACATCTGATAGGCTCGGTTGTAGCGCAATTTGATATACAACTAGGGCGACTCGCCTGAGAATTTCAAACGGACCAACAAATCGAGGACTTAACTTCCCTTTTACTCCAAATCGCATAACTCCACGCATCAACGTGACTTTGAGAAACACGTGATCACCTGCTGTAAATTCAACGGGTCGTCTATGGAAGTCCGCATAACTCTTTTGTCTGCTTTGTGCCACCTTTAATCGCTCTCGGATCAGTCGAAACTTCTGAACGGTCTTCTCTATTAGCTACGTGCCGAGGATCTGTCGCTCGCCAACTTCATCCCAACAGATAGGTGATCTGTACTTCCATCCATACAAAGCCTCGTACAGGGCCATCTGAATGCTGGACTGGTAACTATTGTTGTAAGCAAATTCTGCCAACGGTAGATGGACGTCCCAACTTGACTTCGAGTCGATCGAACAGAGGCGTAACATATCTTCAAGGACCTGGTTCACCAACTCTGTTTGGCTGTCTGTCGGAGGATGGTATGCTGAAGTAAACTTCAACTTGGTCCCCATAGCTGACTGAAGGCTTTCCCAGAAACGTGATAAGAATCGTCCGTCCCGATCTGAAACAATAGACACTGGCACGTCGTGTAGTCGAACTATCTTATCAAGGTATATCTTAGAGAGGCGATCGATGCTCCAAGTAAATTTGATGGCAATGAAGTACGGTGACTTAGTTAATCGGTCGACGATGACCCAGATGGTATCATTTTCTCGTTGCGTTTTTAGCATGCCAACAATAAAGTCCATCGTGATATGGTCTCATTTCTACTCCGGGATAGCAATGTTCTGCATCTCTTCGCCCGGCCTCTGATGCTCGGCCTTTACTCTCTAACAAGACAAGCATTGTGACACGAAGTACGCCACATCTTTCTTTATGCCGTGCCACCAAAAGATCGAGCAAAGGTCTTGATACATCTTCGTACTTCCTGGATGTGATACATAGGCCGCATAGTGAGCTTCCGTGAGGATCTTATTTCTGAGTTATGCATCGTTGGGCACGCACAATCTTTCTCTTACTCGCAACATTTTGCTTTCATCCGCTGCAAAGTCAGTCGCATTTCCTGCTGAAATCTGCTCACGCGTCTTCAAAAAGAATGGGTCGTTCACCTGAGAAGACTTGAACTTTTCTATCGGGTTCGGTTCAAGGAGTAACTGAGCTAGCAATCCCCCAATCGGTCCGTCTTGATATTGAATTCGCAGCTCTATGCCTATACTCTCCAATTCCTTCTTTAACTTGCAGTTGACGGATAGAGATCCCGTAAATACTCGACTTAGTGCGCCCGCTACAACATTCCCTTTGCCTGGGGTGTAGTTGATCGATAAGTCATAGTCTTTGATAAGTTCTAGCCAACGCCTTTCTCGTAGGTTTAGGTCCGACTGAGTGAAAAGATACTTGAGGCTCTGGTAATCAGTAAAAATTTGGCAGGCCACACCATAAAGGTAGTGTCGTCATAATTTTAGTGCGAACACAATTGTCGCTAATTCTAGATCATGTGTAGGATAGTTGCGCTCATGCGGCTTTAATTGTCTTGAAGAAAAAGCTATCACCTTATTTTATTGCATGAGCACAACTCCCAAGCCTTGGCCTGAGGCATCACTAAAAATTTGGAATCCCATATTCTCGTTTGGCAGTACAAGTATAGGAGCAGAGACAAGACGCTGCTTTAATTCCAGAAATAAAGTTTCACATTTGGCAGACCACTCGAATGCAACTCCTTTCTGAGTGAGGCGAGTCAAGGGCAAAGCAATATTTGAAAAGTCTTTCACAAACCATCTGTAGTAGCCCGCTAGCCCGAGAAAGCTTCAAATTTAACTGACCGATACATGTTGCTTCCACTCGACGATTGCTTTAACTTTCTTTGGATTGACTATGATGCCTCCGGCAGAGATGATATGCCCGAGAAAAGATACACTGCTTAGCCAAAATTCTTACTTGCTCAGTTTTGCGTATAGCTTATTGTCCCGGAGAGTCTGAAGTACGGTCAGCAAGTGCTCATTATGTTTCTCCTTGTTCTTTGAATACACCAAGATATCATCAATAAACTTGTCGAGGCACGACCGGAACACTCGATTCATGAAATTCATGAAGGCGACAAGGGCATTAGTCAATCCAAACGGCATAACCAAGAATTCATAGTGGCCATAGCGAGTGCGAAATGCTACCTTCGACACTTCATCTGGCTTGATCTTTAATTGATGGTAGCCCGAACGAAGGTCAATTTTTGAGAATACTGAGGCGCCTTGTAGTTGATCGAAGAGGTCATCGATTCTGGGAAGGGGGTACTTGTTTTGGATGATGGATTTATTCAACTCTCGGTAGTCGATGCAGAGCCTCATCGAACCATCATTTTTCTTCACAAATAGCACTGGTGCGCCCCATGGAGATACACTCAGACGGATGTACCCACGATCGAGAAGTTCTTATAGTTGGACCTTCAGCTCCTTTAGTTCGGCAGGGGCCATTCGATACGGAGCTTTAAAAATTGGTCGAGTATCTGAAAATGTATCCATAGTGAACTCTATCTCTCGGTCGGGCGGCATGCCGGACAACTAATCTGGAAACACATCAGAAAAATCCGCCACAACAGAAGTAGACTCTAAGTTTGCTCAATCTTGCTGAGTGTCTCGAACGGACGCCAAGTACCATTCACAGCCGAAAAGTATCATTCATCGAGCAGATATTGTAGAAATCACCAAACAGGCATTCGACGCTCTCGACGATGGACTACAAGTATAACAGAATTCGGTCTCGCCTGGTAGACAAAATATGTCTTTTTTTTTGCACAATCAATGGTCGCCGAGCAAGCGCCGAGCCAATCCATCCCCAGAATAAGATGATAGTTCCTGATGTCTAAAACTATCGCATCAAGAGACAATTTTCTTCCTCTGATAAAAATACACCTGCCACGATAAACTGAGTCAACAGGCAAGTTCATGCCCGACGGGGTACTGACGCTAAGCCTTAGGCCTAACGGTGTCTGAATAAATTCGTGCTCCCTAGCGAAGTTTGCCGATACAAAATCATGTGTGGCACCAGAATCAAATAGTACTCGTGCAGGAACATTATTGAATAGCAATATACCTATCACTATGGTGTCTAAGGCAAATGCCTCATCCCGCGTTAATGCATAAACCCGACCCACAGTGTTTGGACGTCGCTCCAGTTATTGCGCAGGCCGATTTGCTTGGGGTACTTGAGCGGGATTTTGCTGCTCTGGACTGTACGGAGGGACCCGGTTTGGGCGATCAGGACAGTCACGAGCATAATGGCCCAGCCGACCATAATTGAAGCATCCCAGATTTTGATATTCGCTAGCCTGGTGTCCTGTACGGTTGCATTTGGCACAACATAGCCCATAATTTCCCCACATATGATTACCTGATGGCCGCCATTATTTGGACGCTTATTAGCGTTGTTTTCTCCCGTATTACTAGGGCGCTTATGATGAGAATGCTACACAGCGCCGACAGTAGTAAAAGGATATTGCGGTTCTAGGACGAGGGCATGGTTAAGGACTTCCCTCATCGTCTCGTACTGTAGAGCGACTACGTACGCGTGAATGGAAGATCGCAGGCCGCCTTCAAATCGTCTTGCTTGGCTTACCGCATTGGGCAGATAAGAGCTAGAAAACTTAGCCAGCCAGTTGAATTATGCAGCATACTGCATCACCGACATGATCCCTTGTTGTAGACGTACAAAATTTTTCTCCTTTTTATGACGAATAGGTGGGGGAATAAAATCCTCTTCGAACGCGCTACGGAAGGTAGCCCACGGGATCGTCTCGCCGTCACCGTCTGCAGATTGAGATCTTCGGTGTACATCCCACCAATCATGTGCATTCATACAAAGCTGGAGCTGGGCACAGGCGACTTGCTTGTCATCAGGTACTTCTAGGATTTAAAGTGATCTTCAAGCTCGGCCAACCAATCTAGAGCCACAACGGGGTCCTCGGTCCCACGGAAGGACGTGTTGTAAAATTTTTTAAAGTTGACAAAGTCGGAGGTAGTCACATCCTTCTTCCTTAGAGTTTGGGGTATCTCGACTTTATTTATTGGTTGCTCCACCGGTGCCGCTACTGTCGTTGAGGAATGGTTGGAGGCTAAGGTCTGAACAATCTATTGTAGGATATCTACCTGCTTCTGTTGGACCGCAAATCAGGCTTCTAGATTCTTCTTGAACTTGTCATATCGAGCCTCATCCCTTCGTTGTTGTGCCTCGAGCATTTTCATCATTCGCTCCACCAGATCGACGGGGGGCACAGGTCGTTGGCTCTCGGAGCTTGCCGAAGTGGCTGAAGTACTTGCTTGCACTTGCCATATTCCTTACGTTTGAGCTATTCCTTCAAAAAAAGAGCTTACAACAATCTCATAGAGTATTACAGACTCACTGTATGGAACGCATCTTATTTTGTCCAAACGATTTCAAGAGTTCAACTGGGAGGGACATGGTCGTCTTATGAAAACTTTTCTGACATGAGGCCAAAGGATCTGAAGCTGTGCTCTAATTCCAATATGTCATGCCCCGATTTTGAAGAATCGCTAACCGTCCCTCGGGCATGATATCGTGCGAGCGTAAGGCGCGCCCGCACAAGACATAGCATAATGATATATATTTAGAAACACATCAGCAGAGTTCGGAAGCTAAATATTTCAAGTTGTCATGAAGAAAAGTTTTCTTTATTGATAATGTATATCTTTGTTACAGACTCTTAAGTCAAAAGTAAGGGGTGTCGCACAGGCTTACAAGATGGACGCAAAATGAGATAGTCGTTACATACATTACATCCTTTACTAGAACTTTAAAATATAATAGACACCTTTGGACGAAGCTATCGCCTTTCCTCGGAGCTGCATAAGATGTGTGCACGAGCTCCGGATGTTTTGTACAAGTTCTAAAAGGCACGAACGGAGTGCGCCGAGTAATGGACTAGTTGGGGGGAAGCTTCTGCTCCTCGCCGCGTCGCCTTGGCTCGGGGAACCTCCTGCAATGAGAGTCAGTACTTTGAAAAGTACCGGTGAGGTCGAGCTAACCCAACTAACCAAATCGACACAATATTTATGTGAGGCAAACAGATTATTAATACGGACTTTCTATCTTGCCTTAGTTCGAGTTACAACATGCAATGTATATATAAATGACTGAATAACTGTGCCACCGTTCGGTGACTTTTTACCTGCGGCGTTGCATCCACCTGCACAAGACTTACCATGTCTTCCCTGTCAAGAAGATATCATTAGCTTGAACAAATAATTCAGTAATATGTTGGGTCATGGCATGCATTGCCACCGTGGACAATAGTTACAGTAAGATGGTGATTTTTGCAGCGCGGGTAGCAAGCCCCGCTATAGGATCCCGCATTACCCGTGCTAGTCTTGCTAGCGTAGCTATCCGAGTTCCACCCGAAATGAATCAGTCCCAGTACCCCGAAGACCGTTCGTAGGAACCAAACCTTGTACACAAGTTGTCCGACCAAACGATGTCTCAATACTAAGTTAATAAGTGAAGCATTTCAAGCCATCAGAATGAACATAACTACTTTCGCACGGTGCGATTGGCATAGTCTACCTGCTTAAGTGATCACGTTTCAAATATTTTGCACTACTCATTTGCACAGTTATAAATAATAAGTTCTAGCTATAACTGAAACATAAATAGTTAGATGCATACGGACAAGCACGCATACAATGTGATCGTACATAATTTGTATGAAAAGTATCAGTGTTCAAATTTACTTTTTGTTATCTTGACTCATTTATTATTATTTTTATGGTATTGTTGATCAGAACGTACAAACGAGTCAGATTGTTAAGAATAAAGACTTGGAAGAAGGGAGCTAATCGAAAGTAAGGCTACTCACAAGAATGAGAATCGAAAAATAGAAAGGAGATCTTCAAGACTCTGCTCACGCGTCGCCTACACGATCACCTGCACGCACCAACAGATAATCAATATCTCCTGCCTCGGTTTTCCAGATTTTGATACAAAAATACGAAGTTCAAGGAAAGAAGATAATAAAATTCATCAAAACCGTTCAAGAAAACGCAAGTCAAAAAACCAACAAGAAAGCAACCAAGCGGCATCAAAACGGGCAAGGAAACAAAATACAACGAAAAAGACTCTCGTGACTCTGCCGTCGAGTCCTTTCTCGAGGCACGATCTGCTGAATGTGGGACTTAATTCGGAAGAAACCAATCCATAACAAGAAAATGATCTTGATTCAATCTGTCCCGATCGAACGATACCAAGTATTTCTTAGTCGCGCTCCCCTAATAAGGGGAATGGGACACTACACCGAAGATGAGTGTCGAGGATGCATTGATACTCCACCACAGGCAGTTGGGCCACTCCTCTTTTGGTATTTTAAGTAGGTTGTATCCATCTATTTATGAGAAGGCAAATAAGGAAAAACTAGTATGTGATGCATGTGATTTAGGCAAACTTACTAGGAGCTCATAAGTTAGTGCGGGCCATACGAGCTCTTCTGTTTTTGATATTATACATTCTGATATTTGGGGACCGTGCGCCACAACTACTATCACGCTCCAGTCCCAAAATATCGAGGGACTAGACACGTAGCAATGGCCAGCAGCACACACCGATAGACAAATCCAATTTAATGGATCCATCGGGGCGTACTTAAGCTGTAATACAACAATAAGGGTCTACTAATCTCATCCACAGAATGAATATATCAATAACAACAAAAGGAAATAAAACATCATCAGTCACAAGTAAATAAAATCGGGGAACAACCCGATAATAAGTCTGTTACAATTGTTCATTAAACAAGAATTATCAGAGTTTAATTGCATCAAGACTGAGCATAGAAGAAGCAAATATTCAGGAAAAATCCTCAGCGATCACCTCGTCCTCAGGTTCTGGTACTGTTCCGAGAAGTGCTCATGTTCCGTAAACCTCAGGATAGATATCCTCTGCTAACCCTGGGGACATAATCCAAATCCAGGTTCTCAGGGGACATAGCAAGGTACAAAATAACTCATGCTAAAATAAATGCAGTGCAGCAATAAATGAAATAATAGGGTAAACTATATAACCATCTATGTGAAGTGCAAGTTGAGAGCATAACTAGAACTCAGGCTGAGACCACTACAAGCTCTGTGTCTGGGAGCCTGTAGCAGTGATACTATGTAAGTTACTATATAATTTACTATGTAGTGGCATATATATATATATATATATATATATATATATATATATAAAATCATCCTGTAGCCTGTGTGTCTCTCTCCACCCAATGTAATCACACGTCTCATGTCCACGATGCCTCATGTCCATGTCACGCAAGATCATAGCTAATGCAGCAAGTCATATAATATCTATGAATATAATGTCTATGTCATAATCCTGCAACCTACACAGAATCACCTTGAATATTTCAGGAAGATTCTGTCTCATGAATAATATCAGGTGTCCTGGGTATGAAGTACTTGATAATGCAAGCACGAGAATGTAAATGGTCTCGATATCCATCTCTAGGTGACGTTACACAACTCCGCGTACGGTGTTGGCACCCGACTATTAATCGGATGCTAAGTAAAGTCACACAGTCCTAGGTTAAGCATGTACAATATATGAATAAATTAAGAGAATAATATGAAACAGGTACTGCAAGTTTTGGCAAGGTACACTTGCCTAGGGTTCTGGCTCCAACTGTAGCTCTGGTCTCAGCGGGATTTGCAGGTAGTCCTCCGGTTGCTGAAATAGACATCACCATCAGATTCAGAAAATATCAAATAGCTAGAAACGCCTGTCCTTGAGTCCAATTTGGACACAGGGGCAAAAATGACAGTTTTTGGTCAAAGCGGGGTCCACATATGGGCCGCTTCGCACCGAAAAATGTATCAGAAACAATGGTCTCCAAATTCGTCAAACTTAGTGTCAAAAAGTCCAGAATGATGATACGAACCCAACGGAACTTCCAGAATTGGATTCCGATGAGCCGATCACAAAATCGCCTGTCAAGTGGAGCCGTGGGGCCCACAATACGTGATTTTATCAACGTTTTTTAGAATCGAACCAAACTAGGGTCACAGGACCAGCGTATTGCTACGAGTCCGATGGCGCAAGTTTCGTTTCGATCCGACGTGTGTACACAAAGTTATAACATTTTTTGGAACATGGTCGATACGGGGCGTTGTCGGCGGATACGCGTTGATTCTGGTGTGCACGCACATCCAAATCAACTTCTTCGAAATCTCGCACTTCCGTATCAACGGCGCGCACCTTTCGGTGAAGACCGCACGCGACCAAGTCGTCCCGTTTTGGCGGGGCGTACTCAGTTCCGGAGGAAAACGGGGTATTTATTTTCCTGTTTTTGGATCGCAGTTCGCGATCACCACAGGACGCGACACACCGAGCGGGTTGTACGGGCATCAAGAGGGTTACGTAGTCTACACGTCATAACAGACGGAACAGAAAATGGGCAGTGTGGAGAGAAAAAAGACTACCTGAACAGGGCTACGCAAAATATGATTCCTCGTGTCCGCGAGGCGACACGACACAATGCGACACGACAAAATGCGACATGACACAATGCGACACGGTACTGTTCTGTGTCCGGGTTAGAGTTTCGTCGACTCGTCGGAGCTTCACCGGAGCTGGAGGAGGGGCTGGAGGGAGGAGCTGGTGTCGTCGGCCGGGGTTCAGGCGGAGGCGGCGGTGGATGGCTGGACAGAGGGCAGAGCGGGCTTCGCCAGAGACGACGGTGGCTAGGGGTTTGCTCGGTCATGCGGAGGCAGATTTTATAGAGGCGAGTGGGAGAGGGAGCGGCGGCCGTTGCTGGCAGGGGAGGCGGAGCGGCGGGCGTTGCGGGGGAGCCGGAGCGGTTATGAGGAGAGGCGCCACGGCGGGTCGGCCGGCGGAGACGAAGCGGCGCCGAGGAGAGGGAAAGTCGGGGTCGGTTACAGGGAAGGGTTAGGCGGGTTAGTGGATCCGGGTCGGGTCGGGTGGAGGATGGGATCCGACCCGATCCGATAGGCAAAGGGTGCGGGTCGGGTTTCGGGTCGGGTTCAGACCCGATCCGACTCGCAGGGTTTGGGGTTGGTTCAATTGAACCGAGTTCGGTTCGGGTTGGTTTGGTTCAATTGAACCGGGTTTAATTCTAGGATTTATTTTAGTTTATTTAAAACTTAGTTTTTAGGTCTGATACCTCTATCCCCTAGGTACCACAGTTCTACAAGAAGCATACTCACTGCTAGCTTCCTTACCTACTGCAATCGCTGATACTAGTTATCCTTATCACTCTAGTACATATCAAATGCAACACACCATACTAAGTAATGCTCTCTCTCCAATACAATCCTAGATGAACACCTAAGCCAGTTGGCAGTGAAATATCAATCATGCTCAAGCCAACATATCCTTACATATGCACCTCATCTATTATATACTAATATATCTCTCTCACTATAAGATTTTATCCTCCAAACAAAGCCTCGAAACTAACTCCTCGAAAAATTTAAAGTATAATGCATATACCTTCCTCAAAGTCAAACATTCAAATACTGGACGAAAATTTTTATCACTTCCAAAAATCCTTACAGTTTTGTCTATGTTCATTGAATCGAATCTGAATTCCTCAAAATAAATTTTAATAACATAATATCTCAACTTCTCGAAATTCAAAAATGCAATTCGTTTTCAATCTTCAAATTATAATTTAAATCCATATCTAGTAGTCCAATAGCCCTAGTGTTAATCTTCCTCGCTGTCCTCATCGACATGCGTCATCAGATAATACCATAAATCAGTCTGCAAATTCATTTTGATACGAAATCAAACCCTACCATGAAACCAAAATCCTAATTTAATACCTGATCAACAATCAACAAGTGAGAATGGACGGAACAAGAGAATGATTTTAAATTGGAAATTATAACAAGATTCTCAGGGGTCATCCCAGGAATCTCTCAAGGAATTGTGATTGAGTATTCGCTCTCGTCCTAGTATCCTATGTCCTAGATCCTATCGCAGGCACGCAGTAGTATAACAGGGATGCCACACTACTACGACATCGCACAACTCGCAAAGTCAGACCTGCATGGGCCACCACTAAAAACGTGTCACGACCCGCACCCGGAATTGGGGCACGAGTACGCGGGTACGTCCAGCCTACGCCGCAGCATCGGCGGTAGAACGCTGTCAAGGTCTTGATACTATCTAGCCAATCTCACACAAGCATCCAATCTCCATAAGGAGGCACGGATGACACAAATAAAATGAACACATACTCAATCACAGGATTACAGCACGATAAGATATCGAACAAAATTAAATACAACACAAGTTAAAAAGTAATAATCTAACTCAACAATTAACCAAGTCTCATCAAAATTGCCGGAGACAAATCCGGTACCAAAAAGTCTGCTAAAAGAACTAACTAAAAATAGTAATTTCGGCTAGACCTCCCGGAATCACAACTAAACTATCAAGCCCAAGTTGCAGCTACTCACCATAGGGTCCATAAAGTGTCGGACAGCGGTCCTCTAAGGCATAGTCTGGAAAAATATTTCTAGTCAGGAAGGAGCAAAGTACAAATCTCAAATAACAGTTCCATTAAATTGATAAGGACTATAAAGCAATAAACATGTGATGCTAGCTACTGAGAAGACAGTGAAATAAATGCAATGGCAATTAAAGAGACGGGCACTGTAAAGAGACATGCAATAGGTAATATGATACAGTCAGTGCATGTATGAAAATGAAAAGAACAAGGAACAATATCATATACGGGTGATGTAGTATATGATTTAAAGAGGAAACTGTAATCTATTCTAAGTGTTTAAAATAGTAGTTTCAAAATGTGATCGGCTTGGGAACATGTACGATAGCTATAGGGCCTGGCTAATCATGGGTGAAGAGCATGATTAACACTTACATTGTTCTATACTGTATAAAGGGTATGATCACATTTCTTACTAACTACTTCCCCGCCCCCAACTAGTAATGTGGATCCAACCATGACACGTCACGATACACGAGCAAGTCCAATCTATCATGTACGATGTCTAATATACATGTCGTGTACAATGTCAATACGATAATCAATGTAACATCTCATGACTGCAGATCCAAGCTATACTAGTCCGTGTAGCACAGTGTCAAGGATTCAGATGTAACATTTCAAGATTATTGAACTTATAGAAATTATCAAGGAATTGTAAATTATCAGAGAATGTACTTGCCTTGGGTCCTTAGCTGGTAATTATTGAGGTCCTGTTCCAGAGTATCCCCTGGGTGAACCAACAGTCCTATAGACATAACACAATACAACATTTGCATCAGATGCTACGCTAACACACAGTCAAAAACACTGGCCTCAGGGCCATGCCAGGCAGGGCACTAGTCAACTAGGGTCATCTGGTAGGGATATACATAAATATACATCGCATTAACTAATCATATATATATAATTCTATCAATTACAATAATAGATATATGTAAAAATATATACTTTAAAATAGATAATACTTGTATGTATATATATATAAACATAGTTCATGGAAAGGAATACAATACGCATATATATGTCTATATACTGAATAGAATTTAACACACTATATTTATATGTCTTAAAAATATATATGCCAGGAATACGTTTATCAAACATACACTATATATATATATATATATATATATATATATATATATATATATATATATATATATATATACACACAAAATATCTATTTATACTAAATTTAATATATATACAATATATACACGTACCATTTAATAATTACATACATATACTAAATATATATACATATATACCAATCAATGATTACTAAATATATATATATATATATACATGTATACCCATTTTATATATTAAAAATATATTAAGTATATACAATATATATATATATATATATATATATATATATATATATATATATATATATATATATATACTAGAATCATATTAAATATATATATATATATATACACATACATATATTGTTAAACATTAATTTAAATACATAATTACATATACATGTTAATATATACATATACGTATACATTAAATACTTACATACATACATACATACATACATTATATATATACATATATATATATATATATATATATATATATATATATATATATATATATATATATATATAAAGAAGGAGGGAGAGGGGAGAATACTTACAGAGGTTGGGTTGCTGGCCGGAGTACGGCCGGAGGAGGAACTGTGGGCCGGAGGGTGGCTGACCACGCCGGAGTGAGCAGCAAGGGGTCGGGGGTCGCCTTGCTGGCCGGGCCGGAGTAGGTGAACCGGAAGTCGGGTCTGGCCGCCGGAGCAGGCCGGGGAGTTGGGAGTCCGCCGGAGGGACAGCTGGCCGACGGTGGGAGCAAAGGTGGTGATGATGGTAGATGTAGGTGGTGGTGGTGATGATAAGTGATGGAGGTGGTGGTGGTGTATGGTGAAGATGGAGGTGGTGGTGGTAGTGTAGATGGAGGTGGTGGTGGTAGTGCGGCCGGCGCAGCGGCGATAGCGGCCCGAGCAGCAGCAGCCGGCGGCAGCGGCAGCTGAGCAGCAGCGGCCGGGCGACAGCAGCCGAGCGGCAGTAGGCCGGCGACAGGCCGGAGGTGCAGAGGGAGTTCGGTGCACAGTATTCCCCCCTTCTTGAATTTAAATTTTAGGGAAGAAAGGAAGAAGAAGAAGAAGAAAAAGAAGGAGAAAAAGAAGAAGAAAAGAGAAGGAGAAGGGAAGAAAAAATTTACATACGTTGGAGAGAGGAAATGTGGGGGCTTGTGAGTAGGTGGGGAAACCTAGGTTTTCTAGGGAAAGGTGTTGATGTGATATTAAATAGGGGAGAGGGTGTGTAAATTTAAGGGTTAGGATTGGGCCATTAAATGTGTGGTCCAGATTGGTCATGGAGAATTTCATGTGGGAATGAGGGTGATGATTAAAAATATTAGGGATTCCTCATTGGTTTAAATAAATGGGTATTGACACCAAAAATGCAAATGTGCAAATTAGCCCCCTTAAATTTGGGTATTTGCACAGACGCATGAAATGACGAAAATTTGGCGGGCGATTCGGTGTCCGGTGTTTTGTAGGGTCAGGGGGCGATGTATGTTTGGTACGGGCTCAATTAGCAGGGCGCTGGAATTAAATTGGGATTTTCAGAATTAGTTAAAATAGTATCCTCAATTTAATTAGAAATAAATAAAAGTTGTGTTCTAAAATTAATTAGAAGTACATGGAGCCAAAATCAGGTCAGGTCATCAATACCAATAATGAAGTAGACTCAGAACATGATATTGCCCTAATTTGGGCCGCACGAAAAATATGTCAAGATTGTCCCCAATTTCGATTGGAACGCACAACGATACAAAATAGAGATTTATTAAATAACGTCCGCGACGATTTTTGTGCGGTTAGAATAATGCACAGAGAGCATAATTATGAGTTGCAAAAATAGCAGAATGGAAGGCGGACATGTCTAAGGCAAGATTGTGAAATTTGTTGGAAGACAAAAGTCATGGTAGCGCTCCAAATATCGAAGCAAAGGCAATGTGCAATAATTAATTAAAATACGGTAATTAATTACAATCTCCAATAAATAAATTCTAGATAAAATAATTAAATACAGAATTCTATAATTTCGACAGGCGTTCATCTACTGGGCTTCTAGGTCAAGTCTACTAGCTCAAAATAAATGAACACTGTATATAATACTATATTTAAATTACACATCACACATTTATTTAAATCAAATATACTATCATGAAATTAATTAATTGTAACTACTATAATATTAAATATTATAAAAATTCAAAAATACCCCTGTTTTCGGAACTTGGTAGTGACAAGTCTACCCTCCTTAAAAGAATTTCGTCCTCGAAATTTAAAATCCTCATAGTAGTGTTTAATCATACACATTATTATTTTCCCTCAAAGTTTAAATTCATCAACCACGAAATCAGTTAATAATCCACAATGTCCTCTCACAATTTTTCAAAAATTCTGAATTATTTGCATTCATGAAAAATCCTCGAAATAGAATCAAAGTCCATTTTTATCAAAAATTTTCCCAAAATTTTTAGTTAATAATTCAATACTCGGAATTTAATATCCACTCCTCTAATTTGATTTTAATCAATGCACATATATAAAAATGTAATCTCGTCCCACAAAGTTTGAATTTAAACATTTATCCATCAAAATTTTATTTCTCGATTTCCTCTTCCTCAAAATACTCAACAATGCGATACTTAATGATTCTCTAATTGCAACATCCAATATAAAATTCTAAAATTCATAACTTGCAATCAAATAAGTATATTGATAATCTCCCAAGATTTCCAAATTTTTATAACCAATTTAATCATGTCATAATCTTCCTGGAATTAATAAACCACCAATTATGCCATGTTAATTTCTTAACCCTCTATTAAATCAATGTTTATCCTCAAATTTTAATCATCTTGTCTCTCTTGTCAAGTCATAACCCTTTCGTGAATCTTCGTCATGGTCAAACCCCAATAATCATGGTCTACGAAAAATCTTTCCTACAATCATACAACATGCAACCTAAGGGGAATATGTACGGTCATGGTATCTTTTGTCATGGTATTACAGTCTCTGTACCAGGGGTACTACTAACTACATTTTAACAAGAATCATGCATACAAGCTACGGTACTAAGGTATCAGTCAATCAATCAATTAGATAGGAACAGAATGAAGGAAAGAACAGGACCTGCTAACACATTACCTGTAGTATCGGTCTCCTCGACCGTCATCGCAAATGCCCCGCCCTGCTGGGGTGGTTCCCTTTGCGGGTGCTGAGCAATATACGGTTCCACAGGTAGCCTAACTGGATCTGTATAATCTGAAGCTGCGCGTTGGCTGGGAAGATAAGGGGCTAGAAGACAATCCCTTACTCGATGTCCCGCAGCGTCGCAGTGCAAACAAAGTCCTAGCCTCGTTCTACAGCTCTCCCAAAGGTGACCTGGCTTCTTACAGAAATGACAAGTCTGCTGTGTCTCTCTCGGAGGCTGTTGCTGATTCTACTGAACACGGACTGGTGCCTGGTACTGTTGTTGATACTGATACGCCCATGGATGTTGCTGGATAGGAACTGGTGCTAGGTACTGCGGTGGATGCTGAAATGCCCATGGCTGAATATGAACTGGTACTTGGTACTGCTGTTGGTGCTGAATACGGGGATGCTTGGTCGGTCCTGTGCTACCATTCGTATCTCCAAAAGTATTGTGACTCCTCTTAGGCCTGAGATCCAGATCCTCTTCTGCAATCTGAGCATCCATCAAGATAGCCTCAAAGGTAGCGGTACAACGACTAGAAGTGCGCGACCTAATCTCTCTCGTCAGTCCCTTTCTAAATTTTCGGGCTCGATCTCCTGGGTCCCGAATCATAGACGATGCAAAACGGCTCAATCGACAGAATTCTGCAGCGTACTCGTCGACCGACATGTTCCCTTGAACTAAGTCATGAAACTGACTTTTCAAGGTTCCCAATGCTACGTCGGGAAAGAACTTCTCCTTGAAGAGTTCCTTGAAGGTCTCCCAAGTAAGTCCTTGCGCAGTAATTCTTGGCTCCGTGCGATACCACGTGAGTGCGATATCGAACATCTAACTGCCAGCGGCTTCTATCTGCAAGTTCTCCTGAATCTGGGTCAATCGCAGGCTCCTCTCTATATCCTCTAGCCAGTCGTCAGCGTAGAGTATCCCTTCGGTGCCTTTGAACTCTCGAGGCATCATCCTCTTGAAATCCACTATAGTCCCTGATCTCTGCTGCTGGTGGCCAGGAAACTGCTGGTACTGTGCTACTCTCTCCAAAGCTTGGAGAGTCACCTGATGAGCATTCTCCATGTTTTCTCTCATCAGCTCGGTTTGTGCCTGGTGCGCTTCTGCTTGCACCCTCTGAGCCTCAGCTTGAACTCGCTGAGCATCTGCCGTCACTCTCTGGGCATCTACCATGCCCTGGATCAAGGTAAACATCTGCGTCCCATCAATGGGCAAATCTCCGGGAAGCGGAGTCGGTGGAGGAGGAAGGTTGTCCGTCATAGCTGCGCCAATCCTCTGAACAGGTGGGGGAGGAGGATCCCCGAAAAGTGCAGATACACCTACATGCATCGGAGATGTAGGAGGAACTACTGTTGTCTGTCTCTCAGGTGGAGAGCTGGCAGACCCCTCTAAAGTTGATATTCCCGCTCTCATAGACCGTGTCTGCAGCGACATCCTGAAGACAGATCCCAAATAATCAATTTAGGCAAAAATACGATATCATCAAGGAAGGACAGTACAGTTCTAAAGAAGCAACATTCAAGATAAATAGATTGGAAAAAAATCCTAGTTGTGATTGCACAAGTCAAAGATGCATCCATGGTCTGATACCTCTATCCCCTAGGTACCACAGTTCTACAAGAAGCATACTCACTGCTAGCTTCCTTACCTACTGCAATCGCTGATACTAGTTATCCTTATCACTCTAGTACATATCAAATGCAACACACCATACTAAGTAATGCTCTCTCTCCAATACAATCCTAGATGAACACCTAAGCCAGTTGGCAGTGAAATCTCAATCATGCTCAAGTCAACATATCCTTACATATGCACCTCATCTATTATATACTAATATATATCTCTCACTATAAGATTTTATCCTCCAAACAAAGCCTCGAAACTAACTCCTCGAAAAATTTAAAGTATAATGCATATACCTTCCTCAAAGTCAAACATTCAAATACTGAACGAAAATTTTTATCACTTCAAAAAATCCTTACAGTTTTGTCTATGTTCATTGAATCGAATCTGAATTCCTCAAAATAAATTTTAATAACATAATATCTTAACTTCTCAAAATTCAAAAATGCAATTCGTTTTCAATCTTCAAATTATAATTTAAATCTATATCTAGTAGTCCAATAGCCCTAGTGTTAATCTTCCTCGCTGTCCTCATCGACATGCGTCATCAGATAATACCATAAATCAGTCTGCAAATTCATTTTGATACGAAACCAAACCCTACCATGAAACCAAAATCCTAATTTAATACCTGATCAACAATCAACAAGTGAGAATGGACGAAACAAGGGAATGATTTTAAATTGGAAATTATAACAAGATTCTCAGGGGTCATCCCAGGAATCTCTTAAGGAATTGTGATTGAGTATTCGCTCTCGTCCTAGTATCCTATGTCCTAGATCCTATCGCAGGCACGCAGTAGTATAACAAGGATGCCACACTACTACGACATCGCACAACTCGCAAAGTCAGACCTGCATGGGCCACCACTAAAAACGTGTCACGACCCGCACCCGAAATTGGGGCACGAGTACGCGGGTACGTCCAGCCTACGCCGCAGCATCGGGGGTAGAACGCTGTCAAGGTCTTGATACTATCTAGCCAATCTCACACAAGCATCCAATCTCCATAAGGAGGCACGGATGACACAAATAAAATGAACACATACTCAATCACAGGATTACAGCACGATAAGATATCGAACAAAATTAAATACAACACAAGTCAAAAAGTAATAATCTAACTCAACAATTAACCAAGTCTCATCAAAATTGCCGGAGACAAATCTGGTACCAAAAAGTCTGCTAAAAGAACTAACTAAAAATAGTAATTCCGGCTAGACCTCCCGGAATCACAACTAAACTATCAAGCCCAAGTTGCAGCTACTCACCATAGGGTCCATAAAGTGTCGGACAGCGGTCCTCTAAGGCATAGTCTGGAAAAATATTTCTAGTCAGGAAGGAGCAAAGTACAAATCTCAAATAACAGTTCCATTAAATTGATAAGGACTATAAAGCAATAAACATGTGATGCTAGCTACTGAGAAGACAGTGAAATAAATGCAATGGCAATTAAAGAGACGGGCACTGTAAAGAGACATGCAATAGGTAATATGATACAGTCAGTGCATGTATGAAAATGAAAAGAACAAGGAACAATATCATATACGGGTGATGTAGTATATGATTTAAAGAGGAAACTGTAATCTATTCTAAGTGTTTAAAATAGTAGTTTCAAAATGTGATCGGCTTGGGAACATGTACGATAGCTATAGGGCCTGGCTAATCATGGGTGAAGAGCATGATTAACACTTACATTGTTCTATACTGTATAAAGGGTATGATCACATTTCTTACTAACTACTTCCCCGCCCCCAACTAGTAATGTGGATCCAACCATGACACGTCACGATACACGAGCAAGTCCAATCTATCATGTACGATGTCTAATATACATGTCGTGTACAATGTCAATACGATAATCAATGTAACATCTCATGACTGCAGATCCAAGCTATACTAGTCCGTGTAGCACAGTGTCAAGGATTCAGATGTAACATTTCAAGATTATTGAACTTATAGAAATTATCAAGGAATTGTAAATTATCAGAGAATGTACTTGCCTTGGGTCCTTAGCTGGTAATTATTGAGGTCCTGTTCCAGAGTATCCCCTGGGTGAACCAACAGTCCTATAGACATAACACAATACAACATTTGCATCAGATGCTACGCTAACACACAGTCAAAAACACTGGCCTCAGGGCCATGCCAGGCAGGGCACTAGTCAACTAGGGTCATCTGGTAGGGATATACATAAATATACATCGCATTAACTAATCATATATATATAATTCTATCAATTACAATAATAGATATATGTAAAAATATATACTTTAAAATAGATAATACTTGTATGTATATATATATAAACATAGTTCATGGAAAGGAATACAATACGCATATATATGTCTATATACTGAATAGAATTTAACACACTATATTTATATGTCTTAAAAATATATATGCCAGGAATACGTTTATCAAACATATACTATACATATACAGATATATATATATATATATATGTACATTTATATACAAAATATCTATTTTTACTAAATTTAATATATATACAATATATACACGTACCATTTAATAATTACATACATATACTAAATATATATACATATATACCAATCAATGATTACTATATATATATATATATACATGTATACCCATTTTATATATTAAAAATATATTAAGTATATACAATATATATATATATATATATATATATATATATATATATATATATATATATATATATATATATATATATATACCAATATTATATATACTAGAATCATATTAAATATATATATACACATACATATACTGTTAAACATTAATTTAAATACATAATTACATATACATGTTAATATATACATATACGTATACATTAAATACTTACATACATACATACATACATTATATATATATATATATATATATATATATATATATATATATATATAAAGAAGGAGGGAGAGGGGAGAATACTTACAGAGGTTGGGTTGCTGGCCGGAGTACGGCCGGAGGAGGAACTGTGGGCCGGAGGGTGGCTGACCACGCCTGAGTGAGCGGCAAGGGGTCCGGGGTCGCCTTGCTGGCCGGGCCGGAGTAGGTGAACCGGAAGTCGGGTCTGGCCGTCGGAGCAGGCCGGGGAGTTGGGAGTCCGCCGGAGGGACAGCTGGCCGGCGGTGGGAGCAAAGGTGGTGATGATGGTAGATGTAGGTGGTGGTGGTGATGATAAGTGATGGAGGTGGTGGTGGTGTATGGTGAAGATGGAGGTGGTGGTGGTAGTGTAGATGGAGGTGGTGGTGGTAGTGCGGCCGGCGCAGCGGCGATAGCGGCCCGAGCAGCAGCAGCGGCAGCTGAGCAGCAGCGGCCGGGCGACAGCAGCCCAGCGGCAGTAGGCTGGCGACAGGCCGGAGGTGCAGAGGGGGTTCGGTGCACAGTATTTCCCCCTTCTTGAATTTAAATTTTAGGGAAGAAAGGAAGAAGAAGAAGAAAAAAAAGAAGGAGAAGAAGAAGAAGAAGAAGAAGAAGAAAAGAGAAGGAGAAGGGAAGAAATTTTTTACATACGTTGGAGAGAGGAAATGTGGGGGCTTGTGAGTAGGTGGGGAAACCTAGGTTTTCTAGGAAAAGGTGCTGATGGGATATTAAATAGGGGAGAGGGTGTGTAAATTTAAGGGTTAGGATTGGGCCATTAAATGTGTGGTCCAGATTGGTCATGGAGAATTTCATGTGGGGATGAGGGTGATGATTAAAAATATTAGGGATTCCTCATTGGTTTAAACAAATGGGTGTTGACACCAAAAATGCAAATGTGCAAATTAGTCCCCTTAAATTTGGATATTTGCACAGACGCATGAAATGACGAAAATTTGGCTGGCGATTCGGTGTCCGGTATTTTGTAGGGTCAGGGGGCACTGTATGTTTGGTACGGGCTCAATTAGCAGGGCGCTGGAATTAAATTGGGATTTTCAGAATTGGTTAAAATAGTATCCTCAATTTAATTAGAAATAAATGTAAGTTGTGTTCTAAAATTAATTAGAAGTACATGGAGCCAAAATCAGGTCAGGTCATCAATACCAATAATGAAGTAGACTCAGGACAGGATATTGCCCTAATTTGGGCCGCACGAAAAATAGGTCAAGATTGTCCCCAATTTCGATTGGAACGCACAACGATACAAAATAGGGATTTATTAAATAACGTTTGCGACAATTTTTGTGCGGCTAGAATAATGCACAGAGAGCATAATTATGAGTTGAAAAAATAGCAGAATGGAAGGCGGGCATGTCTAGGGCAAGATTGTGAAATTTGTTGGAAGACAAAAGTCAGGGTAGCGCTCCAAATATCGAAGCAAAGTCATTATGCAATAATTAATTAAAATACGGTAATTAATTACAATCTCCAATAAATAAATTCTAGATAAAATAATTAAATACAGAATTCTATAATTCCGACAGGCGTTCATCTACTGGGCTTCTAGGTCAAGTCTACTAGCTCAAAATAAATGAACACTGCATATAATACTATATTTAAATTACACATCACACATTTATTTAAATCAAATATACTATCATGAAATTAATTAATTGTAACTACTATAATATTAAATATTATAAAAAGTCAAAAATATTCCTGTTTTCGGAACGTGGTAGTGACAGTTTATTTTATATGATAACATATCTTCTTCTCATGGAGCATTCATTGCGTCTTTGGATAGTATTACTGTACCTAACAATTGGAAGGTTTCCAAGAATGATCCAAAGTGGAAAGCGACGATGTACAAGAAGTTAGTCGCTCTTGAGAAGAACCACACTTGGGAACTGGTAAAACTGCCAGAGGAAAAGAGGACAGTCAGATGCAAGTGGGTCTTTACTGTAAAGCAGAATCCATATGGACAGGTTGAGCGCTACAAGGCTCGATTGGTGGCAAAAAGATACAGTCAAGCGTATGACATTGACTATGACGAGACTTTTGCATCAGTGACAAAGATGAGCACCGTCAGGACCCTAATTTTTGGCAGCGAATGGTGGATGGAAGCTACACCAATTGGATGTGAAGAATATGTTTCTTCACAAGGATCTAGTGGAGGAGGTGTACATGGAGATGCCACTAGGATTCTGCACTGATAAGACAGTAGGTAAGGTCTGCAGGTTGAAGAAGTCCCTCTATGGACTGTAGTATGCCCCGATGGAGATGCCTAGTTTTTTATGTCACGCCCAAGTCCCAAAATATCGAGGGACTAGACACGTGACAATGGCCAGCAGCACACACCGATGGACAAACCCAATTTAATGGATCCATCGGGGCATACTTAAACTGTATTACAACTATCAGGGTTTTCTAATCTCATCCATAGAATAAACACAGCAATATCAACAAAAAGTATTAAACAACATCCAGTCACAAGTAATTAAACTCGGGGAACAACCCGATATAAAGTCTGTTACAATTGTTTAATGAAACAGGAAAAAGAGTCTATTTGCCATTAAAAACTGAGCATAGAGAAGCAGATGTTCAGGAGAAGTCCTCAGCGATCACCTCGTCCTCAAGTACTGGTACTGTTCCGAGAAGTGCTCATGTTCCATATACCTCTGGATAAACCTCGTCTGCTAATCCTGGGGACATAATCTGAATCCAGGTCCTCAGGGGACATAGCAAGGTACAGATAATACAAGCCAAAATAAATGTAGTGCAGTCATAAATGAAATAATAGGGTAAACTATATAACCAACTATGTGAAATGTAAGTTGAGAGCATCACTAGAACTTAGGCTGATACCACTACAAGCTCTGTGTCGGGGAGCCGGTAGCAGTTATACTATGCTATATAATTTACTATGTTGTGGCATATATATATATAATCTGTAACGCCCCACTCCGCGCCGGCGTTATGTATCAAGGTGAGTGGGCAGAACTTCGTTCTCTGATTCTTGCACGCCTTAATAATAATCTGAGTTTTTGCTTGCAATGTTTTCTTAAGAGAATGATAGAACCTGCCTTGCATGTTAATGAACGAACTCACCTAGCTTGTCTTTGAAACAATGCCTGCTTAACGAGAATCCTGAATCGCCTGCTTAGAGTGCATGAACATGTTCACTATCGTCTATGCTTCGAGAGAACCATACTGTGCCTGAACGTGTTCAAGTGATAAGTCGGATTGCCCCGCAACAATGAGTGTATTCTGATGGTTCGTCTCGTCTGCATACTAGAGTTTATTTGATAGTGTTCCATGCATTCGCACGCGGTCGGACAATGGCTTTTGGTGGAGAGCTGAACTGCATGCGTTATAACCACCATGGGTCACAGCTGCCATTAGCATCAGAGAAATGAGTCATTGGTATGCTGTTCCACCAGCTGCCGATCCTGAGATACTCGGGGACCGCCCTGCATATAGCTAAGTCATTGTGTTGGCTTGGATAGTGACTGCCCCTAAGAATGTGCATTGTGTGTCTAGCTTTGCATCAGACCCTCGAGTCGCACAAGACACGCTACGCACACCCTGAAACATGAACGGTTTGCTTGCTTGCATATTCAATATGAAACTCTGTTTCCAAACATGTTTCCAAACAAGTAAATATGACTCTGCTAGCGAACTGCATGAAACGAACCTAGGTAAAACTAGAAAGATCACTAGTAATGTAATGTTTTATAACATGATTACTTAGTGCCTGTTTGAGTGAATGCTTGTTTCTGTTCAGTTGATTTATCTCACCAGTACTTGTATAAAGTGCTGACCCACCAACAGTTTACTTGTTCGCAGGTACTGGATCGTCCGAGGGAGCGATAGGTGTGCCACAGTCCCGAAGACCCGGAATCCTGGTTTCGATTGATGCCCCGAGAATGCTATCGTATAAGGGGGCATAATGTATGGAACGAACGTGTGCCTTTGCTAAAGGAAACCCAAGTTGCCTCGATTGTCCCGAACACTCAGTTGGCTAATGCATTACATTGCAACAAGTCCCTTTCCGCTGCTTACTCGATTGATGCGATGATAGCCAACTATCAACTTAAACGATTGGCCTTGCACGGGCGCAACCCCAGGCCCGTGCGGCATCACGTCCCCCGAAAACTCGAACGGGCCATTCGCTTGGCTCCCTTCCTCCCTCGCACCCGCGGGACGGGCGCGGTGATTCGCGTCCGGCGTGCCAAGGCACGGTGATACGTGTCCGGTTCGTTAATTCCCGGCCGCACGGGGCGGGGCAGGGCGGAGCGGCGGCCCTGGCGGGTCCGGGGCGTGACAGAATGGTATCAGAGCGGAATCGATTCTCTGGCCCAAACCATTGCTATGACTCTGAGATATTATCGATATGGTTTTGCAAAGAGCGTTCCATACAATAAGTCCATAGATATTCTCAAAGTGCAAAATGTTTCCTGAACTTGAATTGCTTGATTGTTTCGATTGAGTACGGCGAGGGACGGCACTATCGCTACTCGGGATATCGAGAAGTTTATCCTTGAAGTTTCGAGGACGAAACTTTTTGTTGGTTGGTAAGTATGTAACGCCCCGCTCCGCGCCGGCGTTATGTATCAAGGTGAGTGGGCAGAACTTCGTTCTCTGATTCTTGCACGCCTTAATAATAACCTGAGTTTTTGCTTGTAATATTTTCTTAAGAGAATGATAGAACCTGCCTTGCATGTTAATGAACGAACTCACCTAGCTTGTCTTTGAAACAATGCCTGCTTAACGAGAATCCTGAATCGCCTGCTTAGAGTGCATGAACATGTTCACTATCTTCTATGCTTCGAGAGAACCATACTGTGCCTGAACGTGTTCAAGTGATAAGTCGGATTGCCCCGCAACAATGAGTGTATTCTGATGGTTCGTCTCGTCTGCATACTAGAGTTTATTTGATAGTGTTCCATGCATTCGCACGCGGTCGGACAATGGCTTTTGGTGGAGAGCTGAACTGCATGCGTTATAACCACCATGGGTCACAGCTGCCATTAGCATCAGAGAAATGAGTCATTGGTATGCTGTTCCACCAGCTGCCGATCCTGAGATACTCGGGGACCGCCCTGCATATAGCTAAGTCATTGTGTTGGCTTGGATAGTGACTGCCCCTAAGAATGTGCATTGTGTGTCTAGCTTTGCATCAGACCCTCGAGTCGCACAAGACACGCTGCGCACACCCTGAAACATGAACGGTTTGCTTGCTTGCATATTCAATATGAAACTCTGTTTCCAAACATGTTTCCAAACAAGTAAATATGACTCTGCTAGCGAACTGCATGAAACGAACCTAGGTAAAACTAGAAAGATCACTAGTAATGTAATATTTTATAACATGATTACTTAGTGCCTGTTTGAGTGAATGCTTGTTTCTGTTCAGTTGATTTATCTCACCAGTACTTGTATAAAGTGCTGACCCACCAACAGTTTACTTGTTCGCAGGTACTGGATCGTCCGAGGGAGCGATAGGTGTGCCACAGTCCCGAAGACCCGGAATCCTAGTTTCGATTGATGCCCCGAGAATGCTATCGTATAAGGGGGCATAATGTATGGAACGAACGTGTGCCTTTGCTAAAGGAAACCCAAGTTGCCTCGATTGTCCCGAACACTCAGTTGGCTAATGCATTGCATTGCAACAAGTCCCTTTCCGCTGCTTACTCGATTGATGCGATGATAGCCAACTATCAACTTAAACGATTGGCCTTGCACGGGCGCAACCCCAGGCCCGTGCGGCATCACGTCCCCCGAAAACTCGAACGGGCCATTCGCTTGGCTCCCTTCCTCCCTCGCACCCGCGGGACGGGCGCGGTGATTCGCGTCCGGCGCGCCGAGGCACGGTGATACGTGTCCGGTTCGTTAATTCCCGGTCGCACGGGGCGGGGCAGGACGGAGCGGCGGCCCGGGCGGGTCCGGGGCGTGACATAATCAGCCTGTAGCCTGTGTGTCTCTCCCCACCCAAATGTAATCATACGTCTCATGTCCACGATGCCGCATGTCCATGTCACGTAAAATCATATCTAATGCAGTGAGTCATATTATGTCTAAGAATATAATGTCTGGGAATATAATGTCTATGTCAATCCTGTATCCTACACAGAATCACCATGAATATCTCAGGAAGATTCTGTCGTATGTATGGTGTCAAGTGTCCTGGGGTATAATGTACTTGATAAAACAAGTACGAGAATATAAAGGGTCACGAATGTCCATCTCTAGATGACGTACACAACTCCGCGTACGGGGTTGGCACCCGACTATTAATCGGACGCTAAGTAAGTCACACGGTCCTAGGTTTAAGCATGTACAACAAGTATATAATTAAGTCCAAGTAATATGTATCAAAGACTACAAGTTGGCAAGATACACTTGTCTGGGGTTCTGGCTCTAATTGTGGCTCTGACTTCAGCGGGATTTGCAGGGAGTACTCCGGTTGCTGAAAATCAGATTCAGAAAATATCAATCAGCTAGAAACACCTGTCCTTGAGTCCAATTTGGACACAGGGGCGAAAATGACAGTTTCTGGTCAAAGCGGGGTCCACATGTCGGCCGCTTTGCACCAAAAAATGTGTCAGAGTCAAAGGTCTCCAAATTCGTCCAACTTAGTGTCAACAGGTCAGGAACGATGATACGAACCCAACGGAACTTTCAGAATTGGATTCCGATGAGCCGATCACAAAATCGCCCGTCAAGTGGAGCCTGTGGGGCCCACGACACGTGATTTTGTCAAAGTTCTCAGAATTGAACCAAACTTGGGTCACAGGATCAGCGTATTGCTATGAGTCCGATGGTGCAAGTTTCGTCTCGATCCGACGTGTGTACACTAAGTTACAGTGAGAACCAGAAAGGACGAATACGGGGTGTTGTCGGCGGATACGCATTGATTCCGGTGTGCACGCACATCCAAATCAACTTCTGCGAAATCCTGCACGTCCGTATCAACGGTGCGCACGTATCGGTGAAGATCGCACGCGACCAAGTCGTCCCGTTTGGCGGGGCGTACTCAGTTCCGGGGTAAAACAGGGCGTTATTTTCCTGTTTTTGGATCGCGGTTCACGATCGCCACAGGACTCGATGCACCGAGCGGGTTGTACGGGCATCGAGGGGGTCATGCAGTCTACGCATCACAACAGACGGAATCGAAAATGGGACATCGATGAGAGAGATATGGATACCTGAACAAGGTTCAAAAAACCTGAATTCTTCGTGTCCGACACGACACAAGGGACAGTGTCCTGTGTTCGAGCCGTGTCCGCCCTAGGGTTAGGGCTTCTGATTGCTGGGGTGTCGCCGGAGTCGGCTGGGCACGGCGGGGCGAGCTGCTCGGCTTGTCGGGGTCGACGGAGACGTCAGTGAGGCGATTCGTCGTCCGACGGAGGCGGCCGGTTGCGGGTTGGTTGAGCGCTGAGGCCGGCTCGAGGCGGAGGCCTTGGCGGAGGAGCTGCAGGCTCGGGGTCGGCGGGGACGGAGCTGGAGGAGAGGAGGAGAGGGAGGCTGGCCGAGGGCGGAGGGAGGCCGGGTCGAGGGAGTGCCGGAGAAAACGACGGAGGGGCGCGGGGCTGAGGGGATTCTGGGGCAGTGGCAGCGGGGCTGCGGGTCAGCTCAGGCGGCGAGGCGAAGGGCCGAGGGGCTGAAGGCGGTGGCGTGAGGTGGTCCGGGTGCTCGGGGCGGCTGGGCGGAGGTCGGGAATAGTCGGGGGCGGTGTAGCGCCCCGTTCTCCCGGTGCGGAGAGCGCGGCTAAGAAACACAAGTCGGTATCGTTCGATCGGGATAGATTAAATTAAGAACTCGTCCTCGTTATGGATTTGTTTCTTCGGAATTGATTCCCATATTCAGTTGACCGCGCCCCAAGGATCGGCTTAGTGGCAGAGTCAGGATGGTCCTCTCCGCTGTTATCTTTTATTGCCTCGGTTTTTGATGTCGCTTGTTGCTTTCGTGCTTTGAGTTGGTTTTGGGATTTGCTTGTTTTCCTTGAACGGTTTCGATGGTTTTTATTGTTTTCGTTCATTGAACTGCACTTCAATTTCGAGATTGGAAAGAGTGGAAGGAGTATTGATCAAGCTGTTCGTGAGGCAGGTGAACGAGCAGTAGGCGGCTTGCGAGTGGAGTCGTGAAGCGCCTATTTCCTTTCCCTTCCAACCATCTAAGTGAGTGGCTACCATCCCGATTAGCTAGCCCTGCTTCCAAGCTTCACACCCTAAAATCTTGCATTCTTCTTTACCCCGATCAAACGATACCAAATAATAATAAAAGATATCAAGATAAAAAGGGAATAGACTTGAAAATATTGCTTGTCAACTAAACTTATGAACGGTTATCATACTGTATGCTAGTTCATTTATAACTGTTCTATTAATCGTGCTAAGTATGGAAATATGCTTGTTATGAAATAAACTGTCAGGAAGACTATGCAAAACCGTTATGCTATGGAACTATTTCTATGAGTGTTGTTTGATCACGGACAACTTGTGCACAAGGTATGTTATGAGTTCCGCGGACGGTCGCCGGGGCGCTGGGACTGATCCGGACGGAACGTATGTATAGTCGTATGTTATGGGGCAAAGTGTTATGCAACGAGGCTCGCCACCTACGTTGTATATCATTTGTGTCTTGAGACTATAACCCGTCCCTTCATGGCATCATGCCAGTGATCCCTATGTATATTTAAACCTGTTGCAAACTAAATTGTGTCTTCGTGGCAGGGAAGGCATGGTAAGTATTGTGCAGGTGATTCAAACGGTCAGGTAAAATCCACCGAACGGTGGCACGTTCATTTTCAGTAAATTCTATATGCTGCTTACTTGTAAATGAACTAAGGCAAGATAGAAGCCCACAAAATATGCATGCTTCATTAAAACAACGTGTTGATTGGTTTAGTTCGGTTAGCTCGCCTTCACCAGTATGTTTCGACATACTGACCCTCGTTGAAACAGGTTCTCCGCACTAAGGCGAACCGAGCGAGGAGCCGAAGTCGTCTTCCCGATCCAGTCCAGCTGTTGGCGCATCCTGATCGCGCCGCTTTTGAAGTACTTGAAGAAAGGAGCTTGCACTCTTCATACACAATACAGCTCCGTGGCAAAGCTGTCCTCCAGCCTGGAGGTCTATATCTTTTGAAGTTTAGTAAAGGGATATAATGTACAGGACTGCTATCTCATTTTGAGTCATCTCTTTTGTAAGCCCGTGCGGCATATTAGCTGACTCGTTCAAGAGTTTGTAATAGATGTTCATTATCAATAAAGAAAACTTTTCCATGTTTCAACTTGTGTTCAATTTATCTGCGTACTCTGAATATGTGCTCGTTATGCAAAATACTTTAGCCTTGTGCGGGCGCAATCTCAGGCCCGCACGGCATCACGATTCGGGAGACGTCCCAACGATTCTACGGAATTTGGTCGTGACATAGTGGTATCAGAGCACAGATTCAAGTTCCTTAGACTCGCACTGGAAAAGTTCCTTTAACGATCAAATTCCTGTGCGAACTCTTGAACTCGCTAGGCCAAAATAAGATACGTTCATGCAATAAGTCCATAATACATTATGATTCTAATGTAATTTACCTTCTTTTTAAGGAATGGCTCCAGCGCAATCTGCAGCGCTAGCACCGAACGAAATGCAAGAAAGTAGTTCGGGCACTTCGGGAAGCTCTCGGAGCCAACGGGGCATATCTCAAGTCGATCCGCTTGAGCGGGTGCTACAAATGCTAGAAGCACAGCGACAAAGAGACGATGCTCGCCAAGCCAAGTTCGAAAGCAATCTAGAGACCCGATTCTCAGTCCAACAGAAGCAGGTGGATGCCCTGCAACAGATCGTTCAGACTTTGGCTTCCAACCATTCCGCTGCAACAACAACGACTCCGGTGGAACAACCCGTGCTTGAAGTAGAGACGCCGCAAATCCCAAGGCCGAGGGAAGTGTCTGCCTTCGACTTTGGCCACTTCAAGAAAGTTTGCAACACCCCATTCAACGGGACTGAGGAACCAGTGGTAGCTCTAGATTGGCTAGCTGAACTTGAAGATCACTTCGTTCTGCTAGAGGTCCCCGAAGAGAAGCGCGTCGCCTGCGCGCAACTTCAGCTCTGCCTCAACGCACACGATTGGTGGAACGTGCATCGACGATCTCTCCAATTTGATCACGGAGAGGAGGCGATCTCGTGGACGACCTTTCGTGCCGCGTTTGAAGAGGAGTTTGTACCCCCTCCAGTACAACATCAGATGGAGAATGATTTCGTGCAGCTGCGGCAGGGCAGTATGACAGTTAAGCAATATTCTACCGAATTCAACCGACTCTCCAAATTCGCTAGGGCCTATTTACCTGATGCAGCGAGTAGAGCCAGAAGGTTTGAAGGTGGTTTGCACACTGCCATCCATGCGCACGTGGTCAATAATTAGTATTGAACAATGCATAAAGTCATGAATCACGCCTTATCACTTGAACCACAATATCCTCACGTTTCTGCCGGCGCTGTGCATACATCCAGTCACAAACGCCAAAGCAACGATAGAGGAAATAACGCTGCAAAGGGTCAAAACAACGGTGGCCAGAATAAAGGAAACCTGAGACCATTCTGTGATTTCTGTAAAAGGCAGGGGCACATTACCGATAGATGTTACAGCAGAAAAGGTCTATGCTTCAACTGTAGCGGGCCAGGCCACATAGCTCGGGATTGTCCACTCCCCTCTAAGCTTCTGCCTCAACAAAATAATCCCTAACGGTTGGTTCTATTCCTAAGTTTCGGGACGAAACTTCTAATTAGTTGGGTAGGATGTAGCGCCATGTTCTCCCGGTACGGAGAGCGCGGCTAAGAAACACAAGTCGGTATCGTTCGATCGGGATAGATTGAATTAAGAACTCGTCCTCGTTATGGATTTGTTTCTTCGGAATCGATTCCCATATTCAGTGGACCGCGTCCCAAGGATCGGCTTAGCGGCAGAGTCAGGAGGGACCTCTCCGCTGTTATCTTTTATTGCCTCGGTTTTCGATGTCGCTTGTTGCTTTCGTGCTTTGAGTTGGTTTTGCGATTTTTCTTGTTTTCCTTGAACGGTTTTGATGGTTTTCATTGTTTTCGTTCATTGAAGTGCACTTCAATTCCGAGATTGGAAAGAGTGGAAGGAGTATTGATCAAGCTGTTCGTAATGCAGGTGAACGAGCAGTAAGCGGCTTACGAGCGGAGTCGTGAAGCGCCTCTTTCCTTTTCCTTCCAACCATCTAAGTGAGTGGCTACCATCCCGATTAGCTAGCCCTGCTTCCAAGCTTCACACCCTAAAATCTTGCATTCTTCTTTGCCCCGATCAAACGATACCAAATAATAATAAAAGAGATCAAGATAAAAAGGGAATAGACTTGGAAATATTGCTTGTCAACTAAACTTATGAACGGTTATCATACTGTATGCTAGTTCGTTTATAACTGTTCTATGAATCGTGCTAAGTATGGAAATATGCTTGTTATGAAATAAACTGTCAGGAAGACTATGCAAAACCGTTATGTTATGGAACTATTTCTATGAGTGTTGTTTGATCACGGACAACTTGTGCACAAGGTATGTTATGAGTTCCGCGGACGGTCGCCGGGGCGCTGGGACCGACCCGATCCGGACGGAACGTATGTATAGTCGTATGTTATGGGGCAAAGTATTATGCAGCGAGGCTCGCCACCTACGTTGTATATCATTTGTGTCTTGAGACTATAACCCGTCCCTTCGTGGCATCATGCCAGTGATCCCTATGTATATTTAAACCTGTTGCAAACTAACTTGTGTCTTCGTGGCAGGGAAGGCATGGTAAGTATTGTGCAGGTGATTCAGACGGTCAGGTAAAATCCACCGAACGGTGTCACATTCATTTTCAGTAAATTCTATATGCTGCTTACTTGTAAATGAACTAAGGCAAGATAGAAACCCACAAAATATGCATGCTTCATTAAAACAACGTGTTGATTGGTTTAGTTCGGTTAGCTCGCCTTCACCAGTATGTTTCGACATACTGACCCTCGTTAAAACAGGTTCTCCGTACTAAGACGAACCGAGCGAGGAGCCGAAGTCGTCTTCCCGATCCAGTCCAGTTGTTGGCACATCCTGATCGCGCCGCTTTTCAAGTACTTGAAGAAAGGAGCTTGCACTCTTCATACACAATGCAGCTCCGTGGCAAAGCTGTCCTCCAGCCTGGAGGTCTATATCTTTTGAAGTTTAGTAAAGGGATATAATGTACAGGACTGCTATCTCATTTTGAGTCATCTCTTTTGTAAGCCCGTGCGGCATATTAGCTGACTCGTTCAAGAGTTTGTAATAGATGTTCATTATCAATAAAGAAAACTTTTCCATGTTTCAACTTATGTTCAATTTATCTGCGTACTCTGAATATGTGCTCGTTATGCAAAATACTTTAGCCTTGTGTGGGCGCAATCCCAGGCCCGCACGGCATCACGATTCGGGGGACGCCCCAACGATTCTACGGAATCGGGTCGTGACAGGCGGCTGGGCGGAGGTTTAAATAGCGGGGAAAGGGAGGTGGAGCGGTTGGGGTTACCGAAAGAGGAAGGGGAGGCGCTCCGGCCGTTCGGGGGAAGAGGAAGGGAGCGGTCGCCGGCGGCCACGGCGGCGGTAACGGCCGCCGGAGGGGAAGACGAAGAATTTGGGGGTTAGGAATTTAGGCGGTCGGGTCAGGTCGGGCGGCGGATCCGGCCCGATCCGCTAAAAAGGAATGTGGGTTTGGGTATTGGGTTAGCGGGTCGGGTCTGGGTTTTGGGCCCGGATCCGACCCAATAAGGATTTGGGTTTAGTTAAACCGGTTTGGTTCAGCAGTTGGTTCGGTTTGGTTTATTTAAAATAAACCCGGTTTAATTAGGGTTCATTTTGGTTTAATTATAAAAAAGTTTTTAGGGCTTTAAAAATACTTCCGGGGTCCAATAAATTCCAGAAAAATTACCCTATGTTAAATTTTTCATTTTACACCATAAAATATTATTTTCATAATATTTTAATATTATTTAACATTATTTAAAAATTATTTAATAATTAAAATACCTTAGTTTAATTACAGAAAAAATCCCAGGAAATTCTAAAAAATTGTAAAAAATCCAAATTTAAAAATTCTTGAAAATTAGGGGGTTTACACTATGATAGGGATGGGATATCGTCAGATCAACGTTGATCATACTATATTTTTTCGTCGGAGTGGAGGCCACATCACCATGCTTGCAGTATATGTGGACAATATGATTATCACATGAGATGATGAACAGAAGATTGCCTGACTAAAGGGGAATCTTGGCAAAGAGTTTGAGGTGAAGGACCTTGGCCTTCTTCGGTACTTCCTTGGGATTGAGATTGCTCGAGAAGCAGAGGGTATTATTCTTTCTCAGAGGAAGTATGCTCATAGAGACATAGATGTTGGGATGCAAACCTGCAGCAACGTCGATCAATCAGAGGTTCAAGCTGGGTGCTGAGACTGGAGAACCAGTTGACCGGGAGAGATATCAGAGACTGGTGGGCAAGTTGACCTATTTGAGCCACACACGTCATAATATCTGCTTTGCAGTGAGTGCGGTAAGCCGCTACATGCATGACCCAAGGAAGGGTGCCCCCGAAAATGGACTGATATTCAGAAAGAATGATCACGTGAGCATCGAGGGCTACCGTGAGTCTGACTGGGCGAGTTGTGCTGATGACAGGAGGTCTACCTTGGGCTGTTGTATATTTGTAGGAGGCAACTTAGTCTCTTGAAAGAGTAAAAAGCAGTCATGATGGCCAGATCGACAACTGAAGCGGAGTACAGAGCTATGGCATTGGGAGTTGCAGAGCTGCTATGGCTGAAGAGTATGCTGGTGGAGCTAAAGCTGGATCAATGAGCCAAGATAAAGCTGTGTTGTGACAACCAGTCAGCCATCAATATCGCTAACAATCTAGTGCAGCATGGCATGACCAAACACATCGAGATCGATAGGTTCTTCATCAAGGAGAAGTTGGACAGTGGACTACTGGAGCTAGGCCACGTTCCAACCAAGGATCAGGTAGCAGACAGTCTGACCAATGGACTTAGCTCTGTAGATATGATTAAAGGATGTGACAAGATGGGCTTAGTGAATATCTTTCGCCCATCTTGAGGAGGAGTGTTGGTATATTAGAATGTATTAGAATTTTTTATGTAAGATGGAGGGTTGTAAGGATATATATATATATATATATATATATATATATATATATATATATATATATATATATATATATATATATATATAGCCAAGAGATTATTAATAAAAATAATAGAACTCAAAATATTCTATAATTTATTATAAATATATTTCTAAAATTTTGGATATGTGTTTATTTAGGTAATATTATTTAGTTAGTTTAAATATAATTTAAATTTTTTAATATTTTAGTATTTACACATGTTCAGGTAGTTAGGATAACTTTATGTTTTAAAAAAAATAAATTACGTGAGAAAACAACTAGGTTATGGTACTTAAAATAGATTTTCAAAATTTTAAATTAATTGTATATATATATAATGAGACTTCAAAACGGTTCAAAAGTGAGCCGTCTAAGCCGTAAGTAAATACTCAACCAATTAATAATAATAAAATTTTAACTACCCGTGTACGTATTTTATTTACCTAGAAACATCTTAAAATCTTTATAATTACCTAAACATATATTCAAATGAATATAAAGATATATAACAAATCCAAACAAAAATATATTCAATATTCAAATTATATTAAACTATTTTTTTATATTTAAACATATATCCACAATTTTACAAACAGTATAACAAATTTAAATTTAAATTTAAATATATTCAAATAAAATTTAAACTATTTTAATATAATTTAAATTATATTTTTTCAATAAATCTTATAAATCTAATTTTTTAATAATAATAATAATAATAATAATAATAATAATAATAATAATAATAATAATAATAATAAATATTAATTTACAAATATTTTAAAAAATTCAACAATATTACAAAAAAATATTTTACGTGCAACGCATGTGCATTTACTAGTATATATATAATGTGACTTCAAAATGGCTCAAAAGTGAGCCGTCTAAGCCGTTTGTAAATACTCAACCATTTATTTAAAAAACTAATAGTACCTAAAAAATTGTTGGAAAAAAAATTAATTTGTTATAAATAATGTCATGGGGGAATCGAATTTGATCAACCAAGAAGAATGCCTCCCATCTTAACCAAGTCAGCTAAAATAGGTATTTGATTATAATTATATAATATTATGTAATTAAATAATTAGTTAAAATTATTTAATTTTTAATTTTTAATTTTTATTTACGTAAGGATATACGTACAACTTAGATGGTTAATATTTTCAAAACTTTTTATAAAGAGTAGAAATATATTCATAATAAATTATAATTAAAGTATATTTAAACTATTTTATAATAATATTAAAAAGTTTTATTCTACGTGCAATGTTGTATATTTACTAGTATATATAATAGGACTTTTGTGGAGTATAGGGCAAGAAGAACTTGGATTTGTGCATGTCTACTATAGAACCCTCATCCCCTCTCCTCCCCTCCCCTCCCCTCCCCTCCATTTGTATGTATGTACATGGCCGTAAAATGGGACTAAAGGAGAGCATTTACCTAAAACTATTGTATTGCTTTGCTTGATACACAATAGATTTTTATTTTATTGTATTGTATATACACAATAGATTTTTATTTTATTGTATTGTATTGTATTGACTGCTAGTTTGGCAAAAAATAAAAGGAGTGGCCCAAAACCCTCTTCTTTACGGGCAGGGTACGGTGTTTTATAAGGTTCGGCCTGCTACTTAACACATTAATCTTAATAAGTATTGCCGCCGATTTTCCTCCTCTCTCTCTCTCTCTCGTGTCAGCTCGAAAGTCGAAATACCTCACTCTCTCTTTTGGTTAGTTGGTTCACTTTCCTTTCTCCTTACTTTTTTTTTTCAATAGAAACCAACCCTAACCCTAGAGAGTAGGAACATTCTCCACTCTGCTGCTGCTGCTGCTGCTGCTGCATAAGAAGAAAGAAGTTCTATCCCAAATTAATAGAATTGTTACTGTCTTTACTTTCCTTTACTCCACGCTTAATATTACAAATCTATTCCCATATATATAAGTGTAACTGTGTAACCCCATCTCCATATTTATATTTAAATTTATATTATATCGATTATGTTTGTCACCTGCAGCACTTCACTCCTCCATCTATCAACATCACTATCAGATTGATGGATGGATGGATTATGTTTATTGATTTTTTTTTTGGAATCTTCTATTTGTCGGTCCGCAATTTTTTTTTTTTTTTTTTTTTGGGTTAGAGAACGCCATCTTTGATGTTGCCAACTACTTGTATATTCACAACTTTACAATTTAGGCATTATGTAATTTTCTTTTACATAAATAATAATGTGGTCTACATAAGAATTTAAAATCCATCCACCAAATTCTACATTGAAATGCACATTACCTTTATCAAGTTTGTTCTGATGTATTTTTTGGTTATATTTTACCTTTCTAAATGATTTTTGTTTGTTTTCAATCCGCATCAGTCACACCACCCATTTTGTATTTCTATTTGACATAACAAAAATCAATCAATTTGGATTATTGATGGCTTTCATTGTTGTTTTCCTCGTGAATAATAAAACAGGTATCGGCAATTAGTCAATGGAGGTCACTCAGTTAGATTCAAGGTCAGGTCTTCCAGTAGATGGGTCAGAACTAACAAGATTTGACGACAATTCAGGTCCCACACCTCCTCCTTGTGGGGACGGAGAGGAGTCTATCGTTGATGAAATGGATTCGTATTGGGAGGCTATCAGCGCCAGTCTGACTGTCTCAAGGATGGTGAATGATTCTATTATCAAAGGGATGGTAAATGCTATAGACCAAGAGGCAACCGACAAGGTCGCCTTAAAGGAAGCAGAGGTTGCAATCTTGAAACAGAAGCTACAGTACTATGAGACCCATGCAGCTAATGTTATCCGTAATAATTCAGACTTGTTGGTGAGTGAGGAAACTATGATACCAAGACCTGACTTGCTTCAGTGCTATGTACAAGTCGGACAAGAAGTGGATTTTGTGAAGAAATTAAATAGACTGGCTACTAGAGAAGAACAGCTTCAGGGGCTCTGGCAAGGAACATTGAAGGACTCTGTCAGTGAGTGTCAGTGGCAAGCTGAGGTTCAAAAAAGAATAGATAGTATGGCCCAAACCCTTATTAGAGATCTTCAGGAGGAATTTGAATCAAAGATTATTGAGCAGAAGAGTCTTATAGGCATGGCAAGGAAAAACTGGGGGGATATGGTTAAAGAAATCTCTACTATGCGTCAAGATCTCAATGTTGTTTATGCTTCCTTGTGCAGCTCCGAACTTTTAGCATCATCACATAATGCTCTCGAATGTTCAGAAGAATGTAATAGTGGAAAAAGGATGGACCAGTCTCCTTGGAAGGTACATGGTAATCATTTACCATCTACATTCAATGATAAAGCAACTACCGAATATAATTATGTTTTGGAGAAATCTAAGTCCTTAGGGTCCATACTTAACGACTCCCCCCAGCTGAAGTCCATGACAAAGGAACAATTGATAGCTTATTTCAAGACAGAAATGACAAAGATGAAAAGGCAACATGACCAAGCTTTGCAAGAGAAGACTGAAGAGCTATTCAGCCTCAAAAGGGAACTCCTTAAAGAGAAAGGTTCTAGTCCTTTACATTTTAGAAAAGATAAGGATATTGAGTTTGTAAGGAAAAAGTTCTTGGAGTTCATGGCAAAATTGGATGAATTTCTTTTAGCTAAAGGGAAGCTGCCTATTTTACGTGATGATGAAGACTGGTCACATAGCTTAAAGGATAGAATCCGGACCTTTCTGGAAATTCAATGGCAGAAAAGTTTACTAGAAGACAAAGAGGAGACTAGATGTGCTGTTTTGCATACTTCACCATTGGAGACAGACTTTGTAAACGAGACTGAAAAGCTCCAATTGGCTATGGAAGAAGTAAAAATGGAAACCACCATCAGAGAGTATGTATATATAACTTTGCTAAATGGCTTTTTTGGGGAACTTGAAAGTTATGCGGATTTTGAGATGGAGAGAAAAATGAAAGAGGATATTTACTCCTTTATATACGAAGCAGCTCTTGGTGATATTCTTACCGGCACAAAATCTACTGTTGCAGAGTTGTACGAAGAGAAGAATCACATCAACTCCGTAGTATTGGAAAAGGAGAAAACATTGTGCTCGGAAGTCAAAGAGAATGGAAGGTTAAAGGAGGAGATAGCATCATTATCAACTCTATTAGAAGAGAAGGAGAAGCTGGCATCAGATGCCGGGTCTGAATTGATGCAGCAAAAGGAACAGTTTGACTCGGTATGCCATAAACTTGACGAGTGCAGAAATCGAATAGGCGAGCAAGAGATGATCATTACAAACACCAAGAGGGAATTTGATTTGTTGATCTTTAAATTGGAAGAGACAATTCAGCAAACACATCAGAGTGAAGTTGAGATAAGTAATCTAAACCAGAAATTCAAAATTGTCTCTAATGCATTGGAGGAAGCAGAAAGGCAAAAACAGATTCTTTATATAAATATTCAAGAGAAACAAGAGAAGCTAGTTTCAGTTCTCACAAAGGAGAAAGATCAAAATAAGAAGTTAGAGCCCATAATTGTATCTATGACGGAGTTATCAAAGGCCATTGAAGACTGGGAAAGCAGGCTGACTGAAAGTATAGAAAGTAGTGAATCAAGGTTTGTTTCTTTTACTGACTTTTTCTTGGTTCTTTCACTTGCAAGTGTATTTTGTAATCTAACTGGTTCTCATGAAATGCTTGCATTAGGATCTCATTTTCCCATTAATGTAGTTATATTAAATGTGAGTAGTTGTTATAGAAAATTTATTCAGCCTTTAACTTACTATTGTGAGTTTGCAAGCAAAAATTGTCCATATACTAGAAAGCACTGGCAACAAAAAATATTGAAAGATAGAATAAGAATGAGCTTACTCGTGGGAAGTTGGAGGTGGCACCCGATGTTGATAAGATGAGACTATGATAGAAATCGTCTAAAGTGGTTTAGACATCTGCAACATAGACCAATAGATGCAACAGTCACGAGGAGCTGTGCGATATTAATAGAAGGAGATGGTAGTACTAGGGTACGCCTAAATGAACTAGGATTGAGTTTATGTAACAGAGGTATGGTTTTTGTTAACATACAGCGGGCATGGCCCTTAAAAGAGCTGAATGGATGAATGGAAGAAAATGATTCAAATATCCGACCCTAAAAATTTGGGACAAAGGCTTTGATCTTGATGTTTGGACATGTCAAAAAGCGGTGTTGCGTCTGTATCAAGTCGTATCGAGCCGTGTCAGGCACGCATTGGACTGACACAGACACTCCTAAATAGAGTATGTCATGTCAAAATCAATATTGTGTCTGTGCCGTCGTCCATATCGGTCGTATTTGTGTATGTGCTGCTCGACGTAGTCTACATCTATGATCCCAGAGGATCTTTGTAGAGAAAATGATTCCTCGAGATGGAGGGCGTCGAGTACGACGGCTTGTTAGACCAGCAACAACAAGATGCCAAATGGAGCAATTAGTGAACTGAGCATCAACATTATATGTACAGTTCTTTGTTGTCCAGACTGACACACCTCCACCAGAACAGTTGTAACTAAAGCTTCGAATAAAATTTGAGATGAAACAAAAAAAGTTCTCGGAACTTGACTTCTAGAGTTGTGTTTCATGTATTCACCACTTTATCTGGTTGCGATAATTAGTAGATTGAATTGGAAGTACAAAACCAAGAAACTGTGCTGGCAGAATCCTAGAAATGTTATTATATTCTTTAGGGTTATTTAGTAATAGGGTCTCATATAATATGTGATATTAGGGTTTGGGTCTCCAAATTGTCCGGCATTAGAGTTTGGGTCTCCACACGGCTCAAAATTGGTAACGTGAACAGTAAAAATAAGACCCAAAATCTAATGCCGGACAATTTGGAGACCCAAATAATATCACATATTATATGAGATCCTATTACTAAATAACTCTATTCTTTATGGGTTTTAGACTATGTAAAGGATCCATCTAACTGTTGGCATTAATCCTAGGGCCTAACTACAAGAAGGGTTAGGAGTCTTTGAGGGTGTTTTTCTCCCATAACTATATAGGGATACCACTTTAAAGTGTTGAACACTATAAAGGCTAGCACTTTAAAGTGCAAATGTTGTTTGTTTTTCATAACTATATAGTGCACAATTGTGTTTGTTTGTTTGTTTGTTTTTTCATTACTTTAAATTGCATTATAAATATATGAATTGGCTATTTTTCTTCGAATACTATAACATCATTCTAAACACAAATTCGTTAGTACAAATAAAAAAACATAAAATTCACCCTTAAATACTTTTATAAACCCAACATATAACTATCTCATCCTCAAGTTTACCTTCAAATAACAATAAAATTGAAAAGTATTTAATAATTTAAAAACTAGTTTTTTTTTTTGCACCGTAAATTTATTTAACTGGTAATTTTTAAAGCCAAATGCCCATTTTGGGCAAATTTTTTTTTTTTTATAATTTGGAAAGTTTGAAACTAGTTTCTTTTGTGTTTCTACTTTTTCTAGAACTAAAGAAAATGGAAAGAAGAAGGAATTAGGATTGTTTGGACATGTCTTATAATAATTAAATTTGTTAAATGTTACAAAGGGTTTTTTTTTTTTGCCCTTACAAGCTAACTTACAAGCTAAGTGGTAAATTATAAGCTCAAGATTTGTGCTTACAATTTACTACTTATAAAGGGCATCACTATATAGTGATGAGAACTTTAAAATGCAAAAAAACAAACACCTCAAGTTTGTGGGTCCCGCACTTGTTTGAGTACTTTAAAGTGTTTAGCACTATGTAGTGCAAAAAACAAACACCCTCTTAGTCCTTGTCGATAAAGTCTTAGTGACTACATAAGGGAGGCCCATCTCTGTAATTGTAATCTCACGAGGGGATTCCATATGTAGCATTTACTTCTCTCCAACTGGTGGGAGGAGAGGAGGATTTAACTTAATAGAGGTTGTATTAAAAAGGAGGAGGTGTCCCTCTCTCCATAAAAACATTGAATGTTCTTTATTTGCTCCCGCTTAATTCTATTCATCACCCCATGTCCCAATCTGCGGATTGGGATTGCCATACTTTGTCTATTGATTATCTGGATCAATAATAGTAAATCATGCCATCTTTCCTCTTTACCGACAAAAGTCTCGAGTCTCAAGTTTTTAGTATATATGGAAATACGTATCAGTATCTAGTTAGTTAAAGTTGTTCTGATAGGTAAGTATTTTATTACGAAAAAGTCGTGATTACTAACAACATATAATTGATATTAAATTTGCAATCCCGTTTTACTTGCTAATGTGATATCATTTTTTCTTATATGATTATTTTCATGATGTGATAAACTAATTTCTTCGTGGAGGGTTAGCTAGCAGTGTTTGGTCGGGGATGCGTCCCCGCAAACCCGGATCAACCCGCCCGTTTAGAACTGGACTTGGTTACAAGCTCGGATCCAGTCCCTCAACGGGGCGGATTCTTATATTTGGACTTGTGGCACACGTCTAAATAATAGCCAAGCAATGGACATGTGGCATCCATCCATGAGTAGAATCTTTGGACTCCACCGGGCGTTGTATGAAAGAAAAATCCTAATACTTAATAAGCTTCAAGAACCAGTGTAAAAGTGCATCGTTAGTTTTAAGTGTCACATACAATGAATTAATTATTACATCTACACATACAAGCAAATTGAACCATCCTTTTGAATAATTTTGGGGATATAGGTTAAACATGGAGCTAATGTGGAAATATAACGTCCTCGTGTAAAATATGTTTTCCTATACAAGAAAATATAAATGAAATTCTCTTGTAGGCAAGATTTCTCCTCTAGGCACGTATATACAAAACCTGTATACACTTTATCCAATCTGTAGTTACTTTTGATGTACTTTTTTTTCCTTTTTACTGAAGGTCTATTTTATGTCTGTTTGTGGTGAGAGATTTAATTGACCCTGTTTTTCTTTTTACAGGATGAAAAGGCTGAGTTCCCAATTTGCTCAGCTTATGCAGCACGCTAACTTACTTCAGAGACAGGTTTTGTGGTACAAACAAAGTTTTGAAAGAAGATGTCAGGACCTTCAGAAAGCTGAAACAGAGGTGTACACTTAAACACAGAGCGGTGCTTTTGATTGCTTAGTTAATTGTAGGGGATAATTTGTTTTTGTTACATGTCATACCAGGTGACTTATATTGCGTCTATAGTAACATTCTATGTTCGTGGACAATAAGGTAATAAACCAAAATAACAAAATATTCCAAACATCTAGTATTTGAAGGTGCTAGTAAGGGGAAGATGGACCCAAACAAACATGGATTGAAGGGATCAAAAAATATAAGGGGCTTGCTAATGTAATTGAGATTGACCTTAATAAAGCTGAAGGGAGGAAACGTATTCACTATTCACGTATTGGGATGGAGAGGTTTTGTTGTTGTAAAGTTCAAGTACAAAAACAATGGTGCAAGTTACGAAAGAAATGTTATTTTATGTATAAGCATGGATATATTTAGAAGCCCCATTGTGGCAAACAAATTGGGATCTTTCTTTTATTATACAACTATAAATTTTCTTTTTTTGATATGATACTTCTGTTTCAGGTTGATCTGTTGGGGGATGAGGTTGATGTTCTCTTGGGTCTTCTTGAGAAGATATACATGGCTCTTGATCATTATTCTCCAGTGTTGCAACACTACCCTGGTGTAAGAAACTATTTATTGTCGTTACTACTTTTAATTAGTGTGAGTGCATCTTATAATGATGATGCAACTATAAAAATATCATATGCTTTCTGATGTGTATTACCATTTTTATACTGATGTACGTGATGTGTCTTGGATTATCTTTTATATTATCATCTAAACAATTAGAATATCATGAGAGATTTGCATTTCTTAAACCGTCTAATATCTTGAGTCAGTACAATTAAGCAGATGTCAACATGGCTTGACAGTCGAGTGCATAGAAAATTGAGAAAGAAAACATAAAGGTTGTGCATGTGCGTATACTATAGGCTATACAATTCACAGTAGTTTTATTGTTAGGCTTTTAGACTTAATTTGATATACAGCATTGTTAGATATAATGCCCATTAGTTGTGGCAACTCATGCTCCCAAGGGCCTATTTGGGCTCTGCTGCAAGCCAAATGCTAAGCTACTTACTCTGTAGCTAGAGGGAACTTTAACAATATATCCGCGTTATCTTTCGATAATAGATTTGTCTTGATTTTTTTATTGTATGCGATATAATGCAAGAAGCTATACTATTCCAAAGTTAAGTTGTGTGTAGTCCTGAATGTTGCTGTCCTGAATGTTGCTGCCCTGAACGGCCAAATATAAGTCGGGATGCTTATTCTATAATTTTGGAAAAATATATCCATCTTCTGATTGGTCAAATTCTTTACTCTTTGTATAGGTTGTGGAGATCTTAAAATTGATTAATATGGAGATGAAAGGGGAACATGGTAAACTGGCATGACAACACTTAGGTGAGCACCATAAATGTTTGTTTCATATTGGGAAAAACTAGTCTTCTATAATGCGATCTCCCTTTCATTTGCGAACATATTTTATCACCCATAAGTTAAAGGGTCAAATATTTCTACCTTTACCACTCTGATTTAATTTCTTGTCAAGGTTTAGCAGCTGTATTGGAGAATAATTCATGATCGGCTCGTCTCCAAATCATCCTACACACTTGGCTCCTGTTTTCTGGCCGTGAATCCTCACTGTTTTTTTTTGTACATGGAACATGGTCTAACAAAGACAATGGTATTTCAAATTCAAATAGTATTATGTGGTGCAACAAGGGAAGCTTCAGAAACCTTGGCTTGTATTATGACCTAGTTACAATAGATATGTATGCATCATAACATAAAGGCACTGTAGTCTTTGTAACTTTTGAGACCGGATTCATCATAACAGGATTCATAATATGAAACTTTACGTGTTTGATGTTGCTTTGTGATCTGTGGAGCTCTGTGTATCTGGAGATGATCAAATTCAGTGATAATGGGAGCGGTGTGAAATTGTTGTCTAAGGCGAGCTTGGGAGCAAATAGAGTAATAATAGAAAGTTGAAGACAAGGAGAGAGCATAGGATTCCTTGTGTGACTGTATGGATTCCAAACGTGTAGAGGCTTTAAGTAAGCGCTAGTGCCCCCATCCAATGCGACTGCACCTGTTTTGAACATACAAATGTGGAACATGGTGAAACACGGAATGAAAATGGTGAAATAGAGTTTCTTTTGAACCTATATATAGAAGGATGGTAGACTCTTTAATGATCACATGTTGGAGTATTTTGGATATTCAAGTGTTTTTCGGTCCATATTTGACTTAATGTTCAAATTGCAACAACTAGTGGACTTAGTGAGTGATTTGATCAAAGTATTCAAAATGAGTGTTTAATCGGTCAAAAAATATATGAAGTCAGTGAGTGTTTTTTTACACTTTATATATATATATATATATATATATATATATATATATATATATATATATATATATAATGTGGTTTAGAAACCGTATGTATATTCTTACTTATTAATTTAAAATTAAAAAAAACAATCTAATTACAGTAGTTCTTTTCTCACGTAGTTGAAAAAAATAATAAAAAATCTAAACATCCTTCTAATTATCTCAACATATAACAAATCCTAAAATATATTCAACATTTAAATTATATTTAAACTAACTAAATGATATTATCTAACTAAACACATATCCAAAATTCTAAAACATATTTATAATAAATTATAATTAAAATATATTCATATTATATTTAAAATATTCTAATATAATTTAAATTTAAATTTATTTTTTTTATAATATTATAGATTTTTTTCTTTTTGTTACGTGCAACACGCGTAAAAGTAGCTTATATATATATATATATATATATATATATATATATATATATATATGCCTCTAGAGGTTGCATGTTCGAGCAACGGCAGAAGCACATTAATTTTCTTGTGGGAGAATTATGCGAATATGGTGTGGTTCGGCCCACGAGAGGATGCAATGCTGATGCGGTGAAAATACGGTTGCGGTTCAGGTATGATTATGGGTACGGGTGCGGTGTGGTGCGAGTATGGGTGCTTCACGACAAGCATACTCATTTTTTTTTATTGTCGTTACTATTTTTTGGGGGCTTTATAAGCGGGGCTCTTGATCCGGATCCTATATATATATGAGGAGGGATCCACATTCCCAATTTTTTGTATCCCCAAGCATCCCCATGTTATCAACCGTTGGTTCTTGTTTAAGTCATCTAATCTTAGCCATTGATTTGAATGGTTCAAATCAACGGTTAAGATTAGATGACTTAAACAAGATCCAACGATTGTAAATATGGGGATACTTGGGGATGCATAATAGGTATATATATATATATATATATATATATATATATATATATATATATATATATATATATATATATGCAAATTCTATAGGCACTTCATAGGTTGCTTAGGACATCCCATTACTTCAAGACAGTCCAGATTTTTGTAACTTTTACTAAGGACATCCCAAAATTTACTCAGGACAACCCAACCCTCCCCAAACCTTCCCAAAATCTTTCATTCTAAATTTTTTATTCTCTCTCTTCAAATTTTTAAACCTCCAAACCCTAACCCTAACCCCAACATCAACCGCCGGAGGAGGAGGAGGAAGAGGAGGAGGCTGGAGGAGGCGGCGACCTGCAACTCTTTCGATTCCGTCGGAGCGTCGATTTTTGGATCACAGCCAACTCCTCCTCCTCCTGTCCTTCTTCCTCCTTCTCTACCACCGACCTTGACCATGCTTCGACGAGGTCGGCTGACCGCAGCGCCGTCGTGTTCGTGTGTCCGCTGCCATGGAGGAGAATGGAGGAGGAAGGAGGAGAATGAAGGAGGAAGGAGGAGAGGAGGATGAGGAAGAAGGAGAATGGAGGAGGAGAATGGAGAAAGAGGAGCTCCGCCCCTGCACCTCGTGTGTCCGCTGCCATGGAGGAGAATGGAGGAGGAGGGGGCGGCGTGGGGCGGAGGTGCGGGGTGCGGGGCGTGTAAACCCCCTGAATTTTCAAATTATTAAATCTCGGATTTTTCCCAATTTTCTGGAATTTTCTAGGAATTTTCTGTAATTAAAATCAAGGTTTTTAATTAATAAATAATTTTTAATTGGCAATAAATAATATTAAAATATCATAAAAATAATATTTTTGGGTGTAAAATGGAAAACTGGACTTAGGGTAATTTTTCTGGATTTTTCTAGACCTCAGACCTATTTTTAAATGCCTAAAAACTATTTATTTAATTATTTAATTATTTATTAATTTATTTATTATTATTATTATTATTGTTTTTTATTTTTATTTTTATTTTCGGGCCCGGCCCGGCCCAGTGGGCCGAGCCCAGCAGCCCGGCCCAGACCCTGCCCAGCGGGTCGGGTCGGATCCGCCGCCGCCCGACCCGCAAACCCGAACCCGCGTCTCCCCCACGAACCCCAGCTCCCCCCCCCCCCCCCGCGTCTCCCGCCGCACCCGCCGGCGCTCTGCCCGCTCCGCTCGGCCGCACGTCGCCCAGCCTCCGCTCCGCTCCGCTCGCCCACGACTCCACCTTCCCCGCCTCTCCCCCGCCTCGCCCGGAGCCGACCTCCCCTATAAAACCCTCCCATTCTTCCTCTCTCCGGCAGCTTTCCGACCACCGCTCCGCCGCCGGCTCACCCCCGCTGCTCCGCCGTCCACCGCCACCCTCGCCCCGACCTCGCCCCGTCGTCCTCCTCCCTCCACGGCTCCGGCCTCCCCCTCGATCGACAGCAGCAGCAGCCAGCAGCGTCGGCGCCTCCGCCCGGCCGGCCGCCCAGCCGCGCCGCCCTCCCCGCTGCGAGCAGCCCGGCCAACCGCTCCCCGCCCCAGCACCGCCTCAGCGCCGTCCCCGCCGCCGGCCGTAGCTCCCAAACCCTAACCCTAAATCCCCTCCCTGTGTCGGACACGAGACACAGGACACAGTGTCCTGTGTCGTGTCGGACACGTGTCAGACCCCGGTTTTCGGGTCCCCTTCAGGTGCGTGTAACTTTCGCCTCGTAGCTCCGTTTTCAATTCCGCAAATTGCGTTGTGAAGCCTGTATGACCCTCTCGGTGTCCGGACAAACTGTTCGGGGCATCGCGTCCTGTGGTGATCGCACACCGCGATCCAAAAACAGGAAAAACCAGACCCTGTTTCACCCCGGAACTGAGTACGCCCCGCCAAACGGGACGACTTGGTCGCGTGCGGTCTTCACAGATACGTGCGCATCGTCGATACGGACGTGTGAGTTTTCATGGAAGCTGATTCGGGTGTGCGTGCACACCGGAATCAACGCGTATCCGCGGACATCGCCCCGTATCCGCCTTTTCTGCAATTCACCCTAACTTCGTGCACACTCGTCAGATCGAGACGAAACTTGCGCCATCGGACTCGTAGCGATACGCTGGTCCTGTGAGTCAAGTTTGGTTCGATTCTGAGAACGTTGACGAAATCGCGTGTCGTGGGCCCCACAGGCCCCGCTCGACGGGCGATTTTGTGTTCGGCTCATCGAAATCCAAATCTGGAAGTTCCGTTGGGTTCGTATCAGCGTTCCTGACCTGTTGACACTAAGTTTGGTGAAATTGGAGACCTTTGACCCGGACACGTTTTTCGGTGCAAAGCGGGCCCACCGGCGGACCCCGTTTTGACCCGAAACTGTCGTTTTTGCCCTTGTCTCCAAATTGGACCCAAGGACAGGCGTTTCTAGCTATTTGACATCTTCTGAGCGTGATGGTAATGTCTATTTCAGCATCTGGGCTCATCTCTGGATATTTCCCCAAGTACAATTAATTGGATCCAAACAACAGGCAAGTACCGGCACTTCAAGTTTATTCTTTATATTGTGATAATTAATTCCCTGCTCTACTAGTACCCTTGATGATTACACGTAGTGTTAGAATTCTGGATTTCATGTCTTGGATACTGTATTTCATGTCTTGTTTTTCATGTCGGGTGGGAGAATACTGAAAGGCATGTAGTTACCCTGACCCTTGCCATGTTTAATAGCTGTTGGTACACGACTGTCCATCAGCCGGATCTCGATTATTCGTGATTAATAGCCGTCTATGACGGCCGGTTTAACCCTATAAACCCCTACATGCCAACTAGGTATTCTAAATACACAAGTTCACACACATAGTTTCTTGTCTTGTTACAGTTCCTATTGCCTGGTTGAAATTCATTTTCCTGTCACCTTGTTCCTGTTTTACTCATGTCCCTGTCTTACAGCAATTAACTCTTAGTTATTGTTACTATTTATTTATACATATCCTCAACATGATACCTGTCAGTTCTTTTTAATTGTCATGAATATTTAGTTTAATCTTGATGTGCATTGTGTACTTTGCTCCTTTCCTGACTGGATCCGTTGTTTTAGGCGATGATGAGGATCTTGCCCTACCTTTTATGGCCCCTATGAGTTAGCAGGTGACACATTGAGGAGCCGGTTCCCACTCCGGAGACTACCTTTGAGGAGGAGTAGCCAGTTAGTTATTATTTTATTTCCTTTCAGCACATACTCGGGTTTGTCCCCGATTTATCTTCTGGCTTGTATTAACTGTGGTTTAGTTGTCACAGATTAAATATTATGAAATCTTAGCATTCCTTTTTCCTGTGATTATTCTTACATGTTCATTATTGTGGATGAGATAGATGCTTTTTGACCCCAGAAATGACCTAGACAGCGTACTACCGCCGACACTGCGGCGTAGGCTGGACGTGCCCACGCACTCGTGCCCGAATAACCGGGTGCGGGTCGTGACACGTTTTTGTGGTGGCCCATGCAGGTCCAACGACTAAATTGTTCGGTTTCAACTCAGGGACCGAACAGGCCTGCAATAAAGCTAGGATAAGTTTATAGGATCTCATCCACTTGCTTGAACCGTTTTTGATATCTGTATCGTATTCGAACTAATATGAACTAGCATCTTGCCTTGATTCATGTGCGCCTCTTATTGGTTATTTTGGATACAGGGAGATGGACCCACAAGCCAGCAACGAGACTCATGCAGAAACACCACAAACCGTTGTGATTACCCAAGGAAACGATGTGATACCAGTCGGTGAAGGCCAATCATCACAAGGCAGTCAAGCAAGTCAGCCTGCCTCAATAATCCGTCAAGATGGCGTTCCACCCTCGACGCAGCCTATTCCACCGATGCCTTCCTTCCCACCGGGACCGCCTATGGACGAACAGCAGATGTTCCGCATGTTCTACATAATGATGCAAGCCTATCAGAAGGTTCAACAAGAAACTCAGCAAAACCAAGCGGAGAACTTCATCGACAGAATTAGCTCGGAGTCACGTAAGCCAAGCAGTTCAAATGCAATTACCTTCGACGAAGACGTTCTTACTGCAGCACGACCTGTGGAGTGCACCACAAGGATCGAGTCTAGCCGGAAGCGGCCGTATGCGTCAGCACCAGACCAAGCACAGCAGGAAAGAGCGGCAAAACGACCACAGATGAATCCAACCCAAAGGCAGAACCAACGAGCTCCCACTTGTGGCTATTGTCGGAAACAAGGTCACATTTGGAAGGATTGTAGAAAGAGGCTAGGTGTTTGTCTATATTGTGGATCAGCAGCACATAAAGTGAGGGACTGTGCAGCTGCTCCAAGAACACGGACAAGCTTACGCGATGACCGTGGAGAACGTGCAGACTCTTAGAGTCACTAATGCACGTAAGTGATTCGTAGATACCGTTTTCTAGTATTATTTTAGCTTGTGCCTATTTGTTCGTGACCTCAGCCCCAACCTAGTAATTTTGAACTTGCTAATAACCTGGTATGCTTTTATATTTAATAACTGTAGAGATTGTAGAGTCTTCTGTTATTTTGCTTATTATGTGAATTTAAATTTTGTACCTCCTTTCATCATCATCTAGCGCACTTAATTTTGATGTACTTTGTTTATGCTGTTATTCTATAGCCTAGTTTTGCAAGCTTACTCTTTATCAGGCTTGTTCATGACACGTGTATTATTGGACGCGTACACTAATACAAGTGTCTGTTCAGAATCAGTGTATTACGGTCTGATCAACCTTAGTGCATTTTGATTCGCACTTCGCATGACTACTTTACGTGGATTGAGATACGTAGTGATTAGTAGACAAATATACTTGACCTAGACATGCTGAGCATATCGTATCTGTTACATAACTAAACTAATACGAGCATGCGAATAAATGACTACCAGAATAGAACCTCAATCCATAACCGCCTGACAAATCCCACTAGAATTCTTTAAACGCCTTGATCCCTATACTTTTGTTCTATCACCCCACCCTTGAACTCTTTATTGATCCTCGTCTTCCCTTATTTCGGGAAGATGAAATCATGTGCTTGGTATAAGTTTGATACATAGATAGTACTAGATATGCCACTTAGGCCGATCACATACTTGAGGACTAACCTTTCGTAATTGAGGACATATCATATGTGATATGATCGGCGTTGAAATTTCGAGGATTGAATGACATGAGTAACCATATTAAGGAATATTTTCTTAAAGTATATAGTCTTTTGTGATGAATGGGTAAATTCTAAGTTGGGTAGCAATACAATTGTCAACTCGAGGGGAATGTTCTTTGGATTGTGACCGAGTAAGGTTAGATTGGAAGAAGCAAGCCATTCTAAAATTTTTGAAAAATTTAGAGGAGTGACTAAGATGATTAATGAATTGATATCGAGGACCCAATAGTTACATCCTAGGTACATGATTTAATTTTGATAATGAGAGTAAAATCGTCAACTTGAATTTAGAGGATGTAATTCAGACTTGAACATTGGTGGACTACACTTAAATTATTTTTCAATTTGATGATTTGAATTAAGAATTTAAAAGTTGATGGTTGGACTACCTAGTTGGAATATTGAGGATGTGAATGTAATTTAAAAAGGGCTGAAACATACAAATATTGTTGGACTCGAATCACTTCTAGAGGAATTATGATAATTCGAATCGTGAGGCAAGGTCATCTTGAAAATACTATATGGACTAAAAATTAAAAATCTGCTTGTGGATAATTTGAGGAAGTAAGAAGTAATAACCATAGGTTGAATTTTGATGGGAACAAGTAGTCGTCTTAGCCTTGAAGTGGTTGCAGTGGACATGATTAGAATTTAAATTATCGCAAGGAGATTGCGATTGATGTACATGAAGGGTTAACAGAGTATGGCTTAATTTTAAATTTCGAGGACGAAAATTTTGTAAGTTGGGTAGGTTGTAAACCCCCTGAATTTTCAAATTATTAAATCTCGGATTTTTCCCAATTTTCTGGAATTTTCTGGGAATTTTCTGTAATTAAAATCAAGATTTTTAATTAATAAATGATTTTTAATTGGCAATAAATAATATTAAAATATCATGAAAATAATATTTTTGGGTGTAAAATGGAAAACTGGACTTAGGGTAATTTTTCTGGATTTTTCTAGACCTCAGACCTATTTTTAAATGCCTAAAAACTATTTATTTAATTATTTAATTATTTATTAATTTATTTATTATTATTATTATTATTGTTTTTTATTTTTATTTTTATTTTCGGGCCCGGCCCGGCCCAGTGGGCCGAGCCCAGCAGCCCGGCCCAGACCCTGCCCAGCGGGTCGGGTCGGATCCGCCGCCGCCCGACCAGCAAACCCGAACCCGCGTCTCCCCCACGAACCCCAGCTCCCCCCTCCCGCGTCTCCCGCCGCACCCGCCGGCGCTCTGCCCGCTCCGCTCGGCCGCACGTCGCCCTGCCTCCGCTCCGCTCGCCCACGACTCCACCTTCCCCGCCTCTCCCCCGCCTCGCCCGGAGCCGACCTCCCCTATAAAACCCTCCCATTCTTCCTCTCTCCGGCAGCTTTCCGACCACCGCTCCGCCGCCGGCTCACCCCCGCTGCTCCGCCGTCCACCGCCACCCTCGCCCCGACCTCGCCCCGCCGTCCTCCTCCCTCCACGGCTCCGGCCTCCCCCTCGATCGACAGCAGCAGCAGCCAGCAGCGTCGGCGCCTCCGCCCGGCCGGCCGCCCAGCCGCGCCGCCCTCCCCGCCGCGAGCAGCCCGGCCAACCGCTCCCCGCCCCAGCACCGCCTCAGCGCCGTCCCCGCCGCCGGTCGTAGCTCCCAAACCCTAACCCTAAATCCCCTCCCTGTGTCGGACACGAGACACAGGACACAGTGTCCTGTGTCGTGTCGGACACGTGTCAGACCCCGATTTTTGGGTCCCCTTCAGGTGCGTGTAACTTTCGCCTCGTAGCTCCGTTTTCAATTCCGCAAATTGCGTTGTGAAGCCTGTATGACCCTCTCGGTGTCCGGATAAACTGTTCGGGGCATCGCGTCCTGTGGTGATCGCACACAGCGATCCAAAAACAGGAAAAACCAGACCCTGTTTCACCCCGGAACTGAGTACGCCCCGCCAAACGGGACGACTTGGTCGCGTGCGGTCTTCACAGATACGTGCGCATCGTCGATACGGATGTGTGAGTTTTCATGGAAGCTGATTCGGGTGTGCGTGCACACCGGAATCAACGCGTATCCGCGGACATCGCCCCGTATCCGCCTTTTCTGTAATTTACCCTAACTTCGTGCACACTCGTCAGATCGAGACAAAACTTGCGCCATCGAACTCGTAGCGATACGCTGGTCCTGTGAGTCAAGTTTGGTTCGATTCTGAGAACGTTGACGAAATCGCGTGTCGTGGGCCCCACAGGCCCCGCTCGACGGGCGATTTTGTGTTCGGCTCATCGGAATCCAAATCTGGAAGTTCCGTTGGGTTCGTATCAGCGTTCCTGACCTGTTGACACTAAGTTTGGTGAAATTGGAGACCTTTGACCCGGACACGTTTTTCGGTGCAAAGCGGGCCCACCGGCGGACCCCGTTTTGACCCAAAACTGCCGTTTTTGCCCTTGTCTCCAAATTGGACCCAAGGACAGGCGTTTCTAGCTATTTGACATCTTCTGAGCGTGATGGTAATGTCTATTTCAGTATCTGGGCTCATCTCTGGATATTTTCCCAAGTACAATTAATTGGATCCAAACAACAAGCAAGTACCGGCACTTCAAGTTTATTCTTTATATTGTGATAATTAATTCTCTGCTCTACTAGTACCCTTGATGATTACACGTAGTGTTAGAATTCTGGATTTCATGTCTTGGATACTGTATTTCATGTCTTGTTTTTTATGTCGGGTGGGAGAATACTGAAAGGCATGTAGTTACCCTGATCCTTGCCATGTTTAATAGCTGTTGGTACACGACTGTCCATCAGCCGGATCTCGATTATTCGTGATTAATAGCCGTCTATGACGGCCGGTTTAACCCTATAAACCCCTACATGCCAACTAGGTATTCTAAATACACAAGTTCACACACATAGTTTCTTGTCTTGTTACAGTTCCTATTGCCTGGTTGAAATTCATTTTCCTGTCACCTTGTTCCTGTTTTACTCATGTCCCTGTCTTACAGCAATTAACTCTTAGTTATTGTTACTATTTATTTATACATATCCTCAACATGATACCTGTCAGTTCTTTTTAATTGTCATGAATATTTAGTTTAATCTTGATGTGCATTGTGTACTTTGCTCCTTTCCTGACTGGATCCGTTGTTTTAGGCGATGATGAGGATCTTGCCCTACCTTTTATGGCCCCTATGAGTTAGCAGGTGACACATTGAGGAGCCGGTTCCCACTCCGGAGACTACCTTTGAGGAGGAGTAGCCAGTTAGTTATTATTTTATTTTCTTTCAGCACATACTCGGGTTTGTCCCCGATTTATCTTCTGGCTTGTATTAACTGTGGTTTAGTTGTCACAGATTAAATATTATGAAATCTTAGCATTCCTTTTTCCTGTGATTATTCTTACATGTTCATTATTGTGGATGAGATAGATGCTTTTTGACCCCAGAAATGACCTAGACAGCGTACTACCGCCGACACTGCGGCGTAGGCTGGACGTGCCCACGCACTCGTGCCCGAATAACCGGGTGCGGGTCGTGACAGGGCGGACGACGACGGCGGCGCGGGGTTGCTGCTTCTTCTTCTTCTTCTTCTTCTTTCTTGACAGGACGAGCGGGGTGGGGGCGGCGCGGGGCTGCGACGAGCTAGGGCGGTATGGGGCGGACGGCGACGGCGGGGTGCGGGGCGGACGGTGGTGGCGGCAGCTGTAGCGTCCCGCTCCGCGTAGGCGCTACGTACAAGTGAGATCGCCTTGCTTGCTCGAACGAAAGTCTTCTCGGAGAGTTCCCGACCGATTAATCAATGTGAGTGGGCAGAACTGCATTCTCTGATTCTCGCATGCCTTAATAATGAATCTGAGTTTTTGAATGCTTGTTGCTTAATAAGATTGTTTCATAAGAAGAATGCTAGAACCGACTCAGTATGCTAATAAGAGAACTCACATAGCTTGTCATTAAAACGAGATAGAACCTTGCCATGATAATAACAAGAGTAAAAAGGATTGCTTGCACTTATATCGTATGCTAGACTAGAATACTAGAATGCTTGTCCACAAGAGATAGAATTTGCATGCTAGAGTTATAAGAACTGTTCTTGCTTGTTACTTGTTTAAGAGTTAGCTTGCTTGAATATGTTTTATTGTTGGCTTGTGAAAAGATAAACTTGGTGAATGGCGTGAACTTGTGATCTAGACTAATAGTCCACCCTGAGGCGAGAACGTCCTTACTTACGGGAGGGTGTGGCTATTAGGCTATGTGTGAAGAGAAAAGAAGAGATAGACTTGCTTGTTCATTGTTCATCAGTTGCATGATAGTATATTTTTCTGATAGGAGCTTGCATTCATGCATTTGGTCAGGACAACTTGTGCACAAGGTTATCTCTCGGGCGTTTCCTGGGGCACTGTGATCGTTCGGCCTAGGAGAGATCTAAATACCCTGAGGCGAGAACGTCCTTACTTACGGGAGGGTATACTTGTCTATTAGTGAGATGGGCTTGTACGTCCCAACTGCTAATCCCGTGGAGGGGACCATCATGTAGTTAGGGCGCATGCTAGGCTAGCCTTCTTGCATACCTAACTGTTTGATGCAGGGACGAACAGGAAACTAGAGAACTGTATGCTTTATGTTATGCAAATTGTTACTAACTTGTGTGTCTGCTGCAGGGATAACCGCTCGACCGTGGGTAAGAAATATGAGTTTATACATAAGCCTGCTTATTCATTTAGTCTGCACCGTTGAGTTTCTGGTAGTACTTCATGTATATAGATATGTTGCCTTAAATGCTTGAAGATATGACAGTCCACTTGATATGTTTGCCTCAATTCGATATGCCCATTCTGCTAAATAAGCTTTGCCCCAAAAGAGTTAGATTATGATACACAATGCATGTTGCGCACGTCCCGATAAGAACGATTGTCCTGCGGGAGAGCTGTAACGTGGTGATTCACGTTCAGCGGGGACAATTGAGCTTGCGGGAGATTGGGGCGTTGCTAGGATGCTTGAGTATCGAGTATGCAAAACTGGTTTCTAACATGTGTTTCAAAAGGTGTAATATGACTCTGCTAGAACTGCATGAAACGAACTTAGGTAAAAACTAGCAAGACCACTAGTAATGCAATGTTTTGCCACAAGTCTACTTAGTGTGGGTTTCAGGGGGTGTAGCTTCTGTTCAGTTGTTTTGTCTCACCAGTACTTGCATAAAGTGCTGACCCACCAACAGTTTGCTTGTTCTCAGGTGCTCGTTCGTCCAGGAAGCGATAGCCGTGCCTCATCCCAAGGAACCGGAAATCTGGAGTCGATGCCTCGAGCCGCATCGAGATTGTGCCTGCTTTAAGCTGCTTTTGTATAAAGGGACATAATGTATGGAACGGTGTTATTGTAATCGAGAGGAAGAGTGCTTGAGCGATTGTAACCTCGGCCATGCGCCGCTTGTAACACTTCTGAATATCAATAAAAGAGCTTGTTTCATGTACCATTGTGTTCTTTACTTTTCTGCAATATATGTGTGCCGCTGCTTCAGATATTGAATAGCTTACTTGCCCTTGATTCAAAGCTTTGGCCTTGTGCAAGCGCACTTTAGGCTTGCACGGCATCACGCCCGTGCGAGGACGATCGGTTCCGTAGGGACCAAAGCGAGGACGAACGGCCCTACGGGACCGGGGCGTGACATAATGGTATCAGAGCGACTCGATTCTTTGCCCATTCCGTTGCCTCCGACTCTGAGTTGTGACTGTGCTGCAGTGAACGTTCCATACAATAAGTCCATAGATATTCTCAAAGATGGCCATAAAAGTTTTCTGGATTTGTTTTCATTGCCTGAGTTATGATTTGTGATTTCTGGATTTGCTGAGTTTTGATTTGGGATGGTGAGGGATGAGGACTATCGCTGCTTGTTGGTTTCGTGAGTTTCTCCTTGAGTTTCGAGGACGAAACTCTTTATTGGTGGGTAAGTATGTAGCGTCCCGCTCCGCGTAGGCGCTACGTACAAGTGAGATCGCCTTGCTTGCTCGAACGGAAGTCTTCTCGGAGAGTTCCCGACCGATTAATCAATGTGAGTGGGCAGAACTGCATTCTCTGATTCTCGCATGCCTTAATAATGAATCTGAGTTTTTGAATGCTTGTTGCTTAATAAGATTGTTTCATAAGAAGAATGCTAGAACCGACTCAGTATGCTAATAAGAGAACTCACATAGCTTGTCATTAAAACGAGATAGAACCTTGCCATGATAATAACAAGAGTAAAAAGGATTGCTTGCACTTATATCGTATGCTAGACTAGAATACTAGAATGCTTGTCCACAAGAGATAGAATTTGCATACTAGAGTTATAAGAACTGTTCTTGCTTGTTACTTGTTTAAGAGTTAGCTTGCTTGAATATGTTTTATTGTTGGCTTGTGAAAAGATAAACTTGGTGAATGGCGTGAACTTGTGATCTAGACTAATAGTCTACCCTGAGGCGAGAACGTCCTTACTTACGGGAGGGTGTGGCTATTAGGCTATGTGTGAAGAGAAAAGAAGAGATAGACTTGCTTGTTCATTGTTCATCAGTTGCATGATAGTATATTTTTCTGATAGGAGCTTGCATTCATGCATTTGGTCAGGACAACTTGTGCACAAGGTTATCTCTCGGGCGTTTCTTGGGGCACTGGGATCGTTCGGCCTAGGAGAGATCTAAATACCCTGAGGCGAGAACGTCCTTACTTACGGGAGGGTATACTTGTCTATTAGTGAGATGTGCTTGTACGTCCCAACTGCTAATCCCGTGGAGGGGACCATCATGTAGTTAGGGCGCATGCTAGGCTAGCCTTCTTGCATACCTAACTGTTTGATGCAGGGACGAACAGGAAACTAGAGAACTGTATGCTTTATGTTATGCAAATTGTTACTAACTTGTGTGTCTGCTGCAGGGATAACCGCTCGACCGTGGGTAAGAAATATGAGTTTATACATAAGCCTGCTTATTCATTTAGTCTGCACCGTTGAGTTTCTGGTAGTACTTCATGTATATAGATATGTTGCCTTAAATGCTTGAAGATATGACAGTCCACTTGATATGTTTGCCTCAATTCGATATGCCCATTCTGCTAAATAAGCTTTGCCCCAAAAGAGTTAGATTATGATACACAATGCATGTTGCGCACGTCCCGATAAGAACGATTGTCCTGCGGGAGAGCTGTAACGTGGTGATTCACGTTCAGCGGGGACAATTGAGCTTGCGGGAGATTGGGGCGTTGCTAGGATGCTTGAGTATCGAGTATGCAAAACTGGTTTCTAACATGTGTTTCAAAAGGTGTAATATGACTCTGCTAGAACTGCATGAAACGAACTTAGGTAAAAACTAGCAAGACCACTAGTAATGCAATGTTTTGCCACAAGTCTACTTAGTGTGGGTTTCAGGGGGTGTAGCTTCTGTTCAGTTGTTTTGTCTCACCAGTACTTGCATAAAGTGCTGACCCACCAACAGTTTGCTTGTTCTCAGGTGCTCGTTCGTCCAGGAAGCGATAGCCGTGCCTCATCCCAAGGAACCGGAAATCTGGAGTCGATGCCTCGAGCCGCATCGAGATTGTGCCTGCTTTAAGCTGCTTTTGTATAAAGGGACATAATGTATGGAACGGTGTTATTGTAATCGAGAGGAAGAGTGCTTGAGCGATTGTAACCTCGGCCATGCGCCGCTTGTAACACTTCTGAATATCAATAAAAGAGCTTGTTTCATGTACCATTGTGTTCTTTACTTTTCTGCAATATATGTGTGCCGCTGCTTCAGATATTGAATAGCTTACTTGCCCTTGATTCAAAGCTTTGGCCTTGTGCAAGCGCACTTTAGGCTTGCACGGCATCACGCCCGTGCGAGGACGATCGGTTCCGTAGGGACCAAAGCGAGGACGAACGGCCCTGCGGGACCGGGGCGTGACATAATGGTATCAGAGCGACTCGATTCTTTGCCCATTCCGTTGCCTCCGACTCTGAGTTGTGACTGTGCTGCAGTGAACGTTCCATACAATAAGTCCATAGATATTCTCAAAGATGGCCATAAAAGTTTTCTGGATTTGTTTTCATTGCCTGAGTTATGATTTGTGATTTCTGGATTTGCTGAGTTTTGATTTGGGATGGTGAGGGATGAGGACTATCGCTGCTTGTTGGTTTCGTGAGTTTCTCCTTGAGTTTCGAGGACGAAACTCTTTATTGGTGGGTAAGTATGTAGCGTCCCGCTCCGCGTAGGCGCTACGTACAAGTGAGATCGCCTTGCTTGCTCGAACGGAAGTCTTCTCGGAGAGTTCCCGACCGATTAATCAATGTAAGTGGGCAGAACTGCATTCTCTGATTCTCGCATGCCTTAATAATGAATCTGAGTTTTTGAATGCTTGTTGCTTAATAAGATTGTTTCATAAGAAGAATGCTAGAACCGACTCAGTATGCTAATAAGAGAACTCACATAGCTTGTCATTAAAACGAGATAGAACCTTGCCATGATAATAACAAGAGTAAAAAGGATTGCTTGCACTTATATCGTATGCTAGACTAGAATACTAGAATGCTTGTCCACAAGAGATAGAATTTGCATACTAGAGTTATAAGAACTGTTCTTGCTTGTTACTTGTTTAAGAGTTAGCTTGCTTGAATATGTTTTATTGTTGGCTTGTGAAAAGATAAACTTGGTGAATGGCGTGAACTTGTGATCTAGACTAATAGTCTACCCTGAGGCGAGAACGTCCTTACTTACGGGAGGGTGTGGCTATTAGGCTATGTGTGAAGAGAAAAGAAGAGATAGACTTGCTTGTTCATTGTTCATCAGTTGCATGATAGTATATTTTTCTGATAGGAGCTTGCATTCATGCATTTGGTCAGGACAACTTGTGCACAAGGTTATCTCTCGGGCGTTTCCTGGGGCACTGGGATCGTTCGGCCTAGGAGAGATCTAAATACCCTGAGGCGAGAACGTCCTTACTTACGGGAGGGTATACTTGTCTATTAGTGAGATGTGCTTGTACGTCCCAACTGCTAATCCCGTGGAGGGGACCATCATGTAGTTAGGGCGCATGCTAGGCTAGCCTTCTTGCATACCTAACTGTTTGATGCAGGGACGAACAGGAAACTAGAGAACTGTATGCTTTATGTTATGCAAATTGTTACTAACTTGTGTGTCTGCTGCAGGGATAACCGCTCGACCGTGGGTAAGAAATATGAGTTTATACATAAGCCTGCTTATTCATTTAGTCTGCACCGTTGAGTTTCTGGTAGTACTTCATGTATATAGATATGTTGCCTTAAATGCTTGAAGATATGACAGTCCACTTGATATGTTTGCCTCAATTCGATATGCCCATTCTGCTAAATAAGCTTTGCCCCAAAAGAGTTAGATTATGATACACAATGCATGTTGCGCACGTCCCGATAAGAACGATTGTCCTGCGGGAGAGCTGTAACGTGGTGATTCACGTTCAGCGGGGACAATTGAGCTTGCGGGAGATTGGGGCGTTGCTAGGATGCTTGAGTATCGAGTATGCAAAACTGGTTTCTAACATGTGTTTCAAAAGGTGTAATATGACTCTGCTAGAACTGCATGAAACGAACTTAGGTAAAAACTAGCAAGACCACTAGTAATGCAATGTTTTGCCACAAGTCTACTTAGTGTGGGTTTCAGGGGGTGTAGCTTCTGTTCAGTTGTTTTGTCTCACCAGTACTTGCATAAAGTGCTGACCCACCAACAGTTTGCTTGTTCTCAGGTGCTCGTTCGTCCAGGAAGCGATAGCCGTGCCTCATCCCAAGGAACCGGAAATCTGGAGTCGATGCCTCGAGCCGCATCGAGATTGTGCCTGCTTTAAGCTGCTTTTGTATAAAGGGACATAATGTATGGAACGGTGTTATTGTAATCGAGAGGAAGAGTGCTTGAGCGATTGTAACCTCGGCCATGCGCCGCTTGTAACACTTCTGAATATCAATAAAAGAGCTTGTTTCATGTACCATTGTGTTCTTTACTTTTCTGCAATATATGTGTGCCGCTGCTTCAGATATTGAATAGCTTATTTGCCCTTGATTCAAAGCTTTGGCCTTGTGCAAGCGCACTTTAGGCTTGCACGGCATCACGCCCGCGCGAGGACGATCGGTTCCGTAGGGACCAAAGCGAGGACGAACGGCCCTGCGGGACCGGGGCGTGACAGCAGCGGCGCGGGGCTTCTTCTTCTTCTTCTTCTTCCTCCTTGACAATCCTTCAAATTGGAAGGACTGTCACAATGTTGACATTCCTTCCATGGAAGGACTGTCAATATTGTTACAGTCCTGAAAAAAAAAATTTGGCTAAAAAATAGAAGTAATTGGCTTTTATACGATGATTTGGACTACTCTCAAGTAAAAAAAATTGATGACAAACTTGTAAATAAACTAAAAAAAATTTGGGCTGCCCTAAACAATTTGAGTCCGGCTATCCACATCCCATGACCTACTAAGCACACCCCATATAACTTAAGTTGGAAAATAGATTCATGTTAAAAGACCCTTATACCCACATGACCTACTAAGCACACCCCACCAGCCTTCCTCCTACACGCTAGTCATCTTCTTCTTCCTTCTTCAATTTTCACCTTCTCTAACCCAACCAAAAAACTCTACATTAAAATTGTGAAGAAGGAATCATGGAGGAAGAAAGTCCACTTCAACACAATGTACGTTCTCTCTTTACGTAATTTCTCGGTTTAAAGTAGTGTATGAGAAGTGTTGGACCAAAAAAAAAAAAAAAAATTTCGCGATGAGCACGACCAATAGTGGTATAACGGACTATTGTTTGTTCTACCTGTATTGGCCGAACATTTCAGTAACAGTTCGATTGACAGGGGTCGAACCGAACATGTGATCTTTCGTTCGACACACTGGTCGAATCTGCACAACAATGTTCGACTGTCGTGGGTCGAACACCATTTTGTGCATTCGACAGACCAGACTCGAACAGAACCGTGAATACACCAAATTTTTTTCGAAATTTGTTTCGTTTTAACAAGAATTTAAGGGATTCGAAACCATAACAATGATCCTCAACGAAAATAATGCTCATTTTGAACTAATTAGAATGTTCGATTTGAAATAATCACTCCCAAGTAGAGAGGAGACCGTTTGTAAGGGTGTGAGGTGTGCTTAGGAATGATGATAGGTTTTAGGTTATAATAGAAAATGATATTTTGGTCATGTGGTGGGGTGTACTTAGCATTTATGTTAATTTTATTCATTTAAAATGTGGTGTACTTAGCATTTGGGGTGTGCTAAGTAATATGTGGCGTGTGTAAAGATTCACCAAAAAAATTTATGTAGTGCCTGTATATATATATATATATATATATATATATATATATATATATATATATACGCGAATTGGAAAAAAGTAAAATACATACGGCTAGGACGACATTTTGATGAGGGGCAGCGGAGTGTAGGTTTTTCAGTGGAAAAGAAAAGCGAAAAATGGCCCCAAAGGCTGCCAAATCGAAGGAAGCAGCACCGGAGAGGCCTATCCTCGGCCGATTCTCCTCCCATCTCAAGATCGGAATAGTATGTCTCCTCCTCCTCCTCTCAACTTTCTCCAATCTTCTTTTACTTTTCTTTTTTCCTTAGATCCACCCACCCAACCATCCATTAATTTTTATCTTTCTTTTTTTTTTGATTTGTTTCGAATCCTAATAGTAAAAGATGAATCTCACCGATTCATCTTCGTCATCTGATGTAGTATTTGGTCTTATTAATGCTTTTATACATTAGCTATTTATTTATTTATTTATTTATTTATTTTGTTCTTCTTGTGATTGATTGATTGATTGATTGATTTTTTGTTTTCGTTTTGTAGGTTGGGTTACCAAATGTGGGCAAGTCCACCCTCTTTAACACTCTTACCAAGTTGTCAATACCCGCAGAGAACTTCCCCTTTTGCACCATAGAACCCAATGAGGCTCGGATTAACGTCCCAGACGAGCGTTTCGATTGGCTTTGTCACTTGTTCAAGCCTAAGAGCGAGGTTTGTAATTGTAATTGTAATTGTAATTGTATTTGTATTTGTATTTGTATTTGTAATTGTATCACCACCACCACCACCACCACCATTGACAAGTGACAACTGCTTTTTTATTTTGCTTGTTCTACAATGTTGCTGTATTTCTCTCTTTTGTAAAAAAGCAACAACAACTACAACGTTAGCTTCTTCACAGCATTACCCATAAATATTCATATTAATGCATGTGCTTGCCAGGTGTCAGCTTTCTTGGAAATCCATGACATAGCTGGACTCGTAAAGGGAGCTCACCAGGGGCAGGGTTTGGGGAACAACTTCCTCTCCAACATTCGTGCAGTTGATGGAATTTTTCATGTATTAAGTAAGTTGTTTTGTTGCTCTCTCTAGCGCTTTCATTCTCCCAGGCCAGCTTGATACTAACCTTTCTATTTCCTTATTCAAGTTTTAATGAAGCTCTGATGGTCTTTGTGCATTAATTAATTAATTAATTAATTATGGTGCTGATTCTTAGGTAACACAGTTGCACAACATAATACAACAATATGTTCCTCTTAAGTTTAATTCAATTTGTATCTGATAGTGAATGATCTTGCTGAATCACAAAATGAAAATAAACCATCTCACACCACCGATAGCAATGGAGTCACTCCAAGATCGATGAAAAAAGGCCATCACGCGCCATTGTGTAGCAACGTTATCATCCCAAGCATAGACAAATATCATGGAATCACATAAAATCTTGGAATTACATCAAGGAGAGGGAAATCAGAATACATGTTAAAGTGAACCTCTCAATTTATATTCATAATATTCGTATAAACTAATATTCATGCCTTTACATGTTTACAATTACATCCAATAATTCAAATTCAAATCTAAAACACTAAAAGAATATAAAACAACAAAAAGAATGTCTATAAATCCTATGTAAACTAGTTATAATATAAAATTGTCTTAGGTGGTCTGGACATATGCACTGCAAAACCATTATATGCTCCGGTAAAAAAGTAATAAAAATAATAGTTAAAGGAGCTACCAGGACTAGAAGTAGGCCTAAACAAACATGTATTGAGGTTTTAAAAAAGAAAATGGTTTTTGTTACTGTTACATAAGACATGACCCTTAAAAATTTGGGACAAAGGCTTGTTGCTGTATCCTAAAACAACCATTGCTCTATATAACTTTTGATTCAATCACGACAAACCTGGATCATAGTTGTAAAACTAACATGACACTATATGGTTAAAACATAATCTCGTTGTAGATGATTGTTATTCACGTGCTTAAATTTATGTTATTTTGAGGTAATTCAGCCTATAATTAGAGTTTTAATTGTTATAAACATTCTCTTTTTGTTAATGCTGTCTTTAGATTGCATACTTGGACAACATCCTGAAAGTCCTCTTCTTTTCATGTGCATAGCATTTTAGAAGTACCTGAGAACTTTCCTGCATCCTGGAGTTAGATAGGTCCAACGTGTTTTAGGAAAACATGCAACTGCAAAAAAACCACAAAAAAGCATTTATCTTTAAATTTGTGGTTCCCTAATATGAATCCTTTTTTTCCAATTCAGCCTATTATTTAAGGAAAGCTATTTGCATTGTTTTCTATAAGAGGCTTGCCACTGTTGCATTTTAACAATATTTTTTTATGTTCTATCAGGAGCATTTGAAGACCCAGATATCATTCATGTTGATGACTCCGTTGATCCTGTTAGGGATTTGGAGGTCATAACCGAGGAACTTCGACTGAAGGTATTAGTTTCAGTATATTGTCATGGAACAGATATCTGAAGATGCAATTGTTAAAGCTTGCACATTTTGCGCAGATATTTATTTAACTTCAATTGTTGTTATTATTGTTACTCTGGTTGCTTAAATTATTGTCTTAGAATAGATCTTTGAAGTAGATGCAACTGTTATTAAGCATGGTTATACATTTGCAAAACTCTTATTTTAACTTTGTCGTGACTGGTTGATTCTGCTGCTTTTTTAACTTTGTTGTGACTGGTTGATTCTGCTGGCTTTTTATTGATTGGTTTGTTCCTATGATTATTTATGATTCCATAAAACTGTCGAAATCTTCGTTTCAAATTTAACATATCTTTAATAACTGATCTACTGTACATGTGATATGGTTTTGATGAGCAGAAGGTAATAAAGGTTTCAACCGGTAACTTTTGCATGCACTTATATATATTGCTAGTTAATTAATTTGTTGTTGATGAGAGAGCTACTGAAGATTACAGTACTTAATTTTGGATCTGACCAGATTTATGAGTTTCCTTGAAGATCACATAAATTTATTTGTCCTCAATAAGAAATAGAAGAAACGAGCAGCTACTTTGTAGCAATTTCTTCAAAATTCTTTTGAGCCTGGGAGTAGTAATATATGTTCATTCCGATATTCTTTGTTGAATCTTGGTCTCTATAAACTTGAAATTTTACATTTGATGTGTTTGCAGTTTGATGTATGTTCCTAATAATTTTACCTATATCTGATTGGATTATTTGATGCACCTGCTATACAAAGTAAAACATTCTTCAATGTTGGTTTCTTGTAGGATGTAGAATTTATGGAGAGGAAGCTGGAAGATCTTGAGAAGAGCATGAAAAGGAGCAATGACAAGCAACTTAAAATAGAGCACGAATGCTGTCAAAGGGTTTGTATTTTAACTATCTTGATGTTCATCTTATTTGTTGCCTTTTGTTTATCTGAATAACTTGTTTATTCTTTCATTTTTTTTTCCATTTGACGTTTCTTTTCAGTACTATTTTCTGTGTGATTTTGTATATTCTGATGTTTATAATAGTTGTCATTGAGCTGGGATCATACCAACTTAGTATCTACTTTGTTGATAGATGCTCACAAGTCATATGTAAGTTGGTTGGGCTTTATTATGAGATACAATGCACAATGGTTCTGAAGAAATTACACTTCAATGCTGGTAAACTTATCCATAAATAATTGTGTTTTGATTGAGTGTATCACTATATTGTTGTAGTCTTCTTGAGGATCTAAAAATGACAATACTATGAGCCTTACAGGCATTCATGTCCAAACTTGAGAAGGGAAAGGGAAATGTTAGTGATATTCGTTTTGATCCATGGGAATTTGGCATGCTGCATAGATTTTCTCTTTCTCCACTATTTCCAACTAGATCATTTTAGAGTTACCTTTTCTTTTGAATCATCAATTGAAGTTCAGGCCCCCTTTTTGTTGCAGCAGTCACTTCACTTATGTAGCTACATAGCATTTTACTTTGTTGAAGTTGCTGTGTCTCAAACTTGAATGTTGTCAAAATGTGGCCACAAACAGTGTCCAAGAAGGCTGTTGTTGAGCAACTAAACTTTTATTTATTGTATTCCACCTGAGATTTTGTGCTAATAGCTTGCCCAATGCCTAGGAAGCAACAATACTTCAAAATTGGTGTTGTATAGTATTATGTTTGTCTTGCCACGGAGGCATGATGCCGACACTCCAAAATACCGTAAGATACACCTATACGGTATACCGCTTTGTATCGATGCATTATAGATAACACAGTGAAAGTGGCTGCAAAGAAGTCCATACTATTCTACGTGTCATTCATTGTTTTAGTTATTTAGGGTCTTTGAAAGGACAATACACCTTTGTGTTATATACTATGATAATTGGACACACCCAGTTGTTTCACTTGGATGAAGAACCGGGGTGGGAGGGGGGGGGGGGGAGGGGGGTGGGTCCTACAGGCCTCTCTTTAAAACTTAGACATGAGAACACGAGTGCATAGGTGTATATTGGTAACTATAAATATGTTTAAGATGCACGCTCATTTGTTTAAATAGGGATGAAATACTCTTCATCTTATGGATAATTGTGATTCATAGAAGTGGACAAGTTTATATTTGACTATTTATTAAATAAATGTTGCAGATGGGCATGCCTAATTCAGCAGGGGGGAGTGCCCGAGATATAATAATATAGCTTATATATCGTATTCTGCCTATGACTCATCAATTGCTAGTTGGTTATGGAGAAAAATAAACATTTTCTTCTTAACTAGTCTGTATTGTTCGAGTACATTGCCTTGTTATTGCCTGGATCGGTATGTTCTAATAGTGTGGAGTAAATGATTGATAATTACTTTGCTCATTCTGCAGGTTAAAGGATGGCTGCAGGATGGAAAAGATGTTCGTTTAGGAGACTGGAAAGCTGCTGACGTTGAGATCTTGAATACTTTCCAGTTACTTACGGCCAAACCTGTTGTCTATTTGGTACTGAGTTTTAATACAAGTTTTATGTTTGACTTATCTTTTCTTGCACTCAGCTCTGGCAGGCATTTTGGCTTTTCCTTGGAAGTTTCAACTTTATAATGCTAGATGTCACTTACGAACAGACACAATAATATGGCAGAGAGCTATGTTGTTAGTATCTTACAATACACATGATACATATCTTACGATACAGCACAATACACTACCATTTCATTACGTATCAGTTGATCCGATAGGTATAGGCTGATAGGTAGTATCGGTTTTTGTATTTGATTCATAAACTGTATACATAATAATTTAGATTCTGGAACTAAATAGTCTTTTAAAGACGAAACAAACAAATAATTATGAAGAAATTATATTGAGTCATGTTTTTATATGGATTTAGAAGTGCAAACCTAAACTCCTTACTTTAGTATATCATACGATGCACAATACAATATCCGATACACAATATGATGCGTGAGTTGACAACTTAGGCACAGAGGCTTTGCTGTTGTGCAACTATGAACTGAAAGAGAAGTTCTCAATATCTGTCGGTCTGAATCATACTCTAGTACATGGTACTAGTATTGGGAGAGCCTGATGGTTATATTGACATTTCTGCCAATAATTCAAATTCTGACATGCTTGTAGAGTTTGTCCACCATATGAATCTGAATTCCTCCCTTGGCTTTAACTGATTTTCAATATTTCTCACATATTGCGATGCTGGTGCTGCCTTCAAATGTTTTAAACTGTATTTTCAGAAGTCAGAACTAATCTATTCGCATTGTATTTAACGTTTAACATAATGATTGCTAGCGATCTTCTTTTCTAATGCCTTTCCTTTATTTATATTTTTTGTTAGCTATACTCCCTTATGAATTTTTCCATTATTTACTGTTCAGGTGAACATGAATGAGAAGGATTACCAGAGGAAGAAGAACAAATTTCTACCCAAGATTCATGCTTGGTATGCTTTGTTCTTAACTTGATGTACTTGATGTTGTTATTGGTATCTAATTATAGTGTTAGGTTGTTTTTATATGAGCCAAGACATGATCAATCTTAGTTTTTAAACCCGGGTTCAGGTCTTAAGCTTGTTGCGCTCAGCTTGAGTGTAATTTCTACTGTAGGTCTTGAGAGTCAATTATACTGTAATCGACAGTAGGTCTTTTTCTATTCTGTTTTTTCTTTCTTTTCTGTAACATATATTTTCTAATATTTTAGTGTGTATATGGTAATTCGGCTAACCTTCCTATTATAATTAATATGTTTTCTACCATGAATTTTGATGTTACCAAGCCAATCAAGAAAATGTCCTGGTTGAAAATACTGTCACTAACTAGATCCTAAGGATGGAACCACTATCAAATGTATAAAGTCAATCAACTAATCTTTCTCTTATAATTAATAGGTTTTTATTGGAAGTAGTTGTTGTTGATGACGAAGGATACATAGTATTGGTGATGAAGATGATAATATGAATGATGATGATTTTTAGCATTTTGTCAGTTTCATATTATTATGAACTTGTGATAGTTTCTATTGGGTTTTGAGTGTTACTTTTGACGATGGTTAACCTTGAGTTATTATCTTTATGATTTTATGCACTCCATTTTTACTACTTTAATGATATCCTGAATCGATTAGATATGCTATGAGTTTGTTTCTTTGAAACTTTATCATTTGAAAAATTCTAAAAATGTGTCGCTTCGTTGAATCCTACCCTTCGCCGTGCTCCTCGTGCCTAGGTTATAGAGGACCTTAGCGTACTTCTAGAACAAAAGTACCCAAACCTGATTCTAGAACAAAATACCCAAGCCTGATTCTAGAACACTATGTAATATGACTCATCCAATGAGGCGCACTAGAAAAGAATATAACGAAGTACCAAAGTACCCAAGTTTGAACAGAAAAACATATAATTTTTTTTGGTAGGTATGCGATATGTACACGGGAGTACACCTGGAATGTACCCGATACAGGTACGCCTTCCTCTATATAGAAATCTCTATATAGAGGACTCACATTCGACCTCCCGACCTGTTGCTATTCCTACTCCAGAAACATTCTCAGGTAGGGTTCAGGACCTCAGGTCCATTCCTAGTCTGGTTCTGGCTCTAGCACAACCTTCAATGGTCTTTTTGACTCGATAATAGATCTATGCACAACCTAAGCTTTGCTTCCCTTGTCTATCGTAGATGGGCTATTTGTTGTTCTTGCATCTTTCACAGCATAAAAATTGTCAAGGAACTTCCCGTAATTTTCTATTACTCAAACATTCAGGGTGCAGGAGCATGGTGGTGAACCTATTCTCCCTTTCAGCTGTCTTTTGGAAAAGAATCTTGCAGATATGCCAGAGGACGAGGCTGCTAAATATTGTGAAGAAAACAAGATACAGAGGTGATCTTTCTGCATATTTTTCACTGTCTCAGTAGGGATCATCATTTACATGATAAATCTGTAAACTGCACTACATGGGCAGCATATATCAAGGAAATGTGTGCATAGAATCGTGATAATATATGCATTTGGTTTATACCAATGTAATCCTCTTTTTGGCCTGACCTGGAATTTATCTCCCTTTTAACTGTTACCTAACATACATAACATCTTTTATACTTGTGCAAAACTGATGTACAGTTTACTGTTTGTGTCCAGTATAACTGGTCGAGGTGATATGCATATAAAATCTCCGTAACCCCTTTGTTTTGACATTTTTTTTCTACACTACATGTTTGATCGTGATTGGGTATTTTTCATCCATCTTATAGGCACACTGTAGGATGTCGATCTCAATAAGACTGACTGATTATACCGACACTGTTTTTCCCCATATTTCTCTCTTTCTCTGTTAATTCTCTCTTTACTGAATTGATCAGGGGAAAAATGTCCAATGTCGGTACTCTACGGGTATGTACCGGGTCTGGACATGCTAAAACCGATATGATATGACCGATACATATAGGTATTAGTCGATACAACGAACTACGCTAGGACAGTTCCTCTCTCCGGTGGCTGGCCGGGGAATAGCATATGAAACGATTTCTTATCAGCCTCTCCTAATTGGAGAGAGAGAACCAATGGGGTTTCTCCGTCCCATCACTAGCAGTTGCGGTTCAGCCACCGATACCAGTGCGGGAGACAGGAAAAAAGAAAAGGGTCGGTCTATTCAGTCTTATTAGTCCCCTTCAGTCCCTGGACTGGGCTCTTAGTCCTGATACCGAATTGTAGGCCTATGCTAAATAAGCGGTATTATTGAAGCAGACGAAACAACAAGCGATGAAACCAAAACCTATAAACTATAAGACAAGTATATATATTCTCCAGACCATACAAATGCCCGTCATCGCTTTCGTTAATTTGGCTAAGACCTACAACACTACTTTGGGGATACATATCAATATTTGTTGCATATTTTTGTATATGCTATGATTTTAAAAGAAAACATTTCTTTCAGTATGCAAAAACATTTATAATGTACATGATTTTCCCCAACAAACAACCTACTGGTAATGACATTCTGATAGATAATAATAAGCAGTATATAAGCTCAGATTTTCTCTTCACGTAGTTGTGCGACTGAAGTATTTATAGTAGAACTTGTTTCTTTCACAGTCCTGTGACTGGTTTCCGTGACTTAAGTATCTGTAACAGTTGTGCATCTGAAGTATCTGTAATATAACAGTTCCATGACTGAAGTATTTATAGTAATTGTGATTGATACTTATGTGGTTGCATCCACTATCTTCTTCCTGAAATATTTTCTTAACATATCGGTATTTCCCCATTATTTTGAAAGAGATTGCTGAATGTCTGCTACTTTACCTTGCTACAGTGCAATCCCAAAAATCATAAAGACGGGTTTCGCTGCGATTAACCTCATCTACTTTTTCACTGCTGGACCAGATGAGGTACAATATTTTTTCTCAGGCAAAACCTTACTTCTTTTTATCTCTTTGCATATACTACTTATGCTTAAACCATTTTGTGCTGCTGCTAGATAAAGTTAACTTTTATATTGCTCCATTCTGAAATTATGTGTTGAAAATAAAAGTTGGTATGCACTATATTAAATTCCGTTTATTTTTTTTGCTTTGTAATTTGCATCGATACTGATATTTTCCTACTTAGTTTTTGCAACTTGTGACTTGTTCATGCTACTTCTATTTTGTGGTAAGCTTGATGCTGCATTGTTTGTTATAAGTTGTCCTCTTCTCAGGTAGCTGTTGATGTCTGCTACTGACATAACAACAACAATAAAGAGCCTTTATCCCAAAAAATTGATGCGGGACATGAATCCTCATCTTCCATTCAGCTCTGTGTAGGGTCATCTCCTCTCTTATTAGCTAAAGATGTATCCTTACTGCGTAAATCCAAGTTCTCTTAGATCTATCCTTAGCTGTATGAGCTCCTATAACTAATAGCCAACACATAATCAATGCATCTATTCGTCTCCACTCACATATCCAAACCACCTCAAACGATCTTCTATCATCTTATTCTCAATTGATGCCCATGGACAATCTCATCAATCCATTGAGAAAATATGCATACAAATTAAACACTAACTCAAGAGCAAGGAACCGCACCATAAGTGCATGCATAAGATCTATTCACTGTTTTTATGAAACAAGAAACCCAGTTGCTGGAACCTGAGTTTTTGTGGTTAGCAAGCTATTCGTGTTTCCAAACAACTAGTGTGCTAGGAAGAGGTGAAAGAAGAGGAGTAATTGAGGTGGCTCCCTGACTGACAGCCCTTAGTAACAGTCGCCATCGAACTCATACTAATGTAAGGACTTTTCGCAAGCTAAGTAGGAAATGAAAGAAGGCTACCAAAATGGGTACTTGTCTGATCAAGTGGTGGTCAGCACAGCAGCACTTCAAAGTTAAAACTGCAACTTTTATTAGCATAAAGATTGCAATGTAAACATCATGTATTGTGCGTTGCCTAGTTGATTTGATTGCTCGTTGCCTAGTTGATTTGATTGCTCAGCTTTCTAGTGTCAAAAGTCAAAACCTTGAAATTTGACGTGTCCTGGTAAAATGGTTTCATTAAACCTGCAATGTTTATACGTATTGTTTATATACTGTTGGGAGTTACGTCATCTCTAGTTTGAAGATGAGGACCCATCGTTACTGAGGCCGCCAATGTCTTTGCAGTCTGCATATGTTTCCAATGTTCTTGGTGTTATGGTAAGAGGCTTGGCGCATGTGTCCTAGAGGATTTAGGTCCAAGTTGGGGTAACAACCTCTGCATAAATAAGGGGACGACTATCCTCCCCAAACATTGCATTAGCAGGTACCTCATGTTACTGGGTGACTCATTTCTTCAAACTCTGAATTGGACTAGCATGCACCCAATCAAGGCTTTGGAAAGCATAGGGTATTCAAAGACTGAAATACCTTCTCTCATCATCTCCAGTCTATAGTGAACTGGCAGGCACAAAGTCACTGAAAACACATTATGAGTATTGTTTTCACAGAGAAAATAAGAGCCCTATGTCCTAATCTTGAAGCTTTAAGGTCAAGTATCGAGTTGCGGTTTACTCAATTTAGTCTATAAACACAAGCATGTAAATTTCCAAACGGTGTCCTTCGTTATTGCCGAAGCACTCTGAAGAAGCCTACCCCATCCTACCTCATTCCATGCCATGTGGCATTTCACGTTCCAGTTTTTGTTCAATGAACCAAATGTTCTGCATTCTAGGTAACATTGGGCAGACAGGACTTCTCAATCAATAATCAACTATGGCACAAATAACTCCAGGTACCGTGATACTTGGATCATTTATTTGCAAACGTCTCTCTAGCTAAATACTAACGAAGTGCCCTCACAGATAGTATAGTCAAAGGCATCTTCTCCAAGCTAATAATATCAGTTCCGTATAGGTAATGTGGGGACTCAATTTTGCTATTTATAAAAGCTAAATCATAGAAAGTTAGCCAATTACCTTATCTAATGAGTGCTGTCCATTTAAATTCAATTAGATGAGGTCATCTTCATGATAATTAAGAAATGTTAAAAAAGATACACAGAGGAATTTACAGCAAGATTGTACTGTATATAAGATTTGTTGGTCATATGAAGTAAAATGTGCCCGTTTATTAATGGTCACCAGTTATTTTGGAAGGGATTCAAATTTCAAATATAATTCCTAGTTGAATGTTATAAATGAGACCACCATTGCTGAGTTTTGGGTTGGAACCACTGGCAGCATTAGTCTTTAATTTCTGGTCCTTCAGCCAGATCCGGACTGACCATTGCTGGGAATCCGAGGAGGCTTTAGAAACCCTATTTCTGGTCACTTCTGAAAGCAATTTGCTAATTTCTGTTAAAAAGAGAAACAAGGAACTCTGATCTTCGGATAGATCTATAATTCTACATTGACCACATGTGAATGTCGAAGAAGGGGCTGAGGGTTGGTAGCAATATGTAGTTTTTAAGAATTGGAAGCTTGTGATTTAGAAACCCTATTTCTGGACACTTATGTGCTAATCACCTTTTTTTTCGTAATGCATTAGGAAGAGACCTTTTTAATGCATTAATCATTTGGTATTTACTACCTTCTTATGTTTAATGCACTCACTATACACATACTGTCTAGTGTTTTGCACTAATAACGTCTGATATGGCTGCCACAGGTGAAATGTTGGCAGATCAGAAGGCAGACAAAGGCTCCTCAAGCTGCTGGTGCTATCCACACTGATTTTGAGAGAGGCTTTATATGTGCTGAGGTATCTTCTCTCTTGTTCTGCCTCTTAGTGAAAGTTTGCACTCTTAATGACTTCAATCCTCCATACATGTTTTTATTTGTAATATGTGGTATAGTTTTTGTGTGCTTTTGCTGACCATTTGTGGTATTAATCCTGAAATAGTATGTAGAGATGAAGTTCTGCCTCTTAGTGAAAGTTTGCACTCTTAATGACTTCAATCCTCCATACATGTTTTTATTGTTCAAGTGTGGTGCAATTTGTGTGCTTTTGCTGATCAGTTGTGGTATTAATCGTGAAATAGTATGTAGAGATGGAGTTTAAAGAATATTTGAATTATGTTAAATCCTTATATACTTCTATTTCTTTGTTAATATACCTAGATTTTATTGCAGGGGCATGATATACTTTCTTTGACATTTTCCATTTACAACTGCCCACTCTTTGACCTATTAAAACCAAGGTTCACAGTATCGGTACGAGAATCGGTTTCAGACCCTTCTTTTTAGTATCGTTTTTTGCAGTTTCAAAGGTTCACCTATCTTGGGTGAAATATTTATTGTAATGAACACTTTTCTGTCTTCAAATCATTAATTGTTTCTTAGATTTCAACTACATAGTTGTCTCTGTTATTAGCCTTTTTTTTACTCTCAGGTCTTTTAATGGATATTGTGTGTTATTATACAAACAAAAAGTACAAGGAGTTTTTGTACGGATCCCTGCAACTTCTCTAATTATAGTAGAGGTCCCTATGATTCTTCAACTCTCTCCGAAGTCCCCTTAAACCTTTAATATATTGCTAGAAGTTCCTGTTGATGGCAAGTGACTTTTCACCCATGCACAAAAGGACAAAATATTATTTATTCTCATGTCTTATCTGCATATGGAAATATTTTTCTCGATGTAAGATAATATTAGTGAATTCTGATGACAATCGACATAGAAGTGTCTAATGTCGATGAAATGAGAAAAACATGATTACAAACAGAGAAATCACAAGAACACAATCAATTTTAGTTATTTATGAATGCCTCTCTCCAAGAACAAACTGTAGAAGGTTTCCCAATTTCTTACAAACGAAATTCAAGCTCCTTACAATCAAAATAACTTGGCCTATATATAGACAACTCAACCTAAACCAAGTTTTTTTTACTTAGAGAAGCTAATAAACATAACTAGAAGCTAATAAGAAACTGAAGCATGGGATTAACCCAGAAGCCTACATGATTCGACCTCAACCAGCGGGCGGTTATCACTGTTGTCAGTAGCAATAGTGTTATGTGCGGTAACGTGCAACTCTTATTGCAAAAAAGTGCTTACAGTGATCATTGTCCACGATCAACCTCACAGCTCATCAACACTGCTCTGTTCTTGGTGGGCTTCTTTTTCATGTTCTTCTTTCAGGCATGCTCTTTCATTAGTTCTCCTGGTTTGAGAAGGTTACCCTCAATTTTTATTCGCCTCCAGTGTCGTATTCATTGTACAACTATTTTTAAAGAGTCTGCCTCTTCTTCACCCAGAAACCCGTCAAAAGTAGTCTTTAACTGCTCAAACTCGTACCAAAAAAAGCTTTTTGGCCCACCAATTTCCATTACAAACTCCTTGAACTTCTGCCTAAATGATAGAATCATCTTCATAACCTGTTAAATATGAAAGGAAACAAGATATCTTGTTGCACACACTAAAGGACCAAACATCACTGCAACTGTTGAACCGCCTAAATTGTTTTAGAAAGTGTTCCCAATGTCCCAGATTAGCACAATCCATGTGGTGGATATTCTGCAACCATTGCAAAATGCCTTGCTTGTTCTTCATACTTGTAAACAGGTATGGATAATCCCCTATCAGCACAATTAACATAAACATAGAAGTCATGATTTTTTTCACACGTGACTACAAATACTAGTCTACTTCCATAAAAATCTACATGCTCCAAACGTCCCTTACAAGAAGAATTATATTGATCACCACCATCTTCATCATCATCTCTCTCTTGCAACCCTGAGGGGGTTAGTCAATTAGGTCAATTAGGATTTCAGAATCACATGTAGTGATTCTGAAATCATATATATATATATATATATATATATATATATATATATATAATCCGGTGTTAGTCAATTGTGATTCAATAATTACTATAGCCTGGGGTTTTAAATCACATGAGATTGTTTTCTATTCAATTTTCTCATTATAACCACACGATGTTTTCTATTCAATTTTCACATTATAACCACACCTCGAAAATATGTACATAGTAGAATCCTATCCTCTTAACTTCCATCCTTGAGTTTTTCATATCCCTCTTCTTCTCTGACCAAGGTGCAAGTCCGTGTATGGCCTCTTCGACCAAGGACCTTACTTATCCAAGGTATCCTAACCATGTCGTCGACCCGAAGTCCCTCTCCAACCGCCTTTGTCCTCATTCCACACAACTGCAATATTGTAATCCATGACATCTCCTCTACATCAATAGCCTACAAGCGGTGGTACCATTGATAAATCCGTCAATGTCGATAAGGAATGTACTGATGACAAGGAATAATGAGAAGAACATGAGATTTTTTTCATTTTATTGAACTTTGATATGTTTTTTATTGTACTTTATGATTTTTTTTCACAAAAATGATAACTTTTGTTGAACAAGACGATTGTGTCAATTAAGAAACAATTTTAAAAATATGGGTTGATTTTTGTCAATTAAGAATCAGTGGAAATCTGAAAACAAAAGGATGCAAAATTACATGATAAAAGTGTTTGTTAATTGTTCTCAATGGCTTCACCATACTTTTAGTTAGATTTATTGTAATTATTCTATGTTATAGAATTAAATATGATTAATAACTTTAATTTTTTTACATTTCAATTGAATTAGAAAGATTTTTTTTGGATTAGAAGTTTTAAAAAAAACATGATTAATCATGAATTAGGATGTCAAACTTAACATATATTTCAACACTTTGCATCCAGTTTTCATGATAACATTATCAATAATTTTAATCACAAATAATAGTTAGATTATTTATATTAACAAATTATCTTAAATTATTTTTCATATATACAATGCAAATTTGATGAAAGCAATAAATGTTGAGATTATAAACATAGTGTAAGTGTAGTTTCATAATCATAGTCAGGGACAATCACACACTGGGTTAAGTGGGGTCAACTGACCCCATCAGATTTTTAACATCTATTTTTAATCGGATTCCATTTGACTTAGATGGTTGGGTCCTAACATAAAAGAAGAAGGAACACTACTCTTTCCACTTAATCCTCTTAATTATTTAATTATTTAATTATTTAATTGTTTAATATTACTTAATTATCATATACTTAGTTATTTATTTATTTATTATATATATTGATTTTTTTAATATTTTATTTTTTAACCATTTTATCCCTAGTCATTTCATAATTAGTTAATTATAATTCTTATAATTCCTAATTACTTATTAGGGTTATTTAGTAATAGGGTCTCATATATATGTATGAAAATTAGGGTTTGGGTCTCCAAAGTGTTCGACGTTAGACTTTGGGTCTCAAAATCACTGTTCATGCTACATGAACAGTGATTTCGAGACCCAAAGTCTAATGCCGGACACTTTGGAGACCCAAACCCTAATTTTAACTATTATGTGAGACCCTATTACTAAATAACCCTACTTATTATCAACTTTATAACTTAGAATAACTTTTAAGAAAATTTATAATCTTTATTATTTACTCATCATTTAATACTTGAATTTATAATCAATACTTTAGTTATTCCTCTTCAATTGATTTACGATCTACTAAACCTAATTTATATTAAAGAAAAATAAATTTTCGAAGATCTGGAACGGGGGTTTACAACCTATCTGCCTTAGAAAATTTCGTCCTCGAAATTTAAATTTAACGCTCATTCCATTCGATCATAATCCTCGAATCAATCCCCCCTCCCCCATTTTTTTTGAAAATCCTCAATATCACAAGTACTTAAATTCAAGATCATATTAGTATTCTCGAATCAATCCTTGTTTTTTTTTTTAAATCCTCAATATTTCAAATTCAAATTTCAAGACATTAATAATTACAACCTTCACCTTGCAATTATCAGGCTTGTGATCTAGCAGTCATTGTCTAAATCCCTCTTGTGCTCTAGGCGTTCAAACGAGTTGCCATCGTTTATCGGACATATGACCATTGTCATGATCTTGATGAGCCGAAGTTGCAAAAGGCTGTATAGGACTTGTTTTTTCTTCTTGTCGTCCATCTCAATATCGCAGAAAGTCGTTGTCATCATGATCTTCTTGCCATGCTCTTTTTTTGGCTACTCGTATTTTATGGTTGCTTATTTCCCTGTATGTATAATGTTGAGCAAAGTATGAAATCGGGATCCATGCCCCCTCTGAGATTAATTTGTTGGGTTTGTATCTCTCATCCGATTGAGTGTTCAAGGTTTAGAAAGTTGGTCACGGTATATAAATTGAGACAAGAGTTTAGTCCCACGTTGGATGATTAGTGAGGAGATGTGTATGTGCACACACACATAATTGACTTGATAAACAGGTTATGTTTTAAGTTAGTCATACAGGTCAAGTCCAAATACCATATCTCATTGATCAACTCCACTTCGGGTCTCGCTGCATTCTCAACACAGTTAGGTTGTGCCTATAAATACGTAATACACAATGAGTAGGGTTTGACTTTGAACTTCACCAGATCCAAATCTGACGACTCAGTGCATGATCTGATAGTAATTGAATAATATAAAGATATTACATTAGTAGCGTTGTTCGTGAGCAACTTTTGTTCTTATGAAAATTGTTCTGGGCAAATCCTTTGTAGTAGTTGTAGAAGAAAAAAAGGAGTTGGTCTGTGAAAATGCTCCAACTGTAGACCTGTCAATATATCCAAAGCAAAACCTGAACTTGATTGCTTATTGGGTGTGTACCACCTGCAGGTATTCTGCCACTAAGGAGGCTCGGATCAATTTGGATCTGATGCAGACTGATGGGTTGAATATTGCTCTTACCTTAGATTTGTCCCAATTTTTACTTTATAATGCTTGCCACATCCTTATTATTGGGAGTGTACCTGTACAGACTTTGCATTTTGGTTTACTGTGTAGTGTGCTGTTAGCTCCATGCTTCTCACAGAACTTTTAAAGATAGGTATTGCGATTGTACTTCATAATCGTGCATAGTCTGCTCATCATTGTATATATGATCTGCATCAGGTAATGAAGTTTGATGATCTTAAAGAATTGGGCAATGAGTCGGCAGTAAAGGTATCAGTATGGAATTTGAATTCTGTATATTATTTATACCAAGACTTTGACTGAAATTTAATTTCTTATTTATTTATTTATTTATTTATTTTACTTCTGTCATTTTAGGCTGCTGGAAAGTACAGGCAGGAAGGAAAGACGTACATAGTTCAGGATGCGGACATTATTTTCTTTAAATTCAACGTATCTGGGGGTGGGAAGAAGTGATTCTCTTAGTTTCAGCACTAAAAATATGGGTACTTGTATGTTTTAAAATGTACTCACTATGTCATTTTATTGGTTACAATGATAGGTTATTTTTGTACCTTATTGAGAACGAAGGATACCCTTCACGAGGCAATATGTTTTTTAGATTGGTTTGTACAGAATTGTATGCAAACCAGTTCTACACTGGAATCTCAGCCTGGGTCTTTTGTAGGCTTATACAGTCCTCTTGCTTTCCTAGTGCTCTTACTCGGAATTTATTGGACTCCATACAAATGCCTGAAGGAAGGGCATTTCATCTCCGTACACCATTCACTCTTTCAAGGACGACGAGTCTTGAGATTGTTCACTAAGCGTAAAAATTGCTTTGCTAGATGTTTCTTGTGACCTTTTAAGCACTGATGTCAGTTTTGTTAAATGATGTCCAAATGCACAGCAAAGTTGTACCCATTGAAACTATGAATTGTAAGAGCCACCATAATAACTGAGGATTGGCTCCTCCGCGGAAACCTCCACCGCATGTAGGCCCCTCCATGTTCCAATGGGAGGGGAGGGACCTGCAAGAAGGGTAGACTTGGGCAGAAAAGAGTCGAACTACATGAAGAACTAGAGGAAACATTACCGTTAATCACTACAGGAGCCCTCCAGTCCAGAAGGCCTAATGTCTTTCGTTGCTGGTGAATTCACCTGGTACTTGTGACCTGAGGTCATTAGCCACTCCTCTCTTCGTTGCAAGTCTATTGTTTGTTGGTTTCCTAGGAACTACAAATATCAGTGGACAAGTAGGAGCCTAGGTTGCTCGTTGTCCCCCAACTAGAGAAAGCTTGGCCAGAATCGTTGGCACCTTGTTAGCACCCAAGTTTGTGCTGCAGGTTCCTGTATACAGACACTTCCCTCTTGTTCATTGATAAGAATATTGTAGAAAGGGTAGAGTGGTTTGTTGTCATCTTTACGTTGTTATAATCTAATCATCAACAGCTAAGACTACAAACTATAAGATTTGATCAGAATCAAATTCACAAAAGCCTAGGAACTACATTGAGAAATTGTATACAAACTTAGATTAACAAGATTACAAGATAGGTGTATGGGATCATAATTATTGAGCCAGAGCACTAGTTTTGTACACCAGTCAGCCCATACATGATAAGTGTATAGGTACAAAATTATTGAGTCTTGATAATAAGCTGGGTTCTGGAAATTCAGCTTAGCAGAATTCCGCTAGGTTGTGGAAATTCTGCTGAAATACAGAATTCTGCTGGTTCTTGAAATCTGCACAATGTCAAACGGTCGAGCTGTTGCAAATAGACAATCAAAGATGTCAAATAGAAGTCAAGCTCTGAATAGTAAACTGCTTGAAATTTGCCGTCAACGCTGCTGGGGTGGTCAAAACCTTTCTTGCCCAAAACTATATTTGACCCTCCTCGTCGAATCGCTTTCAAGAACCGGCAAGTTCGGTTGAACTTCTAGAATGCTCCACTTAGACTCTTGCGAGGAGAAGAACGAAGCTTCTTTAAATGACTTGGACTCGCTTTGGACAAAAAATGAAGAAATCCTTCTTCTTCTTCTTCTTCATTGTTGCTACTGCTCTTTGAAGAAGCTTTGGAGAAGAATTTAAGTCTAACATCTCCAAAGTGCACAACACTTATTTATAGGGGTGTCAACTCTTGTAACTGCCCCATGGGCCCACGTGGGGTCCAATGTGGGGTGGTTGACAATAAAATATTTTCCTAGAAATTGGGTGGTAACCGCCCAACACGGCCTCGTGGCATACACGAGACAGTTGACTTACCAACTGCCAAACGTGCACACGTCCCCATGTTGATTTGCCAATCGTCAAAGAAGCAGTCGCAGGACGCTCGCAAAGCAAATACGTAAGACGGTGTGAACTGCACAAGACGCACAAACATGTACAAAATAAGCAGAGCGCGCCATCTTGCAAAATGCTAAGTGCGCATCAAAGCTCCAATTTGCAATCTTTGCCCACACTAGCGTCTGTACCCATGCCACTTTGCCTACTAGAATCCCCTACCATACCAACCACTTGAGCTAACACTTCTCAAGTGTTATAATACAAATATTGAAATAACACTTGGGGTTAGCCACATCACTTGAACCAGATCACTAGTGACCAAATTCAAATATAACCCCAACAAGAAGTTGTCAAGAACACTTCTACCGTTGACTTGACTATTCTTTTCGAATTCAAATGTGCAAATGGCTATTGATAAGCTCGGATCCATGTGAATTCAAGAACATTTACTCATGTGATAATGTCCTTCAAATTCCATTGCTGTTGTATTTGATTTATTTTACTTTTTTTTATTTTCCTATCAGTAGACTTTAGATGCATGTTTTTTTTTTCCGGGAGGATGTTAGCTCCCCTTCCCAATTGTCTAGGGACTGGAGAAGATCTTACATAAATGACCATGAAATTTGTGGAAAATTTGAGAAACCAAGACAATAACATAAGAATTTGGGAATAATCTAGGGTTTATTCATTTCTTGAAAGGGAAAAATTACAATATATGGAATTGTATAGACAAGTAATAAGAAATAATGGTTACAAAATTCTGAATTGAACTCCTTCAGGGAAGAGAAATAAAAGAGTAACAATTTTACTATATTGCCACTCTAACTAACTACCCTAACTGCATGGTCCTAACTGTCATGTCACGACTCCATAGAATCGATAATCATCCATCGGACGTGATGTCGTGCGTGCCTAGGTTGCGCAACGCACAAGGCAAGAAGATAAAACATAATGGTGCATCGACAGACGCCTAACCAAGAGATTCCGTTTATCCCCGAAGCCTATTGTTCCGAACGAAGCTACATTTCTATTATATCTAAAAGAACATAAACAGACACAGGCACATTCGCAGAAATAAGAGATCGGGATCCCAGTCGAATCTGGGGAATCCCCTTTCTCAAGGGCAGCAAGGGAGGAAAGAAAGTTTTCATAGAAAATACTGAGTCGTAGTGGAAGATATATAGTCACAATGAAACACTCAGAGTATGCGAAGCGAAGCTCTTTTATATATAATTGCAGCGGTTACAAAGTCTTGAATAGTCCCATTGAATATGCCAAGTTGGCTTACAACACTCGTTGATCTCTCTTGCTCACAAAGTATTTTCACCGTTTCATACATCATGTCATAGTATGTCCAAGCTAAGACATCGCACTTGAGTACCTGAAAAGGGTGCCACAAACGTAGGTCATTATGCAACTTGTACTGGTGAGCAGGATAACCCACTCGCCTAAACCGACACTAAGTGATCATGTAAAGCATGCAGATTATTTAGTGATCTTTCTATTTGAACTAGATGAATTTTAGTTCATGTTGAGGCACGCCTCGAAAGCAGTAAATGAGGTTTCGCATGTAAACATTTCAGTTATAAAAGCATATTCGTATGTATAGCATTGAATTCACTTAAGCGGACAAGCATGTTATTCTCGAATCTCGTTCAGTAAGTAAACTTGTTATATTTTGTCACCTCGATCTACTTTGCATGTTATATTCGAATAGCGACGTTAACTAAGCAAGCCATACTTGTATAGCGTGTGCAACGCATGAAACACGTTGAATCGTCTCGCTCAATAGTGACTCTGAATATATATAGCCAATGTGCACACTCTTGCTCGACGCAAGGCGACATTCAGCCTCCTGGCTCAAACATTCGATAGCCCACAGTCTCTTATCTATATGCAGGTCACTGACGATACGAGCTTCATATTTGGGCTATTCTTAACATTAAAAGGTACGCCCTATCAGCCCGGAGTGCGAGTCCTACTGAAGGTCCCGCAATGCAATGACATTGGGGCGCATCCTCTCAGTCCGAGTCGACCTGAGGTCCCCAAATGTTCCATACCGAAGCAGGTTTCTTGAGTATGCGAGATCATTCCAACTCTAGGTAGCAAGCCCGCTGGAAGTCTCACTATACCTCGCGCCGAAGCACGTATCTTGATATGCGACAGTCATTTCAGCGCCCGAGAGCAACCCACCTGAAATTCTCGCTATACCGTGCTAGGAGAGCACCCTCAAATTCCACCTAGGCCGATACGATTTCGGCCATGCCCGGGTGCTCCGGGTCCGGCTCATCATTCGAGGAATACCAAGCCCGTGCACGGGCAGCCCATGACCATTTATCCATGCAACATTTCGATAATGTAAGTACGACAAGGTACGAGTCTTCTCGCCCCACTCAATACTAGCATTGCTTTACTTTGTAAGTACGACGAGGTACGTGTCTACTCGTCCGACTATCGAAATATAAGTATAGCAAGGTATGTGTTGACTCGCCCCACTATACCATACTCGTGGCACCGCTACTCTTCCGATCGATGTTCTGGTTGGAATAACTAAGTCACCATGCCGCTTCTCGACACAGTGTTCTTTGGTGCCCTATCCCTGAATGATAATTCTATGACAACATTCCCCATTCGATTCTTGAGATCGTATCCTTTCTTGAGATATCGCATCCCGTCTTGAGATATCGTATCCCGCCTTGTCAGTTCCGTGGTTTGAACCACAACTGTCGGCTTCACTTATGAAGCTATCTTATGATTCTCGTTCGATACTTGTGCGCTTGATGCTCGCCTCGATACACTTTGTTTCAATGTTCTATCTTAGTGTTCAACTTATGTTATAACTTTTATTTCCCCGAACCACGCTCGTTAAATCTATGATATCGCTAGCACGCAACTGATGTATTTTATTAAGCATGAAGGAGTAGAGGAGAAGGCTCAGGGCCCTCCCACCTTATCATCTTCCTAGTCGTTTTGTCGATTTGACACAGCCTATCACTCCACCTGAGTCGATACAACATATCCCTAATTTTTGTGGTCTGATGTGAAACATGATTTACTTAACTGGTATAACCATGAGAGCAGGCCGTGCTTCTCAATCATCCGACCTGGGAGGATTCAAGGAAGACTGCACCATCGCTTAAGTCCCGATATCTCTTCACTGCTCTGAACTAATCCATTGATTTTGTTGCACATACTTGACTCCGTGTATTTGTTCGCATCGAGGCGATAAATTGACCTCATAAAGTCCCGTGTAAAATCCTGCAAATGAAATAATAACTCGAATCAACACTTGTTCCTGAATCCGTCTTATTGTAATGCAAGCAAATGCCTCGTTCCCATTACGGCTTATGTTATGCAACCAACCCCAATGTCTCATTTCAATCCGACTCAGCGTAATGCACCGTGCAGAGCTGTAAACCCTCTGACCCAAAATCTAGGTTTAGAGATTTATTTAGAATTATTTTGGAATAATTATTGGAGTTATTTAAAACATATTTATTTTTTATTCACTGGATGCACCTTTCCGTTTCTTCAATATTTGGAGCACTACACTAGCTTTTGCCTTCCAACAAAATTTACACCCTTGACCTAGACAAACCAATCTTCAATCCCGACCTTTGTGTCACTCATAATTATACTCTCTTGTGCCTTATTTTAATCGCACAATATTCGTCACAATTATCTGAATTCAATCCTAGACTTTGCACGTATGTGCGTTCCAATCAAAATTGGAGACACAACTTCTACATGTTTCTTGCAACCCAAAATATGACGATAATCTATTCCGAGTCTACTATGTCCATGACACTTGTGTCCCACCCAATTTAAATCCTATGCACTTCCAATTTATTAAAGAACACCAACGATACAATTTCTATTTATTTTGGGATAATCGACTCAACCTAACCCAAAACTAGACCAACACCAACCCAAACCCACACTCAACCCTCATGGTTCATACAAAATATCACACACCAATTTTCTCCACTACAACACACCAAACATGGATTTTTTCCACATCCAATCCAGCTTTCCTTCTTTTGTGCAATTCCTAAACTATTAAGGACTTGTATGAAAATATTGGCTAGGTGTCCACCTCCCATTGGAGCAAAACAATGGAGAAAACCCATTTGAAAGGGACTTGACCGATCATGTTCCCCTCCCTCTCTTTTTGCATGGTACTATGCTTACTTTAAATCCTCACCCTCCATTCAAACTCCCACATATCTCTACCACCCATTCCTTCATGACAACACCCACACACCCTCCTTGGAAACCTAGTCGGTCCTAATTCCAATGCCCCTAACTCTTCATTAAATACATTCTCTCTCTCTCTCTCTCTCTCTCTCTCTCTCTCTCTCTCACTCTCATTTTATTACATCTCTCTCTCCCTCCCCCTCACAATCGGTCATCTCTCCCCCTCTTCAAAACCCGACACCACCACCACCCTTAACCGAAGCTCCCTAGCACCACCACCACCACCACCATTCTCATCTCCTTCCTCCCTCACCTCCACGACAGCCACCACCATTACCTCCGACTTTAACAACAGCCGCAACACCCTCCCCACCGTCGGATTACCTCACCCTGGTGGCACAACAGCAGGCCAACGGCGGCAGTCCAATCCCCCAACCGAGCTCCCCTCTATTGAGACTTGGTACTCCTACTTCTCCCTCTTGTTCTCCTTCATGTCTCTTTCATAGAATACAAGTTCTTCTTCTCCTCTTAATATGTCCACCAATGGTTACATGAACCTTGCTTTGTTAATCCCCAAGTTGTAACCCATACTTAACATTCATTAGGATTAATTTTTAATTCATAGCTAGGACTTGTTTATTCTCAGATTTAATGGTTAAATGTAGGGTTATGTACCTTGAGATTTGTATGTATATTATGAATGAGATTGGATTAGTTTTGGTTAGTGAATAATGGGTTTATAAATTTTAGCTTATAATGAGTAAGGAATCCATTGTTCCATGATTTTGAACATGTTTTAATACCATGTAATTGTAGGGCATAATACCTAGATGTATATGGATGATATTTAGGCTTTAATATGTGTTACACCATGGTTTATATAGTATTTTGCACCTATTTTACTCAATGTCCATATTTGATTAACTTGGGGACATATGACTTTTGTCATTTCAAATGGGGTTAATACATGAAAATATTGTGGAGTTTTGACTATTGGACTTAAGGGTGTAGTATGTGACATTTACATGATTATGGTGGGCCCTAACCTAACACAAGATCAATGCACCTAAGTTGTGACACTACATTGAGGTTAATATTGAGATAGAGGGACTTGGCACTTGTGCATTTTAGACTCTTGCCTAGTCAACCTTAGTTGTTGAGCTAGTTAGAACATCCCTTACTTGAGTTAGTTCTAGGTGAGGTGTATAGATGTACTTTTGTGCGTACTTAGCGTAATGACTAATAGATATATTACTATATTATATCTAGGCTTTTTGGATTGCTCGGACGAGGCTTCGGGAGCAGAACTTTGGTATTCGAAGCGTGATGATTCAGGCAAGTATATCTTGCCTTATTTGCTGATTAATTCAAGTTATATTATGATGCATGAGTTGTTGCTTAAATTATTTTATATAACTGTGCGCGTCCGAGAATGACTCGGGTATAGTCGACGAATGCGTCGATGAGTAGTGTAGTGACTTAGACCTTAGCAGATTCACCTAATATTTGTGGAGGTATTCTAATATCTCCCAAGATCCTGTCACACATTAATCACGTCATGATGATAAAATCATGTTTTGATGCGAGTTGGCATATCCGACTAGCCATCGGTGTGTGCGACGCACATCACGGTTAGTGCGTAGTCATGATAGTTCTATTTTACTTGTGACCTGGCATATTAGTTACGAAGTGTGCGTGTCGTATATTCGACTTATATATTTTTACTGGGCGGGAAAAAAAATTAGTAGGCGTATGGAACAAACATTTGGCTGTCGTAGTTTCAGAGTAAACTGCGGGGTCGTAAGTGTCACGCCCCGGTCCCGCCCGGGCCGCCGCTCCGCCCTGCCCCGCCCCGTGCGGCCGGGATCTAGCGAACCGGGCACGAATCACCGTGCCTCGGCGCGCCGGACGCGAATCACCGCGTCCGTCCCGCGGGCGCGAGGGAGGAAGGGGAGCTAATCGAATGGCCCGAGTTGAGCTTTCAGGGAACGTGATGCCGCACGGGCCTGGGGTTGCGCCCGTGCAAGGCCAATCGTTTAAGTTGATAGTTGGCTATCATCGCATCAATCGAGTAAGCAGCGGAAAGGGACTTGTTGCAATGCAATGCATTTAGCCAACTGAGTGTTCGGGACAATCGAGGCAACTTGGGTTTCCTTTAGCAAAGGCACACGTTCGTTCCATACATTATGCCCCCTTATACGATAGCATTCTCGGGGCAACAATCGAAACCAGGATTTCCGGGTCTTGGGGACTGTGGCACGCCTATCGCTCCCTCGGACGATCCAGTACCTGCAAGCAAGTAAACTGTTGGTGGGTCAGCACTTTATACAAGTACTGGTGAGATAAAACAACTGAACAGAAACAAGCATTCACTCAAACAGGCACTAAGTAATCATGTTATAAAATATTACATTACTAGTGATCTTTCTAGTTTTACCTAGGTTCGTTTCATGCAGTTCTAGCAGAGTCATATTACATTGCTTTGGAAACATGTTTGGAAACAGAGTTTCATATTGAATATGCAAGCAAGCAATCCGTTCATGTTTCAGGGTGTGCACAGTGTGTCTCGTGCGACTCGAGGGTCTGATGCAAGGCTAGACACACGATGCACAATCTTAGGGGCAGTCACTATCCAAGCCAACATAATGACTTAGCTATATGCAGGGCGGTCCCCGAGTATCTCAGGATCGGTAGCGGTTAGTCCAGCATACCAATGACTCATTTCTCTGATGCTAATGGCAGCTGTGACCCATGGTGGCTTGAACGCATGCAGTTCAGCTTTCCACCAAAAGCCATTGTCCGACCGCGTGCGAATGCATGGAACACTATCAAATAAACTCTAGTATGCAGACGAGACGAACCATCAGAACAGTTATCGTTGTTGCGGGGCAATCCGACTTATCACTTGAACACGTTCAGGCACAGTATGGTTCTCTCGAAGCATAGACGATAGTGAACATGTTTATGCACTCTAAGCAGGCGATTCAGGATTCTCGTTTAGCAGACATTGATTCAAAGACAAGCTAGGTGAGTTCGTTCATTAACATGCAAGGCAGGTTCTATCATTCTCTTAAGAAAACATTGCAAGCAAAAACTCAGGTTATTATTAAGGCGTGCAAGAATCAGAGAACGAAGTTCTGCCCACTCACCTTGATATATAACGCCGGCGCGGAGCGGGGCGTTACATACTTACCAACCAACAAAAAGTTTCGTCCTCGAAACTTCAAGGATAAACTTCTCGATATCCCGAGTAGCGATAGTGCCGTCCCTCGCCGTACTCAATCGAAACAATCAAGCAATTCAAGTCCAGAAAACATTTGCACTTTGAGAATATCTATGGACTTATTGTATGGAACGCTCTTTGCAAGACCATATCGATAATATCTCAGAGTCATAGCAACGGTTTGGGCCAGAAGATCGATTCCGCTCTGATACCATTCTGTCACGCCCCGGTCCCGCCCGGGCCGCCGCTCCGCCCTGCCCCGCCCCGTGCGGCCGGGATCTAGCGAACCGGGCACGAATCACCGTGCCTCGGCGCGCCGGACGCGAATCACCGCGTCCGTCCCGCGGGCGCGAGGGAGGAAGGAGAGCTAATCGAATGGCCCGAGTCGAGCTTTCGGGGAACGTGATGCCGCACGGGCCTGGGGTTGCGCCCGTGCAAGGCCAATCGTTTAAGTTGATAGTTGGCTATCATCGCATCAATCGAGTAAGCAGCGGAAAGGGACTTGTTGCAATGCAATGCATTTAGCCAACTGAGTGTTCGGGACAATCGAGGCAACTTGGGTTTCCTTTAGCAAAGGCACACGTTCGTTCCATACATTATGCCCCCTTATACGATAGCATTCTCGGGGCAACAATCGAAACCAGGATTTCCGGGTCTTGGGGACTGTGGCACGCCTATCGCTCCCTCGGACGATCCAGTACCTGCAAGCAAGTAAACTGTTGGTGGGTCAGCACTTTATACAAGTACTGGTGAGATAAAATAACTGAACAGAAACAAGCATTCACTCAAACAGGCACTAAGTAATCATGTTATAAAACATTACATTACTAGTGATCTTTCTAGTTTTACCTAGGTTCGTTTCATGCAGTTCTAGCAGAGTCATATTACATTGCTTTGGAAACATGTTTGGAAACAGAGTTTCATATTGAATATGCAAGCAAGCAATCCGTTCATGTTTCAGGGTGTGCGCAGTGTGTCTCGTGCGACTCGAGGGTCTGATGCAAGGCTAGACACACGATGCACAATCTTAGGGGCAGTCACTATCCAAGCCAACACAATGACTTAGCTATATGCAGGGCGGTCCCCGAGTATCTCAGGATCGGTAGCGGTTAGTCCAGCATACCAATGACTCATTTCTCTGATGCTAATGGCAGCTGTGACCCATGGTGGCTTGAACGCATGCAGTTCAGCTTTCCACCAAAAGCCATTGTCCGACCGCGTGCGAATGCATGGAACACTATCAAATAAACTCTAGTATGCAGACGAGACGAACCATCAGAACAGTTATCGTTGTTGCGGGGCAATCCGACTTATCACTTGAACACGTTCAGGCACAGTATGGTTCTCTCGAAGCATAGACGATAGTGAACATGTTCATGCACTCTAAGCAGGCGATTCAGGATTCTCGTTTAGCAGACATTGATTCAAAGACAAGCTAGGTGAGTTCGTTCATTAACATGCAAGGCAGGTTCTATCATTCTCTTAAGAAAACATTGCAAGCAAAAACTCAGGTTATTATTAAGGCGTGCAAGAATCAGAGAACGAAGTTCTGCCCACTCACCTTGATATATAACGCCGGCGCGGAGCGGGGCGTTACAGGTAGCCTCAGTGTTACCCGATTATGGGCGTATATGCTTGTCGATACATCCGACAGAGGTTACTAGTTGCGCGCTATCATGATCGGTGATGTAGTCAGCATATACTTCTGGTATCCAGTTTACAGCTAATGCCAGATACTTAGCCTCTGGCTCGACACTACACTTTATCCCTTTTTACCTACCCATACGTACCAAGGTTGTCTTCAAGTGTATTTCACTTAGCTGGTTAGTTCACCATCGCGTTTACATAATATTTATATTATGGCATGTACTTTTTTTATCTTATTACTTCCTTCTGAGGACTTGGTTCCCTTCTAGGTTATTTGAGCTGGTTGGATGATGCTTGATCTAGTGGTGTGTTGGACATCTTTGCAGGTATCTTTATATCTTTCATTTATTGCAGTTATGTTCTACTCCCCATTATGATTCTGCTTCTATATCCTAGTGTTTATAGGCCTATATTATTCTCTTTGCCTAGTCAAACAGATGTATTATTGGGCTTCAGACTAATTATGCGTACCGTTCCTTCTTAAGATTTATTTTTCGTGGATTAAGATTTAGTTTAGTTGTTGGATGTTAGAACTAGATATTTATCTTGATCACTTGACTGTGGACAGTGTAAGTGCACTTCATCGGGTCCATTAAATTGGAAAGCCCTACAGAGTCGTACCAGCTGGTTATTGCCACGTGTCTGGTCCCAAGTATTTTAGGACTAGGGCGTGACATAGTTTTATTGGTGGCCCATGCAGGTCAGAGCTTATCGTTTCGGTTACATTACTGTACCGAATGAGCCTGAAAGTTAGAATTAATATTGAATATGATCTCAATTCATAATTGATTTTAAAACTCCTCTTGTATTTGATTGTCGCCCTTGGACTTCAAAGTTGTATTCAATCATTCTCCATCAATATTGTTATTATTATTTCTCGTCTCTCCCGATTTCGGAGAGATGGATACTCGTGTGCGGTGTTTCCTCTAGAAGCAGATGCTCGTCAAGGTGGAAGATGACATGATTGATGTAATATTTTATGAGGAGATGGTTACCCATAGTAGATGAGATTATTAGGTTCTTTTCTGATGCTAGAGCTAGTATAGATTGTTAGCATGAGAATTGAACATAGAAGTAGAGACCTATAACTAACCTTGCCCATTGTTTATGGTAGCAGTATTGTCATATCCCAGATCTAGAATACTGGAGAGTAGAAGAATGACTCATCCAACCACACCTTGCGGAATATCGAAATAACCCGCAATGTGATAAGGTTGTCTAGAGACAATGGGGTGCATACTACAATCAAGTCTTCTAGGGTCAAGAACTTCTATATCTCAATCATTTAAACAAGTAGCAATAACATAGAACATTTTTGAATAAGTAGTAAGGCGTCCCTAACGCAGCGTCATAATATTCTAGAGATCTAGCAAATACAAGTGATATGCCAAATAGACAATCAAAAGTATACATGATAGTGAGTTAGCTGCAGTCTGAATATATTACAGTCATGTAGGGAACTAGTATCCAAATTATCCGGCTAACAGGTGCCGGTTGGCTAAATGTCCAAACGATTATAGTTTACAAAAGACGAGCAGTGAATGAAGGAACCCACTCGTGACCCTCAACAACCATCCTTCTGGTGCGTGCCATCAGTGAGGGTGAGATACGCTTGATCCTCATGTGTTGGATCTAAACATGGCCATGCTAAACCAATGGAGTCAGACCCCAAATAGCAAGTACCATAAAGAAGCACGAAACGAAGAAGCAAAACCAGTTCTATAGAATGAGATGCTTAAACCAATAATCAATGGCATATGTCCCATCCATGACATGACATGACACCCTTTACCAAACAAGGATAGGAAGTGCCACATCACATTAAGATAGAATATGTCCCTTGAGTATGGTCAAGATAGAATAACTCTGCGTCGTAGTTTCAATCAACAGGCTATCACAACACAATAGTACAATCCAACAACCAAACAAGGACATGAGTTGAACTATTATGACATGATAGTCTATGTCCCTAATTTTACTCAATGGAAGGCACAATACACAAGCAGGGATACAATATTAAGTAAAATTATATAGTGATAACAAGTAGCTTCGATCCGTGTCCCGTTGTAACACAACAACCAAACAAGGACATGAGTTAAACTTTCTTGTTGCAACGGTCTTCTTCTCTAACTAAAATAGATTTAACGGCCGAACATATTTTACGGCTTGATATGTGATCTCTGGTTATCCCAGTAATGCAATATATAAGTATCTTCAGATCGTGCCATAATCGATTAGGGCTGACTGAACCAATGATATACAAGCAATAATATTTGATGCACCAGTCCCTTGCAAGGGTCCTGAGCTAATTTAGTGATCAGTAGCAGTTATAGGCTTTCTATAGGAAAGATATTGGCTCGGCTTATAAATAAGTCATATATTGCACTCCACTAGTGCGGATGATATACAGTATCCGTGGTGGTAGCCTTTACTCTCAGCTAACTTAGGGTTGTTCGACATGCACGATCTCGAAATACCGTTCCCTCCCAATGCTCTACAAATTAAGTTGCCTAGTTAACCCTAGGTGATTTAGAATCTCATGCCGTGGTCACATGAACATTCCTTTCTAAATATCGTACTTTAAGTACGGGCACCCATGATACAAATCCATATTGTCTCTTAAAGTTAAATCTGGATTCGCCCAAGTGTGATACAATAATCAATTCTATCTAGCCACGACTAAAGTCACTATCCAACTACCAGATCCGTGCAAGAAAATAATTACATATATCACGTAGCAAGTGTATGAGGCACAAAGGCGCACTATATATCAAGTAGAACTCTTGGTGCGATCAAGTGTATCAGCACAGATACAATAGTCAGCGCAGGAACGAGTTTTAGTATCGAGGTTGTGGTTAAGTTATCAAGTAGCAATGTATTCATGATAGGAAAAGCAAATAATGGTAACAATAATTTGTCACTCTATTATATCGATAGATAAAATATGAGTACTGCGAGGACCCTCCTCGAGATCAGATCCATAATCCTTAAACTAAACAAGAACCGGGATTGCAGATCCTCCCTCGAGTTGAAATACGTCACTTATTCTGTCCAACGTATAATAAGGTGATCCAGGAAAAGTAGCCTAATCAGGAAGTAAGTACATGTAGGGTCATATCTACAGGCTCATTTAGCACATAGTCAAATCTGGGTCATACAAGTCATTTCTAATTTAACACATAGCATCATAATCGTTCAATCAATATCCATATTAAACCAAGCAAGTATCCAAAGTGTATAAGAAATAATAGGCACATAAGAGCAAAGGCGCATAGCAAGGTGCCACATAACGTCGAGGCCGCATAAGGTCAAGGCCGCATATGGTCAGGGCCGCATAAACAGAGCAAAGTCCATTCTTGGAAAAACGTATGATGTGACAAACAATAAATGCAAGTCAAGTCAAGTCAGAAAAGTGACTGATGTGACATATGATAAAAGTGTGTTAGAAAAAAGATAAATTATGAAAAGTCATGCCAAGTCAGTCAGAAGTTATGCGTCCAGAAAGAGAGAGACGCATAGCTCCTGGCCTCATAGGCAACAAGGCCGTATGCTCCTCTTGGCCGCATACACACTTGAACGCATGAAATCTTTTGGGACTTAGAGAAATTTTATTCGTTCAAGTTTCAAGCATTTGGCCAAGGAACGCATGTGCAGAATTCATTCCATGCGTCCAACAAGATGGCTGCATAAAATCTGCTGGACGAGAAGTTCAAGCCGTATGCAATCTGCTGGGCGCATGAGCTCCTTCGTCCCAATCTAGCAAGTTTGGCCAAGAAAAAGCTCTGAAACCCAAACCTTGTTTCTTCCACAGAAACCTCAAATGAAGTCCAAATCTAGTAAAGTAAAGTTCTAAACTACTCAAAATCAAGTGTTCATCAACATAAAATAATGAGTTTCTAAAATTATTAAGTTTTAAGAGATCAAAACCTAAGAACATTCAAGAACACATAGAAAATCCTAAAATTTAAAACTTAGATCTACACTAATCCATCCACCAAATCCAAAAATACCAAGTTCTAAATGCATAGGGAATCATATAAAGAACATAATGGAACAAAAATATAAAGAGTTTCTCCATTTCTTGCAAGATGTACTTGCCTATGGAGGGGGGAAGGAAAACCTAAGAAAGAGAATGGAACAGAAAAAAATAAGAGGAGAGTGAGTGAAGTTGGGTTATATATGGAGGGTTTGAGGTTTGGACCATGGGTCCAACTCTTGATAAAACCAAACCAAACAAATAAACCAAGAGCCAAGTGAACCAAAGAATGAATCTAGTCTCTCTACAACATACAAGTACGCTAGCAAGAAAATAATTACGCTCTAAATACATATATTGGGAATAAGGAGTGACAAGTATTTTGAAAGTATTAGAAGTTAGAAATTTGTTTGATTCTAATGCTCTAGAATACCTTATGGAATACATAACTAGATGCTAGGGATTGGTTGTAGCCCATGGTAGCAATACCAGAAACGATATTATGAACTTGAGAAGATAGAATTTTATGCTCTCACCTGGAAGATGATTATCTAATACCAGAAATTCTAGCATGTGCTTGGCTGATACCTATTATTATAATTATACCATGGTGGCTCGGAGTAATAAATAACAGAAAGAAGAAAATTGAGGAATACAATTTTAGGGAGAATAAGCTGTAATTTGATACGGTATGCGGAGGATTTACTTAAACGAAATAGTGGATTATATTATATACCTTGGAAAATTTGAGCCCAATAGTAGGTATGAACTATTATAAGGATAACACTGGTTATGACAGTTTAATTAGAAGATTACACCGGAAGGATATGAAGGGATGAATACATGACCTAGTTATGTTTAGGTCAAAGAAAAAAATGAATATATCGATAGAAGAATTTGGGAATATCAGATTAGAGAACTAGACAAAAAATTTGATTATGGATAAAGAAACGATACCATTGAAACCGAGGTATGAAATGGAACATGAATGAGAATAAAATTCGAGAAAAAAATATGAGAAGAAGAGTATTTATACATTAAGGGAGAGAAAACACAAAAAAGAATTTTTAAGGAGGATTAGTGTTTGTAAATAGAACGAGGGAATTTATTATTAGGTTAAGTCTAGACTATGATTGAAGAAACTCCTGGAGAATCAATGGGGTGATTAAGTTTGTTATATAATCTTGAAGTTCTGTAAATTTGTCGAGGATGAATTATGTGTAAAGCATAAGGGATATGTGAATGAAATTTTGACTTAAGAAAATAGAACTTTATGTAGCAGGCCCTAGAAGTTTGACCTCTAGTTGCCTTATGACTTTTAGTATCAAATCTAGATGAAGATTCTATGACTGGGTTAACATAAATAGAATGCTAGATATGTTGTTTGAATAATCTGGTAACTTGGGTATTAAGGGTATAGATTTTGGAATCAAATTAGATGCACTTGCTTACGGGATTGCCAATGTTAATTTGACTCGAGGTTTTCACCATTCATAATTTGGTTAGTTAGACAAGTATATGAGGTAGAGCTATAGGATTGAAGGACGAGGGTACTGATAGATGTAATAGACTTGAGTTAGATATAGTAAATTGTCTCTAATGGACAATAATTTTTATCAAGGTGTAACTGAGTTTTGGACAAGGAGTATTCATGGGATAAACAAAACTAGAAGGAACCTCAGATGCGAGGTAAAGAATGTAGGATAACAACAATGAGGAGTACCTGAACTTGAGCATTTTAAATTAAGAGAATGATCTATGAAGGATTAAATTTTTTTATCACTCGGTAGTTGCCTAGAAGATCTATACCTTGAAACTGAAGGTTCTGGACCATGATTAGAATAATTATAGTTGAAAACAAGATTAACATACTGGAAGGATATGGAGGTGTGTAGGAAACAAACGATAAGGGAAATATATTATGGTCACGTAACCCAAGGAGGAGGAATTTTGATATGGACTTGAGGGATAATAATGTTAGTATTTATGAATTGTAATAATTTTAGAATTTTGAGGATTTAGTACGAGTGAAAATTGTTGATCAGTCTTTAGGTAACGTGAGTTTTGAGGAACTAAACATTGGTTTAAATCATATACTGACTCATTGGTCATCCTGTAGAGGATTACCACAAGACCCTTGTATTATAGATTGACATATATGTAAGAGAGTGTAAATGGAAGATGGAAGTCTCATAGGAATGCTAGCTGATTATTAAAGATTACACATAAACTGCTTAGGGCCAGGGATTAGATTTTTAACTAATAGGGTATGAGCTAGTTGGACCAAATCTTTAGTAGTAGGTGATTATATGGGAACCTATTTGTCATGCCCCAGTCCCAAAAGTACATAGGACTAGGAACACGTAAGCATGTCAGCCGCATGGATATGGCAACTCCAATATATGGAAACCAAAATCTACACGTACGCTGTAATATGAATATCAATCCACAAGTGGTATAAAACATATGTCACAAGTCATAGGGTATAATCTAAATCTCATCCGCGAAAATCAGATATAAATAATAACCAGCATCTATATAACTAGATCTCAACATAAATATCTAAGGATGATAGTTGGATGGAAACAAATCCACTACCAACTCGAATGGAAAAGTACAACACAACAAATACAATATAGGAATACCAGCTAACGACCATGGCCTCGAAGAGAAGACATCCTTCAACACAAGTAATCATCCAAATCTGTGGTCCTGCAATTACTCAAGAACAGATTGGATGGTTTTTGTTATATTATTTGTTTTTGATTTGCCTTTATCAAAATATTATTTAAGTCATTTTAAATCTAAATAACTCCAAATAAATATTAAAAATAATCATAAAAATATGGAAAAATTACATAAAATATATTTTGAACCTATAAACCCTAGAAAAATATTTGGAACAATTTTATATTCAAAAGTTTACTACTATAATTAGGAGAAGCTCTAAACATTAGTTTATCCATTTAACTAAAAATAAATACTAAAATTATTCCAAAAATTCTGAAATAATTCCAGAAAATATATAATAATATTATAAACCCTAGAAAATAACGTGGGTCCATTCTATATTCCTGGGCTTGCACAATAAATTCTATAAGTCCTAAAAATTAGTTATTAGTCTACATGATGGAAACCAAAATCTACATGATAGTTGGATGGAAACAAATCCACTACCAACTCGAATGGAAAAGTACAACACAACAAATACAATATAGGAATACCAGCTAACGACCATGGCCTCGAAGAGAAGACATCCTCGCAACACAAGTAATCATCCAAATCTGCGCTCCTGCAATTACTCAAGAACAGATACACCTGGCAGAGGACCAGGTCCTCAGAGGGACGTAACAAGATATAGAAAATATGAGCCAATTTGAATACAGTAAACATGTATATTATTTGAAAATAAATAAGTACGCTGTACAAGACCATCTATATGAATGCAAATGAGGGCAACTTTTCGATGTATGGGCAAGGGTAGGCTACTCGATCTAATCCTCACAACCTCACACTCGTCAGTGGACATCATCAGCCGACATACCTCTGGGGTAGCGACCCTCGGACTCCATCAATCGACATACCTCTGGGGTAGCGACCATCGGACACGACCCACCATAGTGCGTGCTAGTGACTACGGTGTTACCAGAGTGGTTAAAAGTCCATACGCCTAATGATTGTCCTCAATGATACTAAGTGCCATGTGTGTGTCAACATATCTAATACATAGTAATGACTGAAAGAAAACTACACATGCAAGAATAAACAAAAATACAATAAATATATAGAAATATACTAAGCATGCAAAATACTGTAAACAATTTGGCAAGGTATCTTGCCTGGGGTTCTGCTGCTGGTATGAATCAGAGTCCAAGTCACAGTCCAAATAGCCTATGTATTACAAATTCATCACGTTAAAAGATAATTTATTTTAATTTATTTAATTCTGGAATAATTACTCTAAAATCCTATTTTAATCTTATTATTCTGATTTTTATGTTAATTCCTAAATTTTGTCAAAAAAACTAAATTTTATCAACTCGAGACTCATGGCACGCAAATCGAGGCGATCTGTTGACCGAAAAGTCAACTGACACAAACTCAACTTTTATGCATGATTTCCTATAGATTTCAGCGTCAAAAACATGTTGAAATTTACGGCTCGTCCGAATTCAAATTCGTTTGGGAATTATGGCACATACAAATTTTGTATTATGCACCGATGGTTAAATTCTAACCTAGAAGTTCTACAGAATTAACAGTATATAAATACTTAGAATTAAATTCTGGGAAAAACATATGTCAATGATCTCGACATTAGCTTTCCGAAACTTTAAACGGTTCATGATTCTGATTCCTGGTTCTCCCGGAATCGCGAAAATATTGAAACACGTCTATTTTCGGACATGCTGTGCTCTACGAATTTTCCAGAATTTAATACTCATAATTTCGTAAAATAAATTATATCATCAGAAAGCTAACCTCAATATCTTTCTAACGCAAGAAACTAGGCCTCGTTTGGAGTCCGAAGCTATGCGCAATGACTTATGAAAGATGAAGGAACCCTAGATGGCAATTCTCCAAAATCTCTCTCTCTAAAATAATAGGATAATTAGGGTTATAATAATATATATATATAGGGATGTACCTGCGGTTGAATGGATATTTATAGGCTGACACGTGTCAGAATCTGATTGGATGGTTTTTGTTATATTATTTGTTTGTGATTTGCCTTTATCAAAATATTATTTAAGTCATTTTAAATCTAAATAACTCCAAATAAATATTAAAAATAATCATAAAAATCTGGAAAAATTACATAAAATATATTTTGAACCTATAAACCCTAGAAAAATATTTGGGACAATTTTATATTCAAAAGTTTACTACTATAATTAGGAGAAGCTCTAAACATTAGTTTATCCATTTAACTAAAAATAAATACTAAAATTATTCCAAAAATTCTGAAATAATTTCAGAAAATATATAATAATATTATAAACCCTAGAAGATAATGTGGGTCCATTCTATATTCCTGGGCTTGCACAATAAATTCTACAAGTCCTAAAAATTAGTTATTAGTCTAAATAACTCCCAATAAATACTAAAAGTATTCAAAAAATTCCTAGAAAATTCTAGAAAATATATTTGACTATTTGGAACAAAAAATAAAATTTTGGGATATTTTTAATTAAGTTTGAATATAAAATAAATTCTTCAAAGTTTTAGAAAATTAGTGTTACTAGTTTTTAATTAACTAAAAATTATGAAAAAATCCCAATAATCTAAAATAGCCTAAAAATAATTCTAAATAAATATTTATATAAGTAAATATACTAAAAAAATTATTTTCTAACTAACTAAGAGAATACTCTAAATAAATTCAACATCTATAATAAATATAATAATATACAATATGCACAAAATACCTATTTTTTGGGTGAGGGAGTTTACAATCTACCCAACTTAAAACAATTTCGTCCTCGAAATTAAAATAAGGCATAATTTGTTAAATCCTTCACATTCGTACATAAGGTACGTCAATCGCAATCTCTTCCAAAAATTTAAATAACAAAATCTATTCAATCTATCGCGATCACTTCAAAATTAAGATTACCACTGTTCAAATCAAAATTCAACCTATTGTAATCTCTTCTCACTTTTTCAAATCATCAATATCCAAATTTAAGTTGAATCCATATAATATCTTCAAGATTTAAATAACCCATATCAAATTTTACCTCACGATCTCCAACTATCATAATCTCCTCTAGAAGTAATTCGAGTCCAATATTATTCCTATTTTCACTTATAAATTTTTGTATTCTTCAACTTTTTAAATTCCATTCACATCCTCAATATTTCAAATAGGTAGTCCAACCATCAAATTTTAATTCTTAATTTAAATCATCAAATTGAAAAATAATTTAAATGCAGTCCACCAATGTTCAAGTCTGAAATTATATATTTATCCTTCAAATTCAAATTGATGATTTTACCTTCAATACTCAAAAATTTAAATTATGTACTTAAGGTATAAATATTGTGTCCTCAATATCAAGATTTTTAAAATTCATTAATCCTCATCATCTTAGTCATTCTTCTAAAATTCTCAAAATTAAAATGGCTTGAACCTCTCCCAATCTAATCTTATTCGATCACAATCTAAAAGAAATTCCTCTCGAGTTGCCAATGCACTGCTACCAAACTTAGAATTTACCCATCTATCACAGAAGGCTATATACTTTAAGAAAAATATTCCTTAATTTATTTACTCATGTCATTTAATCCTCAAAACTTCAACGCCGATTATATCATATGTGATATGTCCTTAATTACGAAAGAATAATCCTCAAGTATGTGATCGGCCTATGGGGTATATCTAGTACTCTCTGTGTATCAAACTTATATCAAGCACAAGGTTTCGTCTTTTCGAAATAAGGGAAGACGGAGATCGATAATAAAGAGTTCAAGGGCGAGATAATAGAATAGAAGTATCGGGATCAAGGCGTTTAAAGAATTCAAATGAGAATTGTTAAAGTAGTTGTGGATTGAAATCCTATTTTGGTAATTCCTATTCACATGCCCGTATTAGTACAGTTATGTAGCCGATACGATACGCTCAGACATGACTAGGGCAAGTATATTCGTCTATCAATCACTACATATCGCAATCCACGTAAAGTAGTATTACGAAGGGCGAATCAAGCGCACTAAGGTTAGCTAGACCTTAATACACTGATTCTGAAATATATTAGTAGGCGTCCCCAATAATACATATCTCATGATCAAGCTCGATAAAAGAATAAGCTTGCAAATCTAGGCTATAATAGCAGCATAAGTTAAGGTAGTACAACAAATATAACGCTGGATTATGATGAGAGAAGTTACAAAATAATTCAAGTTTGCAAAAGCAAAAACAACATAAGCAATAATAATAAAAGACTCTACAATCTCTACAGTTATCATACAACCTCCTTGTCTAAGTCGCTAGTCGACCAATAGGGATAGGGCCTTCCATTTCTATAGTCTAAATGCTATCTTCTTATGCAAGTCTAAAGTCGGTGTCATTTGGTTATACTTCACCAATGGGTTAAGAGGACTGTGTGATACTAGGTGGTGAGGTATACTACCCAACTTAAAATAATTTAACTACTATTGTATTGTCTTAAGGATACCGTAAAAGCTCCTGTTAAGGTCTATGAGAAGGGATCTTGGTACTTTATTGGGGTATCCTCTTCTATTACATAGGTCATGGTCATCTTACATCTTAGTCATAGTGCTTATAGAACTAGTATCAATAGTAAGAATAGAAGAGTTACTAGCCTCAAGGGAAAAGGGGATATAACTTATATCGAGGTGGGGTACAAGTTACGCGACTTAAAACTAAGGGGTAATCATTAGGTCATAATCTACAATAATAACTTAAACTGTCAAGTTCTAATTACCAATCGCATAATTCAAAAATTTAAGAGTAACAACCAAAATCCTAGCAAGCTATATATATCCTAAAATAGAATAAAATCACTTGGTCTATAATCAGAAGTGTCAGATGGCACGAGTTAAAAGAGGAAGAAAAGAATAACGTAATTTTTTTAGCCGTCGCACAATTAGCGAACGTTAAGGCCGCAGAGGATCAACATATAAAATTAAAATAGAGGGCTCTAGATAGCATCATGGTTTTCCAAGGGAAGGGGTATGCTAGTCTCTGTGTTTGAGGTATGATTAGGAAAATATTATATGCATTACTCTTGGCTTTCTAAGGTACTGTCTACTAATAACAAGACAATGATATAAGTTTACAGTTCTCCGATACTTCATAACTATGAAGATTAGGTTTAGTCCTAATGTTCAATATTGGTTCTCCATTGGTTCCTCAATACTAGGGTCAAACATTATGGTAAAACTTCTAACTATCTCTAGTAGTGTCTATATTACTCTCAAGTCTTCTTAATACATCAAGGGGTAATGGTATACCAATCTAAAGATAAGGAATTCTAGGGTTCACTAGATATTCTAAACTTAGTGGTGTGTCTATATCCTCGTTGTAATCTTAATAGGTATGCTACTCTAATTATCATCCTAATAACAGGGGTTCCTATATTCTCAGCAGAAGGCTATACTCAAGGAACTTATTAGGGAAGCACATGAATCAAGCATGATACAATTGTTCAAATAGAACAGATAGGAGGAAGATGAATCATAGTCAATTGTGGATGAGATCCTATACTCTAGTCCTAGGTGCAGGCTTGTTCGGTACAGTAACGTAACCGAGATAATATGCTCTCGACCTGCATGGGCCACCACAAAAATATGTCATGCCCCAGTCCCAAAAGTACATAGGACTAGGAACACGTAAGCATGTCAGCCGCATGGATATGGCAACTCCAATATATGGAAACCAAAATCTACACGTACGCTGTAATATGAATATCAATCCACAAGTGGTATAAAACATATGTCACAAGTCATAGGGTATAATTTAAATCTCATCCGCGAAAATCAGATATAAATAATAACCAGCATCTATATAACTAGATCTCAACATAAATATCTAAGGATGATAGTTGGATGGAAACAAATCCACTACCAACTCGAATGGAAAAGTACGACACAACAAATACAATATAGGAATACCAGCTAACGACCATGGCCTCGAAGAGAAGACATCCTCGCAACACAAGTAATCATCCAAATCTGCGCTCCTGCAATTACTCAAGAACAGATACACCTGGCAGAGGACTAGGTCCTCAGAGGGACGTAACAAGATACAGAAAATACGAGCCAATTTGAATACAGTAAACATGCATATTATTTGAAAATAAATAAGTACGCTGTACAAGACCATCTATATGAATGCAAATGAGGACAACTTTTCGACGTATGGGCAAGGGTAGGCTACTCGATCTAATCCTCACAACCTCACACTCGTCAGTGGACATCATCAGCCGACATACCTCTGGGGTAGCGACCCTCGGACTCCATCAATCGACATACCTCTGGGGTAGCGACCATCGGACACGACCCACCATAGTGCGTGCTAGTGACTACGGTGTTACCAGAGTAGTTAAAAGCCCATACGCCTAATGATTGTCCTCTATGATACTAAGTGCCATGTGTGTGTCAACATATCTAATACATAGTAATGACTGAAAAAAAACTACACATGCAAGAATAAACAGAAATACAATAAATATATAGAAATATACTAAGCATGCAAAATACTGTAAACAATTTGGCAAGGTATCTTGCCTGGGGTCCTGCTGCTGGTATGAATAAGAGTCCAAGTCACAGTCCAAATAGCCTATGTATTACAAATTCATCACGTTAAAAGATAATTTATTTTAATTTATTTAATTCTGGAATAATTACTCTAAAATCCTATTTTAATCTTATTATTCTAATTTTTATGTTAATTCCTAAATTTTGTCCAAAGAAACTGAATTTTATCAACTCGAGACTCATGGCACGCAAATCGAGGCGATCTGTTGACCGAAAAGTCAACCGACACAAACTTAACTTTTATGCATGATTTCCTATAGATTTCAGCGTCAAAAACATGTTGAAATTTACGGCTCGTCCGAATTCAAATTCGTTTGGGAATTATGGCACATACAAATTTTGTATTGTGCACCGATGGTTAAATTCTAACCTAGAAGTTCTACAGAATTAACAGTATATAAATACTTAGAATTAAATTCTGGGAAAAACATATGTCAATGATATCGATATTAGCTTTCCGAAACTTTAAACGGTTCATGATTCTGATTCCTGGTTCTCCCGAAATCGCAAAAATATTGAAACACGTCTATTTTCGAACATGCTGTGCTCTACGAATTTTCCAGAATTTAATACTCATAATTTCGTAAAATAAATTATATAATCAGAAAGCTAACCTCAATATCTTTCTAAAGCAAGAAACTAGGCCTCGTTTGGAGTCCGAAGCTATGCGCAATGACTTATGGAAGATGAAGGAACCCTAGATGGCAATTCTCCAAAATCTCTCTCTCTAAAATAATAGGATAATTAGGGTTATAATAATATATATATATAGGGATGTACCTGCGGTTGAATGGATATTTATAGGCTGACACGTGTCAGAATCTGATTGGATGGTTTTTGTTATATTATTTGTTTTTGATTTGCCTTTATCAAAATATTATTTAAGTCATTTTAAATCTAAATAACTCCAAATAAATATTAAAAATAATCATAAAAATCTGAAAAAATTACATAAAATATATTTTGAACCTATAAACCCTAGAAAAATATTTGGGACAATTTTATATTCAAAAGTTTACTACTATAATTAGGAGAGGCTCTAAACATTAGTTTATCCATTTAACTAAAAATAAATACTAAAATTATTCCAAAAATTCTGAAATAATTCCAGAAAATATATAATAATATTATAAACCCTAGAAGATAACGTAGGTCCATTCTATATTCCTGGGCTTGCACAATAAATTCTACAAGTCCTAAAAATTAGTTATTAGTCTAAATAACTCCCAATAAATACTAAAAGTATTCAGAAAATTCCTAGAAAATTCTAGAAAATATATTTGACTATTTGGAACCTAAAATAAAATTTTGGGATATTTTTAATTAAGTTTGAATATAAAATAAATTCTTCAAAGTTTTAGAAAATTAGTGTTACTAGTTTTTAATTAACTAAAAATTATTAAAAAATCCCAATAATCTAAAATAGCCTAAAAATAATTCTAAATAAATATTTATATAAGTAAATATACTAAAAAAATTATTTTCTAACTAACTAAGAGAATACTCTAAATAAATTCAACATCTATAATAAATATAATAATATACAATATACACAAAATACCTATTTTTTGGGTGAGGGAGTTTACACTATTTTCAAATTATCCCAGCCGATGGATTTTTTGATTTTAAGAATAGTATTCTTATTATTATTGGTTGTATTTTTATCTAGGGTATTTAGAATGATTGAATGATTATTATTACATATTTATTTCTATGTATTTGAATAGAGAATTATGTTGTACTTCATTACATGTAGTTCTTCTAGGAATTGAATTGAGATGAGCTTCTAGGCTAAGTTACGACTAACTGGCTAGATTAGACGTGTTGCTTCTAAGAGCAACTATTAGAAGTTAGTTTGCAGAATTTTATTGTGGATGCTATAAGTTGATGATATTGTACCTAGGAAATAATAATCAGATAGTAACTATCTTAGCTTCAGAACAAGAGATTTTGCTACTATGTAGGTGACCTTGAGAATTTGTGCTTGTTGAATTTTAGTGCCTAACCCATGCACTCCTTCAGGAGTGATTGTATGACGTTATCTTCTTTCTAGATAGTGGAAGATTCAAACTGAGATTTTGTTGTGGCACCCTGAGTAACCTAGGCTTATAAGTGATGATTTTCTAGATGATGATTAGCATGATAATAATGACGAGACAATTCATGATGGTGAGAAGATATTTTGAGAACCAAATTTTTTAGATGATTAGAATGTACGTATGTGGCAGCTTAAGGTCAAGGGAGTGGAGTAGGACTAATTATAAAGTTGTGTTTATATATAGAGAGATATATTGAGTTCGTTGTGGGGGAGATAGATTTTGAATTTTTAGGACAAATGTTTCTAATGTGGATAGATCATAAACCCTCTAACCCAAAATCTAGGTTTAGAGATTTATTTAGAATTATTCTGGAATAATTATTGGAGTTATTTAAAATCTATTTATTTTTTATTCACTGGATGCATATTTTCGTTGCTTCAATATTTGGAGCACTACACTAGCTTTTGCCTTCCAACAAAATTCACACCCTTGGCCTAAACAGGCTAATCTTTAATTCTGGCATTTGTGTCACTCATAATTATACACTCTTGTGCCTTATTTTAATTGCACAATATTCGTCACAATTATCTGAATTCAATCCTAGACTTTGTACGTATGTGCGTTCCAATCGAAATTTGAGACACAACTTCTACATGTTTCTTGTAACTCAAAATATGACGATAATCTATTCCGAGTCTACTACGTCCATGAAAATTGTGTCCCACCCAATTTAAATTCTATGCATTTTTAATTTATTAAAAAATACCAACGACACAATTTCTATTTATTTTGGGGCAACCGACTCAACCTAACCCAAAACTAGACCAAATATCAACCCAAACCCACACTCAACCCTCATGGTTCATACAAAATATTACAAACCAATCTTCCCCAATATAACACCCCAAACATAAAATTTTCCACATCCAATCCAACTTTCCTTCTTTTGTACAATTCCCAAACTATTACGGACTTGTATGAAAATATTGGCTAGGTGTTCACCTTCCATTAGAGAAAAACAATGGAGAAAACCCATTAGAAAGAGCCTTGACCGGTCATGCTCCCCCCTCTCTCTTTTTGTATGGTACTATGCTTACTTTAAATCCTCACCCTCCATTCAAACTCCCACATATCTCTACCACTCATTCCTTCATGACAACACCCACACACCCTCCTTATAAACCTAGTTGGCCCTAATCCCAATGCCCCTCCCTCTTCATTAAATACATCCTCTCTCTCTCTCTCTCTCTCTCTCTCTCTCTCCCTCTCCCTCTTATTTCATTAGATCCCTCTCTCCCTCCCCCTCATAATCGGCCACCTATCCCCCTCTTCAAAACCCGAAAATACCACCACCCTCAACCGAACCTCCCTAGCACCACCACCACCATTCTCATCTCCTTCCTCCCTCACCTCCACGACAACCACCACCATTACCTCCAACTTCAATAGCAGCCGCAACACCCTCCCCACCGTCGGATCACCTCACCCCGGTGGCACAACAGCCGGCCATTCTTGAAGATGATGGTCTGAACATAAATTCTTCGTATCAGAGAAGTGACAGTTCAAAATTCTATGCGACTCCACGTCCAAAAATAGCATGACAGTTGGCTCTTCAAGACAAACTTAATGTTAAAGAGTTTTTTTTTACTCATCTTCCGTTACGCGTAAAAATCGGGACGTGACCGGATAAGCGTTTATCAGAGTCAGTGTTGTAAACCCCCTGATTTTCAAAAATTTTAATTTAGAATTTTCCTGAATTTTCTGTAATTTTCTGGAATTTTTTCTCTAATTAAACTAAGGTATTTTGAATTTAAATAAATTTTAAATGATGTTTAATAATATTAAAATATTATGAAAATAATATTTTATGGTGTAAAATGAAAAATTGGACCTAGGATAATTTTTTGAAAATTTATTGGGCCCCAGAATCATTTTTAAAACCCTAAAAACTATTTTATAAATTAAACCAAATTGAACCATAATAAACCCGGTTTATTTGGCCTGAACCAAACCGAACCGAACCCGGTCTAGATGAACCGGGTTCAAGGTTATCGGGTCGGATCCGGGCCGTCAGTCCAACCCGACCCGACCCGCTTCCCTGTTTGCGGATCAGGCCGGATCCATTGCCAGCCCGACCCGTTAGCACCCAAACCCGGCCCGCAACCTCTCATCTCCCCCAGCCGTTCACCCGCACCCGCCGCTGCCGTTAGCCGTCGCTCCGGCAGCCCGCGCCCCTCGGCCTCCCCGCTCGCGTAACCTCCGCCACCGCTTCCCCTTCGCCTCCACGTAACGCCCGGCCATCCTCCTTCCCCCTGACCCTATTTAAACCCTAGACCTCGCCGGAGCCCTAGATGCTGCCCTCCTTCCTCGCCGTCCCGCAGCCCCGAGCCGCCCCTCCAGCGCTTCCCCTGGCCCCCTTCTCCGCCTTGTCGCCCTAGACCCCGCCGCGAGCCGCCCAGCCCCGTTTCCTCCTTTGGCCTCCCTCTATCGAGCCTCGCCGCTGAGCTCAGCCGAGCTCCCACCCGCAGGCCGTCGCCTCGCCGCAGAAGCCCACCTCCACCAGCACCCGGCTACCCTGTCTTCCTCCTCCGCCAAGCCTCCCCGAGCAGCCGCCAGCGCAGTCCCCTCGACAACCCGCAGCAGCGACCGCCTCGAGCCAACGGCGCCGTCCCCGAGCCTCCGCCTCCGCCGACGACCCCCGCTCGCTGCAACCGGCCGCCCAGCCCAGCAACCCTCCGGCGAGCCCAGCCGTCTCCGGCGTAGACTGAACCCTAACCCTAGCTCGGCCCGGACACGGCAGCCAGGACACAGGACACTGTGTCGTGTCAAAGACGACACACGGACACGAAAACCTCAGTTTTCCGGAGCCCTGTTCAGGTACCCATATCTTTCTCCTCGTAGCTTTGTTTTCGATTCCGTTTGTTGCATCGCGTAGCCTGCATGACCCCCTCGATGCCCGTACAACCCGCTCGGTGTATCGCATCCTGTGGTGATCGCGAACCGCGATCCAAAAATAGGAAAACCAACGCCATGTTCCACCCCAGAACTGAGTATGCCCCACCAAACGGGATGACTTGGTCGCGTGCGGTCTTCACCGATACATGCGCGCCGTTGATACGGACGTGCGAGATTTCGCAGAAGTTGATTCGGATGTGCGTGCACACCGGAATCAATGCGTATCCGAGGACACCGTCCCATATTCGACCTTTTTGGTTCTCGTTGTAACTTCGTGTACACACGTCGGATCGAGACAAAACTTGCGCCATCGGACTCGTAGCAATACGCTGGTCCTGTAAGCCAAATTTGGTTCGATTCTGAGAACGTTGACAAAATCGCGTGTCGTGGGCCCCACAGGCTCCACTTGACGGGCGATTTTGTGATCGGCTCATCGGAATCCAATTCTGGAAGTTCCGTTGGGTTCGTATCATCGTTCCTGACCTGTTGACACTAAGTTGGACAGATTTGGAGACCTTTGACCCTGACGCATTTTTCGGTGCAAAGTGGCCCACATTTGGACCCCGCTTTGACCCGAAATTGTCTTTTTGCCCTTGTCTCCAAATTGGACTCAAGGATAGGCGTTTCTAGCTGATTGATTTTTTTTGGATCTGATGGTGATGTTTGTTTCAGTAACCGGAGCAGTCCCTGCAATTTCCGTTGAAGTCAGAGCTACAATTGGAGCCAGAACCCCAAGCAAGTGTACCTTGCCAATCTCTGCAGTTTTGCTACTTATTTCCTTGATATATATATTTATTGTACATGCTTCAACCTAGGACCGTGTGACTTACTTAGCGTCCGATTAATAGTCGGGTGCCAACTTCGTACGCGGAGTTGTGTAAAGTCACATAGACATGGATATCGTGACCCTTTGCATTCTCGTACTTGCTCTATCAAGTACGTTATAACCCAGGACACCTGACACTATTCATGATACAAAATCGTCCTGAGATATTCATGGTGATTCTGTATAGGATACAGTTTTCATGACTTATTCCTTTGCTTAGATATTATATGATTGGATGCATTAGTTATGATCCTGTATAGCATGGACATGAGACGTTGTGGACATGAGATGCATGATCACATTGGGTGGGGAGAGACACACAAACTACAAGTTGATTATATATTATGCCGGCGTCGTAGTCTCCCTTTGACCTAGACAACCACATGATATCACTGCTACCGGCTCCCCGACACAGAGCTTGTAGTAGTTTCAGCTTGAGTTCTAGTGCTGCTCTCATATTGCATATCACTTAGCTGGTTATATATTTACCCTATTGTTTCATTTATTTGCTGCACTGCATTATCTTTGGCTTATATTTTCTGTACCTTGCTATGTCCCCTGAGGACTTGGATCCGGATTATGTCCCCAGGATTAGCAGACGAGTTCGACCCAGAGATATACAGGACAGGAGCATTAGCAGGAGCAGAAGAAGGAACAGTAGCAGGCACTGGAGAAGTACCAGACCCAGCAGTCGAGTGACTTCTACGGTATTTTCTGAGTATATCCTGTTTCCATACTCAGTACTTTTGTTGATATCTTTGTCTTTGTATCTTGACAGTTGTATCAGACTTGTATCGGGCTTGTTCCCCGATTTATGTACTTATGACTTGTTGATGATGTTTTTATTTCCTTTTGTTGCTATTGTTATATTCATTTTCTGTGGATGAGATTAGTAGATTTAGACCCCTGACTATTGTTTTACAGCTTAAGTATGCCACGATGGATCCATTAAATTGGGTTTGTCCATCGGTGTGTGCTGCTGGCCATTGCCACGTGTCTAGTCCCTCGATATTTTGGGACTGGAGCGTGACATAGTTTTTGTGGTGGCCCATGCAGGTCAACGACTAAATTGTTCGGTTTCAACTTAGGGACCGAACAGGCCTGCAATAAGAATAGGAGAAGTTTTAGGATCTCATCCACTTGCTTGAAACGTTCTTGATATCTATATCGGATTCGAATCAATTTCTTGAATTGCATCCTCCCTTGATTCCTGTACGCCTCTTATTGTTTATTTTGGTTGCAGAGTTATGGATTCACAAGCAAATGACGAGACTCCTGCAATATCACCACGAGATGCTGGGATAACCAACGAAGATGAAGTGACACCAGCTGATGAAGGACAATCAGCTCAACAAGCAAGTCAGCATACCACGAGAATCCAACAAAATAACATTCCAACATCGACGCAATTCACTCCACCAATGCCCGTAATTCCACCAGGGCAGGCCATGGACGGGCAGCAGATGTTTCAAATGATCTATGCAATAATGCAAGCTCAACAAGAGGCTTTGAGTCGCAGTCTAGTAAGCGTACTAGAGCAGGCAGATCTACCAACACGACGACCAACGACGGGCTCTATCGCCGATTTTTGCCAGCTGAAGCCCCGTACTTTCTCAGGCAAAGAGGAGCCCACAGAAGTTCATGAATGGCTCACCAACACTCAACATCAATTAGAAGCAGCTGAGATTCCACGAGAACGTTGGATGACTGCAGTCAGAATGCAATTGACGGACAATGCTCATCACTGGTGGCTATCTGAGGAGACACGGCTCGGACCAGACCGAGTCACTTGGGAAGAGTTCTCCAGACTCTTTCAGGAGATGTACATTCCAGCCATCGTTCGATCAGAACTTCGGGACAAGTTCAATAGCCTCACTCAAGATAGAAGGACAGTGGAAGAGTACAACGCGGAATTCATTCGTCTGAGTCGCTTTGCCCCAACCTTGATTCAGACAGAAGAAGAGAAGGCTGAGAAGTTCTTCGACGGACTAAACATTGAGCTGCAGAAACTAATTGGATCCGTTGCTCCTATATCATACCCGGACGTCCTTGCTGCAGCCCGACGCATGGAGCGCGTCATCAGGAGAGAGGCCAGTCTGAAGCGGCCATCCACATCAACACCAGCCGGAGCACCACAAGAAGAAGTTACAAAAAGACTTCACATTCACCAGCCACCAGAAGCATCTCCACAGGCAATACCTGTCTGTCCATATTGTCACAGGCGAGGCCATATAGAGAACAAGTACAGATGAAAAATGAGATTATGTTTAGCTTGCGGATCCAGTCAGCATTTATTGAGGAAATGCCCTGAGCGTAGAGAAGGAGCACCAAGGACGAGATCCCTTTCCCACCAAAATATAAACCACAAGCTATGGTTTTGTTTGAGGGAAAGACGTCACCAAGCCAGTATATGAACTACTTCAGCATGATGACGATGTTGTTGCAAGGGAATGACGCCCTTCTCACTCGAGTGTTCAAGGGATGTCTGTCTGGCGTAGCCTATCAATGGTACCGTAGTCTTGCGGACAACTGTATTACCTCTTTTGAAGATTTCAAGACTCTGTTCTTCGCTCGATTCTACGAGGGAGGAATGGACATGTCTATGTCATCGCTCATCGAAGTGAAGCAGAAAGAAAAAGAAAACGTTCGTACGTTTATTGAACGTTTTCGTCAGGCTACTTTACAGATGCCTCCCAGAGTTCCAGATTCCGCCTTGGTGGATATTTGCAAGAAGAACCTTCTCCCATTGATCTCAGTATTCACGGGACCATATCAGTTCCATGATTGGCCCTCGTTTATCATCTCAGCGGTAGCCGCTGAAGATAACAGTCGGAAGGCGTGTGACAACGGAATCATGATCTCTATCTCTGATAAAGGGAAGCAATCATCCTCCAATAGCGACCATACTCATGGTTCCAAAGGAAAGGAAGCTCTGGCGATCAACACGTCCAGGCAAAATACTCCGGCAACTACGCAGACGAAATCTGGGACTTCCAGGCCCATTGAAGAATATTCTTTTGACGATGACGACATTCCGAGCATATTCGATTGTCTAGTCAAAAGTGGCAAGCTTACTCTCCCCGAAGTAAAGCGGCCTAATGAAGTTGGCAGTACCAATAACCCTAAGTACTGTATTTTCCACAGATATGTACATCACCCCACAAAGGCGTGTTACGTACTAAAAAGGAAAATCCAAGAGTTGATTGACGCCAAGGCCATCACTCTGCGTAATAGCGAGAAGACGGTCACTGCCAATATGATCTCTCTCCAATTTGGCAATTTGCCCCCTCAGGAAGTCCCGGATGGTGTAGTACATATTCCACGGGCGATGATGAACATTATGAATCTCCCTCCGACCAGGGGTCAAAATCATGACCTGGTACCCCTAACTACCAAGCGTGGGGAGATCATGTGGGTTCATCCTGATCTGGTGTCAGAGGTTGAGGAAGAGACTCAAGCTAAGTCTAAAAAGAACTCAAGATGTAAACCATGCCATATGGTTGCAATATCCCCGACATCAGAAGAAGAGGCTTTGGCAACCGGAACCCGGTCAGGGAAAGCCTACCTCAAGGACTATAGAGGAAATCAGAAAGAAGCAACGGCAGATACTTCAGCTGCCAAACTTACAGAGCCTGAACCTGTTATACTAGAGGCAGGTCCTTCTAGACCAACTTCGACGGACAAAGGCAAGCAAAAAGAAGTTCGTTTCGATAAACCTTCGAAGAATATTCAAAATAAAGGTTTAGAGAAACCTTATAACTTCGACATCTTGGCTCAGTTGGCTAATACCCCAGCCAGATTGTCCATTTTCGAGCTACTTAGGCTATCCAAAGACACTCGTCAAGCCTTGAGTGAAGCTTTAATGCAGGCGGATGTATGCTTGACTCAGCTCAAATTCCCGGATAAAGATCCTGTGGCATGTCCTCAATGCCATAGTGTGGTGGAAGTGGTCCCTAACATCACTTTCACTCAGGAGGACATGTTGTTGAAACATAACAAGCATAACAGGCCTCTCTATTACACCGGATACGTCGGCTCCATGGAGGTAGACCGGATCCACATAGATCCGGGATAGTCGATCAGCATTATCCCTCATAGTCTGCTAAGACCGTTGAGAATTCCTACAAGCGAACTGGCTTACACCACCACTACAATCGTGGGCTTCAATGCCAGGAAAAGCAAGCCATTGGGGAAGATTCGTCTGAGGATCCAGATTGGTGACCTTAGATCAGTTGCTACATGCTAAATCATTGATTCGGAGGTATCTTGCAATATTCTGTTGGGCAGACCATGGATCCACGATCATAATATTGTTCCTTCCACTCTACATCAATGCTTCAAATATGTAGACGCCCAAGGGACAGTGAAGACGGAGTTTGCTGATCTCAATCATTTCAAAGGAGTTGAGTCCTACTATTCCGATGCCATGTTGTACACCCAAGACTACATGAAGGAGGTGTCAGGCAAGACGGAAAAGGAATCCCACCGGGAGCCAAGAGAACCATCTGTTGAGCAACCTCTGTCAATCCAGGTGAAGGGGCGGACTACCCGTCCGAAAGTCATGGAACCCATGACTATCCACTTAGACAAAACCAAATCAGGAGGAGAAAGTGATCCCCTAGTGATCACTCTGAACCAGAAGCCTCCACCTTTGGTCATCAACCGGGAACGTTGGGTTGATCCCCTAGGCGCAACACGCAACCGACTGATGTAAATACAACCGGGAACGTTGTCTCTGACGGTAATAAAGATTCTTTTTTTCAGTATACTGACGCTCAATTTCCAAATCAGGAATCCTCCCTTCATGACTATATAGAGCCCATAGCACAAAAATTCTTGGAAGCTATAAACTCCTATCAGCCGTATGTGTGGGAAGTAGCGTCAACATCTAATGTCATCACGACATATGGGCCACATAAAGATTCTATCTTTATTATCCCGCCTACTCGCAACAATCAGCATCCAATAGTCTTCGGTCGCATGCGAAACAAACCGATTGTACAAGAAGATCCTCACGAGTCCGATGCTGGAAAATTGCAGGTTCACAGATATAGCCCACAGGCTTTGAAGATTATGCAAAGCATGGGTTATGACTTAAAGTTGGAGCCAGGCCTCAACTATGGAAAAGGTAGACGAATGTCGTTGCATGGTGATCCCTACTGTCAACGAACTCATTTCGGGTTGGGGTATACCACGTCTCTTGCAACTTCGAACAACTCTGAGTCAAGTGGGGAGACCATTTCCTCTTCTCAGGATGGTTTGTTGTCCTCCGATTCAGGTGATGAACTCCAACGGGTATTGTCAGTAAATACGGTATTGACAGATTCTCTCGAAGCAGAGGAACAAGAATCTGAACCGTTTGAAAATGAAGCCTGGGCACAGCAAATGGATACACAATGGAAACTTCGGTTCGAGCAAAGAGAATCGTCTATTGAAGATAAAGTTATCCAAGTCGATGTTGGGGATGAATTTTCGCCAAAGCCGATATTTATCAGTGACAATCTTCCCGAAGAAGAAAGGAAAGAAATGATCCAACTGATAAAAGAATATATCGATGTCTTTGCGTGGAATTATGAGGATATGCCAGGTTTTGATCCAAAAGTGGCTACCCATAAACTCAACATACTGCCCAATTCAAAGCCTGTAAAGCAACACCAACGCCGGTTCCGCCCGGATATGATGGATGCCATTGAAGTTGAAATCAAAAAATTGGTAGCCTGCGGGTTCATCCGGGAAGAAGAACATCCTGATTGGGTCACCAATGTTGTCCCGGTCATGAAAAAAGCGAAAAAGTTCGCATTTTTATCGACTTCCAAGATCTAAATACGGCCTGCCCTAAGGATGAGTTCCCTCTTCCCATCACAGACGTCATGATCGATAATACGTGCGGTTTTGAACGCATGTCTTTCATGGACGGATTTTTAGGATATAATCAAATTAAAATGAATCCTGAATATAAGAAGCATACTGCCTTCTATACACCACTGGGGGTATATTGCTATACAGTCATGCCTTTTGGATTGAAGAATGTCGGGGCTACATATCAGCGAGCTATGAGTAACATATTTCGTGAGCATCTACGCAAAAAGGTTGAATGTTACGTAGACGATATCGCTGTCAAAAGCCGCCTCAAGGATGATCACATCCAAGACTTGAAGACAGTATTCGAGTTGATGCGCCAACATCAACTCAAAATGAACCCTACAAAGTCCTTTCTCGGTGTATCCAGTAGAAAATTCCTGGGATTTGTCATTACAGCTAAAGGCATTCAAGTTGACCCTGATAAAGTAAAGGCTATCCTGGAAATGCGACCGCCCCGTAATCTGAGAGAACTCAGGGGATTTCAAGATCGTCTAGCTTATATCAGGAGATTCATATCCAACCTCTCTGGGAGATGTCAACCCTTTTCTCGCCTGATGAAGAAAGGTGTGTCATTCGTATGGGACGAAGCCTGTCAGCAAGCATTTAATGATATCAAACGCTATCTTACTAATCCTCCAGTTCTGGTGCCCCCCCGTCATAGGAAGACCATTTTTTTTATATGTTCGAGCAATGGATAATTCTTTAGGGGCTCTCCTCGCACAAAAGAACAACGAGGGTCATGAACAAGCTATCTACTATCTAAGCAGGATGATGGTCGGAGCTGAACACCGGTACAACCCAGTAGAAAAAGAATGCTTGGCCCTAATGTTTGCCATTCAGAAGATGCGACATTACGTGACGGGCCAAACTATTCATATCATCTCCAGAATCAATCCTCTTCGGGTATTGATGAACAAGCCGAGCGCTCTTAATTCCTGACTCGCGACTTGGGCGATGTTATTAACACCATATGATATGGTGTACGTCCCTCAGAAGTCCATAAAAGGTCAAGCCTTGGCTGATTTCTTAGCCGCCCATCCAATTCCGGAAACCTCCAAACTATACGAGGACATCCCCGACGAAGTTGTATAATGTAATTCAGCAATGGAAGGTGATACATGGCGGCTATTCTTCGATGGTGCCTCCCGGACTGGTCCTAAGTAAAATGTGGTTTCAGGAGTAGGAATTGTTCTGGTGACTCCTGATAAACTCGTCATCTATCGAGCATATTCTCTTAGCGGACCCTGCTCTAATAATGTGGCAGAGTATAATGCCCTGCTAATCGGGCTTCAAGTCGCTAAATAATTGGATGTGGAATACTTGGAAGCTTTTGGCGATTCTCAGCTGATCGTCAATCAGGTCAGAGGAATATATGAAGCCCGCAATCCAGACCTCATTCCTTATCACCAAGCAACGATCGAGATAGCCATATCTTTTAAAGGACTCTTCCTAGAGCACGTGTCCCGATCTCAAAATTTGGAAGCTGATGCTCTAGCCAGTCTAGCTGCAGATCAGGCTATTCCTATAAGAAGGCAGAATTCGGTGATCCTTCTCAACAGAGATCTATTCTGTGTGAAAAATAATTTTCACATAGAACGCAGCTACGCTGTAAACACGGTTCCTCCTAAGAGAGACTGGAGAAGTCCCTTTATAGACTTCGTAGCATACGAAATCTTACCAGAGGATCCTAAAGAAGCAGTATCTATCAAAAGGCGATCACTACGCTTCTATTTTGATGCGTCTTCACGAAGTCTATATCGCCGAACTTACGATGGACTACTGTTACGGTGTCTCTCTGATGATGATGCAAAGCGGGTTATCCGAGAAGCTCATGACGGTGTATGTGGAGCACATCAACCCGGTCCTAAGTTACATGATCGTATCAGGAGGATGGGCTACTACTGGCCTACCATGATTACAGATGCCGTGAAATATGGAAGACAATGCAAAGCCTGTCAGGTTCATGTAGATTTCATACATCAGCCTTCTGAGTATTTACATCCTACTATTGCATCATGGCCCTTTGAAGCATGGGGTATGGATATCATTGGTCCGATTCATCCGTCGTCTTCTAGAGGACATCGGTTCATATTGGCTATCATCGATTATTTCTCCAAATGGGCAGAGGCGATCCCTCTTGCTGAGGTAAAGACATCCAACGTGATCAGCTTTATCAAGCACCATATAATTTATCACTTTAGGATATCCCGAAGGATAATTCATGACAATGGGCCCCAATTCATCAGTCAAGCGTTTCACCAATTTTGCGATAAGAATCAGATACAAAATATGGCCTCAACGGCATATAATCCTACTGCTAATGGTTTGGCGGAAGCCTTCAACAAAACCATCATCAAACTCTTGAAGAAGTTCGTCTCTTCGAACAAAAGAGATTGGAATGAAAAGCTGGGAGAATGCCTCTGGGCATACCGTACAACGGTACGAACACCAACGAGTTGTACCCCATTTTTATTAGTTTACGGGTGTGAAGCAGTTCTCCCCATTGAAATCCAAATTCTATCACTCAGAATAGCAGTGGCTAATGAGTTGACTCAGGAAAATAATGATCACTTAAGGCTTCAAGAGCTAGAAGGATTAGATGAGAAACGCCTTCAAGCTCAACAGCGCATTGCGTTCTACCAGGCACGTATTTTTAGGACTTTTAATCAAAAAGTGAAGGAAAGAGTGTTCAAAGTTGGTGAGCTAGTTTTAGCTGTGAAGAGGCCAATGATCATTACGCACAAAAGTAAGGGCAAATTCCAGCCCAAATGGGAGGGCCCTTATGTGATCGAAACCACATTTTCAAATGGCGCTTACAGATTAGCCAAGCCAAATGGAGATTTGATAATGGCTCCTATCAACGGCAAATTCCTGAAGAAGTACTATGCTTAATCTCCCTTGCTTAAACAGAGTATGATGAAGATCTCATTTTGACAATACTACGCACAAAGACTGGTTGGATCATATTCTATCATGTTCTTATGACCTCTGAATAGATATGTTTAACTAATTTGGAACTTCAAAACCTATCACGTCCATATTACCTCTGATAGTGTTTTGTATACAAATTTAGTTGGATCATATTCTATCATGTCCATATAGCCTCTGAATAGATATATCCAGCTGAAACTTACCGAAAGTATATCACGTCCATATTACCTTAGATATCACTTTCATCCTAGCCTATCATTTATATTCTAAAAATGATGGGTCCGCAAAATCAGAAGAAATATCTTTATTATCTCCGGGAATAGCAGATTACAAAAGAAGCAAAAAGTACATCATTGGGGAGGAGCAGTTAAATCGCAAATATGTTGCGTCAAAGCAGCCATCATCTCATTCCTGGAGTTCAAGATGTTAGCGCGAGCCCGTTCCAGCCGTGCCTCATCATCGCTCAAGCGAGATAGTTCGGACCGAGCATTAACAAAACCGGCACGGATGACACCCGCATGTGCCAAGTTCTGCTGAGCTGTAGCCACTTGGCCCTTCAGCACATCTCGAGCTGCCGACGTCTTGAGAAGCCTCTCCCTTGCCTGAGCGAGTTTAGCTTCTAATTTCTAACCCTCGCTTCATTTTCCTCACATTCGGTCTGGCTCTTAGCTAACTGAGGAATGACCTCCACCAAGATAGCTTGCTCGCTATCCATCTTTTGCTGCTGTTCCTGGATGTATTTGTTTAGTGATTCCATCTGATCAGCAAGTTTCGCAGTTAAGGAGTCGTATTCATCCTGAACCAGATCGTCGATGCTGCCTCGGGATAGTTGTAAATATTCGTTAATGGGTTGTTCTAAACCATTAACTATTTGCTCTAGCGCATCAACTCTTTCAGCATCATTGAAATTTCTAATCGGCGCTATCATAAGCTGAGAGGACGTCCGCAGAGCATCAAAGCCTAGGTTCTTCTCCAGCACCATGGATATCAACTCCTTCAAAGTGTGATAGAATATGCTAGTGTATTGTTCAACTAGCATAGCAAAGATCGGATGTACGCTGGGAGTGGCTGCAATACCGGTAAATCTCCCTTCAGAAATGACTGTAGAGAATGTTGCCACAGTCGTTGCTTCAACGGAGGGCGCGACAAAAGAAGGGATACCAGCAACGGTTGAAGCTAGTGGCATACTCAACAAAGGAGGCATAGTCGAGGTAATGGGCTCATCCTCCTCTGATGTTATTTGGACTGCTACTGGCGGGATGACATCCGAGAATATTGCGAATGAAAGATCGGCAGCTTCAAAGCATGCTTCTTCGACGTCGAACACCACCGTTTCATCAGCCGAATCTGCAACAAAGTCAGAAGTTGTGTCAACTCTGCCCTCTCCAGAGATGTCTTCGCCTGAAAAGAAGACAAGGGAAAGTTAATATCAATTTGATATTATTTTTCCTGAAAGAAGCGTAAAGACAATATTTACCCATGGCCGATGGTATGTATGTTGCGTCTGTAGCCTGTACAGCTAAATCATTTCTTAATGATGCTAAACGAGCTGTCATACTTGGAGAAGAGGGTGCACCAACTGACGTTTGAGGGTAGTCATCCCAGTCGTCACCCAGATCCACTCGAGGTTCATCGGGTGGAATCTCGCTGAAAATACTTACAGACGAAGGAGGGGTTATTCCCATTATTTGTCTGGATAAAGGTATGTTGATTCTTAATATGCTCGGTCTCGAAGGCGACCTCGAAGTACTACCAGTAGCGGTAGTAACGTCAGCAACCGCGAGCAAAGAATCTCCAGCGCTGTCAGCTGGAACTGTGGAGGTTCCCTCTCTAAAAGGAGAAGGACCTCTGATCAAAGAATCATCCCCAATAGGGGAAACAACAGGCTCACTCCTAGAGGCCCCCTTGGTGGAAGTCCTTTTAGGACCTCTGACAGTCTTCTTCTTGCGGGGGGAAGGCTCTTTCAGAGTGGAAGCCTTTCGCTTATTTGAGATGACGAGAGGCTCTGCTGGCGGAGCTATTATGCCTCTCGGTATTATCAACAAAAAATTGTCTGCACCGGCAGTGTCTTCACCTTCATCAGAGGAGATGGAGGGGATCTCCTCTCTTCCAGTGGACTTACGGGAGGGCATCCTGAAACTTTCATACACATCAAAATCAATATGGAAGGTATTGATGGACACATAAAACTGTGCGTACGAGTGAAGAATGCGCAACTCCATGGAGAGAGAAGTCGTGGACACAGCAAAGAATGCTCCGGTATAGCCCATGATAAAATACCGCCATCCTCTGGCTCCATCAATAAGTCCACCTTTGGACTTGAAACTGGTGATAGGATTCCCCACATGTAACTGGTCGTACCCAAATTGCCTGGCGAATCGGCTAGGCAGATAAGGCTCTAAGTAGCAGTGGTCCTCACTTCTGTACAACAAATGGGAAGGTCTAATGCAGACCAACTAGTAAAAGGCTTCAGGAGAAAGAATAGTCCTCCCTTGGCCTGCATCCTGAAGTTTTGTCCCCTGTTGATTGATATGTACGGGGGGGGGGGGGTACAAAAGAGCTTCTAGCCATGGGCAAAGTTTAATGCTCACCGGCAATCTATGACGCTCGCCATATTCCAAAGTGAATTCTTGTAATTCAACAAGAAGTTATTTCCTGAACTGCTGGCAGAGCACCAAGCGTGGCTAGGATATGTTGATTATTGCATCACGCTAGGAGGAATCCAAATTAAATAAGTGACAATGTGGATTCGTATCTAGCGTGGTCGTACTATGGTACGACATATAAGGGAAATATCATGTGACCACACCATGAGATTTCAGTTAACAATAGGGTTAACTAGGCAACTAAAACTTATAGAACATTGGGAGAAACGAAATCCCGAGATCGTGCTTAACTAGCCACCCTCAAACAATTGTCTGGGAAGTGCAGGCTGTCCCCCATGTATTGTTAAATCCTCATTAGTGGGTTGCAATATCTGACTATAATGTGTTACTATATGTTTTATGCGATCTTAGCACGATGGCCTTGCGGGGGACCGGTGCATAATACTACGTGCTATGTGGTGATTATCATGGCTTGGCTAGCCTTTCTAGTACATGGTTCGATATGAGGATTCCTATGATTGCATTACAATTCTGGGATAATCCAGACTTCATCTATAAAGTCATAGTCTTGTTTGGCCGTTTAAATGAATCTTGTTTAAAAGTGTATTTGCCATCTATCGAATAGTTAGGAACATGGACTATCATGGTACAGTGGTCTAACCCTTGTCCTTGTTTGGTTATATTTTATATTGCCTTGGTTTTGTTTCTTCATTCGTGCTTCCTTTGTGGTAATTGCTATTTGGTGCCTAACCCCACTGGTTTTGTATAGCCAGGTTTAGAGCCAGCACCCGAGGATCCATCTTACCTTCCCTTGAATAATAGCGTGCACAAGGCGGATGAACGTTGAGGGACACGAGTGGGTTTCTTCTTTCATGCTCGTCATTGTATATTTTACTCTTTTGGAGTTTAGTCAGTGGCACCTGTTAGCCGTAAAGTCTGGATATTTAGTTTCTTTTACATGATTGTATTTAATCAAACTACAGCTGATTACGGTCATGTAATTTTGTTACTCTACCAGCTTCTTATTTTGTACACCTGGTTCTCAGAATATTTTGAGAGAGCGATTGGGACATCTTTCAGCTTTAAAATATATGTTTTATGTTTTCTATTCTTGTTTGACTGATTGAGATAATAGATGTTCTATGTTACCCTAAGTGACTTGCTTGTAGTATGCACCCCCTTGTCTAGTTACAGCCATGATCATCATATGACGTATAGTACCTTGTATGGGGTAGTTGGCCATGTCCGTCTCCGTATTCTGGTACTGGGGCGTGACAAGATTTTAGTGGTGGCCTATGCAGGTCTGTATTTTCAGACTTATGGGGTGTTATGGTCATAGGAGTCTCAATCAAACATGTGTCTTTTAAATCCTGAATTTGTTCTTCTCGATACTCTGCTTGACTATCGAATCAATTATTTTCTTGATCCTTCCTATCATGTTCTTGATATTTTTTGTCCTTTTCTTTAGGGCTTCTTCAGTTGCTAGATCAGCAAACCTGGCAGGTCAAGATTCCCCGGGGCAGCATGAGGCAACACCTGCTCTGAGTCAGATCCATTATCCTACACATGACCTGGAACTAGCGGCAATTGTGTTCGCCCTAAAATTGTGGCGGCACTACCTTTATGGAGTGGCTTGCCGAATTTATACTGATCATAAAAGCTTAAAGTACCTATTCATCCAAATGGACCTTAACCTACGACAGCGGCGTTGGCTAGAATTAATCAAAGACTATGACTTGACGAATGACTACATACATGGCAAAGAAAATATTGTAGCGGATGCGTTGAGTCTAGTATTTGTGGGATCCCTGTCAGTTGATCATAGGTTACAATGGGACTTAGAGGAAATGGGCATTGAACTTCGAATTTGATATCGCGATGCACGAGTTGCTCAGATGCGATTCGTACCCAACCTGTTAGAGAGAGTTACATCTACTCAGAGAGACGACCCATTCCTAAGAAAAATGTGTGAGCAGATTCTAGCGGAGAAGGTGAAGGACTTTGCAGTATATGAGAATGGAGTGTGCGAGTTAAAGGAAGGCTATGCGTCCCCAATGACACAGAACTCAGAAAGGATATCCTTACGAAAGCTCACTATGCAGCCTATATAGTCCATCCTGGAAGCACGAAGATGTATAAAGACCTTTGCACTATTTTTTAATGGCACGGCATGAAGAGAGGTGTGGCGCTCTTCGTGTCGCAATGCATAACCTGTCAGAGGATGAAAGTAGAATATCAGAGACCGGGCGGAGAGATGCAGAATTTTGCTATCCCGAAATAAAAATGGGAGCACATAAGCATGGACTTCATTGTTGGCTTGCCAAAGACGCAACGGGGGAACGACATAGTCTGGGTCATCGTCGACCGGTTAACCAAGTCAACGCACTTCATTTTCATTAAAGTTACTTGGAGCATCAATTGCCTCATCCAGACCTACCTTGATGAGATAGTTCGGCTGCACGGAGTACCAGTTTCTATAGTGTCAGATAGTGACAAAAGATTCCTATCACGTTTCTGAGAAAGTCTTCAGTCAGTGATGGGGACCAAGTTGAAGTTCAGCTCAGCCCTCAAACCGATGGCCAAACATAGCAGGTAAATCAGGTACTCGAAGACATGTTGTGTCTCTGCACAATCGATTCAAAGTCAAGTTGGGACGTCCACCTACCGCTGGCCGAATTTGCATATAACAACAGTTATCAGTCCAGCATCCAAATGGCTCTGTACAAGGCTCTGTATGGGAGAAAGTGTAGGTCGTCGATCTGTTGGGATGAAGTTGGGGAGCGTCAAATCCTTGGGCCAAAACTAGTTGAACAAACAGTCCAAAAGGTTCGGTTGATCTGAGAGCGACTAAAAGTAGCACAAAGCCGGCATAAGAGCAATGCCGACATTCGTCGTCGACCCCTTGAGTTCTTCGAAGGTGACCATGTGTTTTTAAAGGTCTCGCCCATGCAAGGAGTTATGAGATTCGGAGTAAAGGGAAAGTTAAGTCTGAGATTCGTTGGCCCGTTCGAAGTCCTCAAACGAGTCACTTCAGTTGCCTATCAAATTGTATTACCACCAGCCATGTCAGACGTGTATGATATCTTTCATGTGTCACAGCTTAGGAAGTACGTGCATGACCCGAACCACGTGGTAGATTTCGGTCAGCTGGATCTGCAGGCATACTTGTCATACATCGAAGAACCCGTTTAGATCTTAGATCAGAAAGAGAAGTAGTTACGGAATCGTACAGGCTCGGTTGTGCGCGTTCTTTGGCAGAACCACTTGGTCGAGAAATTGACCTGGGAACTCAAATCGGACATGAAGAAAAAGTTTTTCTCATTATTTCTTAGGGGTAGGTTATATTCCTAAGTTTCGAGGACAAAACTTTTTGTTAGTTGGTTAAGATGTAGTACCCCGTTCCCCCTATTCGGGGAGCGCGGCTAAGAAATACTTGGTATCGTTCGATCGTGACATATTGAATCAAGATTATTTTCTCGTTATGGATTAGTTTTTTCGGAATCAGGTCCCACATTCAACGGATCGTGCCTCAAGGAAGGACTCGACGGCAGAGTCGAGTTCCGTTGCGCTGGTTTCTTTGCCCATTTTCGATGCTGCTTGGTTGCTTTCTTTTTGGTTTTGTGACTTGCGTTTTCTTGAACGGTTTCGATAGATTTTATTATCTTCGTTCTTTGGATTTCGTATTTTATATCGAACCCTTGGAGATCGAAGCAGGAGATATTAATCATCTGTTGGTGCGTGCAGGTGATCGTGTAGGCGACGCGCAAGCGGAGTCTTGAAGATCTCCCTTTTCTCTCTTAGAATTCACCAACTTGTGGGTGGCTTTACTTTCGATTAGCGCCCTTCTACCAAGTCTTCATTCCTAATAATTTGACTCATTTGTGCATTCCGATCGACGATACTATAAAAATAAAATTGAGTCAAGATAAAAGAAGAAGTGGACTTGAAACAATCAATGTCGGTCACCTAAAGTCACTATACGATCACTTTGTTATGAGCTTGTCTGCTATACATATGCTTAATTATGTTTCAGTTGTAGCTAGTACTTATGGATCTATAACTGCTAATGTGTAGTGCAAATTATATGTGATCATTGAGCAATGTAGCCTATACTATGGAATATGCATGAAGTTTATTTACTTATATTGATTTGAAGTACCTCATTTGATAACTTAGTTGGTAGATGATGCATGTTCAAGGACAACTTGTGCACAAGAGATGTCGTTCTACGAATGGTCGCCGGGGCACTGTGACCGCTTTGACCCGGGTAAAACTTTTGTTAGTGTAGTCCTAGCATTGGATGAGTTCGTGCGTCCGCCAAGGGCTAGCTACCCGAAGCGGAATGGAAGCCGACCATCTCTCATCCGACCAAGTGATGCGCTATGTATATTTAAACTGTGCAAACTAACTATGTCTTCGTGGCAGGGAAGGCCATGGTAAGTTGTGTACAGGTGGTTCAGATGTTGCAGATAAAAGTCACTGAACGGTGGCACATTTTGTTATGTCCTTTCATTTTATAGCATATATATAAAATATTAAACTAAGTTAAGATAGAAAGATCACATAATAATAATGTTATAAGTTCACATGAATATAATGTCTATTTGGTACGTTGGGATAGCTCGCCCTCACCAGTACTTTCGAAGTACTGACCCTCTGTAAACTCCCTCACCAAAAATAGATATTTTGTATATATTTTATATTATTATATTTATTATAGATATTAAATTACTTTTGAGTAATCTCTTAGTTAATTAGGAAATAATTTTTTTAGTATATTTACTTATGTAAATATTTATTTAGAATTATTTTTAGGCTACTTTAGATTTTTGGAGATTTTTCTAGAATTTTTAGGTAATTAGAACATAGGGAACCTAAATTTCTAGGACTTTCATGATTTATTATGAGACCATACTTGCATATTGTTCCTACCAAATATTTATTTTAGGTTAAAATATTTTAATTATATTTTCTGTAATTTATTTAGAATTTTAAGAAATTTATTTAGATTTTTGAAATTATTTAGGATTTATTTGGATATATATAGTCTTAATATTAGATAGATAATAATTTAATGTTAATAGATATTAATAAGATTATATATAAATTATTTGAATTATCCTTAATTTAATTTAAGATTATAAATTATTGAGATCAACTCAAACTCTATTTTAAATTAATTTAAATCCTGAGCCTACTAGGAAAGCAACTTCATGCATATCCTATTATTATTTAAACTGATCCTAATCATATCCAAATTAGCCAATCCTAGTCGTATTCAATTAAGTAGTGTCCACCATTATAAATACCTCATCATTCATATTTTTCTTCCCCAAAATCCTCTCGTTTTTGTCCAAAAAGAGTCAAAATTCGTTATAAATTCAGCCTCATTTTCTAGTAGTTATGACGATTTAAAAAGACGATATCTGCTAGCTCCGGACTCCAAACGCGCTCCAATTTTTTTTGTTAGAACTATATCAAGGTTAGTTTTCTGAATATATAAATTATTTTAATAATTTATGAACCTATTTTTCCAGAAAATTCTAAAAGTGTCAGTTATCCAAAATTAGACGCATTTTGGTATTTTTGAGATTACGGGAGATCCCGAACTCGAAATTATGAACCGTTTATAGTTTAAGAAAGTTGACATGATGAACTTACATAAAATTATTTTTCTAGAATTTAACATACAAGTTTAATCTACTATAAAATTTGTACAACATAGACGTAAATAGGAAACCACCGAAAACTATCATCTATTCGCCCTTGTGGCCATAACTCTTTATCGACTTGTGATTTTATAAAATCGTCAATTCTGACGTTCATGTAGCGCTAAAATCTATAGGATTTTATACACAAATCTAGGATTTGAGTCGGTTAACTTTTTGGTCAACGAATTGCCTCGATTTGCATGTCACGGATCACAAATCTGTAAAGTTAATTTTCTTTGGACCAAAATTAGGGTTTAGTAATAAAATTAGATTATAATAAGATTAAAATACTATTTTAGGTTATTTTATTCAGAATTAAAATAGATTAAAATGGAGGAACCTATTCACCCACTTTTGTAACCTAACTTGTTTAATTTATGTGACGGGTAGATCGGACGACGCCTTGAGTTGGGACTTCATTCTTTTTCAGACCAGGCAAGATACCTTGCCAAATTGCTTACAGTACTTTGCATGCTATTTATATTTCTGTATATTCATTTCATTTCTGTATATGCATTGTATGTGTGTTTTCTTTCAGTCATTACTATCTATTATATGTATGTTGACACACACTTGACACTTAGTATCATGAGAGGACAATCATTAGGCGTATGGGCTATAACCACTCTGCTAAACCGTAGTATATAGCTCGCACTACGGGCGTGTGTTGCGCTGGTCGCTACCCCCGAGGTATGTCGATTTCTGTAGAGTCGCGCTGGTCGCTACCCCCGAGGTATGACAATTTCTGATGTCCCTTGACGGGTGTGTGAGTTGTGAGGCTTAGATCGAGTAGCCTACCCTTGCCCATACGTAAAAAAGTTGTCCTCATTTGCATTCACATAGATTGTCTTGTACAGCGTACTTATATATTTTCAAACATTATGCATGTTTACTGTATTCAAATTGGCATGCTTCTATGTATCTTGTTACGTCCCTCTGAGGACCTGGTCCCTTTCCAGGTGTAGATGTTCATGACTATTCGCAGGAGCACGGATCAGGACTTACCACTTATCTCTTCCGAGGAGGTCTTACCTTCGGAGCATCTTTTTATCTCTAGCGATGGATCGCTTCGTTGATACACTCATATTATCACCTTATTGGAGATTTTATATTCCTCCCTCATTTTAGTATTGATATAGACATTAGTAGCGGATTTGTCTCCACCCGACTATTAGTTTTGGATTATTTAGACTCATTATTCTAGTTTAGTTATTTCCTTTTTGTGACTTGTTGTATGGATGAGATTTAGTATATATGTGACTTGTGACACTATATATACTACATGTGAGTTTATATTCATATTACAGTGTACGTGTGTATTATAGTATCCATATATTGGAGTTGCCATACACATACGGCTGGCATGTTTACGTGTACCTAGTCCTACATATTTTGGGACTGGGGCGTGACACCCTCGTTGCAGCAGGTTCCCCGAGCCAAGGCGACGCGGCGAGGAGCTAAAGTTTTCCCCAATCTTTCACTTATCTGGCGTGTTCGTGTTATGACTTTTAGAGCTCAAATACATAATCACAATGAGCTCGTACATACCTTTTTTTTGAAACTCCTAGGCGATGGTGCTAACACGCACCCAATGTGGCTTGCTCTTTTGAAACATTAGTAAGGGATGTAATGTATGGATCGACTATCTCATTTTGCGTCCAAGTTGTAAGCCGTACGACATCCTTATTACTTTTGAGTCAAGAGTCTGTAACCAGATGTTCATAATCAATAAAGAGAACTTTTCTATATCTCTGAAATATGATATCTTATTTGCGTACTATGTTGCATACGTTCTAAAGTGTATTATTATGCCTAGGCCTTGTGCACGCACGCCTTACGCGTGCACGACATCACGCCCGGGGGACGATTATATATTTAGTGGAAATTGGGGCGTGACAGTTGGCGGCCGTCATGCTCTACCAGTGTCGTCTGCTCCTCCCACGATAGATGAAGCTAGGAAAGCGATGAGGGAGGTCCGAGAACTTCGAGCCCGCATAGATTCCATGATAAATCGGGACTCAATCCGCGATCTTGGAGTGCGACAGCCATATCCGCGGGAATGGAGGGATGTACCATACCCGTCCAAGAACAAACCCTTCAATATTGACACATTTGACGAAAAGTCCTCCCCCCGCCGGTATATGGCTATGGGCTGTCCACCCTCTTCACCTTCCTCCTCCTGCTCCTCCCCCACCCCACCCCCTTCGGCATCAACTTCTCCCTCCTCTCATAATTTTTCGCCTCTCCGCGTTGTTGACATCGCCATCGACCGCGTCGCCACCGTCGAGCCGCATCTCAAGCACCTTTCTGTTGGCTCCGTTACGAAGGCGATGAAGAAGAAGAAGAAGAAGAAGCAACGTGCGGAGGGCTGCGCATGGTGGAGGCATGCGCTCGCGGGGGGCTGCGGCTACGCCTCGCGCCGATGATGGCAACGACGGTGGCAACAGCAACGGAGGCAAGCGCGTGCGCCTACGCCTCCCCCCCCCCGCACGCACGTGCCTCCTCATCCTTCCTCGCCTCCTGCCGCCTCCTCCTCCTCCTGCCACTCCTCCGCCTCGTCCTCCCCCTTTCGCCTCGACGCAGCTCCGCCCTCGTGTCACCTCGCGTGGCCCTCCCCTTCGGACTGTCAAAATTTTGGCAATCCTAAAAAATCAACATATTTTTACAGTCCTTCCAATTGTTAGGACTGCCAAAATTTTGAGAGTCCTTCCAATTGTTAGGACTGTAAAATTTTTGATAGTCCTTCCAATTGGTAGGACTGTCAAAATTTGGACAGTCCTAATTATAAAAAAACAAAAAATTGCGTATAGAGCATCAAATTTTAGTAAAATTGCGTACATGACATAAGAGTTTGTATTATTCTAAAAAAACATAGAAACGCCCTTAAAATGACATTTTTTAACATTTGCTCAAAAACGTCCTTTTTAAGGGCGTTTGGGAACATATGTGAATATTTAAATGTTTGGGAGAGAGAAAGTAAATGAAGAAAGAAAAGAAATCAACAGGAAAAGAGGAACAAGAAGAGGAGAACTTGCTCAACGTTTGGGAGAGAAAGTATATATTGTAAACCCCAGATTTTTTCAAAATTTAAAAATAAATTTTTGGAAATTTTTTGTGATTTTTAACTAATTAAAATAAATATTTTCTGGTATTAAATAAATTATGTGATTTTATTTAAATATAAAAATATTATGAAAATAAAATTTTTTGGTGTAAAATAAATAATTAGACATAGTGTAATTTTTCTGGAATTTATTGGACCCAGAAACTATTTTTAAAGACCTAAAAATAATATATATTTTAAATAAACCAAAATAAACCAACCTGAACCCATCCTGAACCGAACCGAACCCATAAAATAAACCGAACCCAAATCCTGAACCCAACCCAAACAGTAACGGGTCGGATTCGGATCCGTACTCGCCGACCCGAACCTAAACCCGACCCGTTAAAAATCCTGCTACAGTAACAGTCAGAGCCCCGACTTCCCACGGCCGTTCATCTCCGCAGTAACCACTGTAGGTCGTTACTCCGCCGTTCCCATCCCTCCGCCGACTGTTACGACCCGCCGGCCATTACCCCGACCCGCTCGTCTCCCCTAACCGACGACGCCACCCTATAAAACCCCGATCCCGGTCCTCAACCCCCACCGTCACCGCCATCTCAAACCACCGGCCACTGCCACATCCTCCCCCGCGACGACCAGAGCCAGTCCGCCGGCAACCCCGACGAGCTGCCATCACCCTCCACCGATCCTGCCTCCGCCACCTTCTCCCTCCGCACGAACCCCCTCACCAACCACCAGCACCCACTTCCACCCGACTCCGGCGAGCCTTCTCCACCATCCTCCAGAACAGTCGCAGCTCTCCTCTGGCAACCCCTCCTGCGAAGAACCCCGGCGATCTTGTCGACCAGCACACCCCGCAGCCGCCGCCGCGTCATCCTGTAGAAAACCACAGCAAGGTAACCGCCTTCCCACGTGCGTATCACCATGTACATTGATCCGATTTTTGTTCTGTCAAATCGTGCGCGTACCCTACGTGACCCTCTCGAACCCCATACAATTTGTTTGGGGTATCGCGTCATGTGTCGGTCGCAAAACCGCGACGCAAAAACAGAAAAATAATTCCAAATTTTGGAAAATTCAGAATTTGTCACGAACTCCCCAGTTCACGATCGTTTTGTAACCAACCTGCTAAATATTTTCAAATTTTGCCTGAACTGTAATTTAGACCATATTACCAAGTTTTAAACCCTATTTTTAGTTTAATTTATTGAGCTTTAGTTTATAATTTATTTGAGGGTAAAAATGACCAAAATATTGGTTATTTAAAATCCTGATTTTCTCGAAACTGGGTGCTTCCCGCTAAACGAGGCGACTTGGTCGTGTGTGAACTTCACCGAAAAGTGTGCACCGTTAATACGAACGTGTGGGATTTCGCGAAAGTTGACTAGGATGTGCGTGCACACCGGAATCAACGTGTATCCGTCGACAATACCCCGTATCGGCCATGTTCTGAAACTCGTCGTAACTTCGTGTACGCTCGTCGTTTTGAAACGAAACTTGCACCATAGGGCTCGTAGCAATACGCTGGTCCTGTGACCCAAGTTTGGTTCGATTCTAAGAACGTTGACAAAATCCCGTATCGTGGGTCCTACGGCTCTACTTGACGGGCGATTTTGTGATCGGATCATCGGAATCCAGTTCTGGAAATTCTGTTGGGTTCGTATCATTGTTATGAACTTATAGACACTAAGTTTGACGAATTTGGAAAATATTATCTCTGTCATGTTTTTCTATGTGAAGTGGGCCACATGTGGACCCCACTTTGACCAGAAATAGTCAATTTTGCTCATGTGTTCAAATTGGACTTATGGTCAGGCAATTTTAGCTATTTGATATCTTCTGAACATGATGGTAGTATTTATTTCAGCAACCGGAGGAGTACTTGAAGATCCCGTTGATACTAGAAAAATGTTGGAAACCAAATCCCAGGCAAGTGTACATTGCCATACTTGCAGTAAATTACTTATTATTATTCTATTAATCTATTCTGAGTTATAACTATTCAACCTAGGACCTTATGATATTACTTAACGTCCGAATAATATTCGGGTGTCAACGCCGTACGCGGAGTTGTGTAACGTCACCTAGAGATGGATATCGAGACCCTATACATTTTCGTGCTTGCATTATCAAGTACGTCATACCATAGGACACTTGACACTGTTCATGAGACAGAATATTTCTGAGATATTCATGGTAATTCTGTATAGGTTACATGATTCGTGACATAGACTTTATTCATATGCTTTAGTATCATTATGACTCGCTGCATCAGTTAGAGGTCATGATCTTGCGTGACATGGACATGAGACATCGTGGACATGAGACGTGTGATCACATTGGGTGGGAAGAGTTTTACCATACTAAAGGCTGATTATATATATATATATATATATATATATATATATATATATATATATATATATATATATATATATATATTACTGGAGGTGCCTTAGACTCTGACACAGAGCTTTGGCATATTTACTGGCCCTTCGAGAAAATGCTGCTATGGGTTTTCCCGACACAGAGCCTATGGTAGTTTCAGCCTGAGTATGATTAATGCTCTCATTTGCATGTCACATAGCTGATTACATAGTATGCCCTATTGATTCAATTATATACTGCATTTATTTGGCTTGAGTTATTCTTGTACCTTGCTATGTCCCCTAAGGACCTGGATCCGGATTATGTCCCCAGGTTTAGCAGAGGAGATCTACCCCGAGGTGTACGGGACATGAGCATACATTGGAGCAGTACTAGAACCCGAGGACGAGGTGATCGCAGAGAATTTCTCCTGAGTATCTGGTTTATTATACTCAGTTATTTCTGTTTGTTGGACTTTTATTTCCTGTCTATTGAACTGCGGTATCAGACATATTATCGGGTTGTTCCCCTAGATACTTTATTGAGACTTGATGTTGCTTTATATTTCATATTGATTGTATTTATTTCTGTGGATGAGATTAGTATCATAGCCCCTTATTGTTGTTTTACAGCTTAAGTATACCCTGATGGGTCCATTAAATTGGGTTTGTCCATCGGAGTGTGCTGCTGGCCAATGCCACGTGTCTAGTCCCTCGGTATTTTGGGACTGGGGCGTGACATGGTTTTTGTGGTGGCCCATGCAGGTCAATGACTAAATTATTTCAGTTTCAACTAAGGAACTGAGCAAGCCTGCGATAAGGATAGGATACGTTATAGGATCTCATCCACTTGCTTGAATCATTCTTGATCTCTATATCGGATTCGAATTAATTCCTTGACTTGCATCCTGCCTTGATTCCCCTGTGCGCCTTTTATAGTTTATTTTGGATGCAGAGTAATGGATTCACAAGAAAGCAACAAGACTTTCGCAGGAACACCACAAGTTGCAGTTGTCACCTACGACGATGAAGTGACACCAGTTGGTAGAGGACAATCATCTCAACAAAGCAATCAAGCAGATCAGCACTCTTTCAGTAGGTCAAGCAATCACAGAGGACTCCACCACAAGGACGCGGACAAGCTTTTGCGATGACAATGGAGAACGTGCAGACTCGTGGAGTAGAAAATACGCGTAAGATTTAAGTTATTCACAGCAATCTATTCCTAGCATTGCTTTAGCACGTGCCTGTTAGTTCATGACCTTAGCCTTAAACCTAGTAATGTTGAACTTATTAATAATTGATAACCTAGTTTTCCTGAGTTGTAGTTTTCTTTGCTCTAACCAGATTTCTTTACCCTTGAATTACCTAAACTTTCATTGTCTAGGAAAATACTTTATTCCTTCCCTATGTGTTTTGCTTAACCCTCATCCTTCGATTTCTCCTTGATCAAGATTCTTTGTTTGTGTGTTGTGCTTCGAACATATTTTGCAACCGTATCATCTCTTCTGACCGGTTACGTTTCGTTATTCTTTGATTGCGAGGACGCAATCCTCTTAAGGAGGGTAGATTATAAACCCCCAGATTTTTTTCAGAATTTAAAAATAAATTTTTGGGAATTTTTTGTGATTTTTAACTAATTAAAATAAATGTTTTCTGGTATTAAATAAATTGTGTGATTTTATTTAAATATTTAAATATTATGAAAATAATATTTTTGGATGTAAAATAAATAATTAGACAAGTATAATTTTTCTGGAATTTATTGGGCCCAGAAACTATTTTTAAAGACATAAAAATAATATATTTTTTAAATAAACCAAAATAAACCAACCTGAACCCATCCTGAACCGAACCGAACCGAACCCATAAAATAAATTGAACCCAAATCCTGAACCCAACCCAAATAGTAACGGGTCGGATTCGGATATGTACCCGCCGACCCGAACCTAAACCTGACCCGTTAAAAACCCTGCTACAGTAACAGTCAGAGCCCCGACTTTCCGCGGTCGTTCATCTCCGCAGTAACCACCCCCGGCCGTTACTCTGCCGTTCCCTTCCCTCCGCCGACTGTTACGACCCGCCGGCCGTTACCCCGACCCGCTCGTCTCCCCTAACCAACGACGCCACCCCATAAAACCCCGATCCCGGTCCTCAACCCCCACCGTCACCGCCATCTCAAACCACCGGCCACTGCGACATCCTCCGTCACGCCGACCCGAGCCAGTCCGCCGGCAACCCCGACGAGCTGCCATCACCCTCCACCGATCCTGCCTCCGCCACCTTCTCCCTCCGAACGAACCCCCTCACCAACAACCAGCACCCACTTCCACCCGACTCCGGCGAGACTTCTCCACCATCCTCCAGAACAGCCGCAGCTCTCCTCCGGCAACCCCTCCTGCAAAGAACCCCGGCGATCTTCTCGACCAGCACACCCCGCAGCCGCCGCCGCGTCATCCTGTCGAAAACCACAACAAGGTAACCGCCTTCCCGCGTGCGTATCACCCTGTACATTGATCCGATTTCCATTCTGTCGAATCGTGCGTGTACCCAGCGTGACCCTCTCGAACCCCGTACAATTTGTTCGGGGTATCGCGTCATGTGTCGATCGCAAAATCGCGACGCAAAAACAAGAAAATAATTCCCAATTTCAGAAAATTCAGAATTTGTCCCGAACTCCCAAGTTCATGACTGTTTTGCGACCAACTTGCTAAATGTTTTCAAATTTTGCCCGAACAGTAATTTAGACCATATAACCAAATTTTAAACCATATTTTTAGTTTAATTTATTGAGCTGTAGTTTATAATTTATTCGAGGGTGAAAATGACCAAAATATTGGTTATTTAAAATTTTGATTTTTTTGAACTGGGTGCGCCCCGCTAAACGAGGCGACTTGGTCGTGTGAGAACTTCACCGAAAGGTGTGCACCGTCAATACGGATGTGTGAGATTTTACAGAAGTTGATTTGGATGTGCGTGCACACCGAAATCAATGCGTATCCGTCGACAACACCCCGAATCGGCCATGTTCTAAAACTTGTCGTAACTTCGTGTACACTCGTCGTTTCGAAACAAAACTTTTGCCATCGGACTCGTAGCAATACGCTGGTCCTGTGACCCAAGTTTGGTTCGATTCTAAGAACGTTGACAAAATCCCGTATCGTGGGCCCCACGGCTCCACTTGACGGACGATTTTGTGATCGGATCATCGAAATCCAGTTCTTGAAATTTTGTTGGATTCATATCATCGTTCTGGACTTATAGATACTAAGTTTAACGAATTTGGAGAACATAGTCTCTGGCACATTTTTTTGTGCGAAGTGGGCCACATGTATACCCCACTTTGACCAGAAACGGTCAATTTTGCTCTTGTGTTCAAATTGGACTTATGGACAGGCAATTCTAGCTATTTGATATCTTCTGAACATAATGGTAGTGATTATTTCAGCAACCGGAGGAGTATTTGAAGATCCCGCTGATACCAGAGCAACTGTTGCAAACCAAATCCCAGGCAAGTGTACCTTGCCATACTTGCAGTAAATTGCTTATTATTATTCTCTTGATCTATTTTGAGTTATAACTATTCAACCTAGGACCATGTGACATTACTTAATGTTCAAATAATATTTGGGTGTTAACGTCGTACGCGAAGTTGTGTAACGTCACCTAGAGATGGATATCAAGACCCTATACATTTTTGTGCTTGCATTATCAAGTACGTCATACCATAGGACACTTGACACTGTTCATGAGATAGAATCTTCCTGAGATATTCATGGTGATTCTGTATAGGTTACAGGATTCGTGACATAGACTTTATTCATATGCTTAGATATCATTATGACTCGCTGCATCAGTTAGAGGTCATGATCTTGCGTGACATGGACATGAGACATCGTGGACATGAGACATGTGGTTACATTGGGTGGGGAGAGTTTTACCATACTAAAGGCTGATTATATATATATATATATATATATATATATATATATATATTACATTAGTGGAGGTGCCTTAGACTCTGACACAGAGCTTTGGCACATTTACTGGCCCTTCAAGAAAATGCTGCTATGGGTTTCCCCGACACAGAGCCTATGATAGTTTCAGCCTAAGTATGATTAATGCTCTCATTTGCATGTCACATAGCTGATTACATAGTATGCCCTATTGATTCAATTATATACTGTATTTATTTGGCTTGAGTTATTCTTGTACCTTGCTATGTCTCCTGAGGACCTGGATCCGGATTATGTCCCCAGGTTTAGCAGAGGAGATCTACCCCGAGTTGTATGGGACATGAGCATACATTGGAGCAGTACTAGAACCTGAGGACGAGGTGATCGCAGAGGATTCCTCCTGAGTATCTGGTTTATTATACTCAGTTATTTCTATTTGTTGGAATTTTATTTCCTGTCTATTGAACTGCTGTATCAGACATATTTTCGGGTTGTTCTCCGAGATACTTTATTGAGACTTGATGTTGCTTTATATTTCATATTGATTGTATTTATTTATGTGGATGAGATTAGTATCATAGCCCCTTATTGTTGTTTTACAGCTTAAGTACACCCTGATGGGTCCATTAAATTGGGTTTGCCCATCGAAGTGTGCTGCTGGACATTGTCACGTGTCTAGTCCCTTGGTATTTTGGGACTGGGGCGTGACATATATAAATATTCAAATTTGCTCCCAAATGCCTTTTTAAGGGCATTTTGAGCAAATGTTCAAAAATGCCATTTTAAGGACGTTTCTATGCTTTTTTCGAAACAATACAAACTTCTATGCCCTGGACGCAATTTTACCAAAATTCGATGCTCTATACGCAATTTTTTGTAAAAAAAATCAATTGGAAGTGGACACCCCGATGAATAATTTTTTGGAGTGACAAATCTGCAATTATCAATAGTGAAATTTTTGGCTGTTCTGAGTCCTTTTTTTAGGTTCTTGATAAAGGCACGACAAAGATGACTCGGGGCTGCCTCAATTTTTTTTTAAAAAAATTCACTTAAATTTTTACTCAGGACTAGTCCTTTGGCCGGTCTCCTCCGTCTTTCCCGCCCCAACCTCCTCCTCAGCGGCATTCCTTCGAACACCTCCCTCGACCCGCTCCTCTTCCTCCCGGACCCCCGCTCCCTTCGCCTCCGCCTCCTCCTCTCCCGCCCCCTCCTCGTCGGCCTCTACTCCTTCTTCCGCTTCGAAGCGAGCTTCGCGTTTCTCCCCAACTCCTCCCTCCTCCGCCTCTCCTCCTAGGCTTGCGAAGACCCCTCCGACGATGATGACCCCCTCTCCAGAAACAACCTCGTCTCCCTCCTCCTCCGCGACGGCTCCTTCCTCCTCCTCTTCCTCGCGGACGAAAACTCTGATAAGATCACATTCCTAACCGTGTCCAAATATTTATTTTTGACAGTCCTTCCAATAGGTTGGACTGTCAAAATTTTGACATTCCATTGAACTGCATACTTTATAATTTTGACAGTCCTAAATAAATTTTTGGACTAGCCCCCAGTAAAATTTTAAGTGAAATTTTTTAAAAATAATTTGGACCAGTCCTGAGTGTATTTTGTAGTGCATTTATCGTCAGCCTTATTTTTAGGTTTTTGATAAGGGCACTACACAATATATTCAGGGCTGCCCATTAAAATTTTTCCAAAAATTACAAGTTTGCCACTCCTCAAACTTACTTAGGGCTAGCCCACACCAACCTATATAAGTGAAAATCATTTCTCTTTTTCTTTTTTTACCTTCACATGAAGAAATCTCTCATTCTCTCAAGTCCTAAAATCTAAACCTAACTTTGGAATTTGATAGTTGTGGTCCCAAGTGGAAGAAAATTCCGATTTGGTGATTGTCCAACGAATATTCTTCAGGTATGTCTTCGACAACATATGATGAATAAGTTTTGCGATTTTCACAAAAATATTTAGTTTTATTTGACTATTTTAGGAGAGATGCATGAAATTATCTTCGATGAAGAAGTCGGATCATGCAATCCATTAAATATGCACTCCGATCCTTCCGAAGAACATATCGGTTGTTCTGAAGCACGTACGGTACGTAAAATGACAACCCTATTTCGACAGTCATCGTGTAAGGACTGTATAAAATTTGATAGTCCTATATAACTATAGGACTGTCAATAATTCAACAGTCCTATATAAATATAGGATTGTCATAATTTCGACAGTCCTATATACTAACTGGACTGTCAAAATAGTGACAGTCCTGAATCTTAAAGACTGTAAAAAAATTACAGTCTACTCAATACATTAGTTTTTAAATATTATGACAGTCCTAATTTGGACTGCCAATTATTTAAAGTTTTTAATTTTTAGATTATTTTATATTGGTTATAGGACCAACCTCGTACAGATGTTGTGGTACATCCTGCTATTAGGGTTGATGTGGAGAAGGTATTCTCAACGGATATTCAATTTGCATCACAGGAAGAAGCATTAGATTGATGCAGAGAAGTTAGAAGACGACATAACATAGTCATTATCATTGCAAGATCTATCATATCTCGGCCGGGCCGAAAATATTTAGAGCTGGGCTGCGAAAGAGGAGGTGTGTTCAGGCAGCATCGTAAAAAAATGGTGTTGTTGAAAAAAAAATCTCCAAAAAAAACGTTGGGACGAGTAAATGTGGTTGTCCATTTAAGGTGTTGATTGTAAAAGTAGAAGATGTGAAGTGGATAATCAAAATTATGAATGGAATACCTATCATCCTATTCCAGAGACACTTACAGGTCATGCCTACGTGGCACGGTTGAAGAAGGATGGGAGAAAGTTGGTTGAAGAACTGTTCCTTTTTGGAGTTGCACCCAAACAAATTTATTCTACCGTGTGACAAAAAGAAGATGAGAACAAGTCAACCATGAGGATGATCTATAATAGTTTGGCGAGAGCGAAATATAATAATATGAAAGGAAGAATGGCGATGCAGCAAGTATTGAAGTTGCTTGGGAAGCATCACTACATGGAGTACCAAAGAAGACATCCACAAAATGATGAACTCCTTTCGTTGTTTTGGGCTCATCCTGATTGCACACACTTGGCTCGGTCCTTCGCAGACGTGTTGGCCCTTGATTGTACATATAAGACCAACAAGTTCAAGATGCCTCTTTTTTACATTGTTGGATTTATGTCTACGGGAAAAATATTTTCAGCCGCTTTTTGTTTTATGAAGAGTGAGACAGTAGAGGATTACACTTGGGCGTTGAGAAAACTATAATCCCTTTACACAGGATACAAAGAGCCCTCTATTTTTGTTACCGACAGAAAATATGCGCTAATAAATGCTATAGATATTGTATTTCCTCATGTGCATAGACTACTATACACTTGGCATATAAATCGAAATATCCAAGCTCAATGCAAGAAAAAATTTGAAAATGTGGATGGTAAAATCGACAAGCTTCGTTTTGAAGAATTCTACAGTGATTGGAGTCTTGTATGGCGAGCAAGTACTACAGAAAGCTACGACACAGCATGGTACATGTTCAAACAAAAGTGGGAAACGAGTAACCCGACATGCATTTCTTATATCAAAGATACTTGGCTAGAACCACATAAAGAACAATTTGTCTTAACATGGACGAACATGGTAAAGCATTATGGCACAATCACTACGAACCGGGTCGAAGGATCACACTCAAGTTTAAAAAGATATCTACGATCATCGGTCGGTAATTTTGTCTCTGTTTCGCAATCGATTCATTTGATGATTATTTTCACGATGAACGAGATTGTAGCATCATTTGATATGAGCCTCAATATTGCAAAGCATGAATACAAGCATGAACACCTCTTGGATGGTTTAATCCATGTAGTATCTCACAAGGCTTTGGGCTTATTGTTTGAGGAGATTGGTAGGTCGAAGTTGGTTGGTTATGATCCTAAGGTTTGTGGTTGTTCATATCGATATTCACCCGGCCTTCTTTGTGCACATGAGATTAACAAATATCGTCGTCAATCTATACCTATTCTAATATATGTTGTTGATCAACGTTGGAGACAACTGTCGATGTCACGTCCCAGTCCCAAAATACGTAGGACTAGAAACACGTAAGCATGCCAGCCGTATGTATATGGTAACTCCAATATATGGATATCATAATAAACACGTACGCTGTAATATGAATAATAACTCACATGTGGTATATATATTATCACCAGTCACAGAAATACTAATCTCATCCACACAACAAGTCACAGAAAATAAATAACTAAACTAGAATAATGAGTCTAAATAATCTAAAATAATAGTCGGGTGGAGACAAATCCACTACCAATGACTATATCAAAACTAGAATGAGAGAGGAGTATAAAATCTCCAATATAAAATAAGATGATGATGTAAGAATATCAGCTAAGAGATCCATCACTAGGGATAATCAAAGAAGGTCAGAAGGTAAGACCTCATCGGCAGAAAGTAATGCGTCAGGTCCTGGCCCGTACTCCTGCGGATACTCTTGATCGTCTATACCTGGCAAGGGACCAGGTCCTCAGAGGGACGTAACAAGATACATAGAAACATGCCAATTGAATACAGTAAACATACAATATAGACAGAAAATATATAAGTATGTTGTACAAGACAATCTATATGAAATGCATAATGAGGACAACTTTTCGACGTATGGGCATGGGTAGGCTACTCGATCTAAATCTCACAACTCACACACACGGCAGGGACATCAGAAATCGACATACAGCGGGGGTAGCGACCAGCGTGACTCCAGAAATTGATATACCGTGGGGGTAGCGACCAGAGCGACACACTACCGTAGTGTGTGCTAGATACTACGGTTTACCAAGTGGTTATAGCCCATACGCCTACTGATTGTCCTCCCCTCCCATGATACTATGTGTCAAGTGTGTGTCAACATATATAATATATATATATATATATATATAGCATATACGTATGACTGAAAGAAAATATACATGCAATGAATATACAGAAATATAATAAGATTGCAAAATACTGTAAGCAATTTGGCAAGGTATCTTGCCTGGCAAGAGAGCTGCAAAGTGCAAAGTCCAGGAGTCGAGCACACAAGATCAGAAACTACGGCCTCAGAATGAACGTCTCCGGATGCTGAAATAAACATCACCAACGTTCCCAGAATAAGCAAGATAGCTAGAAAATACTACCCTTTCGTCCAATTTGGACACAGGGGCAAAACGGTAATTTCAGGTCAAAGTGGGATCCACATGTGGCCCACTTTGCATCGAAAAGCATGCCAGGGGTAAAGGTCGCTAAATGGGATAAATTATAGGTCAAACCAATTCTAAACGTCAATACGAACTCAACAGTACGTCCAATTTTGGATTCCGGTGAGCCGAACACAAATTCGCCCAAAAAGTCAATCGTAGGGCCCGCAAATAGGCGACTTGGTCAACTGTCTCAGAATCGTATTAAACTTGGGTCACAGGACCAGCGTGATACCACGAATCCAATGGCGCAGGCTTCGTCACATTCTAACGAGCGTACGCTAAACGGTGCGGTGTTTTGCAAAAGTTAAGATACGGGGACTTTTTGCGGATACGGGTTAATTCCGACGCGCACACGCGTCCAAATCAGTTTTTGCGAAAGCCCACATGTCTGGACATACCATGCGCGCCTTTTGGTGCAATTGGTATGAGACATGGCGGTCCCGTTTGGCGGGACGAGCTCCGTATCACAAATTTTAATATTTCAAAAATAAGTTTTTATGGGTTTTCAACCTAATTTAATTCTGCATATAACACCAATTAAAATAATATAATTGACAGGAAATAATCTCGGTTATATGGTCTTCACATAGCAAGAAGAAAATCTAAGTTTGGATCTCTGTGGTGGGAGATACGAGTCATTGAACATGGGTCATCGCAACAAATTATAGTAGTTTAAAAATGTGTTTTTTCTTAAAGTTGGCGTCAATTTTTACCTAGTGTTTAGCGCTGAACGATTGAAACTAATTAATTGAATTTAGAGAGGGATAAGTGGGGATCATACCAGTGAAGACGGGGTCGAATTTGGTTGAGCAAGGAGGCGAGAATCAGGCCGTGAACAGGGGTACTCTGCTGTGAATCTTCTGTGCTCGCGCGGGGGACGAGGGCGGCGGCGAGGGGCTCCAGCGGCGGCGGTCTTTGTTGGAGGTCGGCGCAGGGTTGTGGAGTATAGATTTAGGGTTAGGGTTTAGGATTTATAGATATATATATACATTTATATATAGAGGGAGAGGGGAGCGGGGGAACGGGTCTTGGCGCGCGGGTGAGGGGAGCGAGTCACAGCCGTTGGGGGGGGTAGTTTACTGTTTAGGTTTTATTTTATTTTATTTTATTTTTTTCTTTTTCTTTTCTTTCTCTTTTCTATTTCTTATTTAATTACATTATTATTATTACTAATAATAATAATATTATTATTATTATTATTACTATTACACTATTTATTATTATTATTATTATTATTATACTATTTATTTATTTATATATATAATTAAGGTATAACAAATTCAGAAAATAATATACCCAAATAAATTCTAAAAAATCTATCCCTCTTCTGCAAATATTCCTAAAATAAAATAATAGGACTTTGTGCAATAATTCTAAATGATTAATTATCTAGGTAATTAAATCGTTAAGTCATATTTTCTAATTAACTAAACTAATATAAATAAATTACAATAATTAATTAATATTTAAAAATATAGGATTTTACATTCTACCCAACTTACAAAAATTTTGTCCTCGAAATTGACACTAACCCATACTCATAATAATCACTATAGCTATTACACTACATTGCTATCTAGCAGTGCTTCCTAAAAGTTATGATCTGTCATTCTAACACTTCTCATTTATTGTCCATACACTATTCTATTTCTAACTCATCTACACTACCCAACTTACAAGAATTCTACTAGTAGTCAAAGTCTTTTGAAGCTATTGTCTAGGTGGTAGGACAAATTTATCCATTGGGTCGAGAATTTTGGATACCTGTCTGGAATCTCATAACCATGATTTTTTTTTGTAACTATCAAGTATCGTAGTCTAATACTGCCATGCCACCTGACCAGTATGTCTGTAAATACTTTGACTACTCTACTAACGGTCTAGCTGCAGCTGTCGCTACTTTGCTAGCGATTTGTCATAGTCGTTAGTTCGTAACAAGTGCCCTCAACTTTTTCCTAAGCTTAGTCTAAGTTTTTGGACAACAGTTAAGGTCTTGACTAACTTTATAAAACTCTTAGAAGTATAAAATAATTCAATAATCCAACTAATTCCTATTAGACTAAGGGATGTTATACATGTTTTTAAAATAATAAGAGGGTGCAGATATTGCTATAGTGCATATACATAAGGGTTATCATTATGTACCCATCTTTTAGTTATTAACCATTTACTAACCCATTTACGTTTTAACTAACAAAATAAGGGTGAGGTTGAAGTAATTCAAATAATTCATAATGGCACGAAAGGATACGACTATGATAGGAAGAGTTAAGCATGAGATAAGGAATGGATATAGAAGAGAAGATGAGCCACCCCAAGGGGCAAGATGGTGATAGGAAAAGAATACTACTACTGCTATTCGCGTCATCTATTAGTATCGCGTGTATGCCATCTGGGTAGAATATTAATATATCCTCATAACTGCTAAACCACCATATATATAATTCTATGTCTACTATGCACCTAAGATCTCGTGTCATAAAGGGGATTATGAGTATGCAATGACAAATATAACTAAAGGTCGTACCTGTATCTATGACTTTCTGTGCCTGCGCTCCCTTATTTGTCATCATGAGTGCTTGGCCTATGGGGTATATCTAGTACTATCCGTGTATCAAACTTATACTAAGCATGAACGTTCGTCTTTCCGAAATAGGGGAAGACAGAAAACAATAATAAAGAATTCAAGGAGGAGGTGATAGAATACAAGTACGAGATTCAAAGGGATTAGAGAATTTGAGAGGGAGTTGCCAAGGCAGTTGTGGATTGAAATCTTATTTTGGTAATTCCTATTCGCATGGTCACATCAAAATAGTTATGTACCTGACATAATATGCTCTGACCAGTCTAGAGGGCAAGTATATTCATCTAACAAGTTGAGTCAACTATATCTCAATCCACATAAAGTAGTGATACGAAGAGCGAACCAAGCGCACTAAGGTTGATCAGACCATAATGCACTGATTCTGATTTAGACAATGTATTAGTGTGGGCCCCCAATAATACATATGTCATGAACAAGCTCAATAAAAGAATAAGCTTGCAAAACTAGGCTATTATAGCAGCATAAGTCGAGGTAGTACAAAAAATATAAGTACGTTGGATTATGATGGAGGAAGGTACAGAATAATTTAAGTTCACCAAGAAGATCGGTGTTGTGCCTCTACAGTTGCTATACTAACTTCTTGTCTAAGTCTAAAGTCAACCAAATGGGGGTATGGCCTCTAAGTTCTACAGTCTAGATAAACACTATCTTCTTATGCAAGCCTATAGTTGGTGTCATTTAATTATACTTTATAATGGGGCAATAGGACTATGTGTTACTAGGTTATGAGGAATACTACCCAACTTACAATAATTTAACTAATAGTGTTATTGAATAATAGAGTGTATATTCCTAGTATAAATCATCTTCCTAACCCCTATCAAGCACGAAAGAAAAAGATAAGATTGACGTTGAGAAGGGATCACGCAAGATGCAATACAAGCAATCAAATCAGAATGCGAAACAAATCAAGGAAGGTGATTAAGTGGATGAGATCATATATTCTAATCCTATGCGCAGGCTTGCTCGGTACATTAACATAACCGAGACAATATGCTCTCGACCTGCATGTGCCACCAAAAAAATATGTTATGCCCCAGTCCCAAAATACGTAGGACTAGGAACACGTAAGCATGCCAGCCGTATATAGTAACTCCAATATATGGATACCATAATACACACGTACGCTGTAATATGAATAATAACTCACATGTGGTATATATATTATCACCAGTCACAGAAATACTAATCTCATCCACACAACAAGTCACAGAAAAGAAATAACTAAACTAGAATAATGAGTCTGAATAATCCAAAATAATAGTCGGGTGGAGACAAATCCACTACCAATAACTATATCAAAACTAGAATGAGAGAGGAGTATAAAATCTCCAATATAAAATAAGATGATGATGTAAGAATATCAGCTAAGAGATCCATCACTAGGGATAATCAAAGAAGCTCAGAAGGTAAGACCTCATCGGCGGAAAGTAATGCGTCAAGTCCTGGCCCGTACTCCTGCGGATACTCCTGATCGTCTATACCTGGCAAGGGACCAGGTCCTCAGAGGGACGTAACAAGATACATAGAAGCATGGCAATTGAATACAGTAAACATGCAATATAGACAGAAAATATATAAGTACGATGTACAAGACAATCTATATGAAATGCATAATGAGGACAACTTTTTGACGTATGGGCATGGTTAGGCTACTCGATCTAAATATCACAACTCACACACAGGGCAGGGACATCAGAAATTGACATACCGCGGGGGTAGCGACCAGCGTGACTCCAGAAATTGACATACCGTGGGGGTAGCAACCAACGCGATACACTACCGTAGTGCGTGCTAGATACTACGGTTTACCAGAGTGGTTATAGCCCATACGCCTACTGATTGTCCTCCCCTCCCATGATACTATGTGTCAAGTGTGTGTCAACATATATATATATATATATATATATATATATATATATATATATATATATAGCATATACTTATGACTGAAAGAAAACATACATGCAATAAATATACAGAAATATAATAAGCATGCAAAATACTGTAAGCAATTTGGCAAGGTATCTTGCCTGGCAAGAGAGCTGCAAAGTGTAACGTCCAGGAGTCGAGCACACAGGATCAGAAACTACGGCCTCAGAATGAACGTCTCCGGATGCTGAAATAAACATCACCAACGTTCCCAGAATAAGCAAGATAGCTAGAAAATACTACCCTTTCGTCCAATTTGGACACAAGGGCAAAACGGTAATTTTGGGTCAAAGTGGGGTCCACATGTGGCCCACTTTGCATCGAAAAGCGTGCCAGGGGTAAAGGTCGCTAAATGGGACAAATTATAGGTCAAACTAATTCTAAACGTCAATATGAACTCAATGGTACGTCCAATTTTAGATTCCGGTGAGCCGAACACAAATTTTCCCAAAAAGTCAATCGTGGGGCCCGCAAATAGACGACTTGGTCAATTATCTCAGAATCGCGTGAAACTTGGGTCACATGACCAGCATAATACCACAAATCCAAAGGCGCAGGTTTTGTCGCGTTCTGACGAGCGTACACAAAATGGTGCAGTATTTTACAAAAGTCGCGATACGGGGACTTTTTGCGGATACGGGTTGATTCCGATGCGCACACGCGTCCAAATCAGTTTTCGCGAAAGTCCACATGTCTGGAAATACCATGCGCGCCTTTCGGTGAAATTGGTATGTGACAGGGCGGTCCGTTTGGCGGGGCACGCTCCGTATAACAAATTTTAACATTTCGAAAACAAGTTTTTATGGATTTTCAACCTAATCTAATTCTGCATATAACACCAATTAAAATAATATAATTGACATAAAATAATCTCGGTTATATGGTCTTTACATAGCAAGAAGAAAATCTAAGTCTGGATCTCTGTGGTGGGATATACGAGTTCTTGAACATGGGTCATCGCAATAAATTATAGTAGTTTAAAAACGTTGTTTTTCTTAAAGTTGGCGTCGATTTTTACCTAGTGTTTAGCGTTGAACGATTAAAACTAATTAATGGGATTTAGAGAAGGATAAGTGAGAATCATACTAGCGAAGACGGGGTCGAATTTGGTTGAGCGAGGAGGCGAAAATCAGGGCGTGAACAGGGGTACTCTGCTGCGAATCTGATGTGCTCGCGCAGGGGACGAGGGCGCGACGAGGATTCCGGCGGCGGCGAGGGGCTCCGGCGGCGGCGGTCTTGGATGGAGGTCGGGCGCTGGGGGGGGTAGTTTACTGTTTAGGTTTTATTATTATTATTATTATTATTTCTTTTCCTTTTTCTTTTTCTTTTCTATTTCTTATTCTTTTCTTTTTCTTTTTCTTTTCTATTTCTTTTTTTCTCTTTTTTATTTCTTATTTAATTACATTATTATTATTACTAATAATAATAATAATATTATCATTATTATTTTTATTATTATTATTACTATTATACTATTTTTTATTATTATTATTATTATTATTATCATTATTATTATTATTATAATTATACTATATATATATATATATATATATATATATATATATATATATATATATATATATATATATATATATATATATATATATATATATATATATAAGGTATAAAAAAATTTAGAAAATAATATACCCAAATAAATTCTAAAAAATCTATCCCTCTTCTGCAAATATTCCTAAAATAAAACAATAGGATTTTGTGCAATAATTCTAAATGATTAATTATCTAGGTAATTAAATCGTTAAGTCATATTTTCTAATTAACTAAACTAATATAAATAAATTCTAATAATTAATTAATTAATTAATATTTAAAAATATGGGGTTTTACAGTCGATAATGCCGACGGTGGAAGTTCACGATAATTTCTTTTCTTTGCCACAAGTGAAACTCTTTCACGCAAGGTGGTGTGTCGCATCGAAACCGGAGAGAAGATCCATTGAGGTTAAAATCCAAGAAATTGCAGTCCCAGCAACAACTCGATTGCAAGAGCCATTTGTTGTTCGAACTCCTAAGGGAAGACCACACTCAAGAATGAGTAGAGCAAAAAAAAGGAGACAGAGTCAACTAAAAGAGATCCATCCTTGTTTGAACATATTGAACGCAATTTAGAGTAAGTTGAGTCAAAGTCGGTTATCGAGAGTGTGATATTTTTGCAGAAAAATAGTAAGCTTACAATTCGAAGGGGGAAGAAACAGAAAACGAACTATGCAGTCACGACGGAGGGTTTAGATAACTTCTCTGATTCATATAGTCTATACATTCAAAATTTTCTACCTGAGATATGGGATTTTATTTGGTCTATTGTTGATGTTCCTAAGGATGTCCATTGTGGATATCATGCACTCGCAAGACATCTTGGCTATTTAGTTGAAGCAGGATGGAGACATGTTAGGGAAGAGTTGTACGAGGATTTGGAGTCTCGTCTACCCTTCTATAGGCAGATACTCGACGAAGAAATTATTGGAGATTTGTTGGCAAGCATACCTTATACGGAAATAGTTATCGGACCAGACCATTACATGGATGTCCCGCCTGATGCATACGTATTCTCTAATAGGTATAAGATACCTATTATAATTATCTCACAAGGCATTAATAATACTTTCTTTCCAGTGTGCGCTCCCCCGGCCGAATACAGACTATCTGATCTACGTTCGATATGGCTTGTCGGACAACACTTTGTCATCCCAAGATTGATCGATCATTCTCCTATTTCTCCATCTTCTACGGTTTGGTATAAATACGCACCGGAGGAAGCGATCGCATGGACGACACCCTACACGGATGTAATTGCTGGCTATAAGAAGATGATGAAGATGGAGGATCCCAAAATCTTGCCTAAGGACTACTTTGATATTCTAATCGATTGATACATCTTATACTTCTATATTATTTTGTATGTTGTGCAATGAGTCATGTATGTTGAACTGTATATTGAACTGTATGTTACAATGAAAGAAATAAAACTAGAACTGTATGATGATGAAGATGGAAGATCCCAAAATCTTGTATGTTGTGCAATGAGTCATGTATGTTGTGCAATGAGTCATGTATGTTGAACTTTGGTATCTTTTTCAATATTTATATAGATAGTTTTAACCCACTCTCTGTATAAAACTAGGACTGTCAAAATCTGGACAGTCCCACAAGCAAACATGACTGTCAAAATTTTGACAGTCCTAGTTTTAACCCACTGTGACATATATAAAAGTAGGATTGTCAAAATCTGGACAGTTCTACAAGCTAACAGGACTGTCAAAATTATGACAGTCCTAGTTTTAACCCACTATCTGTAAATTTTTATATAAAACTAGGACTGTCAAAATTTTGACAGTCCAATATAAAATTAGGACTGTCAAAATTTTGACAGTCCCATAAGCTATGAGGACTGTCAAAATTTTGATAGTCCAATAAGCTATGTGGACTGTCAAAATTTTGACAGTCCTAGTTTTAATCCGTTGTCTGCACATTTATATATAAAACTAGGACTGTCAGGATTTTGACAGTCCCACAAGCTATGTGGACTGTCATAATTTTGACAGTCCTAATTTTAACCCACTGGAAATTTATATATAAAACTAGGACTGTCAGGATTTTCACAGTCCAATAAGTTATGAGGACTGTTGTCACTACCATATTTTCTAGGAAAGGATATTTTAGTCATTTGGTAATTATTAAATATTGTGCATGTTAAATTTTATTTATTGTATTATTTATTTATTATTAGCATGTTAGATTTATTTTTGGACTTGTGTTACTGGACCAACTAGTTTAGTTTAGACTCATGGACCAACATATAATTCTAGTTAGAATTGAGCCCAATAATTAGAAGCCCAATTATTAGGAGGATGATTAATTATGTTAAACTCATTAGACTAGAAGCTTCCCTCCTTAATTAATTTCTTCATGAGAGGCCCCAAGAGATATTTTAGACTTTACATAGTAGCTTGAGGGAGGGGGCAAGTGAAGCCTATATAAAGGGGATGAAAACTTTCTCTCTCTTTATTTTTTATTCCAAATCTAGATCTAGAAAATTCTCTCAACCAAATCCCTACCAAATTTCCACCCAATTATTTCTCAAATCACCATTGGAGGCTATTAGAGAATGTATCTACAAGAAGAAAGCATAGATCTACAAGGAGGAAGCATGGGTCTACAAAGAGGAGCAAGGATCTACAATTGAAGGTCAATTTCACCAATTTTGGAGGTTTCATTGGGAATCCATCTTTCAATAGGAACAATTCAGTTTTTCCTTTAATTTAGGTTCTAAATCTGAGATTTAACCATGAAAAATTAACCCATATGCATAGGCTACCCATAGGATTTGGTTTTGTGTTCATAGGAGGCATATTGAGAAAGTTATGGTGCTTTTTGTGTCAATTTTGGGGAAATTCCGAGATTGACATTTGTTGTGTGTGTCAATTGGTCCTATAGATTAATTTGGCATGTGTTTGTGTGTTTGGGTCTAGTATCGTGTCCACAATTGGGTACGTGTAGGTCGTATCCCATCAATTTGGTGATACGTATTAATTTGGGGGGTTTTCCTCCGACACGGAACTTTGAGCATGTCACATTTTGACACGGACACATAGATTTATATTTGACTCTTCGTATTGTTCATAAATAATATATATGACTTGTTCGTGTCCTTCGGGGTACGTTTGGATGTGTGGTGGACTCGTGTCGTATGCGTATCCTAGATCTAGTGGGATACGGGGTAATACGGTCCATGTATGTGCAATTTAATTGTAGATCTAATTCTTTTGTGTTCTTATTTCATGGAGAAATATAATTATATATATGCATATATATATATATATATATATATATATATATATATATATATATATATATATATATATATATATATAATATTGTGTATATATATATTTATGTAATGTTGTGTCTTTGATCTATGCATCTATGTATATATACTATATGTGTATATTATTATGTAGCTATTTTTTTACCTGTAGATATATATTTATAAGTGGTAGTATATGTATATATAATATAGTAGATATATTTATATGTGGTTATATATATAGTTATATTATATATTGTTATGTATTTATATAGGGTATGATTTTATATATGTATACATATATGTGTTGTTATATATGTATATATTACTATGCTATTGTTATATGTATTTAATATGTACATATATATGTGGAGGTGTATGTATGTTATATATATGTTATTTGTCATAGTGTTATATATTATAGTTATATGTATTTTTGTATCTAATTATGGGTTGGTATTAAGATGACTAAAATAAGGTATATAGTATTGTATAAATACTAAATACATGATAGTTTATAGTTATAGTTGGATAGTTAATATATATATATATATATACTAGAGTGACATTACCTTGAGATACCAAGGTAAATGCCAAGGTATTGAGGATACCCAAGGTATTGGATTTTGGTATCAAGATAGAGGTTTAGTATTGCGATACCAAGTTGGTTCAAAACCAAGGTATCCATTTAATATTTGTAATTAGAATTTTATATATATAATATTGTTTGATATGTACATATGTGTTATATTTATCCCTTGTTTGCGTATCCTGAGATACGGTATCTTAGTATCCTAAGATGTAGCTTGTATGGCCTAGATTCATAGTGTGTGAGCCCAATATCTTTGAGTTAGACTCATGCAACCTAGAAATAGGTAATTGACCATAGTTTGACTATAGTTGACCATAGTTGACTTAGAGTTGACCTAGTTTGACTTTTGACTTAGAATTGACTTGTTGACCTAGAAGTTGACTAGTTTAACTTCTTTTCTTTCCAGAACCTTGTATTAATGCAATATTCCATATATAGGTCTGTGTGACACCAGTTCGGACAGTTTGACATTCATTGCTCTGGACCACAGGCGAGTACATTTCTCTGATTGTTTTCAATTTATAATATTGTATATATGCATGTTCTAGAATTTTATACATTGATCCCGACACAGTGATTTCACGGACTGGTACTATATGGATCCCGTCATGAGATATTATCCCCTACCGTGTTCAGCGGGTACTCGTGTACATTGTATCTCATCGTGTATACTGGGTATTGATGTTACTTCGTGTTCACACACTGCTCGTGTTCAGTGTGCTTATTCGTGTACACCCACCGCTCGTGTTCGGTGGTTATGATATTCGTGTACACCCACTGCTCGTGACAGTGGTTTTATTTTCGTGTTCGTAGCGTGTCGTGATTGGATCCATCGGTATTAGTTGGGGGTGGGAGAGTAGGAGTTGATTATGTGATCATAGCCATTGTTACAAATCGTGTACATTCTGATTACATACTTCACTTATAATCCGTCTTACCTGATCATGTTCACCCAACCTGATCACATAATGAACTCGTATTCTAAGGCATATTAGATAGTTTAGATTGCAGTTTACTTTATCATATTGTGATATTCATATTGTTGATCTATATATTCTTGTACATTACCTATATATATCTTGTTCATCATTCATATATTTAGTGATCTTATATTTCATTTCTATATGTGTTTATATGCTCGATTATGTTATTGGAACTGCTTTCAGAAGCATGTACTTCGCTCCATTCCTGACTGGAAAATATTTTTCAGATGATCCGAGAGATTGGTGTCCGACATACTTTGGACTTTGACTTATAGATGGTGCAGACTTGGACCCACTAGTTCTGGAATGACTACCGGGAGTTTTAGTCGGATTCACTAGGTAGCATAATTAGTTCTCTTCGGCATTTTGGTACCGGATTTGTTTCCGGCTTCTATTTGAGTTATTGATTTTTGTTTCTATTGTTGATGATTTATATTTTTTTTGATGTATAGTTAGACTTCCTTCATATCTTCTCGTGCTTTAGATTGCGATTGAGTTTTTATGTGAGCTATTATTGACAAACTTTATATTATTGTGAGATTTTAGATAGTATAGTAGACCAAGATAGCGTTCTACCGCCGATGCTGCAACGTAGGTTGGGCATTGTTTTCGACTTGCATCCCTATACCGGGTGTGGGTCGTGACAACTATCAAAATTTTGACAGTCCTAATTTTAACCCACTGTCTTTGCAAATTTATATATAATCTAGGACTGTCAGGATTTTGACAGTCCGGATAGCTATCAGGACTGTCCAGATTTTGACAGTCCTAGTTTTTAGCCACTGTCTCTGCACATTTATACATACAAGTAGCTGTCTCGAAACATAAATAAATAACCAACAACTGTATGAAAGTTTTACAACTGTATGAAAGTTCTTCAAACATGTCTCCAAACACAAACTGTATGAAAGTTTTATAACTTAAACAAGTCTTGAAACAAAACATAACCAATCAAAAATTTTAACAAAACATAACCAGTCAAAGTTTTAAAACTTAAAAGTTTTACATGTCTCGAAACACAAACTGTAGCAAAGTTTTACATGTCTTAAAACATGGCCTAAACTTTATGCCGCCTCTTTATACGTTGCTCTCTATTTTTCAAGAAAGAAAAATCTTCAGTATTGTCAATTTATTGTAGCTCGTCATTGATTTCCATATAATTCGTACCCTGGCAACTTACAAGGCTTCTGTAACACCCCGTTCCGCTCTAGCGGACTGCCGATTCAAACGGCAAAAGTGCAATGTCCCGACCCGCTTTGCTCTGGCGAGAATACTCGTTTAAGGCAAAGGATACCCAAACTTGTCCCTACAGGATTCCGGCTTTGGATTTCAGAGGCTCGCTTGACGTATCGCTCAACCGAGGTGAATTATCGGTAAGGTGGGTGGCTACGATGAACTTGTCTTTGCTTAGCCAGCACACTTAAAATACGGAACGATACATGCTAGTCGCTAGGTGAATCACCCATGCATGCTAATAAGAATACAATACACCTAGCTAAGGGAATAATCCCAACTTGTATTGCTTGTGCTAGAACATGGAAATGAAATATTGCTTATAATCAGACCCTCGCATGCTAAGTTCCCTTACGGTTTTATTACTCAACTTACCTTCAGGCCCGAGCTAATGTGAATGAGTATGTTTATACGAATGCATGCTTGCCTGCTTGTGTATTGCCTCGTTCAATGCTTGTCGCATAAACTATGCCTCAAATTGTGTATCTCTGTGCATATCATGCATTCATCTAGTTCTCCTCGGAAGACTATCTAATAGTCGTTCCGTGCAAGAATGAACCTGTGAGTATCCGGGACCGTTAGGTCACCAAGGCAATCCCCAAACGAGAAAAAATGCATCAAGGCAAGTTATTCATTGAAGAAAGAATCATAGCTCATGAAGCAAGACTCATTCAGGTATTCGGACCTCTGCAAGTCTCTCTCGAGCGGGCTCCATTTCAGCCCAAGGGACTGTGCACATCCAATGGCTAAGTGAATCAAGAATCAATATGTTATTCATGAATCCAGTGAATCTGAAACCCAAGATTTATATGTCGCGGACAACTTGGAAACAGGGTACAGTTTCGCGAACGGTCACCGGGGCACTGGGACCGATCCGATCTGGACGGAACATTATGATAGTCTCTCGAGCGGGCGGGTTGGTATGCTTTGCCTCGAGAACCTAGCATTGCATACCACTCTCACCCAAGACTAGATTGGTCCTTTATGGCTATGCCAGCGACTCCTGTTCATATAGATAAGTCATCCTCGCTTAGCGGCAATCCGCGTGCGAGTCACTACATCGCATCGAAAATATTTGAAATGCCTGAACGTTCATGACTCTCGTGTTTGCATATGCCATTGCCTTGGTTTTCATTATGAATGCTCATGCTTGAATTAACTTGGTTTGCCTTGGACAGGGAAGGACAAATCGGTAAGTTGGTAAGTCTCGTCGTGTTTCCTCTTATATCACATGGCATACTGCCACACGAGTTAGGCTATTTAACCTTGCCATGAAACTGATCCTAAGGCAACTAGAAAGACAATATAATAGTTGGTGCACGAAACCTATATTACGTGTTTGGATTTGTCGAACGGGTGAGTAGCCTCCCCACCAGTGCATTCAAAGTACTGATAATCCACCAGATCGTTTGCAGGGTGCGGAAGAATCTCGTTCGATGTGGATGCCTCCTTCGTGCGTGCTAAGGCGTTGAGTTCACTTCGGAGCCTTGGAGCGTTGCGTCAGAAACTAAAGCACATATACAAGACATAATGTTGGAACATCGCCTGAACATCGTCTGAACATCGCCTGTACAATCATTCCACAATTGTAGCCACTTGGCACACTTTTATTGTTTCAGAGAGAGAGGCTTGAGCGACTTGTAATCTCGGCCATGTGTCGCCTGTAACACTTGTTTATATCAATAAAGAGTTGCTTTACTTCTACTTTTGATATTAAATGCTTCCTCTATTGTCGACTCAGTGAACTTGTTACCAAATCGCCTATACGTTTATGATTCTGCTGCACTCGGACAATCTGTGCGACTCTGTGGCTTAGAACTCTTACCGCCAGCCAATGAATCATGGCCTTGCACGGGCATGGCTCACGCTCGTGCAGCATCATGCCCGGATGGGTCAAAGCGATCGTTCTGCGGGAGCGCTGGCACGATGATTCTCGCCTAGCAGGAATGGCCGATTTAGCCTGCGGAAGACCGGGGCGTGACAGCTTCTTCCCAACTTCTTCACTTTTCCAGCCTATTGATGAGAATTCATAAAATTTGTTAGGTTATAAACATTTACATACAGCAAACTGAAAGTTGGTTGTCTCACCATCTTGACCAATGCAGTATACAAGACAGATTTGGCGGGGAGATCTGATGGTACACGCACAATATCGCTTCCGCGTTTGAACAACGTAGGTAGTCCGACACTGTCACGCCCAAGTCCCAAAATACCGAGGGATTAGACACGTGGCAATGGCCAGCAGTACACTCCAATGGGCAAACCCAATTTAATGGACCCATCAGGGTGTACTTAAGCTGTAAAACAACAGTAAAGGTCTATGATACTAATCTCATCCACAGAAGATAAATAAAATATAAAGCAACATCAAGTCTCAATAAAATATATCTCGGAGAATAACCCGATAATGAGTTTAATACATCAATTCAATAAACAGGAAACAACAGAAATAACTGAGTATAGAATAAGCAGATACTCAGAAGAAATCCTTGGCGATCACCTCGTCCTTAGGTTCTGGTACTGCTCCAATGTATGCTCATGTCCCGTACACCTCGGGATAGATCTTCTCTACTAAACCTGGGGACATAATCCGGATCCAGGTCCTCAGGGGACATAACAAGGTACAAGAATAACTCAAGCCAAATAAATGCAGTATATAAAAATAAATCAATAGGGCATACTATGTAACCAGCTATGTGATATACAAGTGAGAGCATTAATCATACTCAGGCTGAAACTAATATAGGCTCGGTGTCGGGGAAACCCATAGCAGCATTTATCTCGAAGGGCCAGTACATATGCCAAAGCTCTGTGTCAGAGTCTAAGGCACTTCCAGAATAACTTTATATAGTATAATCAGCCTTTAATATGGTAAGACTCTCCCCACCCAATGTAATCACACATCTCATGTCCACGATGTCTCATGTCCATAACACGCAAGATCATGACCTCTAACTAATGCAACGAGTCATAATGATACATATGCATATAGAAAATCTATGTCACGAATCATGTAACCTATACAGAATCACCATGAATAACTCAAAAAGATTCTGTTTCATGAACAGTGTCAAGTGTCCTTACGGTATGACGTACTTGATAATGCAAGCACAAAGATATATAGGGTCGCAATATCAATCTCTAGTGACGTTACACGACTCCGCATACGGCTTCGACACCCGAATATTATTCGGACGTTAAGCAACATCATACGGTCCTAGGTTGAACAGATATATTGTCATGCCCCAGTCCTAAAATATCGAGGGACTGGATGCGCGGCAATGGCCAGCAGCATGCACCGATGGACAAACCTAATTTAATGGATCCATCGGGGCATACTTAAGCTGTATTACAACAGTTAGGGTTTACTAATCTCATCCACAGAATAAAAACAGCAATATCAGCAAAAGAAATAAACAACATCCAGTCACAAGTAATTAAAAATCGGGAAACAACCCGATATTAAGTCTGTTTACAAAAGTTCATTAAAACAGGAAATAAAGAGTTTAATAGCCATAAAACTGAGCATGGAAGAGGCAGATGTTCAGGAGAAGTCCTCAGCGATCACCTCGTCCTCAGGTTCCGGTACTGCTCCGAGAAGTGCTCATGTTCCGTACACCTCAGGGTAGATCTCGTCTGCTAAATCTGGGGACATAATCCATTCCAGGTCCTCAGGGGACATAGCAAGGTACAGATAATACAAGCCAAAAATAATGCAGTGCAGAATAAAGGAAACAATAGGGTAAATAAATAACCAGCTAAGTGATAATACAAGTGAGAGTTTTAGTCATACTCAGGCTGAGACTACTACAAGATCAGTGTCAAAGAAACCATAACAGTATTTTCTCGAAGGGCCAGAACTTGTGCCAAAGCTCTGTATCAGAGACTAAGATACCTCCAGATGACATTAATTATAATATAATCAGCCTTGATATGGTAATACTCTCCCCACCCAATGTAATCTCACGTCACAGTTCACAATGTTCATGTTACGCAAGATCAAAACTAATACAATAAGTCAGGATAAAATCTAAGCATGTAAAGATGTCATAAACATGTATCCTATACAGAATCACCTTGAATATTTCAGGAAGATTCTGTTCATGATTCGTGTCAAGTGTTCTGGGCATAATGTACTTGATATGGCAACTACAAGAATGTAAATGTCACGATATCCATCTCTAGGTGACGTTACACAACCCCGCGTACGGTGTTGGCACCCGACTATTAATCGGAAGCTAAGTAAGTCACACGGCCCTATGGTTGAGCATGTACAACAGTCACAGGAATAAATCAAGAGAACAAAATGAATCAATATACTGCAATTATGGCAAGGTATACTTGCCTGGGTTTTCGGCTCCAATTGTAGCTCTGGCTTCAGCGGGGATTGCAGGCAGTACTCCAGTTGCTGAAATAGATATCACCATCAGATCCAGAAAATATTAATCAGCTAGAAACGCATGTCCTTGAGTCCAATTTGGACACAGGGGCAAAAATGATATTTCGGGACAAAACGGGGTCCACATGTGGGCCGCTTTGCACCGAAAAATACGTCAGGGTCAAAGGTCTCCAAATCTGTCCAACTTAGTGTCAACAGGTCAGTAACGATGATACGAACCCAACGAAACTTTCAGAATTGGATTCCGATGAGCCGATCACAAAATCGCCTGTCGAGTGGAGCCTGTGGGGCCCACGATACGCGATTTTGTCAACGTTCTCAGAATCGAACCAAACTTGGCTCACAGGACCAGCGTATTGCTACGAGTCCGATGGCGCAAGTTTTGTCTCGATCCGACGTGTGTACACTAAGTTACAGCAAAATTCAAAAAGGTCAGATACGGGCATTGTCGACGGATACGCGTTGATTCCGGTGTGCACGCACATCCGAATCAACTTCTGTGAAATCTCGCACGTCCGTATTAACGACGCGCATGTATCGGTGAAGACCGCACGTGACCAAGTCTTCCCGTTTGGCAGAGCGTACTCAGTTCCGGGGTGAAACAGGGCGTTGGTTTTCCTGTTTTTGGATCACGGTTCGCGATCACCATAGGTCACGATGCACCGAGCGGTTTGCACGGGCACCGAGGGGGTCACACAGCCTACGCGTCACAACTGACGGAATAGAAATTGGGGCAGCGAGGAGAAAGTTATGAGTACCTGAACAGGGCTAAAAAATCTGATTCACGCGTGTCCGAGTCGAGTATTCTGCGTCCTGGACGTGTCCGGCCGTATCCTGGCTAGGGCACGGTTCTGTGTCGTGTCCGATTCCGCCGGAAGCTTGCTGGACAGCTGAAGGGTCGCCGAAATCGGTCTGGGGAGTTCGGCGACTGGTCTAGGCGGTCGGATCGGTGCCGGAGGGCTCGACGTCGGGTCTGGGGAGGCTGGCGACGGGTCTGGGTTCTGGAAGTGCGGCGAAGGGCTTCTGGAGGTGCGGCGGAGGGCTTCTGGAGGTGCGACGGAGGTTCATCAGTTGCCGGAGGGGATGGCCGGAGTCACAGAGGCTCGCCGGAGAAGAAAGAAATAAAGGGGATTTCCGGCGGAGGGCTAGGTTTATATAGAGGGTTGAGAGGAGAGGGAGCGCTTGGGGTTATGGCCGAAATAGGTAAAGGAAGAGGCGGTAGGTCGGGGAAGGTGAAGTGGGGGGTCCGTCGGTGGCCACGGCGGCGGAAACGGCCGCCGGTAGGTGAAGGGTCGGGTCTGTTGGAATTTGGGGGTTAGGTTTTAGTCCGGGTCGGGCGGGTCCAAGCGGGTCGGGTCTGACCCGGATCCGACCCGTTAAGGGTTTGGGCCGGTTCGGACAGACCGGCCGGTCCGGTTCGGTTTAATATTGGGTTCGGGTAAACCGGTTTATTATTGGGTTTAATTAATTAGGTTAAATTAATCAATAGTTTTTAAGTCTTTAAAAAATCCATCCGGGGTCCAATAAATTCTCGGAAAATTATCCTATGTCTAGTTTTTCATTTTACACCATAAAATATTATTTCCATAATATTTTAATATTATTTATTATCATTTAAAAATCACTTAATAATTAAAATACCTGAATTTAATTACAGAAAATTTCCAGAAAATTCCAAAAAATTATGAAAAATTCAAATTTAAAAATTCTTGAAAATCAGGGGGTTTACAATCTACCCCCTTAAGAGGATTGCGTCCCCGCAATCAAAGAATAACCGGTCAACAGAGATGACACGGTTACAAAATTTATTCAAAACAGAAAATTAAGGTTGAGGGTTTAAACACATAGGGAAAATCATTTCCCTAATTAATGGAAGTTATACAATTTCCCAAATGTAGGAAATCTAGAAAATTACAGTTTTTAGAAAAACAGGTTATTCTTTAAAAATATATCAGGTTAACATTTATAAAACATTCTAGGTTATTTGGCAAGTTCAAAATTACTAGGTTAACACTAGGTTATCTATTATTAGCAAGTTAAAACTATCAGGTTAAGTCTAGGTCATGAACCAGCAGGCACGAACTAAAGCAATACTAAAAACAGAACTACAAAAACTTACGCGCATTAGCTACTCCATGGTTCTGTGCGTCTCCCACAGTCATCGCGAAAGCTTATCCGCGTCCTTGAGGTGGTGCCCTCTGCTGTTGCTGGGCTTGCTGGTAGGGTGCTGCTTGAAGTGCCAAGGGTGGCCTTGGTTGATGTCCTCCTGGTGCTGGTAGAGCTTGTTGGTTTGCCCTTGGTGCTCCTTCTCCACTTTCAGGACAATCCCTTACCGAATGCTGACGGGATCCGCATGCTAAACACAATCCTAATCTGCGTCGGCATTCCTTGGCGAGATGGCCTGCTTTGCCACAGTAGTGACAAGTAGAAAGGACTATCACTTGTGGTGTAGCTGCTTTTTGTTGTTGGTGAGGTCTCTTTGCAGCTTCTTCTTGTGGTGCTCTGGATGTTGCTGATGGGGACGGCTGCTTCAGACTGGTTTCTCTCCTGGTGACGCGCTCTATGCGTCGGGCTGCAGCAAGGACGTCCGAGTACGAAGTTGGTGCGACAGATCCAATTAGTTTCTGTAACTCGAAGTTGAGTCCGTTGAAAAACTTCTCGGCCTTCTCTTCTTCTGTCGGGATTAATGTTGGGGCGAAGCGACTTAGACGAATGAACTCGGCGTTGTACTCTTCCACCGTCATAGCTTCCTGAGTGAGGCGATTGAACTTGTCCCGAAGTTCTGATCGAGCAATAGCCGGAATGTACATCTCCTGAAAGGGTCTGGAGAACTCTTCCCAAGTAACTCGGTCTGGTCCGAGCCTGGTCTCCTCGGATAGCCACCAGTGATGAGCATTGTCCGTCAATTGCATTCTGACGGCAGTCATCCAACGTTCCCGGGGAAGCTCAGCTGCTTCTAATTGATGCCGAATGTTGGTGAGCCATTCATGAACTTCTGTTGGTCCCTCCTTGCCAGAAAAGGTACGGGGCTTCAGCTGGCGGAAATCGGTGATAGAGCCCGTCATTGGTCGTCGAGCTGGTAGGTTGACCTGCTCCAGTGCAGTTACTGTCATGCCCCGGTCCCGCCCGGGCAGCCGCTCCGCCCTGCCCCGCCCCGTACGGCCGGGATTTAACGAACCGAACACGTATCACCGTGCCTCGGCGCGCCGGACACAAATCACCGCACCCGTCCCGCGGGTTCGAGGGAGGAAGAGAGCTAACGAAATGGCCCGTTCGAGCTTTCGGGGGACGTGATGCCGCACGGGCCTGGGGTTACGCCCGTGCAAGGCCAATCGTTTAAGTTGATAGTTGGCTATCATCGCATCAATCGAGTAAGCAGCGGAAAGGGACTTGTTGCAATGCAATGCATTTAGCAAACTGAGTGTTCGGGACAATCGAGGCAACTTGGGTTTCCTTTAGCAAAGGCACACGTTCGTTCCATACATTATGCCCCTTATACGATAGCATTCTCGGGGCAACAATCGAAACCAGGATTCCGGGTCTTAGGGACTGTGGCACGCCTATCGCTCCCTCGGACGATCCAGTACCTGCAAGCAAGTAAACTGTTGGTGGGTCAGCACTTTATACAAGTACTGGTGAGATAAATCAACTGAACAGAAACAAGCATTCACTCAAACCAACACTAAGTAATCATGTTATAAAACATTACATTACTAGTGATCTTTCTAGTTTTACCTAGGTTCGTTTCATGCAGTTCTAGCAGAGTCATATTACATTCTTTGGAAACATGTTTGGAAACAGAGTTTCATATTTTGAATATGCAAGCAAGCAAGCCGTTCATGTTTTAGGGTGTGCGCAGCGTGTCTCGTGCGACTTCCAGGGTCAGATGCAAAGCTAGACACACAATGCACGATCTTAGGGGCAGTCATCTATCCAAGCCAACACAATGACTTAGCTATATGCAGGGCGGTCCCCGAGTATCTCAGGATCGGCAGCTGGTTGTACAGCATACCAATGACTCTTTATCTGATGCTAGAGGCAGCTGTGGCTCATGGTTGCTTTCCACTATCTCTGTAGCAGCCGTGACACATGCAGCTCAGCTTTCCACCAATAGCCATTGTCCGACCGCATGCGAATGCATGGAACACTATCAAATAAACTCTAGTATGCAGACGAGACGAACCATCAGAATACAATCGTTGTTGTGGGGCAATCTGACTTATCACTTGAACACGTTCAGGCACAGTATGGTTCTCTCGAAGCATAGACGATAGTGAACATGTTCATGCATTCTAAGCAAGCGATTCAGGATTCTCGTTAAGCAGACATTGTTTCAAAGACAAGCTAGGTGAGTTCGTTCATTAACATGCAAGGCAGGTTCTATCATTCTCTTATGAAAACATTGCAAGCAAAAACTCAGATTATTATTAAGGCATGCAAGAATCAGAGAACGAAGTTCTGCCCACTCACCTTGATACATAACGCCGACACGGAGCAGGGCGTTAGAGTTACTATGCTGTTCCTCAAGTAATCAGCCTCGCGACGCTGAGCCTCGTGTTGGACTTGTTGCTGGGCTTGCATCATTGCGTAGATCATTTGGAATATCTGTTGCCCGTCTATAGGTTGCCCTTGTGGGAATACAGGCATCGGTGGAACGAACTGCGGCGGAGGTGGAATGTCATCACGTCGAAATCTAGAAGCTTGCTGATCTGCTTGGCTACTTCAGTGAGTAGAGGGATCTCCACTCAATAACGACACTTCATCTTCTCCGTAGGTGGCTACATCACCTATTGGTGTTCTTGCTGGAGTTCCGTCGTTTGCTCGTGAATCCATTACTCTGCATCAAAAATAAACTATAAGAGGCGCACAGGAGTCAAGGCAAGATGCAAGTCAAAAATTAGTTCGAATACGATATAGATATCAAAAACGATTCAAGCAAGTGGATGAGATCCTAAAAACTTATCATATTCTTATTGCAGGCCTGTTTGGTCCCTAAGTTAAAACCGAACAATTTAGTCGTTGACCTGCATGGGCCACCACAAAAACTATGTCACGCCCCAGTCCCAAAATATCGAAGGACTGGATGCGCGGCAATGGCCAACAGCACGCACCGATGGACAAACCCAATTTAATGGATCCATCGGGACATACTTAAGCTGTATTACAACAGTCAGGGTTTACTAATCTCATCCACAGAATAAAAACAACAATATCAGCAAAAGAAATAAACAACATCCAGTCACAAGTAATTAAAAATCGGGGAACAACCCGATATTAAGTCTGTTTACAAAAGTTCATTAAAACAGGAAATAAAGAGTTTAATAGCCATAAAACTGAGCATGGAAGAGGCAGATGTTCAGGAGAAGTCCTCAGCGATCACCTCGTCCTCAGGTTCCGGTACTGCTCCGAGAAGTGCTCCTGTTCCGTACACCTCAAGGTAGATCTCGTCTGCTAAATCTGGGGACATAATCCATTACAGGTCCTCAGGGGACATAGCAAGGTACAAATAATACAAGCCAAAAATAATGCAGTGCAGAATAAAGGAAACAATAGGGTAAATAAATAACCAGCTAAGTGATAATGCAAGTGAGAGTTTTAGTCATACTCAGGCTGAGACTACTACAGGATCAGTGTCAAAGAAACCATAGCAGTATTTTCTCGAAGGGCCAGAACTTGCGCCAAAGCTCTGTATCAGAGACTAAGATACCTCCAGATGACATTAATTATAATATAATCAGCTTTGATATGGTAATACTCTCCCCACCTAATGTAATCTCACGTCACAGTTCACAATGTTCATGTTACGCAAGATCAAAACTAATGCAATAAGTCAGGATAAAATCTAAGCATGTAAAGATGTCATAAACCTGTATCCTATACAGAATCACCTTGAATATTTTAGGAAGATTCTGTTCATGATTCGTGTCAAGTGTCCTGGGTATAATGTACTTGATATGGCAAGTACAAGAATGTAAATGTCACGATATCCATTTCTAGGTGACGTTACACAACCCGCGTACGGTGTTGGCACCCGACTATTAATCGGAAGCTAAGTAAGTCACACGGTGTAACACCCCATTCCGCTCAAGCGGACTGCCGTTTCAAACGGCAATAGTGCAGCTGTCCCGACCCGCTTTGCCTCAAACAAGAAGCAAAGGATATCCAGACTTATCCCTACAGGAATTCGGCTTAGGCTTTCAGAGGCTCGTTTGACGTATCGCTCTACCGAGCGAATCATCGCTAAGGTGGGTGGCTACGGTGAACTTGTCTTTGCTTAGCCAGCACACATAAAATATGAAAATGTTTTATGCTAGTCGCTAGGTGATTCACCCCCAGCATGCTAATAAATCTAACGCACCTAGCTAAGGGAATAATCCCAACTTTTATGGCTATGCTAGAACATGGAAAATGAAATACTGCTTATATATGTTTAGACCCTCGCATGCTAAGTCCCTAACGGTTTCATCTCTCGGCTTACCTTCGGGCCCGAGCAAATGTGCTGCTTATGTTCCTTAGAACGCATGCTTGTCTGCTTGTACGTTGCCTTGACTCAATACTTGTAACACAAGCCAACACCCTGTTATACAGGATATTGTTCAGAACGACTATGAGAACGAAAATCAGGCAATGCATCTTGTCTTGTACTATTGTTGCCTCAACAGCATGCCTCTTGTCTTGTACTCTTGTCTTGTACGCTTGTTGCCCCAACCATGTAAATGGATAACTTACCCGAGACGTCGTTCGATCACGGACAACTTGTGCACAGGGATGGTCTAGCGGGAGATGCTGGGGCACTGGCATCGTCCCGGTCCGGGCGAGACCAATTGTTCTTAGTCTCTTGTTCGGCGGAATGGCATGCAGCGCCCCTTGTACTTTCGTTGCACACCATTCTCGTCAAGACTATATAGTCTCTTGTTCGGCGGAATGGTTTATAGCGCCCCTTGTATTTTGTTGCATACCATTCTCGTCAAAGACTATACCATCCATTATGGCATACGCCAGTGATCGCCTTGTATTTAGCTTGTTGCATGCTTGCTTGTAAACGAAAGATAAACAAATCATCCTCGCTTGGCGGCTATCCACGTGCGAGATACTGTATCGCATAAAACAAATTAACTGAATACCTGAACGATCATGTTAAAACGATCCTCGTGTTGCATATGTTATGCTGCCTGAATGCTTATACATGTTTCTTCTCGAATTTATAATGTTTGCCTTGGACAGAAAAGGAGAATGGTAAGTTGGTAAGTCTCGTCGTGTTTCCTCTCATGTTGCACGACGCACTGCCCGACACGTTAGGCTATTCAATATTTGCATGAAACTGATCCTAAGGCAACTAGAAAGACAACTTAATAGTTGTGCACGGAACTTATATTACGTGTTTGGATTTGTCGAGCGGGCGAGTAGCTTCCCCACCAGTGCATTCAATGTACTGATAATCCACCAGTTTGTATGCAGGGTGCGGGAGTACCTCGTTCGGTGCGGATGCCTCCAACGTACGTGCTAAGGCGTGGACATCACTCCGAAGCAACGGTGCGTCCGGAACAGAAGCACATATACAAGACATAATGTTGGAACATAGCCCGAACTCGCCTGAATATCGCATGTACAATCATTCCACAAATGTAGCCACTTGGCACGCTTTTACTGTTTCTGAGAGAGAGGCTTGAGCGACTTGTAATCTCGGCTATACGCCGCCTGTAACACTTGTTAATATCAATAAAAAGAGCTTGCTTTACTTCAACTTGTGTTTCAAAGCTTCCGCTATATTGTCGACTCAGTGAACCTGTTACCAAATCGCTATGCGTTCATGACTCCGCTGCACTCCGACAATCTGTGCGACTCTGTGGCTTAGAACTCTTACCGCCAGCCAATGAATCACGGCCTTGCACGGGCGCGGTTCACGCTCGTGCGGCATCACGCCCGGATGGGTCAAGCGATCGTTCCGCGGGAGCGCTGGCGAGGGTGATTCCCGCCTAGCGGGAACGGCCGATTGCCTACGGGAGATCGGGACGTGACACACGGCCCTATGGTTGAGCATGTACAATAGTCACAGGAATAAATCAAGAGAACAAAATGAATCAATATACTGCAATTATGGCAAGGTACACTTGCCTGGGTTTTCGGCTCCAATTGTAGCTCTGGCTTCAGCGGGGATTGCAGGCAGTACTCCGGTTGCTGAAATAGATATCACCATCAAATCTAGAAAATATTAATCAGCTAGAAATGCCTGTCCTTGAGTCCAATTTGGACACAGGGCAAAAATGACATTTTGGGACAAAACGGGGTCCACATGTGGGCCGCTTTGCACCAAAAAATGTATCAGGGTCAAAGGTCTCCAAATCTGTCAAACTTAGTGTCAAAAGGTCAGGAACGATGATACGAACCCAATGAAACTTCCAGAATTGGATTTCGATGAGCCGATCATAAAATCGACTGTCGAGTGGAGCCTGTGGGGCCCACGATACGCGATTTTGTCAACGTTCTCAGAATCGAACCAAACTTGGCTCACAGGACCAGCGTATTGCTACGAGTCCGATGGCGTAAGTTTCGTCTCGATCCGACGTGTGTACACTAAGTTACAGCAAAATTCAGAAAGGTCGGATACGGGCGTTGTCGGCGGATACGCGTTGATTCCGGTGTGCACGCACATCCGAATCAACTTCTGCGAAATCTCGCACGTCCGTATCAACGACGCGCACATATCGGTAAAGACCGCACGCGACCAAGTCGTCCCGTTTGGCGGGGCGTACTCAGTTCCGGGGTGAAACAGGGTATTGGTTTTCCTGTTTTTGGATCGCGGTTCGCGATCACCACAGGTCGCGATGCACCGAGCGGTTTGCGCGGGCACCGAGGGGGTCACACAGCCTACGCGTCACAACTGACGGAATAGAAATTGGGGCAGCGAGGAAAAAGTTATGAGTACCTGAACAGGGCTCAAAAATCCGATTCACGCATATCCGGGTCGAGTATTCTGCGTCATGGATGTGTCCGGCCGTATCCTGGCTAGGGCACGGTTCTGTGTCGTGTCCGAGTCCGTCGGAAGCTTGCTGGACAGCTGAAGGGTCGCCGGAATCGGTCTGGGGAGGTCGACGACGTGTCTAGGCGGTCGGATCGGTGCCGGAGGGCTCAGCGTCGGGTCTGGGGAGGCTGGCGACGGGTCTGGGTTCTGGAAGTATGGCGGAGGGCTTCTGGAGGTACGACGGAGGGCTTCTGGAGGTGTGGCGGAGGTTCGTCAGTTGCCGGAGGGGGTGGCCGGAGTCACAGAGGCTCGCCGGAGAAGAAAGAAATGAAGGGGATTTCCGACGGAGGGCTAGGTTTATATAGAGGGTTGAGAGGAGAGGGAGCGCCGGGGGTTATGGCCGTAATAGGTAAAGGAAGAGGCGGCAGGTCGGGGAAGGTGAAGTGGGGGGTCCGCCGGCGGCCACGGCGGCGGAAACGGCCGCCGGCAGGTGAAGGGTCGGGTCTGATGGAACTTGGGGGTTAGGTTTTAGTCCGGGTCGGGCGGGTCCAAGCGGGTCGGGTCTGACCCGGATCTGACCCGTTAAGGGTTTGGGCCGGTTCGGGCAGACCGGCCGGTCCAGTTCGGTTTAATATTGGGTTCGGGTAAACCGGTTTATTATTGGGTTTAATTAATTAGGTTAAATTAATCAATAGTTTTTAAGGCTTTAAAAAATCCATCCGGGGTCCAATAAATTCCCAAAAAATTACCCTATGTCTAGTTTTTTATTTTACACCATAAAATATTATTTCCATAATATTTTAATATTATTTATTATTATTTAAAAATTACTTAATATTAAAATACCTGAATTTAATTACAGAAAATTCTCAGAAAATTTCAGAAAATTGTAAAAAATCCAAATTTAAAAATTCTTGAAAATCAGGGGCTTTACATATATCTTATAATAAATCAAGGGAATAATATAAAACAAGTACTGCAAGTATGGCAAGGTACACTTGCCTGGGGTTTGGTCTCCAACTGTCGCCCCGGTATCAACGGGATCTTCAAGTACTCCTCCGAATGCTGAAATAAATATTACCATCATGTTCAGAAGATATAAAATAGCTAGAATTGCATGTCCATAAGTCCAATTTGGACACAGGGGCAAAATTGACCATTTTTGGTCAAAGTGGGGTCCATATGTGGCCCACTTCGTACCAAAAAATGTGCCAGAGACAAAGTTCTCCAAATTCGTCAAACTTAGTATCTACAAGTCCAGAACGATGATAGAACCCAATGGAATATCCAGAACTAGATTCGGATGAGCCGATCACAAAATCGCCCGTCAAGTGGAGCCGTGGGGCCCACGATACGGGATTTTGTCAACATTCTCAGAATCGAACCAAACTTGGGTCACAGGACCAGCGTATCGCTACGAGTCCGATGACGCAAGTTTCGTTTCGAAACGACGATCACACACGAAGTTACAACGAGTTTCAGAACAGGGCCGATACGAGACGTTATCGACGGATACGCGTTGATTCCGGTGTATACGCACATCCAAATCAACTTTCGTGAAATCTCACACATCCGTATTGATGGTGCGCACCTTTCGGTATAATTCGCACACGACCAAGTCGCCTCATTTAGCGGAACGCATCATGTTCCGAAAAAAATTAGGTTTTTAATAACCAAGTTTTTGGTCATTTTCACCCTCGAATAAAATATAATCCACGGCACACTAATATTAAACTAAATATAGTGTTTTAAAAATTGGTTATATGGTCTAATTTACTGTTCAGGTAGATTTTGAAAACATTAACCAGGTTGGGATTAAATCGGCCTTGAACTTGTGAGTTCGGGCCAAATTCTGAATTTTCAGAAATTGGAAATATTTTTCTGTTTTTGCGTCGCAATTTACGACCGATACTTGACGCGATACCCCGAACTGATTGTACGGGTTTCGAGAGGGCCACGTAGCGAACATGTCACAGCAGTCTGTTCGAACATCGGCGCGACGAGGAGAGAGAAATTCTCACCTGAAGAGGGGGTCGGTAACGACTATTCTTTGCATATACGCGGCGGCGCGGCGACTGCGGGGTGGCGGAGCTCGGCCGGCTGCGGTGGGTGCTGTGGAGGCTGTGGCTGCTGGTCGTCTCGGCGCCGTCGTCGGGGAGATCGTCGGAGCTGGAGAGGCGGAGGGTGGTGGTCAGTGGTGGTCAGTGGTGGCCGGGTCAGGATTTTGGTCAGCGGCGTAGGGGTCTGTGATGGCGGTGGCGTCGTCGAAGGTCGGGGTGGCGGTGTTGGTGGTTGACGGGGACAGCGGGGGTTCGTCGGAGGCCGTGGGGAGTCGAGCGGGTGGCGGTTTAGATGAAGGGGTGGCAGTGGGGATCTAGGGTTTTTATAGGAGTGGGTGCGGCGATCGTTGGCGGAGAGGCGAATCGGTAAGGGTGGCCGGTGGGGAGTCGAGCGGGCGGCGGTTTGGACTACGGCGACGGGTGAAACGGTAGCGGCGGAGATCGACGAGCGGCGACGGCGGTTAGGGAAGGCGGGGAGTCGGTGATCTGAAGGGTTACTGTGCAGCAGCTAACGGGTCGGGTCGGGTAGCGGGTCGGGTCGGGTTCAGATCGACCCGATCCAATAGGATTGGGTGGGTTCAGGTTAGTTCGGTTCAGCATAGTTTCGGTTCGGTTTATTTGGTTTATATAAAAACTTTATTTTTGGGTCTTTAAAAATAGTTCTAGGGTCCAATAAATTCCAGAAAAATTGCACTATGTCTATTTATTTATTTTACACTCAAAAAATATTATTTTCATATTATTTTAATATTTAATAAAATTACAAAATTAATTTAATTCCAAAAAACATTGATTTTAATTAGTTAAAAATCACAGAAAATTTTTGAAAATTTATTTTTAAATTTTTGAAAAATCTGGGTGTTTACAGACACCGGTGTAGTAGGCGAGGTAGTCGTCGCTACATTCCGTCATATTTACTGTTGCCTGTCATTCAGTTTCTCTAATAACGTGACATTGCCACTCAGTGAAGAAGTCCGAGACCCAGTTGAACGTCGCAGGAATATAGTTTAGCAGTTTTGTACCTCGCGGAGCAGTTATCATTTTCAATGTGCGCTTCAGGACTGTTTGTACGTAGCCAAACTGACGGAGCACTCTATCAGGCATATAAGGCTCCTCGATTTTATGACAACTTATGAGACCGTGATATAAGCGACTGGTTGCAATGGACGACTAGTCTGTCGCAAATCACGATATGGATCTCAAACAATCTGCAACGCATGAAATTTAGCATAACGTAATTTAGTAAATTATTATCAAACATTAAAAAATTATGTCTCAATTTACCTCTTATATCGTCATATCTTCAAGTTCATTCTGTAGGGCGGCCAATGTGTGTAGACGTTTGGCATCTTCCTTAGTTGGCTTCTATCTACACATTCTAGGAAGGTGCTCGTCATACCCTCGGTTAAGTTTAACCCGATGCAGGGTTGGAAAGTGCTCGTATATCCATGCCTTCACGTAACCAAGTTAAAAAAAATTAGTCCAAAAATTAACAACAAATTTTTTTATTATGTATACAAGTTGACAAAGATATATCTATACATGGAGTAGAGTCTGGCATCCGGATATTGTCTTGGAACCGACGCGGGATGCAGCACCAAGCTCGCGGTAAAGGTATGCTAGTATACCGCTTTTCCAAGATATTTCTTCCACCGTGTCTATGTCATCAAAATTCAGGAGATATTTGGCATGTATCGACGTTCCAAACTTATCCGTAATGCCGACATCCCCTAAGATGAACTACATATATCCACGGGCCACATTATTGCTATTATCCACTTCGGGGTCCGGATCAACGAATGTCTCCTCCAAATATTTTAAAGGAAGTCCGTACGACTTCTTGAAGTCTCGAAGGGTGGTAAAACTAGCCGCATCAACTCCCAGACACCCTGATACATAATCCACGATATGGTCGTAAAAGTTGATGCTCGATTCATCAAAAGTATGATTCATCATGACTCGACCATCAACCCTAAGACCCAATATATGATGGACGTCATCAAGGGTAATCGTCAACTCCCTGTTTGGTAGATGGAAAGTGTTGGTTTCTGGATGCCATCGTTCTACAAATGCTGATATGAGTGCATTATCCACCGTCGTATATGAGTAGTTACCCAAATATTGTAAACCGGTACGAATGATTTTATCCTTCATATCGTCTCCCAAAAATTCAAACCCCCATGTATTGTACTTTTTGCCGTGGTTGATCACCATTAACATACGAGAACTCTCCTGAAAAGTAAACAATTGGATGAACTTATACCTATATATAAAATGTAGTTATCTATAAATAATTGGATGAACTTAGAACTTACAACTATATATAAAATTATTATAACGTAATGTACTTACCGGATTGTTCCATATTTGGTATGCAATATGGTTCTTGATCGACGGCAACATAGAGCAACCATTTGGATGAGTCTCGAGTGGACTATCTGGCTGCTGAGAAGGTCATGAACCATCAGTAGCCCAGTTTTCGAGGGTTTGTGGCAAAGTCTCGACATGACTATCTGCATGCTGAGAAGGTCCTGAACCATCAGTTGGCCGATTTTGGACAGTTGGTATGTCCTCATCGGAGGAGGAAGAAGAACCAGAAGTACTAGGAGCACGTCTCTTCGAACGAGTTACAGTCTTCTTCGTCAGTCGACGTTTCCTAACTTCAGGGCGTGCCTCGGGGTAGCGGATAGTGAGAGCTGGTTCAACAGTACGTTGAACATTGCGTTCCTTACGCATCGACGTAGTATGGCGTCTTCTTATGATACCTTCATCCTCAATGTCCTTTCGAGGGTCGTGACTATAAGACAAACAAGATATATATTTTAACATCCCAAAATTTATTCAACATTCAGGACTGTAGAAATTTCTACAGTCCTATATGTATAAAGGACTGTAGAAATTTCAACAGTCCTAATTTCTACAGTCCTTTATACATATAGGACTGTAGAAATTTCTACAGTCCACAATGTATATAGGACTGTAGAAAATTCTACAGTCCCGCATGATTATGTTCCATACGTTCGACGGATGTCGAACTTGTATGCCCTAAAATCGGGTACGAGACTCCAAAAAAACGTCGAAACTACATCCGAAACTACATTCAGGACTTGTATGTCATAATTTTAAGATTGGAAAGATAATTTTTGAATTTTTTTTGAAACGCAATAGAAATTATTATAATTTTTGGAATTTTTTTGAAATGCAATAGAACAAGGAGAAGATAGAATTGTACCTTGATTCTTTCGAGAGTTTGGGAGCCATCGACAATGAGGAGGAGGAAGAAGTGGAGGAGGAGGGTTCCGACAAAAAAAGGAGGAGGGGGAGGGCTCCGGTGGGAGTTTGGAGGATTTGGAAAGAGAGTTTAATGTTTGGACTAGTATGAGTAAACTTTATTCATTAATGGATTAGTCCCAATCCTGAACTAACCCCAACACCGGCCTATTTTGATTGCCTTCATCAAGAGCTAGTTTATTTATTTGTTTCTTCGCTTCTAAGAAAATCGTACCCACTTCCTTTCCCTCGTTGTTGTTCCTTGAAAAGGAAAAAACCTCTATTCTTCCCCGGAAAAAGGAACAAAAGAAAAAGGGTACGATTTTCTTTACAAACCCTAACCAATAGATCAGTTGGAATTACTGCTACTCTCTCTCTCTCTCTCTGTGTGTGTGTAATTTTTTCTTATATATGGATATCAATGCTTGTCTGTCTGTCTCTTCCACCAAAAGGAAGAGGAAGAGGGTATATATCCATCTATGTAGGGGTTTTTTCAACGCCGACATTATTCTCGTCTCCAATTTCTTCTTCAATCACACACACACAACACACACACTCCCCCTCCCTCTTAAAACGAGATTTGGTGCGGACTTGTTTCTCGTTTTGTCTTCACAGTCGTTCCATCATACACTCTCAGTTCATAGCACTCTCAGTTCATAACTGGTTTTAATTCGCCATCTTTCCTTTGCTGCAGGATCTGTACCCACATTTTCATTTTCCCCATAAATTTATATATCGGGAAAGAAAAACAAAAAGAGAAGCAAACCAGAAAGACTTGTTCTTGCTATGGATGCACAACAAACACCAGCCGCCGCTGCCGCTGCTGCACTTACACCAAAGGCCTTAATACATCAGAAATATGGTACAAAAGCATGCTATAAGATCGAGGAGGTGCAGTCCTCCGTTGATAGCACTTGTCCTGGTTTGGTTAGCCAGCAGCAGTCACGCTGTTTATACAGGTGTTACTTGTCTCTTCCTGAATTTACTACTACTTCTGATACCTTTCCCAAAAAGAAAGACGCCGAGCAATCTGCTGCAAAGATGGCTATAGAGAAGGTCCGTCTCTACATATGCTTTGCACCTCCTATTACGTACATCATGTCTTTCAATTTATTTACCAGGTCCCTCTTGGTGATATTCTTAGCTATGGAACTATTATACCTATTCCCCTGACCTTTACCCATTAAACGGAATGAGATAGAGAGAGAAATGGATGTATTTGAAACATTTCAACTCTCAAATTGCTAGTGGAAGGCTTATGTGAATTTCAATTTTAGGTGGAGGTGGAAGTGAACGTGATTTGGAGTACTTATTTACCACAAGGAAGTTCATATATCAGAATAAATGAAGTATATGATTCAGAAAGGTAAGCCGATAGGAACTGTTCATAAGAAAAGGAATCTCTAACTGTATTGTATACTTGGACCAGTATGATCCATGTTCCTTTTCCTATTTAGATATTTTAGCAAAATCCTGCTTTGTCATAGTAAAGGAAAAACAATTTGACAGAACTTCGCTTTGGGATCGAGTCTTTGTGGGTAGTGGAAAAGGAGGAATGATAGCAATTACAACAGTGGACTAGTGTTCATTGCATTAGGTTTTTTTGTTGTTGAACATTTATTGTTGGTTGACTAATAACTAGTATGAATGAACTTTGACCGTTAACTCAATATTTCTGAAGAATCCTACTAACTACTAGCGTGTTGTGTACTGTGCTCTCATTTTCGTTCCATAGTGTTCCACATTTAATAGGAATTATATGTGTATCGGATGAGACAAAAAACCGTACTATACATATTTCTTTCGTCATATATCATACGATACGTCCGATATGACACACTGATACCCCGACAGGATACTTTGTCTTTGTTTTAGTTTTTTTTAAATTTTCTTTGTGTATGCATTGATCTATCTTCTTCTACTTTTCTCTTTTGACTGTTTCATTGACTGCGTCTTTTATTATGGACCATATGATGTTGAATAGATAAATTTATGGATGTTAAAAAGTTAGGATGCTTGTCAAACTTGTGTTGTTTTATTTCACTTTTATTTGTCGACTTTATAATGATTGTCATTTAGATGCATAACGGTACTCTTTATTGATGCTTAATGAAGAGTCCAATTTATCCTTATATATGTCATATTTATCTTCTGATTTTTTTTCCTAATAGGACAATGTATCTTATGGTACACGAGTCAATAATCAGGCAAACTGATACACGAAATGTATCGTGATTTGAAAAGATAGTTTTAGCAGTAGATCCCAGCACTCATCTCACCTCATTTCAGTTTCTTTTGTATTTCCGTAATTCAAACTTACAATTATATGGCCATTGCCGATGCGTAAAAGCTAAGTGGGATTCGCAACCAGACTTATCATGGTGCAACAGCTTCTTCCTTTTTTTTACTAAAAGTTTACCTTTAGAACATAATAATGTTATCATAGGGAACAAATGTATTGACGAACACTAGCTTGGCACAAGCTTATGGGAAGGTATGATGAATATGTCAGTGACTTGTTTACAATATAAAAAGAACAACATACACCTGTTGCAAATGAGTGAAGGAATGTGATTCTTTACATAGAGGAATTCCTTTAGTTTCTAGTAGTTATCATTCCAGCTAAACTCTCTTACTCTGCATGTCTTGCCTATTGCTGTTGTGGCCGTAATTTGCCACCGCCACCATCTTATAGAGGTTGATACTGGGTCAGCTGAAAGCTTGTGAAATATGGTTGATTCTTTGTGGACCTTTCCCAACCTTGACTCACAATCCTTAGACAAGTTCATTTTAATGGGAAGTGGCTTGGATGTTAATGGTTACTGTGACGGTTAGATACTAGGTTGAGTTTCACAATGATTAGGAAAAGAGAGATGGTGCTCAAGGATGATTATGTTTTAGTCATTCAGATTTTTTTATTTTTTTTTTGGTTAAAATTTGTGAGCAGGATCAACAATGTTTTGTCACATTTTCAGTCTCCCGCACGTCATAACCTGGCTATTAGTAGAAAGAGAAAGGAAGTAGACCTAGGTGAAGAGCTTATGTAAGGGCCTTTTTGCTGACTAAATGGGCTAGAAGTCCAGGTTAGCAGTTCTAAAGTGAAACCCTACTATAACCATGGAGGGGAGTCACTTTCAGTATCTATTAATTGTTTGTGAAAGGGGGTTTGTTCTCTCTCCATTTCCACTCCATCTCTAAGGAAACACCCCCTTCTCCAAGCATGCTTCTTGTTGTCTGTTAATGTGTTGATGTTACTGCGATGATTGACGTTTTAGTTCATATCCCCCTTTTCCTTGTCAGGTTTTAGCTTCTAACAACTCACATTGCTCTTAAATGGGCTTGATACAACTCTGGTTTATATCCACTCCATTGTATGGACCAATTTCTTCCCATCTTGGTAAGTGTGGTTATTGGTAGAATATCTCATTTACAAATTTGGGTACACATGTGACTTGTAAATAAATTTGGTATTGAAAGACCTGTTGGATCATAGCTCAATATGGCAAATTAATTGAAGTCTAATCTACCTTAATACTTTGATTGTTCTTTTAACTATTTTTTTTTAATTTAGGGTGTAATTAGTTCAGCCAATTTGAGGTTTTCTTGTTAAGCTCTGCTCTTTTATTCTGGAGTCATCCTAAGTTAGGTTCAGCTTTTATTCAAGCTTAAGCAGGCATGTTCAATCTTGACATGCAAAAATTCGAGAAACTTTAGCATGTGTAGATTAGAAAGTCAAGGCTTAACCTTAAAGTTCGTTTGTTTAAGCTCGGTTAAAGAACAAATTGAACTTCATCTTGTGTTCAAGATTTTGGGACAAGCCACATTTGATTTGCATGTTAATAATTTCAGAGAGAAATCAGTAACATTTTTTATATTTAATTTATGTCATCCTTTGCGTTCTTTGGCTTGTATCCTAGAGATGATCGCAATTCCTATAGCATATATCATCTTCCCTCTTTGTCTAGACTCTTCTAGTCTAGGGAGTTAAATTGCATAACCAGGAAGGCATGTCTACCTACTCGTCAACTAGGCTTCAAGGTTTTGTAGCAAGGCCCTCTCTTGTTCATAGCTATCTCAGCTAGGATTTTGGTACCGGCATAGAAGGTTTATTTCAAATAGCTGAAGTCGCCGAACCCAAAAGTTTGGAATAAATGCTTTGTCCTTGTATAGAGGGTTTATTTCAAGTGTGAATTTCGGTCTTAAAAACTTATCAATTCTTCTATTGAGGTTTCTCATGCTACATGACCCACCACATCTGATGGGAGAAGGCTCTGATGATGATGCCATTGATTACACATGGTGATGCCATTGATTGGATCTTCTTCGCATTATTAGCCACACTATATCTTTTCTTTCCCCTTTAAGATCCACAGTGCCATTGGTGATTGGGATCCCAAAATGAAGCCCATCAATTGCATCAGACCCCACCAATTGCGCTTATAGTATGTGATTGGGCAGATTAGTTTTTTTAGGATTGTCATTTGTTAATGTGCTCTTCAAAGATTGCTTCTTCGGCATCTAGGCAGAGGCCACAATGTGTGTGCTCACACCAACACACAATTCATCATCGTCTTTATGCCCTAAATCATCTAGAATCAGTGTTCGGGAACCTCAAAACAAAGCTTATGATGAACTCCTTAGATGTCAGTCTTCTCCTTCACCTTCTTTCCCTCTGACGTGCACCCGCACACACAATAATCCACCCCCCCCCCCCCTCCCCCTCTTTTTGTCTACTCGTCCGATTCTGCTTATCCATGTGCTAATCCTGAGCCATTTTCTGCATAAAGCGGACTAATATAAAGCGGACTAATGAGAGAATATGCGCCAATTGTTAGGGCTTTGGAACACTGACAATTGAATAATGGGTTATTGCCATATTGGCTGGACAACACTTAAATGTATTTTTAGTAGATGTTGCATATTAACTCCATTGATCTTTTTGCCTTGCCTTCAATCTTCTTGAAATCCTTATGACGTCAATTTAGTTTTTCTATTTATATGTGAGATGAAACTTCCCTTGAAGGAGAATGGAATCTGTTTTATTTGAAATAAAGTTTTATGTTACACTATATAATTTCTACTTTGTTTTTCAATCTTTTGCAGCTGGGTATTCAGTTCACATCCAAAAATTTGACTCCACAGGAAGCATGGGATGAGTTAGCGACTCGTTTGTCTGTCCTGTTCTCGGAGGAGGTAGGGATATCTACAACAAATTGACATCTCTGTTTTGCATGCTTTGTAGCTCTTACGTATGAATAAATCACGTCTCTCTTTGCAAGTACTAGAGCATGTTCATTTAGAGAATGTTCAACAAAAACTAAAGCCAAGAAATCCCCCAAGTAGAATAGCAAAATTTCAAATAATACAGGACAAGATATTTCTGTTACCGAATGGTTTTGTTTTCTCTGAACTGTAAAATTGTTATCTTTTGCACAATACATATTTTTTGTTTTTTTTTGTTTCTGAGACGATGCCAGTCATTGATGACCGTCCCTCTCCTCGGCTACTAGCACCAAGATCCACTGCTATCTAATTACTTTTATATTTTATGTTAACTTATATTCAAATATATAATGTGGGTATATAATTAATATATATATATATATAACTTGTATAAAAGTTTATACTGTTCTTATATAGGTTCAGAAAATAGTTTCCTCACCCTCGCTCTTTTCCTCTTTCTTTCTCCTACCTCCCTGTTTTTATTCTTTCTTCCTTCACTGGATCCTCTTTTACTCTTTCTCCTATGCATCCTACTTGTTCCTTTTCCTCAGTGTCCCCGACTGACCCACTGTTGTTGTCTCCTCTTCATCTTCTTCTGTCCTCTCCTTATCCCTTCTCTTTCTTGTTCAGCCATGATCCACTCCCTCCCAACCCCCCCCTCTTCCCTCTTTTATTTTCCCTCTACATTCTTCTCCCTCTATAGTGCTACTAGTTACCTCCTCTACCTTTATGGCTCATGCTACTGGTTGCCCTTTGCTTCTTTGTCAATTACTTATCAAAATTTTCATCCTTTCCCTCTAATTTTCCTTTAACATTGTCTCACTTTGTCATCCTGCACCTTACCATCATCATATTCTTGGCTTTTCCTTTGCCAATCCCCACTTTTATTTGATATCGGGTCAAGATGGGAAAACTTGTATTATCTTTTCGAAAGTGAACTTGGAGATTCGCTCAAAGGGGGGACACTGTTAGCTCCTCACGAGAAATAAAATGGCAGGTGAGAGTAGTACTGAGTGACGCCTTATTCTTATGATGTCAGCTTAAACATCTTTGGTAGTACATTGGAGTTGAGGTAGGTGCTAAACTCCTTAATGCCCAGCATTAAATTTTTTTTTAATGAAATTTCACAATTACATGTCAGGAGTGAAAGTAGGTGGATCTCAAATGTGTAAACCTGGTTGGCAGTGATGTCCTAAATATCCTAGAAGGATTTGACAAGTCAAACTTAGCCAAAAGTATAGCGACATTGAATAAGTCACTATATTCTCTTCAGATCACAATTCATTGCAGTTTTTAGCCACGCCATATTATAATACAATTGATCATAGTACAAAAGAGGTTTAATCTATGTTGCGGGACACAAATATGACATGGTATGGAAACAACGACATGGGAGGACACCTATTTTGACATGCTAGCACATTTTGATTGTCCGTGCCTTGTCTCATTTTTGTCAACATGCAACATGGACACATCACTTGTTTTTTGGACATCACAAAACATTGTTGGATCTCTGAGAAATGAATTCTTACATAATACACGTTGGGTTGTCCCGTAGCAATGACATGTTGCACCATTATCACCCCGGTGCATTGAAAACTGTGCATTGCTCGGTCGGTCGTCGTCACCGGTGATGGATTGCATAGATGTTAATTGAGCAAGGGTCGACTATGGTGGATTTGAGGGTGTTGCATGGCGTTATGGTAAGGCATGCTGCTCGCATACTGGAGGATGCATGTTCAAGTCACGGAAACAAACCATATATATGGGGGTAAGATTGCGCATATTTGATCCTCCCTAGACCTTGCGTAAGGGGATCTCGTTGCACTGGACGCCCTTTTAGAGTCCTTCGTTCCAGAAAGTCAAAAAACAATAATAAGTTATTAAAAAATTATGAATAATATTTCAAACATTTAGGCATACTTTTATGTATTATTAGTTGTTTCTCGTTAGCTTTGAATGGAAAAGTTTTCAACATTGATGAATACTTCACCCGCAATAGATAGTTTCCAATAGAGTGATATTAATATGGATGAATGTTGTAGATTCACAGATGTACAACTTCGACAAATAATAATTGTTATTATACGTCAATAATTAGTATGTTGATCTTTGCCACAAAGAATCATTGTGTCGACACTGTTTTTCCCCATACTTGTCTTTTTCCTTGTTGAACTGATTAGGAAAAAGGGCCTGTTAAGCGTTATATTAGGTAGTGGGCTTTAGTCCCACATCGGGTAGAATAATAGAGAGAGGGGTCAGCCTCTCTTATATATATGTAGTCTTTTTCATCAATAAAGATCAATACATTATTCCAATCCTTCATGGTACCATAGCCATAACTCATCCACCACTTTCTCTCGAAAAAAGAAAGAAAGAGAAACCCTAACCCTAACCTTTGTTGCCCCCCCCCCTCCCACATCCGCCACCCCGCTGCTGCCCAACCCGACCCCCACCTCGACCCCGCTGGTACCCCCCCCCCACTCCGACCCGTTGCTGCTGCCCCCCCTTCAGCCCCCCCCCCCCCCCCGCTCCGCCAGGCCTTCGCCCCACCCGCTGCTTCCCCCCCTCGTCCTGCTCCGCCAGCCCCCCCGGCCAGCTGCCTCCCCCCGCTTCGCCAGGCCCCCCTTGCCGCCTTCCCCTGCTCCGCCAGGCCCCACCACACCCGTTGCTTCCCTCAACCCCCCTCCCCCCAACCCCGCCACCCCCCGTTATGCAGCAAAAAACCCAAAACCCTAATCCTAACACACCTCTACAACCGCCGTCCCTCCTTCCTGTGTAAATCCTAATTTCCAAAAAAAAGAAAAGAAGAGTCGTATATCGAAGCGAGAGGGTAGGCAATAATTTGTTTGCACAACCTCTGTTCCTAGATTACGACTTCAGGAGCGTATATCGAAGTCAGAGGGTAGACAATGATTTGTTTGCACAACCTCCGTTCCTAGATTACGACTTCAAGAGTTAACAAAGAATAGACAAGTTGATTATTTACGTGGATCTTTGTTTCATTCCTACCCCGATATCCGCATCAGGATCCACACAAAGAGTAACTTGGGTTACTTCTGTGTCCTGGCGTATGTGATCCCTATACAATCTTTCCATGTGTGTGTGCCGGTTCTGGCCACGTTGATGAAGTACTGGCAAAGTTGATGTGATTATTGGGGTTGGAAAGATTCAGCGACGGTCGAATTAAGTGCATTATGACAAATTCTGAGGCGGCTAGCAGTAATACCGGTGTCGAGAACGCATTGGCGGGACCAACTGGCACTGGCACGATGACTCTTCGGTTCGACTCGTCGATCGGCGGTTGGACGGACCAGAAGGATACTCAACATGGCAAAAGAAGGTTGAGAAGACACTTCAGGGTATGCGGTTGTCCAAGCATCTGACTGACAAACTTTCGGAGACGACTGATCCCACGTTTGAGCAGTGGGAGACGGATGATAGTCGACTGTTTACACAGTTGATGAACTCCATGTAACCACCGGTAGAGGCTATGGTTCAAAACATGGACACAATAAAGGAGCTATGGGAGGTCCCCGCGACGGCGTTTGATGGAAAACGCGACTTGTCTCGTATCTACGACTTGGTTGTCGGCGTCTACCGGGCAGAACAGGGCGACAAGTCTCATAAGGACTACTTTCAGGCTTTTAAGGCTATGGTCTATAAAGTTGACCGTGTATTACCTCTGACGACGGATATCAATGAAGCGAGGGCTCAACGTGAGCAGCTTTATGTGATGGCATATCTTGTCTCTTTTCGTCCTGGTGCAGACTCAACTCGCTCTCAGATCATTGCCGGAGCCGAGGTTCCATCTCTAATGGAAGCATATTTTCGTGTTCTACGGGCAACAAAGATCGTCGATACCTCTCCAAGTGATGTTCCTGCTGATCGATCTACTCTTGGTGCCGCTCGTACTGGATTTCGCGGTGGTCGTGATGGACGACGTGGTGGCCGCAATATTGGTTGTGATGGCGGACGAGGCATTGGCGGTCATGATGGAGGTCGACCGCGCACCTGCTTCAATTGTGGTTTACATGATCATTTTTAGTGGCAGTGTACTAAAACTCCTACCGCCAATGTTACCTCAGATACTCCTGATCTTGGCTGCCGATCAGTACAAATGACTGATGAAGTATATGCAGACTTTGTTGAGTTTCAAGCTCAACGTCGAGGTGAAGCCTCTACTTCTGGATCCACAACAGGGTACTCAGCGGCATGTATAATACAGTCAAAGCAATGGGTCCTTGATTCTGGTGCGTCTGCTCACTTGACATGCGACGTACGTATGATACGTAACTATGTATCGGTTGGTCGTATGTCTAATATTACATGTGCCAATGGTGGTTTGCTGACAGTCCGTGGAAAATGATTTGTCCGTCTTTTTTCGGGACTGTCACTACATTCTGTATTACATACCCCTGAAAACCCATTCAACTTACTCTCAATTAGTCGGATTACTCGCGATATGCACTGCTCGGTAACATTCTTTCCTGATTGTTGTGTTTTTTCAGGACCTAAAGAGTGGAAGGACTATCGATAGGGGACATGTGGTTGGAGGCTTGTACCTGTTTGACAAAACTTTCTTTGTTGCCTATGCTGGTGTGAAACTTGATCATTTTGAGTTACACTACCGGTTATGACATCCATCTGTCCAAGCACTCCAGAAAATGTACCCATCTTTAGATGTTTCTTTTTATTGTGAGTCATGTAGCTTGGCTAAGCATCACCAGGTTTCCTATCCGGTTAGTCAGAATAAAATTGTTTTCGCTCCCCTCTGAGTTGGTGCATTTCGATATATGGGAACATTGTCCGGTTGAATCTGTGATGAGATTCAAGTACTTTGTTACCTTTGTTGATGACTACTCACGTGTCACTTTTGTTTATCTCATGAAAAATTATTCCGAATTATTTAACATTTGGTACAATTTTTATGCGAAAATCAGAACACAATTTGGTGTTTCGATTAAATGTGTTCGAAGTGACAATGGTCGTGAGTATATGTCTCGTGAGTTTGTTTCACATCTGTCTCGGAATGACATCATCCACCAAACCTCATGTCCTTGCATACCACAACAGAATGGTGTGACTGAACGCAAAAATTGTCATCTCTTAGAAACAACGCGTGCTCTTATGTTCCAAGCACGTACTCCAAAAAAATTTTGGTCGAATGTCGTTCTTATGGCTTGTTATCTCATTAATCGCCTTCCTTCGTCTGTCCTCAATGGTGATACTTCCTTCTCTCGGTTATATTCCAAACGAGAGCCGTTTTCTCTACCTCTCCGAATTTTTGGTTGCTTGTGTTATGTTCGGGGTATCCGACCAACTCTTTCTAAATTAGATCCAAAGGCTATCCAATGTATTTACCTTGGGTATCCTAAGGATCATAAGGGGTATCGGTATTTTTTTCCAGTCTCGAAGAGGTATTTTTTCTCTCGGGATGTTAACCTTTGTTTAAACCGAGTTTTCTCCACTTCCACAATCTCCAGGACCAGTGTCCCAAGTTTACCCAGAAGAGAACTTCTTGTTGTTCCCCGTTCAAACACAACCACCCCCTGTTAGGCTGCCCTTCCCTACCGAGCCAGTACTCTAGTCCGATGGTCCGCCGACATTGATTCAGTCAGCACCACCGTCATCTGATCGATCGTCGCAGATAATGCCCATGGTCACAGAGCCATCCTCCTCCTCTGGCTCTACTGATTCGTCTTTGCCTTCGGCTTCGCCTGTTCCACCAGCTCGACCTAGTCGTGCCTGTCGAGATCATCCCTTGTATGTTGAAAACTACAAAGGGCTTGCGAGCCACACTCAGTCCTTAATAGCTACTATTGATGGGATTCAGATTTCCAATTCTGTCGAGGAGGGTCTCAAACATTCCGGTTGGCGTGCTGCTATGGAAGAGGAGATGAAAGCGCTCCGGGAGAACCATACTTGGAACTTGATAAATTTATCGCCTGGTAAATAGGCTGTCGGTTGCAAATGGGTGTTCACGATCAAAGTGAAACCAGATGGCATCCATGATCGACTAAATGCACGTCTGGTGGCTAAAGGATATTCCCAGACTTATGGTGAGGATTATTTTGAGATATTCTTCCAGTTGCCAGGATGACCTCTGTGCGCGTACTCTTGGCTTAGCTGTTTGCTATGACTTGCCGCTACTCCAGCTGGATATCAAGAATGCATTTCTCCACGGGGACCTTGATGAAGAGGTATATGGGGTACAATCTCTCGGATTCGTTGCAAGGGAGGGTAAAGTGTGTCATCTGAGGAAGGTCCTCTATTGTCTCAAACAATCACCTCGTGCATGGTTTGGTTGGTTTACAGATGTGGTCACTTAGTATGGCATGTGTCAATCAAAGAAGGATCATTCAGTATTTTACCGACAGACATCGGCGGGAAGGGTACTCCTTGGTGTTTATGTTGATGGCATTGTAATCACAGGAGACGACATTCAGGACATTGCAGGACTGAAGAAGTTTCTGGGAGAACAGTTTCAGACCAAGGATATGGGATTATTAAATTACTTCTTGGATGTTGAAGTCATGTGGGGAAAGAAGCACATTGTCATGTCGCAGAGGAAGTATGTGCTAGACATACTACATGATGCAGGAATGATGCAAGCCAAGGGAGCAATGTCGCCGATGGACCCAGGAGAAAAGTTACTCCCCGACGAGAGGGTACTAATGACGAATCCGGATCAATATCGTCAAGTAGTTGGAAAACTCAACTACTTGGCGGTTATGACTTGTCCAGATATTTCCTTTGCCGTCAGTGTCGCGAGTAGATTTATGTCTTCTCCACGGGTTCCACATTGGCAGGCAGTTCTTAGAATTCTGCGCTATTTAGTCCATAATCCTGGAAAAGGAATTCGCCTGGAGAACCAGAGATATACAAATGTTGAGTGCTTTACCGATGCTGACTGTGGTGCAAGTCTGACAGATAGACGATCTACGTCTGGTTATTCGGTATTTATTGGAGGAAACTTGGTATCATGAAAGAGTAAGAAGCAGAGTGTGATCGCACGATCAAGCTCCGAAGCAGAATATCGAGTCATTGATTATGGCACGGCAGAAGTATTATATCTGCAGCATCTTCTACAAGAGCTGGAAAGAAGAAGCAGGATCTAAAGCAGCAGATATGTGTTGTGATAACCAATTTGCTATGCATATTGCTACTAATCATGTATTTCATGAAAGGACGAAGCACATTGAAATTGATGTCAATTTTGTCCGTGATGAGTATAAAAAGGGAATGATAAAGTTCCATCACGTGAGGACCGGTGATCAGATAGCCGATATCTTCACGAAATCTTTTTTGGGTCCTCGGGTACAATTTTTATGTAACGAGCTGAGCATGATTGATATATATGCTCCAGCTTGATGGAGGATGTTAAGCGTTATATTATGTAGTGGGCTTTAGTCCCACATCGGGTAGAATAATAGAGAGAGGGGTCAGCCTCTCCTATATATATGTAGTCTTTTTTCATCAATAAAGATCAATCCATTATTCCAATCCTTCGGGGCCCAATTTCAGTATCGACTAGTATCGAATGGTATCGGTGGGGTTATGTATTGGATCAGGATATGCCAAAACGGTACGGTACGGCTGATACATATTTGGTATATAGTCCGGTGCTGCAACCCTTGTTTGAAATATAAGGTTGCAGAAATATGTACTTGTCATGGGTATTTTATACTATGCTTTTGGGTATTGTCTTCTATAACTCATCTTTTTCTTTTGTATCAATTTTATGGATTTCATAGATGTCTGGAATACTTTTAGTTCTGTAACATGATTTGAAAATATTTATACGTATCAGTAAATTGTTTCTTTCCTTATTCTTCTAGTTTCATATTAATTTCTATAATAGTTTTCTACTACTTTGCTTGTAGTTTCTCTCGTCGTCTCATCCTCTGGTTGGTCACTTCAGAGTGTTGTTGGGAAGAGTTGACGATCTTTTTGGCATGATCCCCATGTCTGCAATTGTTTCATGTGATGTGAAGGTTAATAACTTGTGCAAGGTCATCAACCCAAATTCAGATGGGGATCCCCTCTTGGTATCTTCATATATCCGGAAAGCTGCCAAAATGTCTGGTTCAGTCTGCAGTACAGATGAAGGATTCTTGTTACGGAAGTCTGGTTCTTATTCACCTAATATTTTACAGAAACTGATGAACCATGCTTTATCCGCAAGGTGTTTCGTGCAGATCGAAGCAATACATATTCCCTTCCGTGATGAGGCACAGATTGATATAGTAACTCTTGATTTTTCTGATAACCAATATTACATGGATGAAATTGCTCAAAAGCTTCGCTCTAGGGACACTTCTCAAATTTTGGTTTCAAGGTTTGTATGAATAATCTAATTTGATGCACTGTGATTTGCATTATACTTATTAAATTACTTGTCGTCCTAGTATCTGTCGTCTTACACATGGTGAATATAAAAACTGGTGTTATCCCAGGACACTTGGCAAAGCTTCATCAGAGATGAAGTTATATTTCTCTGCTCCGGAAATTCCTGCTGCACCTTCAGATTCTTGTGTGGATGTATTTCAAAGGCAGAGCAGAATGACCATTTGGAACCAATGTTAAACAAGCGTGCTTCATACTTGTCAGGTCAAAGAATCTATGGGGATGCAATATTGGCTAATGTCGGTTATACATGGAAGTCTTCAGACCTTTTCTACGAAGATGTATCTTTCTGTACCTATTACAGGTTTATCCTTCTCTTGTGACTTCTGTTTGATTTATAGAATTCTGTATCTGTTTTCCTTGAGAAACTTCATCCATTAGATATTATGAGTTGGTAGCATTCCAATCTTTGTCATGCTCCATAGATGACCACATTCTGATGGGAGTACGCTTGGATGATATTGATATTGATAATGATAATCATTGCTGAAGAGTCATTTCTTTTAGGCTTGTTATCTATGCATTTTGCAACCACATGTTAAGAGTACAACAAGAGAAAGGAACCACATTAAGTAGGCTTTATCTAATAAAAAAAACTTTCATCCTTCTTACTTACCTCATGATCATCCTTCATCCATATGCTCTATCCTTGTTCGTCAGTCAGTTACGGGTCAGAGAGGGAAGTTGGTAAGCGAGAGTTCCAGGCTTTTGTAATAGAATAATATGAGAAATATCTCTTTCTGTCTTCAGTTGACTTCTAGTTCCAGCGGTCAGTCGAGGGTGACATAAGAGAGAATTACGGTTCAGTGGGACTTTCAAGCATCCAAAATAGGCTGCGAAGACTCTGGGTGGGTGGGTGGGTTGTTGTTGTTGGGGGGGGGGGGGGGGTGTCTTGTTTTTATGATGTTGTTCCACTTTTTTTTATGAAAACCGCAACGTGAGTTTGGTATTTGTATAGTGAATATGTTCCACTAGCATCTGCTGTTTTAATTAACAAAATTGCTACATACTGATGTTTTTCTTGTTTGTACGAATGATAAAATTCGATTTTTCAGGATGCTTCTTTCTAAGGTACCTGATGGACATTACAAGTTATTCAGGGAGGCAATACTTGCAGCAGAACTGCCGGCTGTGTTTACTGCACGTTCAAACTGGAAGGGCCCTCTCCCAAGGGACCTCCTGTGTACGTTCTGCCGCCAGCACTGGTTATCTGAACCCATTTTCTCAGTTAAAATGGTTGATCCTTCAGAAGCTTGCAAAAGCTCTAAGCTGCCAAGATTATCTGGAGAAATTGAAAAAAACAAATGGAGGTGTTGGTGTTACTATTGATGGAGACTTGGGCAAGTCAAGTACTTTCACATGTGAAGTGAAATTGTTATCGAGGAAACAAGTTCTCATCCTGGATTCTCTGTCTGGTGCTACTTACAAAAAGGAGTCCGATGCTATTCAGAATGCCGCATTAAAAGTTCTGACTTGGTTGAAGAAGTATTTTAGGCAGTCAGACATTTCTATTGAAAAGTTGTCATCTTTTGGACTTGCTGACAACATTATAATATATTCTTCAAACTTCTCCAAGGAATTTGCCACATTGCTATCTATTTGTGGTCCGGAACAGAACCATCCAATGAGGAGATGCGGAGCATCGGGATCAAACTTTTTAGATCAGCCACATATAGAGGAAAAGGGAATGGGCCTTCTCAATATTGAAGGTCCAGATTCTGGTGTCTTCCCCTCTCATGGATCTTCAACTTGTATAAGTTATGTTGTTACATTGATTAGGAAAGAAGAGCCTCTGAAAGAAGTGATAGAAAGAAACGATGAGTTTGAATTTGAAGTTGGCACAGGTGCTGTCGTTAATCAGCTTGAAGTGAGTGCAACACAGTTGGCTGTCAATCAATCTGCACAATTTACTATCGAACTGCCTTCGAGGGACTTGATCTTGGCTGCAGCTGCTGAAAGTAGCAAGCGTCTTTCCCATTTGTCTCTAAGTGAGTTTCAACAATCTTTGTTTGAGTTCTATTGTTCCTTGTGTTCAGGGGGGAATGTACATTGTAAAGTGTGGGTGCTGAAGCCCCCACTGGATTAGTAAAATGAAATTCTGTTATGGGTTTTAAATTTTATAATGTTGTCAAAATATACAATTAATATAGATTTTTGCTTTCTTAGTCATTGCCAAAGTTATCTCAATTGGTGAAGCCATGAGCATATATGTGGTAGGTCCTTAGTTCAAGGCTCTTAACTCCCAAGTTATGTTGCACGGACACAGATTTGAAATGACACATTTCAGACATGGTGACACGGATTTAGCACCTATTTGGTGTCCTAGTGTATTTCAAGTGTCCGTGGCGTGTGTCTGACACGACACAGACACTGCATGAATTTTGGAGTGTCCATGCTTCTTAGCTCCGTAGTCACTTTTAATTCTAATCCCCCCCCCCCGTCACGCCCCGGCCCCGAGGGCCGCCCAGACCACCGCTTCTCCCCCGCCGGAACCACCAGACGCGAACCACCGCGTCTCGGCGCACCGGACGCGAATCACCGCGCCTCGGCGCCTCCCCGACGGGGCAGGGAATGTGGCCCGTTTGTTACCGGGACGTGATGCCGTGCGAGCCTGGGGTTGCGCCCGCACAAGGCCATATCGTTTAAGTTGTTTCGCTATCATCGCATCTATCGAGTAAGCAGCGGAGGGACATTGTTGCAATGCAATACATTTAGCGAACTGAGTATTCGGGACAAATCGAGGGCCTGGGTTCTCTTTAGCAAGGGCATCGTTCCATACATTATGCCCCTTTATACGATAGCAACTCGAGGCAATCGAAATCCGGATTCCTGGTCTTAGGGACCGAGGCAAGCCTATCGCTCCCTCGGACGATCCAGTACCTGCAAGCAAGTAAACTGTTGGTGGGTCAGCACTTTTATAAGTACTGGTGAGATAAAACAACTGAACAGAAGCAAGCATTCACTAAAACCAACACTAAGTAATCATGTTATAAAATATTGCATTACTAGTGATCTTTCTAGTTTTATCTATGTTCGTTTCATGCAGCAGAAGAACGGAGTCATATTATATTATTTTGGAAACATCTTTTAAAACAGAGTTTCATATGCGATATAAGCAAGACAAGTCGTTCGTTCCGTTTCAGGGTGTGCGCAGCGTGTCTCGTGAGACTCTAGGGACAAATTCACAGCTAGACACACAAATGCTTATCTTAGGGGCAGTCCTCTATCCAAGCCAACACAATGAACTAGCTATATGCAATGCGGTCCCCGAGTATCTCAGGATCGGCAGCGGTTGATCCAGCATACCAATGACTCTTTATCTGATGCTAATGGCAGTTGTGACTCATGTCTGCTTTTCACTATCATGGTAGCAGCCGTGACACATGCAGTTCAGCTCTCCACCAATAGCCATTGTCCGACCGATGCGAATGCATAGAAATACTATCAAATAAACTTTAGGATGCAGACGAGACGAACCATCAGACTATATTCTTGTTGCGGGGCAAGCCGCCTTATCTTGAACACATTCAGGCACACGATATGGTTCTCTCGGAGCATAGGCGATAGTGAACATGTTCATGCACTCTTAGACAAGCGTTTTAGGGTTCTTAGTTAACCAGACTTGTTTGTTTCAAAGACAAGCTAGGTGAGTTCGTTCATTAACATGCAAGGCATGTTCTATCATTCTCTTATGAAAACATTGCAAGCAAAAACTCAGATTATTATTAAGGCATGCAAGAATCAGAGAACAAAGTTCTGCCCACTCACCTTGATACATAATGCCGACGCGGAGCGGAACATTACCCCCCCCCCCTCTCTTCTATTGCTCAAGCCCCCTCTGCCTTTGAGTATAATTCCTGTATCCAACCTTATTTCTCGTCATGTGTCAAATAACTTCGTATATGCCAATGGTTTTCTTGCAGACAACTGCTTCCTGGAGTACTCTATAAAGGTATTGCGGGTAACAGAACCCTTAGAAGACAGAATGGAGCAGGCTTTATTTAGCCCTCCTCTTTCAAAACAACGGGTTCAATTTGCAGTGAGGCACATCAATGCTTCTCATTCTACTACCTTGGTACTAATATAGTTATTCACAGTTTTCTTGTTGGATTTCAATCTTTACTGAGATTGACGATCTGTTTTGCATCTGACAGGTGGATTTTGGTTGTGGATCTGGTAGTCTGCTTGATTCTCTATTGGAGCACTCAACTACGTTAGAAAAGATAGTTGGTGTGGATATTTCATGCAAGAGTCTAACTCGAGCAGCAAAGGTATTGCCAATGTACATTGGTGCTTTTTAACATGTACAATCTATACATACTGATACATATCGTATGCTTATATGATAGTGATATGACAAAAACATTTAGTTCATAATATGAATTGGACATTTGAACCATTGTTTTAAAAAGCTCATGAGTCGCGTGTCTGGACACACCTGAGGCACGAGGCTCACCCTTGCTCCTCGTTTTCTATGAGGCAAGGCTCATTCACCTAGATGTGTGCCTCAGACCTACTCTTTAGGCTTGCACCTCGTGCTTCTCACACCTTCTTGTGATAGTTCTTTCGACTTTTGATGTTATCAAGTCAATCAAGAAAACATATTGGTTGAAAATATTGCTACCAACTGGATTCAAAGGATAGAATACTATTGAATGTATCAAGTTAATCAACTAACCTTTATTTTGTAATTAATACGTTTTTATTACAGGATGATGATGATGATGATGATGCTAAATGATATTGGTAATGGAGATGATAATATGAATGATAAGGATTTAAGCTTTTGACAATTCCCCGTTACTATAAACTTGTGATGGCGTCTTTTGAGTTTTGATCACGGTTAAATGTTAGTTGTTATCTTAATGATTTTTGTATTCCAACATTACTACTTAATGGTGTTATGAATTGATTAGATACAATGTGAGTTTGTTTATTTGACACCATTGTTTTAAAAAAATTCTAAAAATATGCACCTCACTTTGTTGAAGCCCACGTCTTACCTTATGCTTCGTGCCTAGGCTCTAGATGACCCTAGCGCCTCGATTGCGCCTAGCGCCTTTTAAAACATTGATTTGAACATTTGCCCTTAAGATACTTGTACCCTTGTTTCTACTTTACTCTGGTTCATCTCTTGGTCCTTCTGTTCTCTTGGGGCTACCATAATTGCTATTATGCCATCGAACTTGCAGCTTATACATTCAAAACTAAGCATGAAGTCTGTGGTGGAACCAAGCATCAGATCTGCTGTGCTTTATGATGGATCAATCATGGATTTCGACTCTCGCTTGTATGGATTTGGCATTGGCACTTGTTTGGAGGTATTTTTCAACCTTGCAACTTGTTTCCTGCATTGTTGTCTATTTGACTCAAATCACATTGGTAATACTTATTAACAACCTATCAATAGTAGTTTTGATGTAAAAGATTCTTGAAAAAAATGGATACCGAGTCGGATTATCCGGTACTGATCCAAATCCGATCACAACAGGATATGGATATATTATTTTTAGATTCGGTTGGATCCGAAACCGGATCCAGAGAATTCAGACACATATATGCATGCATATTTCACTCCATTGTCTGGATCCGGATATCCAGGAACCTATATATGTATATATATATCAATATGTCAATAGTACTAGGCAACAAGATTCGGATACCCGGTGACCTATATAAGTATGTATATATATTAATAATATCAATAGTACTATTCTATAATTACAACACTAGGCAACCCTATATATCAATACTCAAACATAACATATGTTAAGTTGATTAATACATAACTAAACCTATACGAAACCTTCTCTTTAGTTGAGAACCCAAACATTAGTTTCTTCAAAGCCCTATTATATCTGATATGTGTCAGTTCTCCTTACTGATTTTTATTTCGAACAATATTCGTGTCTCTATTCATTATTAGAAAACAAATATACGGTATCTGCTCTGAATGAAACCCTAGTTTTCATTGATGTAGAAATTAGAAAAGGCTAATGATAGAGTACACAGAAAGATAATATGATGTGTTTTCCTCTAGTAGCTATATTGAGATTAAAAAGGATAAGTGCATACTATTGGAGGAGATACCACACAATTTCTCGTTTCCATTGATCTTCAGGTATCAACAGTAAGTCTATCTATTTGCGCTAGTTATAGGTGAAATTACTAGGAATATTCAAGAAAAAGTTCCTGTTAGAGTTATGCCCAAAAGCCAACTCACTTGTGGGATTACTTCTGTAGACATTGGTTCAAATGATTAATATATGATTTATCATTAATGGCAAGTTATCATAGATATTATGTTAAATGATTATGATAAGTCCAAGTCAAGTGTAATGATGATTACACCATATGATTATTGAACATCACATTCGATACAACTAAGTAAATGGTTCTTAGTCATAGGAATATCTAATCTGGAATTGGATATTCCAGATAGACTAGTAACGTACTTGATACGATAGCCAATATCATAGGATATGTAACATGAAATGTTATATCAAGTCTTTAGGTACTCATTTGGGGAATGAGTTGACTGAACAGACTCACCCTAGAATCCTATATAGAGCTTTACACTTGCCAAATAGGAATTCTAGAGTTCAAGTAGTATACAAGTTTTCTAGAGTTCAAGTAGTATACAAGTTCCTTAGACTTGAGGCACCATAGTTGTCTTATACACTTGACTCTATTATGATACCTTTTTGATTAGTTCCTTAGATGGGATTATGTATAAATGGATATTGGATATGGTTGTCGATGTACTAAGGCATGTGTTGTGTTATGTGTTAAGTTGAGTTTAGTCCCACATCGGGTAGACTAATAGGGAGAGGGGTTAGCCACTTCCTATATAATGTACCTCCCCTTTATTCTTAATGAATCAATCCATTATTCTAATTCTGCATGGTATCAGAGCAATTGGGGCAAAGTCAAACGAGGGAGGAGCACACTCAAGTTCCCTTAGACTGTAAAGAGTCCGGCGGGGGGGGGGGGGGGGGGTAGTTGTCAAGAGTCGAGACTAAATTTTTTGGGTGTGCAGTAGGTAGGTTAATAAAAATATATAGTTACTAAAACTTATGATCTCCCAAGTCGTCAACAATGCTCAATGTTAAAATTGGGGGTGCGTATTGTGTAGTAATTCAAAAGAAGCTTGCCGTTTATGCCCTAACGTGTTGGTATAATTAAAAAAACTATAAGCATCCCATGCAAATTTTGTTGTGTATATTAAATACACTAGTGTAAAACTTTAACATCAACTACATAAAGTTTTCAATAAAAAACAATCTCTAAAAGTATCAACAACTTTAATAGAGCGAGAGAAGAGGAAAACAATTAGAGAGAGAGAGAGAGATAAAGAGAGGGAGACGAAGAGAGACATGTTGTCACGTGGCAAAGGACATTATAGTCAGACAAAGGGATGAGATTTGATGTTTTAGGACAGACACAAAAAGGGAATGAAGAGGGTAAAGGGGAGAACTATTTTGCCTCCTCTTTTGTATTATATTTAAAAGTATTTAATAATAACCGTAGCTTTATGCTATTGGGGTTGGGTTAAATTCCAGATTGAAACAAATGGCAGGGATCAGATCAAATTTAAATCAAAACGGATGAAGCGGAGGCCTTTTAAAACCTTGCCCTCATGAACAACGAACTTACAAGTAAAAAAAGAAGATCAAATGTATTCAATCACATCATCTTAGCACATACAACTAGCATTTCCAAACCAATTCATTTTGATCAAATTGATTTTAGGAAGAACCTTATCATTTGAACTTTAAAAGAAGCCACAAAAACTTTGATTTTAAGTGTAATCTGATGATACAATTATGAACCAGCAACAAGGAAAAGAGTTGTTAGTTGGCAAAAACGGGTTACAGGCACAATTTACAGAGAACTGACCTTTAGAGTTTAGATGATCACTTCCAGAAGCATTGATCGCAATTAGACTTGGGAGAAAATTCATTAAGTTTATTTATAAGAGAAGAGAATAAATCTTTCTCAGCAACAGGAAGTATAGATTTGAAACAAGGGTTCCATTCCCAAAATGATATTTGTATCTCCTTCATCCCTTGAGAATGAAGCAAAGGATGTTGATCCCAAACATATAAACTTATCCTTGGAATGATATAGAGAAAGGACATCGGTAGCTAAACAATGATTTTTAAAAGGCTTCCAAAGCCATTCATAAAGAAGAGCAATTTTAGGAAAATGTCAATTCTTGAAACCAACACTGCCATACTTGTTTTTCGACGAAAGTGCGATTAAGGATAACTTTTGTATTGATATGTAGACGAATTATAATTTTACAACGAAAGCTTTACAAATAACTGCTATTAATATTATAGATTTCTGGAGAAGTGTTGTGATGGAAGTCTGATCATCGCGTGACCACTTTGTTCCGTTGAATCAGATGCTTCACAACTCCAAGAAGTCGAAAGTTGACTGCCAAATTGAACGTCAAATACTATTTTGTTGCAGTGGCTTTTGTGTGTGTGTGGGTGGTGGTGGTGGTGTGGGGGGGGGGAGGGAGTTCATGTAGTCCATATGGCTTGAGAGAGATCGAGGTCGCTTGAGACCGATGTCCTGTTGCAGTGCGTAATGGCTGTCACCCAAGGAATGACTTTGGAGATCTCTCCTTGTATGCGTAGAGTGGAATTCTTGGGAGTAGGAGAGGACATTTTTTAGTCATGACATGGACTATTTATAGAGGGAACATCTCTAAAGCTGCCTTTCGCGGAGCTACATCACAGGCGCCGCGGGGACAAACGGATTGGCCGCTAATAGTGGGCATAACACCCACATTCTCCTCCTCCGGGGAAAACAAGCTGTTAAGTGTTATATTAGTAATGTGCTTTAGTCCCATATCGGATTGAATCAAGGTAGTCAAAGGTGCAAGGCACACTCGAGGCGCAAAGGGTCAAAATCGTCCGAGGCTCAAGGCGCACTTAAGGCGCGCGCCCAAGCGACGCAAGGCACAAAAATAATATATATATATATATATATATATATATATATATATATATATATATATATATCGGATTTCTACATTGATAAACATGTCTGCTTCAAATTCTCCCATGTTTAGGTTGCAATCACTTTGAATTGAACGAGTGAGAGAAAAACAGTAAAAAAAAAAGTACAACAGTTCAAAAAACATAAAAACAGTACTACAGTTCAAAAAATAGTCTAAACATGCAATTTTTTTCACAAGATTTTCAAGGCGCTCCTTAGCTATTCCAAGGCGCTCGGAAAGGCGCGCCTTAGGTACGCCTTAAGAATTGTACCCCGCCTGGAGTGCCCTGAGGCGCTGCCCCTGCGCCTAGGAGCAAGGTGCGCCTTTGACTACACTGGATAGAATAATAGAGAGGGGTTAGCCTCTCCTATATATATGTAGTCTTTTCATTAATAAAGAACTATCAATTATTCTATTCCACATGGTATCAGAGCCATAAACTATCCCCCACCCCCTCTCTCCATAAAAAAGTCGCCCCCCCCCCCCGCTCCAGGCCACCCCCCGCTCAAGCAGGCCGCCCCCCCACTCCACCAGGCCGCCCCCTGCTCCAAGCGACCCCCCCTGCTCCAGCCCCCCCGCCCCCGCTCCAGGCGACCCCCCCTCTGCCTCCAGCCCAAAATCCTAACCCTTACATCCAGCCGCCGTCCCTCCTTCCTGTCTAAACCCTAATCCTAAAAAAAAAGTCGTATATTGAAGCCAGAGGGTAGACAATGATTTGTTTGCACAACCTCTGTTCCTAGATTACGACTTCATGAGTTAACAAAGAGTAGACAAGTTACTTGTTTACGTGGATCTTTGTTTCCTTTCTATCCCAATATTCTCATCAGGATCTACACAGTGAGTGACCTGGGTTGCTTCTGTGTCCTGGTTTGTGTGATACCTATACGATCTTTACTTTTCATGCACGTGCCGGTTCTGGCCACGTTGATAGCGTACTGGTAAAATTGATGTGATTATTGGGGTTGGGAATATCCAGCGACAGTCGAATCAAGTGCATTATGACAAACTCTGAGGCGGCTAGAAGTGATACTACTATCGATGTCGGGAACGTCTTGGCGGGACCAACGGGCCCTGGCACGACGATCTCTTCGATTCGACTCGTCGATCGGCGGTTGGACGAACCAGACGGTTACTTAACATGGTGGAAGAAGGTTGAGAAAACACTTCGGGGCATGCAGTTGTCCAAGCATCTAACTGACAACCCTCTGGAGACGACTGATCCCACGTTTTGAGCAGTGAGAGACGTATGATAGTCGACTGTTTACCCAGTTGATGAACTCAATGGAACCATCGGTGGAGGACATGGTTCATAATACCGACACGGTAAAAGAGTTATGGGAGGTCCTAGCGACGACGTTTGATGAAAAATACGACTTGTCTCGTATCTACGACTCGATCGTCGGCGTCTACTGGACAGAACATGACGACAAGTCTCATAAGGACTACTTTCGGACTTTTAAGGCTATAGTCGATAAAGTTGACCGTGTATTACCTCTGACAACGGATATCAATGAAGCAAGGGCTCAATGTGAGTAGCTTCATGTCATGGCATATCTTGCCTCTCTCCATCCTAATGCAGACTCAGCTCGCTCTCAGATCATTTCTGGAGCCGATGTTTCATCTCTGATGGAAGCTCATTTCCGTGTCCTACGGACAGCAAAGGTCGTTGAGACCTCTCCAAGTGATGTTCCTGATGATCGATCTGCTCTTGGTGTCGCTCGTACTGGATTTCGTGGTGGACAAACTGGTGGCCGTGATGGTAGACGAGGCATTGGCGGTCGTGATGAAGGACGACCGCGCAACTGCTTCAACTGTTGTCTACAGGGTCATTTCCAGTGGCAGCATACTAAAGCTCCTGCCGCTAATGTTACCTCAGATACTCCTGATTTTGGCGGCCGATTTGTACAACTGACTGATGAAGCATATGCAGACTTTGTTGAGTTTTAAGCTCAACGTCGAGGTGAAGCCTCTACTTCTGGGTCCATCGCATGGTACTCAGCGGCATGTGTGGTACAGTCGAAGCAGTGGGTCCTTGATTCTGATGCGTCTGCTTACTTGACAGGCGACGCAGGTATGATACGAAATTATGTACCGGTTGGTCGTGTGTCTAATATTATATGTGTCAATGGTGGTTCATTGACAGTCCGTGGAAAAGGATTTGTCCGTCTTTCTTCGGGACTGTCACTACATTCTGTATTACATACACCTGGAAATCCATTCAGCCTACTCTCAATTAGTCGGATTACTCGCGATATGCATTGCTCGGTAACATTCTTTCCTGATAATTGTGTTTTTCAGGACCTAAAGACTGGAAAGGCTATCGGTAGGGGACATGTGGCTGGAGGCTTGTACCTGTTTGACGAAACTTTCTCTGTTGTCTTTTCATTAATAAAGAACTATCCATTATTCTATTCCACACAAGCCAACGTGGGTGTTACACTTGGCATACTACTAAGGGCGTGGATCCTTGACAATCGCTCAATCATTTAGCATAAGTGTTGTGATGTTCCGCAAGAATGCTATTCCACGAGACTTATCTATTCTGCGGGATTGCTATTCCGTGGGACTTGCTATTCCGCGTGACTGTGATTCGCGTGGTTGTCATTTTAAGTGTAAACAAAATCCCCTTCAAGGTTTTCAAATATCCGCAATGAGCTGGTTCAGATTACGAAATACTTTGAATAACATGAAGTGTTATGTTGGTTTGTATGTTGTGCCCCGGTCTACTTTGATTGTTGTTGACTTTCCGCTGTTGAGGTGGTGCTTTACTATGAAAATAACGATCTACGAAATGAGCTCGTAGCGAGCTTCTATGTCTGAAGATAGTGGTCCAATTTGGAGATGTTCCACTGGATGATATTCTTATGATGTCGCTGGTGATGGCATGAAAATGATGCTCCGATAAGCTCTCTAAGGAGAGCTGGAGAAGGTGCTCCAATTTGGTATTTACCAGAGGTTGTACCTTTGGACGCGACAGGAAGAGGAGTCGGCTATCAGAGGTTGTATTCTTGGACATGATAGACAATGACTTAAGGTTGGATTGAATCTGAAAACCTGTCTGTTCAGAGATAGCCATTAACATAATAGACTAAGCAACATCAGACATGAAATCCGCTAAGGCCCAAATAAGAGTGACTATCAGAGATAACCATTAACATGATAGGGTTGAAAACTCTAATGGAGAGAGAGATTTGTTAGAGATAATTATTAACGTGAGAAAGGATATTCCTAACCATGTTGGGGGGTAAGAATGGACTGTCAGAGGTAATCATTAACATAAAACACTACTGGGGAGTTGGATTTGTTAGAGGTAATTTTTACTCGACGAATTTGAAGAATTCACTAGGAAAGTCAATGGCATTACCGGAAATGAATTGCTTCCGGTAAAGCAAGCAGTTTAACGTAAGAGACGAGTTACCTCACAGGTAAACTTTTAATGTAACGAGACATGACCATCAGAGGTGATGCAAGCTGGAGAGTTTTATTCTAGCTCCGTTGAGGATGATAATTGGACTTTTGCAATTGTTGCTCTCTTAAAGAATTTCTTTGATTTGATGATTGATGACTCGGCAAAGGAGTCTTGTGTAGATAACACCTTTGTAGGGAGACTAAAACTTAATGATTCAGAGGTAATCATTAACACGATTACGTCATAAGGCGGAGAACGGTATACTCCAACCACCTGTGTGTGTACAACCATAATTGCCTTCTACGCTAAGTAGGTCATACTCCTATACTTTACTGGATGATATAGGCTAAAGGCCATTATCAGAGATTTTCCACATCAGAGCGACAATGATGTCCTACTCTGATTTTGAATATGCACCGTTGCTATTGTCGGTATATTGATCAGTGACATAAGTCGCCATTCCCTTTTTCGCTCACAATGCTGGGGATACCGAGTCTTTCAATAGCTGCTCGATGATCTCGGCTTGATGGATGGGTTGTTTCCAAGTGTTGGTTGTGACAGCTCCTATACATGCTTTCAGTTGATCGCGAAAGTTGTACCTACATGTCTGTCTGTGAAACATGAGCAAAGGTGTGCCATCAGGGCATCAAAGAGAGATGTTTTGAAATCTCTTTACGAAACCCCTGACAGGTTATTCCATTTGAACTGTGGAAAGGAGTTTAGCCATGGTTACCTTTTCATCGTCCTCATAGAATCTTGAGAGGAATTGCGTCTCGTGTCTTGCCATGAGATGATGAAGCCTGTATGAAGGCTTTTGAACCAATCGAAGGCAACTTCTTTGAGAGTGCCAATGAAGAGTCTGACCATGATGACGTCATTGTCTATCACAATACGAGTCTGGACTCAGAAGTGACAAATTTGCCATTGTACAATTGCATCATTGACGGTTTAAATTTGTTAGGTACGGAACCATATCCCGTTTAGGTGGATAAGGGCAGACAACTCCCACTTTCTTCAATTCTTTCTGTTGAACAAGGGAATCAATTTAAGCTTGTATTCTTTTCAAAGTGCTAAGCTTGGCACTGGCAACCCCGGTTCACTCCGCTGCTACTAAAACGATAGGAACACTCTCTTTATTGTTTGTATTGTGCTGAATTAAGAGTTGTTTCAGCATTTGCCCTAATCAATGGTTGCATCACACGCTGCCTCAATGCTCTCAATAGCCTCCACATGGCGTATGAGATCTTAAGAATCGTCTTCAATCATATAAGCCGATATTTATTTTCACTTTGGTAGAGTCTGTGGAAGATGTTGTCAGCATCTGACCATGACAAAGATGAAGAATCTTTCTCGAATATAAACTACAACTCGGAGGAAGAAGGCATGACTGTATTAGCTCTGGTGCCTTGGAAAGGACTCTCCAGGTGAATCGAACGCTGCTGTAACTACAAGATGAGGTTCAGATTTGACAAGACCTGATTTGCAGTGCGTAGGTGATTGACTACCCCGTCTCGAAACATTGAGGCCTTTGCGAGCTCCAACTTGTCACATTGACAGAAGCTACTGGGAGATCTTGGTCTATTAGCCTAGTTCCAAAGCCTGCAATTTTTGCTCGTGACAGAGCTATCTTGGCATCATTGCTGGGAAAGGCACAAATTCTAGTGCTATACACAAAGCATTCCGTGCCACTAGCGGAAATGCGACTGCCGTGGAAGTAACAACTTCGGCTACTGGTGAGCTCATTATTAGCTCTGTTGTGAGCTTGCAGATCCGCGCTGCTGCTTTGGTCAGTGCTGCGGGATTGGCCATTCGCTCCGCTCATTTGAGTCTTTATGACAGTTCCGCGGACTTGGTTCGGCTCTACAGTTCCGTGGGCTTGAGCGGTTTTGCGAACTTGAGCTTGTTCAATAGTTACGCGGAAAATGTACTTGGTTGTTCTGCGGGGAAAACAGTGCGGTGGTTAGCCGGGATAGCTTTTCATAAAGCTCCTGACTTGGTTCCGGGGGGGAACGCTTACAAAGTCGTGAAGGGCAACAATAGTAGCAGTGTCACGGAAGGCAACCGTAGTAGTAGTAGTGTGCCGCGGAGGGCAACATCAACAACAATGTCGCGAAAGGCAACTGATCAGTGACACGGAAGGCAACCGCAGTAGTAGTACTGCGGACAACACCGATAGCTTCCAGAGAAGCTTGCAATTCCATATAAGTGACTAAGGCCGAGGCTTGAATAGTCTTTGACAAGATTATTTTGTGCAGAAGCACGGAATGAGGGCTTGCACGGCCTTGTGGGAATGTTTGCTCGAACACTTGTTGGTTGAACTCGATGACCAACACTTCGACAGTCGTCCCGAGAGCCTTTGCGTCGAATTGCGACACAAGCATCTAGTCGGTGGAGAAGGACTTCCCCAACAGAGTCGTCATGTCGTCATTTGTTATCCGATGAAAGTGCGAATAAGGAAAACTTTTGTATTGCTTTGTAGACGAATTACAACTTTACAACGAAAGTTTTACAAATAATTTCTACAACTATTACAAAATTTTGGAGAAGTGTGGCGATGGAAGTCTTGGTCAGTGCACAACTACTTTGTTCGGTTGATTATCCGAATCCAAGGCAAATGGATTCTTCTTGATGGCGATGAGTTCTTCTCATATTCTTCAGAACTCCAAGACGTTGAAAACAAGGTGGCTGCCGAATTGAATGACAAACATTCTTTTGTTGTGATGGCTTCTGTGGGAAGTTTGTAGCCGACGTAGTTTGAGAGAGATCGGGGTCGCTTGAGACCGATCTCCTGTTGCAGTGCTTGATGGTTGTCATCCAAGAAATAGTTTTGGTGGTCTTTCCTTCTCGATCTCGTATGCGTAGAGTGGAATTCTTGAGAATGGGAGAAGACTTGGAGAAATGACCATTTTATAGTCCCGACATGGACTATTTATAGAGGGAATACCTCTAAAGATGCCTTTAGCAGAGCTAGAGCTACATCACAGGCTAAGCGGATTGGCCGCTAGTAGTGAAGTTCTACACCTGGCATCCCACTAAAGACGTGGATCCTTGACAACCACTCAGATAACACCCACATTCTCCTCCTCCGCGGGAAACAGACTATCGTGACCAATGTGGGTTCTACACCTGGCATCCCACTAAAGACGTGGATCCTTGACAACCACTCAGATAACACCCACATTCTCCTCCTCCGTGGGAAACAGACTATCGTGACCAATGTGGGTTCTACACCTGGCATCCCACTGAAGACGTGGATCCTTGACAACCACTCAATCCGTTAGCAACAATGTCGTGCTCTTATGTAGGACTGTTGTTCCGCGGCCTGTCATTTTTAAGTGCAAAAAAATACTTTTAAGCAAACAAACTTTTATGCCACTCTACTAAAGTATGCCTTTTTCTAGTACGAGCGCTTAAAAGAGAAAAGCTCTGACAGAATCTATTAAAAACATGAATTATGGAGGGAAAGGATAAAACATAATTAATAAGAGTAATTGACCAATGTTAATATTAAATTTGTTTGCACTGAAATTTAATCAAAAAATAACAATAAGGTGACCGGTTGGACAGAGTTGAAGCATATGGTGCTTTAAGTTCTTTTTAGATCCCATATGCTGATATGGAAATGTAATGCAGGTTATTGAGCACATGGAAGAGGATCAGGCATGTTTGTTCGGCAATGTGGTGTTGAGTTCTTTCTGCCCCCAGTTACTCATTGTATCGACACCTAACTATGAGTACAATCCTATACTCCAAAGGTCGTCTTTGCCCAACAAAGAAGATGATCCAGAAGACAAGTCAGGTCCCTGCAAATTTCGCAACCATGACCATAAGTTTGAGTGGACCAGGCAGCAGTTTGAGCATTGGTCTGTTGATCTTGCTGGGAGACATAACTACAGTGTCGAGTTTAGTGGAGTTGGTGGGTCCGGTGATGCAGAACCAGGCTTTGCTTCCCAGATTGCTGTCTTTAGAAGGAGATCACTTCAAGTAGAGAAATCATTGACAAATGAGGAAACATCTCATCCATATAAAGTTCTTTGGGAATGGAACAAGGGATCTTAGATCCTCCGCTAACTTGTAGAACTAGAGAAACTACATCAAGTTGTAATTCTTCTTGGTGACTGTAAAAGGATTGTTTTGTAACATCTTTGTCACATGGATCGTAGCATAAACCCATGAATACTTGAATTTTAATCTAGGGTAGGGGTTGGTTGTTTGGTTGCACTGTGAATAAAGCTACAGTGCAAAAAACAAGTATTAATGCAGTACAGTTTTTTACTTTGCAAATGTAAAAAGCCATTGATGAAGGCACAACTACATCAATTAGGGGACATTGCAAATTCGGTCATATTTCAACTACAGTGCAAAAAATATTTGGGGGAGCCATAACTTAAGTATAAAAAGAACTTTTTTTTGTTCTTCTCAAATCCCTAAAACTTAATTCAATTTTTTTATATAGTTTTGCAGTAGATAGTTTCATTTGGGACTATTTCTGAAGTTTTGAATTCCATTAATGAAGTTTCGAAGCTTCAAAATTGAAACAGTTTTGTTTGGGACGAAAAAATATCACAAAAATTTTGGCAGTCCTAGATATGCATAAGACTACCAAAATTTTCAGTTATAACGATATTTAGGATTGCCAAAATTTTGCAGTTCTAACAATATCTTTGAAGATCGATGGATCGAGGCACGAGAACGTATTATTTCTTCCATTTATTAAAAAATGTTGGGAGTTGGAGGCAGTGGGCCTAAAAGGCATGCAATGCAGCGTGTACAAAGTTTCTAGCGTTATGTCAGGTATCTAAAAATAATAACAGCTAGGATTGCCAAAATTTTGAAAGTCCTAAAGATAGTGATTTTTTTTTCACTAGTTCGGAATTTTGTACATGCTGTGTTCGTTGCATACCTTTTGGACTCACTTTCTTCAACTCCTATCAAATAAATAGAAAGAATAATATATTTTCGTGGTTCGATTCACTGATATTTCGTTACCTAGCTGGGATCTTATCTCTTTCTAGTAACGATAAGGGTCACTAAGTTCAGTGAGATGAAAGATAATAAATGATACTTTGGATTTGCAAAATTCTTCTTATCTTCTTGTTGGATAAATGTTACATTGTCACCAATTAGAAATGTCCTTTGACAGAAATTGAATAAAATTCTGAAGAGAATTGATTGGATCATAATATAATCTTGGAGAAAAAAAGAGTTTGGAACAGTACAAAATAGAAACAAAAGAACTGAAGGAAAACAAAAAACAAATAAACACTTGTAAGCGGAATTTTCCAACCAGAGACTATTTTTAGATTTTTCAGGGTACTCTCTCTCTCTCTCTCTCTCTTCATAGAGGTAGTAGTTGAATCCAAAGTTGGTACCCTATGCAAAAAGAAAAAACATTTCATTTTTTTTTTAGGAAGACTATTGTTAGGATGGCTAAAACAGTCCTGAGATAGAGTTATGTCTCAGGACTACCAAAATTTTGAACTTTATTTCAGGAGTATCAAAATTTTGAAAGTCTTGAATTGTCCTCAACACGACTGTCGATTTCTGTCATTTCAAAACCCTTATAATGGGATTCAAAACGTTATCTAATATGGTCCAAAAGTCTTATTTTGGAGTATCCACTACAAGATATTTAAAAATACATTATTTAAACATAAAAAAAACTTGCATTTCAAAAACCTAAAAAGAAGATAAACAGAAAATTTTACATTGAACCCTTGGTCTGTGTTCTCTCCGATTAGGATTAGAAGAGAAATAGGAAGAAGAAAGAAGAAAGTAGGAATAGGAAGAGGAACATTTTACATTGAACTCTAGGTTTATTCGGTTTCAACAGAACCGAAGTTGTCACCGAATAAATTAAATTTCTAAAAATCTAAAACCAAAACCAAACCGAAATTAGTCATAACCGAAACCGAACAGATAATCGATTCGGTTTGTTTGGTTGTACTGTTTTTTTTCTGCCAACCAATAGTTGAAATTGTGGTCAAGTTATATTAAAAATATAATTTTTATACATACAATTGTTATATTTTAAAGTTTGGATTTTTTAAACACACAATTATTTTTGTCAAAATATACACAAAAATATACACATTTTATCACAGAATATGCATAAGATTAAGGTTATTTACATAATTGTGTAAACTTTGTTTGGTTTTCTGTTTTGGACTGAAACTAGAAAAAAAAAATTAGCATTTTTAAAACCGAAATCGAACTGAATTTTTTTTCTTTTCAAACCGAACCAAATCTCTTATTCGGTTCGGTTCTCAGTCCAATACTAAATGCCCACCCCTAGAGAGGTGTGTTGTGTTAGAGAAGAAGAGAGTCGTGTGTTATCCCCTAACAAATTTATAACTTACGTGCATTGCCTCCTAGTCTATAATGTCCGTTGTGCCTTTATCAATGGCATGTAAAAAAAAAAGAGAACATATTACCCATAGGAGGGTTTTTCTTTTTTGCTTTGTGCCTGGTTTTTTACTTGGATATTTTATGAAATGATATTAAATGCTTTAAGCCTGCAACACACAAAAGTTGCAAATGATTTGATTGCAAGTGCACCTATGATCCTATCTAATGTGCCAGTGCAATGGAATGGTGCATTTACAACCATTCAAAATATTGTGCTTCAAACAATTGAACAGCCCCTTAAATGGTAAATTATTCCCAAGGTGGAGGTTTTGTCCTTCAGTTGTGTCTTTTGTACTAGTTACCACAAACAAAATACACAGTGCTTCAACCAATGACAAGCTTGCTCTGTGCTTCAACCAATGACAAGCTTGTCTTTTGTATGTAGGCATCATGGCATATTGTACACCCTAAAACAACTCATTTTCCTGGCTGAAACAGCTAGTACATATTTTATCACCCACAACAAATATACAGTTACTTGGTAACTATGACATTAATTTTTAAAAATGCAGTAAAATCCGAGAATGAGGGAGGTATTTGAATTACCAAAAATGTTACCACACACTCCCTTGTAAAGCAAACCATAGTAAGCACAGCAAAACAGGAAAAAGAAAAGGATCCTTCAACTTTGTAAATAGAGCTGCCGAATATACCAATTGGCAACTGTTGCATCATTTCTTCCTCGTCAAGGAAAGCACCCAGCAGCAGGTTGTGAATAATAGCCTGATTTTTGTCCACAGTAAATCAATCGCACATCCTTCACAAAAAGACCCACTTAACAATAAGATCTCCATATTAATACAATAAAGTAATCAAAACAAAAAAGCCATGAATTATATATTACTAGACATTGATGATGATAATAATACAATAAGCTGATCAACAAAAAAGCCATGGGCCCATGAATTATAGTCGGTTTCTTCTCTGTAATCAGGTTCGTAACAGAAATAAACAGGACGAGGAAATAAAAAGAGAGATTCTTTCATAAAATGGAAGACTGAACTTTCAGGCTGAAATGGAGAAGAATGTGATACTATCTAGTGTAGAAAAATGATGAGGTCACTTGGGCCCAAAAATGGCTAAAGAAGGACGGATGTACAGAGGAAAAGAGAGAACATATGGGAAATTCTAGTAAGATAAATTAAAAAGAAAAGCTTCGGTACCCTTTTTATTAGGTGTTACATGACATTTTTCTTTATCAGTTGGACGATGGTTGATGCCAGAGCTAGGGACTCCCTGTACAATATCAAAGCCATACCCAAATGAAAAAAAATTAACTTGCTACTCATAGGACCTGCACCTTTCAAGTTCCACTCAATCCGTAAATCAACTAACAATAACTTTATACTTTGAAGTACATGATTAACTACCAGATACAAGTTCATTAGACAGAAACAAAATGTTTAGCAGAACACATGGTTTCTTTTCGAATTAAGGATGTGGATGCAGCATGTTCAAAACATGTTATTTGATAATTCTGAACATGGAATATAGAGAGTGTTACCTTTTCTATATTGAATAGAAGATGAGAAATTCTAGACCAAAGTTCGAATATATCTTGATTTCTGCCTAACGGATATAAAATAGTAAAAAGATGCTTAGTCAATGGGCAAGCTTAATTCTGGAAGTGGATATAGGAGGATTAGATGCAAGGATAGAGATTGCTTCTTCATCGAAACAAGTTTCATCAAAAGGAGCACGAGACGCGGAAAAAAAATCTGTAGTGATAGACGATGTATCAGATCAATGCAGACACATCTTTCGCTTACCTAAGTTTTCTCGCCTTCTTGTCTTTGTATGGAGATAATAACCACCTTTCTGTTGAAAAAGAAAAGAAGAATCATCAGAACCACAAGACTTGCAAGGATTCATAAATATGCCACTAGTGGGCAATAAGTGATAACTTCAAAAGAAAAACCATAGGGAACAGGATCTTTATTCAATATGCAGCTGCTTTGCTAATCTAATTTTCGTTCATACCAATCCCTTAAGAGTATAGGATAAAGCTTTGTTGTTGTGTAAGAATCATTAGAGAACATACTGCATACAATAAATATGTCGATAATAGAATGGTACTTTATAAGTAGAAAAATTCCTTTAAGCTCGATTCCAGAGCACCTTGTTGATGTTTGATAGATGGATATGACTTTCTTACATAAAACATCAGACGAAAAAAAGTTAATCTCGTTTGTTTAAAATTTGGTTAAAGAAATATTATAAGATGTCCTACATCTGGAAGAAAGTCAACTGAATATGATCGCAAGTATATTGGCTGTAAATCTCTGCTACCCAACAAATGGGCAAGCAGTTAAACAGTTAAACCATGCTTATTATTCTTGACTATGTTAAAGCTGAACTAGCAAAGCTGATGAATGAATTATAAAGCACCTCTAATAAGACTAATATAATAGTAAGATGTCTTAAATCTTAATGTCTTCTCACCAAGCAAAACACAATTAAGCTATGTAGTCTGTCATATTCTAGTCAACTCTAGTTGCACGACCACTGAGGCAGGTTTGAACCCATGAACCAGTCTCCTAGACTTTATGGCAAGGCTATCCTTTGCCCACAGTTTCCTTGCAAGTACTTTGACATCTCATTGAAATGGATCAAGGTTGTCAAGCTCTAATCAGCTCATATAGATCTCCACAGGGAAGCTGGAAACTTACCCTCATATTGCAATAACTAACAAGATGGTCTTCTGTCCCCCAACCAGCCCTCTAGGTTTATGACAACTATGCACTATCTTCCTTAGCACAGTTTATGTTCAAATTCTTCACATGAAGCAACCCAAAACTTCTAATCTCGAAGACAGTGGATCTTAGTCTTGATCCCGTTAAAAATTATATATTTCTGCAGCTACTGGTTAGGATCTGAAACAACAGTTCAGAAGTTGATCAAATATGAAAACCACAAGGCAAACCAACATAAACTTACTTGTAAAAGGCACTAGAACTGGAGTCATCCACCTTGTGAGACATTGGTGTTCTGGCTCTGGCCCCCAACTGCTTGCTGAAGAACAACATTAATATTTACACTTTCAGGATTGTTTCTGGACTCTTGCCTCTGTCCATCATTTCCTTGTGCTAATTGCATCTCTCTCCTAGTTCTCCATCTCAAATACTCCACAAGCAAAGAGTTTGTACTGATTGCAATCCCAAACCCAGTGAAGGATGAGAGTAGGACCGAGAGCACAGGAGATACTTTAAGCTGCAAAATTTTCAAAAAAAAAAAAAAATTTGAAAACATAAACTTCAAATGTGGTGTATTTGTATAGACTATCCTCCTCTTAAGAGAAGGTCCCCTCTGCTCAATCTGCAACCTTTTAACATCATGGACAGTTGAGATGAAGACACTATTTCCTCCCAAACCCAAAATATGGGTATAACTATAAAATTGACTTTTTGGCAACACTAGTGCCCACTGCCTAAATCCACGAGGGATGCAGGTTACTGAAAAAGAGGCAACACTGTTGGTCACTAAGAACTCAATACAAGAGTTGATGAAGTGCAAATGTGTGTGTTTTTGTGTTTGTGTTCCTTTTGAAGAGAACTCTTACCACATTGTAGAAGATGTGGGCAAAGAGGATCACAATGGCAAACTGGAAGGAAGCATAAGCCCAAATGTAGCTTTTGATCACTGCAAATGCATATAAGATTTAATTAACAAAGAATAGATCAACTGTTGATTTTTTATTTACTTTTTTGTATTTATTTTACGGAAATGATTACACGAACAGAAGAAAGACAACATTAAAGATCAATATGGAAAATTTCAAGATGTCTTTAGGCACAACATCCACAAAGTCCTTAGGGCGACGGGTAACAAATTTTATAACCAATTTTGCATTTCAAGAATGCCCATACAGTTGATATTATGGTTTCTTATCAACCAATAGCTCAAGAATTCATTTTTCACATAGGTTGTTTTCACATGGATTTATTAACCATTCCATTGGTGGACATCCCATCTTAGTTCTTCACTCTTTTGTAGACCAAACAACTAAGGTGCTCATGAATCATTATACCTTATTTTGTTGGTGGATGGAGGTTATAGCTAATCAGTGTGGTGGTCTCATAATATACATTTAACATTGCTTCTTAGGTGTCATAGGATGCATTAGTACATTCCCATTTTCTGTGAGTGAATTCCTGGTAGTCCAATTTCTTACTCTCTTAACATCTTAGTGGTGTAAACCCACATAATTTGCACCTAAGCATTCGTCTCTAGTGTCTTGAAGAGGAGGTGTTTTAATCAAGCTCAAGCACAAGCACATCAAAACCATGCATGCTTTGTGGGCTGACTCCGTTCATATTCTACATTAGTAATTTTCTAACATATGGAAGCTATTAAGCTAAGAAACACTGCTTAAAAGGCTAATACCCCACATAATATTAACTGGCAGACAGTAACTTGAGATACTCAACAACTCTCAAATTGCTCATATCAACAAGCTTAGGACAAACTCCTAAATATGAGCAAGTTTCAGAATATAACCACCTACCTGGTATCATTCTCAGGTGAATACAGCCTACACAATCCCCATGACCTGAAGGTGCACAAAAACATATGTGCCTATCTAAGATGGGCAGACATATATAGGAGACAAGTAGGGATGCGAAAAGGTCATGTCGAAGACCTCTTGAGATGATTCGTTAAACAAATTAGTCCTAAGTTAAATTTCAGAATTGAAGTGTCTTAATTTAAGATAAGTTTAGTGTCAACTACAACAATGGCCACTTTTATGTATGAAAAATAAGGAAGAAACGATGACAGCTTTTAGGGGTAGGTTCTTCTTGCCTCTGATATATGGCTAAGCTTCCACATAGGGGAATCCCTGTAAACAAGGTACATGTAAAACATCCCTGATCACCTCCAAAATTTCCAACATGTATATGTCATAGAACCGAATCATCAGACAATTCTATTACCACTAAGAAACTACTTGCTTTTTTTTTAATGCACCATTTGGGTAAGGAATCAGGGATAATAGGAATCAAGGAAATGGCTTAATTCCTTGATCAGTTGTAGGGGAATGAATTAGGTCCAATTCCATAATTCCTATATTCTTCAATTAATTCCCCCTTCCACCAGGAATCAAGGAATAAGCTAAAAACATGAAGAACACGGAATAAGGAAGGCTTGGTCGGAATCAAGGAATAATAATTCCTGGACTACCAAAATGTCATTTGGTTGAAATTAGGACCTAATTCCTTCATTCTTGACCCTATTTTTTTTACCCAAGCGGTATCTATGAACTTCTTTATATGAGCATAGATAGTGTCTAGGAAGCATGTACATTCCAAATAGTAGGGACACGTTGTATCGGACACATATTGGACACATTCTGGACACTCCAAAATGTACTAGGACACACCTGGTGCCTTGTCCATCTTGCAGTGTTCTTACCGTGTCATATCCAATCCTGCAACATAGTGTAGCATTGTGATACATTAAGTTCAAATTTTCTATCTATGATCCTTCCTGGATAAATCTATAAGTTGGATACCTACTCATCAACTTACTACAATGTGCTTACTCATGTTCTTCATGTGCACACAAAAACAACTCATGATATTCAGAACAATCAACCTTTGCTAATTTTATGAAAAGCTAATGTTCAGAAGGGCAGACAGAAAATTACTCAGTATTTTTCATTCAACACTTATATTGGAAGGGGAAAAGGATCAAGATATAGGAAGGAGAAATAATGAGAATATAACCATGTGGATTACCCATTGTGGAAGCTATCATGGATGAGAGAAGACCCAAAACACAAGAGAAAGGCAATGATACAGCAAGAGCACGTGAGCCAAGATCAGTTACCTGTTCCATTGTAGTAGTCAATCAACTGGCAAATGACAAAGAAACCAAAACAAGATAGCATGTTCAAATTCAAATAAAAATACAAGCTAAACAGAACAAAATAGTTATTTCTGAATTTAGTTACTCACTAACAATTGTTCTAAGAAGCAGAAATAAGCAAGCATGCTGACCATGACCAGAACAGGTACATCTTGCCAGACCCTGTCAGAATATAAAGAAAGACAACTTACTCCATATCAATTAAATTTAAATGCTGAACCCTTCAATCTTCCTTAGAGGTTAAAAATAACACAGATTCCTGAAAACATGCTTCCACCATTTCTCCTCACCCCAGTATTTACAAAAAAGTACAAAAAATGTTGACTATCATCCATAACAATAAGAAAGTCATACTTTTCTATATAAACGATAATGTAAGAAGTTTGAGACGTCTGCCATCAGACTCCGCAAGTAAACAAGAGAAATTGAATAATTAACACCACCAAGTGTTATTCATCATAAAATTTCGTTTCCATTGCAGATAAGCTAAGTAGATATAAGTGCAACAGTCGGACAAAATGAAAGGATGTATTTCTTCAAGAAATAACCTACAGGAGTAGAGACGAAATTTATTAATGGGAATCTAAAAAGAAGAAAACGAATAATTTATGGCCCAAGTATTGCATGTGTGTACTGTTTTCAACATAATCAGTTGGCAAACTAGTTAAAGCTTGCATCTCCAAAAAGTAAAATTAACCTGTAGGTTGAAGCCTCCCTTTGTGGAAACGTATTTGGTCCTTGTCTGTTACCAGGTTCTGCATTTTGTAACCTAAGCAATGTAACAGGTAAATTCTGGACTTCCTGCTTGCAGACATCACATGTCTTATTCCCCTTGATACTAAACCATTTTATCGCACACTCTTGGTGTGCAAGCGCGAGGTCCCCTTTGCAGCTGCATTCCATCTTAAGAGTTTCCCCTCCCCCAAGTTCTACTAGACATATCCTGCAGACTGCTTCTTCTTCAGGAATATCCTCACCATCATTTCCAGTTGCTGTAAGGTTACAGTAAGCAGAAGTTGTAGATTATTCTCATAAGATGCAATGATACTAGCAAAATAGCAATACAGAATAAGATATGGATGGATGATAATTAAGACTAGGAGTTACATTTTTATACAATAACTAGTGGGCCAGTTCTTTTAGCAAGATATTGTAATATAGTTCATCGCTACAAGCTGAATTTTGCAAGTAGAATTTAATATACTAAAGCAAAGTTGGTACCGCTAATTGTTTCAATGGCGTCGCCTTGGGTAGCATTATCGACTGCAGCAGGTCGAGGAGTTGATATTACACGAATCAGACCTAGGGAATCTGTTTTCTGTAATCTTCTACCTTTGACATTCCCTGGTACTGAAAATGAGCGAGTCATATGCGTCTGAGCTTGCTTCTGTTAAATTAAATACTAGTTAGAACTCACATTCAACATAAAAAGAGAACTAGAAATTATCCTTACATGGTCGAAATGAGTACGGATAATCATCCTTACATGGTTGAAAAGAGTATGGATCTGAAAGGTTTAAAGTTAAGAAAATACTTGTGCATGAATGAAATATTCACAGTGAACAAACTGAACCAAAAATATATGAATCAGTTGTGGTTCATGAGCACTGACTGCACTGATTACATGAGATGCTCAAAAAATTCGCAGCACCTAGCACATATAAGCAAGTGATTTTCATAGAAACGACAAGCTTGGCCTTGTAAAAAGTTCTTGCTGGGTTATCTTGAAAAGGATGAATATGGAACATAATCACCTCTTTTCTGTCATCATATATGGCCTAGTCAACCACTCATGACTTGTCCAATCCCATGGAGTAGTAAAAAGTTTCAGCAATAATTCATGGAAGAAGGTGCATGGTTATAGAATTGTCTTCATTCAAGTTTAATTGCGAAAAATGAAGGCCATATTTTCTTTTCTTCTCTACATATCAAGTTCCTACGATTGGAGACCTGAGTAAAGAAGTAGCTTGTATTTCATATCATGAAGTGGATATTGGGCATCAACACAGACGGATAGAAAGAAAATAATATAACAATTTGCCTTCTAATATTTCTTTTGTTTAATCGTAATTGTCACAATTTTCCCCTGTTCCCTTCCGTTTTGTCATTAAGGAGAAAATAACAATGGAAACAAAACCAATAAGATTAGAATCATGGCAATGGAATGGGTGTTTGTTTGTACCTACAAGATCAGGCAGCTATTCCCAATAAGAGCATGTGTTTCTTGACATACAGAATGGCCGCCCTCACAACTTAAGCTAAAGGTATGATATTTTCAATACATGAGATCGATAACCATATGAGTTGAAAAGGTTCCATTCAGTCATGAGAAACTTCCATACATCCAGATAAAGCAAAACATGACATAAAAGTACTTACGTCCGAAGTGGTCAGGTCGATAACATGCCTCTCTTGTGCCGATGCAACAGCCAAGTCCGCAATTGGTGTTGATGGTAAAGAGTTTGTTCTTTTTGCTGAGATGGAGGAGAGGACCTTGGTAAGAGATAGTGGCTTTGAAGTAGAAAGCTTATCCTGCTGGTCTTCCGAAGATGGCGTGCCTGGAATGAGAAGACCAGTCCTGTCACCCTCTGTGGTTGATGAACTCTTTGATTTCAAGCTCCGTTGTGGAAGTAGATTTTTGACATTTGATTTCGACCTTGTGGAAGTAGGTCTAGGAGGCAATCCTGATCTTGTTGAACTAGGACTGGGCAATGAAGAGATGTTTATTCTGGTGAAACTAGGCAATGGGTTCTCTAAAGTTCTCGCTGGTATTTGTAAGGAAGAAATATTTGGTCGTCTAGAATTATGAGTTGACATGATTGCTCCACCAGCCTTTTCATCCTGATCAGGTGCCTATAGAATCAATCAAGAACTGTATTGTCAGAAGGCACATATGTATGTTCACTTAAAATAGAAGCTTGGAATATTAGATTGATTCAATGTACACCAACCACAACAGTTAGGCTCTGCACCTCATAAGTAAGTGTTTGGATAGACAGTAAGAGGAATACAAGAAGTCTCATAGTGCAATATACATTGTAAACTCATTAAGAAAAACAGGAGATTGATCAATAAAGAGGAGTCTATGCCTCAATTCTGTACAAGTAGAAACATCAAGTAAGAGTGTTAAAAATACAGAAAAGTTACTCCACAAGAAAATTGTTAAATTAAAAATAGAATGAATAATAAGTGTAACCCATATATGGGTCATGGCACCGCTTAGGGTTTACGGTTTAAGCGGAAACAATAGGAATTATAACCTTCAGTGTGTGTTTGAATCAGTTCCTTCTATGCCTTCTAGATCACAGTCGTGAAACCTCCTACGAACGAAAAGGCTCCTTGGTTCACCACGCAACAGATCTCTGAGATCGAGAAGAGGAGAATAGCTTGGGCATCAAGCTTAGAGCTCTCCATATGAGAGCAGTCTCATACATATAGGCAACTAAGAAACTCTAGTAGTGCACCCCATATGGCTACACTTACCATAATACCCTTGGTCCCATGTGGGCCGGCCACATTTGTGAATCGGACCCGGTTTAGACTGGACCAGACCGGAGCGGTTCGGATGAGATGCCAACATACTCCCACTCGTACATATTGGGTGCACTCATAATTTCTCCCATGTCTCAAGTAGGATCATATATCTACTAAGCGGCGTGCAACCGTGAGTATCTGCAAGTGGATCACGTTGTCTTATTCGAATATCTCTCAAACCCTAGAAGGAGAGCATACATATCCAAATACCATGGTCTCGTTATGATTCGGTCACACTTACTCGCAATCCTCGGATGCGCATAAAGTTTGGTCAATGACTGATCATAACACGTCTCGTGATCTTCCTCCTATTAGGGGTGAGCATTTTGTTTATTCAATTTCAACCGAATCGAAATTCCTAATACCGAATAAACTGAAATTATAAAAATCCAAACCGAAGTGAAATTAAAATATAATCTGCTTGTTTGGTTAGGATTTTTTTTCCATTTAATGGACTTGTGCTTAAAATATAAAAAAAATGTGGTTTTGTCCCAAAAATAAACAAATTAGCTTATCAAATAAATAAATTGTTATTTGTGTATTGGCAAAATCCAAAACTGTGAAAATATTTATGTACTAGGATCAAATGTGAGGGTATTTATGTAATTTCCATCTCTAGTCCAGTTTCGGTTTTAGACCGAAAACGAAGCCCAAAACCGAAACATAATAAGGAATTTGTGTATTTACAAAATCGAAACCGTATAAGGAATTTGTGTATTTCCAAATCCGAACCGTAACCTGAACAGAAAAGCTTTAAAACCGAATTGGATCCCTTATTCAGTTCAGTTCCCGGTCCAAAAATGAATAATGTCCAACACCATCACTACCTCCTACGCACTACAATTGTTCCTGTTACCAACGCGCTTTCCCAATCACTCTCCTTGACGTACGACAAGGTTGTGAAAAGCGCTAGGCATTAGTTGGGCGGGTACCCGTCGCCTAGTGCCTAGCCCGCCTAGGCGGCTGCCTAGATGTAGGCGGTTCAAAATGTATTAAAAAAATTCAAAAAATCTCATGAAAATTGCGTAAAAAGTCCATATAACCCATAGCATGCATAGTCGGGCGTGGGGGGGGGCTAGACGGGCATCGGGCGGACACCAGTCGCCTAGCGCCTACGTGCTGCCTAGGCGTCCACCTTTTAGAACAGTGATATACGATATTGATTTCATTATACAAGAAAATGCGTCAAAGTAGCAATCGGTGACTTCGAGCTACACTTTATGGACCGGTGTCTCTAAGGATACATATGTGTACACATTGTGCACAAGGGACTTACTAAAGCCTCAAAGCTTATATAACAAGGAAGAAGGGATCCATTCCTCACTCTCCGTTGCGGTCGTAATAGCACACACCATATGAAGATGTGTCACAGTGGAGATTCTTCCGAAGAGCGTATGCTTTTATCTCTATCAAGATACCGTACGGTCCTAATCTAATAGCCCTTCTGACGTTTAGCTAACTAACCTCCTTGCATTGTCCGCCCATAAGTGACAATCACAATATATTAGTTTGGCTCTAAAATAGGTCATGAAGGGTAGAATTCTTCCAAGTCGATCGGACTATCCAAGATATTAGAACCACCTCATGTCGAGTTTTCGGGCAATCCATAAATGCCCCGACTCTTGCCGCAGTCCCTAGCACATTACTGCTATGTGCAGCACATTCCATCTCATCTTCAACGCACCCTCGTGGTCGTTTAAAGATGGACAAACATTCATGTGAGTGAATCGACCTCGTGCCCGTTCGACGTAGTAATTATAACATTCAATAAAAAAAATTGCCAACTTTTATACTCAACATAACTCAAATTATGGAATTAAAAAGATATTTATAAGAAAATTATCTAAACATATTTTCCTCTAATAGGTACGATATAATTTGTCAACTACCATTTTACCAGGGACGAAGTCTCGTAGATCTGATATGCGCCACGAAGCACTCCTTTTCAATCCCCTTGTAATAGGATCCACGATCATCTTGTCAGTATCTACATGCTCTATTTTGAGTTTGTCCTTCTGTATGAAGTGATGACGAATCTCGATGTGTTTGGTTTATCTGTGGTACTTGGGATCCTTCGCGAATGCAATCACCGACATGTTGTCATTGTACATGGTTACAAAATCTGCAATATGAGGCACCACCTGTAAGTGTTGAAGGAACCTCCTCAACCACACAGATAGAGAAATAACCATGTAGTACGCCTCCATACTAGACAGATATATAGTCTTGTTTCTTACATCCCCAGGGGATAGCTCCACCGACTAGCATGAAAACATAATCAGACGTGGATGCGCGTTCGTCCAGATCGTTGACCCAATCGGCATTTGAATACCCTCTGAGGTGAATGTATGAACTACCGAAAGACGAGTAGTGGATTGTCCCACTTAAATATCATAAGATCCTCTAACACCCTTCCAATAGGCTTGTCCAGGACTAGCTTGGTAGCGACTCAAGTCCTACCACAAAGGCTATGTCAGGGCGAGTACAAGTTATACTGTACATCAAGCTCCCAACTGAGCTAGCATAGAGTATTATTTCCAATCAGTTTCTTTTCCTCCATACTCATAGGATATCGTTCGCTACTCATAAGAAAGAGATCTTATGAGCCTGTAGTTCGACATAACAAATTGTTATAAGATCTTCCTTATGTATGTCTCTCGAGACAGACCAAGGATCTTCTTAGCACGATTTCTCCGGATCTGAATTCCGAGAACATAGCTTGCATTATCCATGTCCTTCGTCCAGAGGGTAGAAGACAACCACTCTCTAAGGGTACCAATTATCTACATATTATTGCCTAGCAACATGTCATCTATGTATAATGATAAGATCATAAAGCCCTTAAGCCCTTGTCAAATTGCTTTATATACACACATTGGTCTTCTTCGATCATGGTAAAACCATACTAAGTAACGACTTTGTCAAACCAGATGTACCACTCCTTGATTGTTTTAGACCGTAGATGGACTTCTTGAGCATGCATACTTTGCACACCAGTTCTCCGATCTCGAAACCAGTGTGCTCTCATCTCATCATCCAACTCACCATAGAGAAAAGTAGTCTTCACTTCCATCTTGACAAGCCTTAGATCTAAATTCGCGATGATTGCTAGGATCAAGCGAATGGATGAAATTCGCAAATAGACATAAACCTCACTACAAAGAGAAAATGTATCCTCATAGTTCACCATCTCGCTGGGTGAACCCTTTTGCAACTGAGTGTGCTTTATAGTGCTCAATGCTACCGTTTTTCTTTCGCTTAACCTTAAAAAATTATTTGTTTTTAATCGCCTTGTGATTGGACTGTAGATCAACCAAGTCCCACACTTGGTCCTTCCTCGTGGATCCTAGTTCTTCATTCATTGCATCGATCCACCTTTTTGCGTCTCGGCTAGAAGTAACCTCTTGAATCGCCCTTGTCTTCACAACGCCATGTGGTGCCACCATGCATGCTTCCTCCTCTATCTCAAAACGATGTCAAAGATCATTGCACGGGAACTTCTATGTTGTTCTTGATCAATAACGTTGGTGGTACCAAGTCCATCATTAGAACATTGCTCCTTTTGTCCCCGAAGGGATGAGGACAATTTCCTCCTGCATCGTTGAGGAGCTAGGGACGCTCTCATCTACCTCGTAAAAGTTTAGACATCACCCCTATTGTCCCCCGGGAACTGAGGAACAATTCTCTCTGCATCGTTGAGGAGCTAGGGGCACTCTCATCTATCTCGTAAAATTTTAATTCTTGACGTACTTTCGTCTTTAACGAAAAGTCCACCTCGAGGAAAGTGATATCTCGTGACTCTATTTTAGTCACGGTTCCATCTTACTGCTCATCTATCAGCACACATCCCTTGAACTGTTTGGAACAGCGTATGGAGATATACTTCATCCATATAAAACCCAACTTTCCATGCGGAGAGAAGTAACCTGCATGAATGAGGCACATCCCCATCAATGCAAGTGCCCCAAGTTGGACTTCTCGTCAGGCTATCTTTCGTATATGGTGGAATCAACCATTTTCGAAGGCACATGATTGAGTACGTAGGCAGCAATTATAATTGCGTCTCACAAATACGAAATTGGAAGATTCACATATTCGATATATCGGTCATACCCCCCAATTTAGAGATCACCCACAATATTTATAGTTTGATAAGATATATCTGTCATCCACTGTCATCAAAGAGACCAAGTTTTTCTGCCGACCAACTGTTATCAATGCGGTAATATCTATCCCAACTTGCTATACCTCAAGCTTTATTTGTATTTCATCCAACGAGTTCTCATAAAGAACTTCCATATGACACTAAGCAATAAGGGTCATCGATTAATCCTTCCCATTCCGTCGAGTTCATATGTTGACTAACTATTATCCATCAACTTTGAAACTCAAGTATTCTCATCTCATAGCTGCTACTCTTTAAGTTAGATATGTAGTAAACATCACACACCTAAGATCAAAGGGTACAGTTTTCCCCATGCTCGGTCCAACTGTAATTAATGTCCAAGAACTTCCAACTCATGCAACCAAACAAAATATCTCACCTGTGATTCTCAATCAATTCCAGCCAATCCCATTTGATACATGATCCAGCTTACTTATCGATTGTAACATTCAATCATTGATGCAAAATTTAAAAAATTTACCCAGCCTTCCAGTCACCGTCTAACCATATAATCCACGACGTTGTTCCTAGCTAAGGCATCCATATATTTCTTACTTCCTTGCTACCCAATATAACATTAAGCTATCAAGGATCTATCGTTAATACTCAATCCAAAATACCCAAGGGACACTCGCATCATATTACCACAAGGCATCGATCCTGACTAAGTATCGGCACTACCCCATTTTTCTGGTAGGCTCAATACTATCACTTATGGAAGGGTCATACACAAGCATCACTAAGAGGGTAGAGGCATATACCACTCAAAGACTAAGTCATTCATAACAATCATAATGTTCTTACTCTGATCCAACATCCATACTGCACTACCTTCATGTTGTAGCATTGCCAGTCACAAACATGATACCATACTCAGATATAGAACACAATTCAGCCATTTTACATAAATCAACTCAACATTATTGTTCATTTTTACTATTGAAATTACTCATGCATAATTCTCATTGGTTACAGCACACATCTTGATTATTCTTTATTCCCACATGCAAATTATTAATAACTATTTATTCATCTATAGCATCGATCATTGTTGGGTTCTTGATATCTTTTACAAATCAAGAATTACAACTTAGGACATTCATAATATTTAGGCTTATTGTATGGAACATCCAGTTAGTGTAGCCAAGAGATCAAATACTCTCGATTGCGGAATCACTTTCGGACAATAGCGGAAGCAACACAGAACGACAACAGATGCAAATTCTATAATCGCAGAAGCAACTTTGAATACTCACAGAAGCAACTATGAATACTCACAGAAGACAACTTTGAATACGTACAGAGGCGACTGTGACTATTCGCAAAAGAAACTTTGAATAGTCACTGAAGCAACTTTGAGTATCCGCGGAGGGATCTTTGAGTAATCATGAAAGTAACTTTGATTTAGAATTTGTCGAATCCAAAGACACAACCGTTTTCTGATACCAATTTTTCACGCCCCGATTTCGAAGAATCGAAGGTAGCCACGGACGTGATGTCGTACAAGCCTAGATTGTACTTGTACAAGGCAAAAAGATAGACAAGTCATGATATTATCTCACAAACATCAATATAGCAACGGAAATAAGCAAACAAATTGAAGTCGCAATAGAATAGAATGAAAAGCTTCTCTTTATTGATAATGATATTTGAATACAAGACTTACAACAGATTACAAGCTTCTCAATTACAACCGATACTTGGCCACTTGGCTTACATTAATATTTGTCGTATTGGCTTACAATCTCACCGATAGAACTGAATTACACTGTTATGCCCTTTATAACATAAGACGCCTCCAATGGAAGAAGAGCTTATGCGCTCTCCAATAATGTTTCGATGCCTCGGGACAGTTCCAGCCACTCCCAAACCTGATTACCTGGGGATGCACACAAACGTGGGTCAGTACATATCGCGTACTGGCGAGCAGAACTAGCTCACTCACCTAAACCAACACTAAGTAATCACGTAAAAAACATGCACATTAATTTAGTGATCTTTCTATTAGGGACTAGGTTCATTTCAATGATCAGAATATCCAGCAGCATAATGAAAGCATTATATATAAGCAGCAATATGAACTGAATATATAGAAATATTACATATCGCTTATTAGCGATTCTTACCAACAACCCACTTGTTCATTCCTATAAATAGTACAACTTATCGTACTTATGTGTCCTGCATAAGACAGTTGTTAGCATGCAGCTTATCTATATGAAGTTCGCCGGCGACACGCATGCCGCCGTTACAGACTATCCCTGGTGAGTGGTGGACACTTCGAGTGCAGGTTGCGACCCCACCGAAGGCCAATCTCTCAACCTGGCTTACGGCGCTCCCTTCCAGACCAGGTAACAAGCCCGACTGTAGGTCCGGTAATGCCCCGTATCCTTCTACTAGCAACACGGTGGGTTTCGTTGTCCCCCTAGGCCGAACGATCCCGGTGTCCCGGTTAGCATCTCGTTCGATGAACCATTTTTTGCCTTGTGCACAAGCTATCTGTGACTATGCAGATACGTGAACAGTTATCATAATATATGCACGGTACAGAGAATGTAAATAAATGACGTTCTCTCGGTAATGCTCGCGAATTCAACATCCTCATTTCTCATATGGGTTGGTGACCTGCAGGTCCCAATATACTTTCATCTCACTTTCTTTCATGGGAACTTATCAGTCCATACCTGCTTTCGTAGTTCCTGTGCACTGATGCACTAAATAGATGTATAGGCATTCAATGTTCCATTTTCAGTATGACAAGCATGTAAGGAGTTTGCACAGTGATACTTCTTTTCTTATGTGAGACTTACATTACAACATTCTTGTGTCAATGGTATTAGCAGTTCAGTACTCAGGTGTTTCATTGATTACAACAGTATTGAATATAAAGCATCACTATCTTTATGTGGACTAGAGCAGCATTCAATTATGGAACACAGAAGAGCAATACTAGCATTCATTTTATTAGGACATGGAGGAGTAGAGGAGAAGGAACAGATCCACTCACATCTACACTTATAGCCTGCCTGCCTCGATTCCAAGTACGCCTACGATCCCTCAAGAATGATCTGACGCGATGCACAGTCTTCTAACTTTGGCATAACTATACCCTCGAACCAAGCTCCATAAGATATCTCACTCGGCCAAGTTAAGCAAGACTGCATCATCACACCAAGCATCTCGATTCCCAGCACAACTTGTATTCCCCTCTTGTCTGATTTGTCTAGAACTTCAGCTTAATACCTTTCCGCAGAGCGGGACATTACTGTAGAAGCATGGAAAAGATGCAACAATTCGACCGAATTCCATGCGCCCCCCAAATAAAAACTCAATAAATGGATCGCACGGATACAATGCGACCCAGAAAAGGAACACCCATGCGGTCCAAACAAGCGTCCAGATAACTGACCGCAGGTCGACCTGACATGACGTCCTGACAACACAGATGGCGCCTGACACAGAATCCTGACAAATTTTTTTTCTGATCGCCTCGAAGGACGAGAACACACTAAGAAGTAGAAGTCCCAAGGATGGTGCAGAGCCATGTGGACAACACGACAAAAAGAACCCGTGCGGCTCTGGCCCATGCGTCCAAAACTCCATGCGGTCCATGCGTCTCTGGCCCACGCGTCCCAGGCTCCATGTGTCTCATGCGACTCTGGCCCATGCGTTCCAGACTCCATGCGGTCCATGCGTCTCTGGCCCTGTGAGTTCCAGATTCCGTACGTCCCGTGCGTCTTTGGCCACATGTGTCTCAGATTCCACGTCGACCAAGTCTTGTTGTTACAACTGAACGGTCCTCTCCAACCAAATAACAACCACGTGTCCATTTGACCAAGTCGCGCCTACACAGTTGAGAACCGTCCAGATACTCAGCAAATAACAAAATTCCAACAAATGTTCGCGTGGCAGCGGAGCCCGGATCCCGTGCATAGCTGTAGCACCCTTCCGTTGAGAGGGGACACGTGAAAAACTCCACCATCCATGCAGCACGAAATCCATGCGGCCACAAATATGACTATAAATAGTAGGGTACCAGACCCATGCAAGAGGCTGAATGGCTATCTGCGAAACAACACTCAAGGGAGAGAAAAAAAACTTCCGCACCGGATCGTCCACGGAGTAAAGAGAGTTGCTACACTCCTAACCCTCCATCGTCACCCCCAGTAAATAAATTTGTACTTAGATTCTCCTAGGACACTTCTTTGTACTTTCTTCGTTTGTTAAATCAAATCCAATTCTCCCAGTTCTCGTTTTGATATAAAATAGCAAACACGGTGGTGACTATGCTGGGGACTTCCTTCTCTGTTGAGAAGTCGGTGACGCAGTCCGATGCGGCCAAGCTCAGCTCGACACAAAAGATTCTGGTGGTCCGTTTCGACCAGCAAGTGTTCGAGGACATGCTCTCCCAGGAGAACGCGAGTCCTTCTCTGAGGCAAGCAAAGCCCAAGAAGACCCGCAGGACGTGGGTGGCCAAGGTTGTTGTGCCTCACCCAACTGCGGAGCATGCACTCCCCGTCTCTCTCCCAACTGCAAGGACCGCACATCATGCGGCCACTGTCTGTGCAGCAGCCTCTTCCAGCCAAAAGGGTGCTCCCCACTCGAGGACCCGCAGAACATGGGTGGCCAAGGCCGCTGCGCCCCACCCCGCTGCGAAGCAGACGCCTCTCACTCTGTTGCCAATGACGGTCGTAGAACGAACACCCATAACGTCCATATCTATGTGGCATCAAACGGCTAACGCAGAAACTGTTTAGCACCCAAACTCTGGCAGAGGAAAATACTACGATGCCAGATGTTCTAGTGCTAAGGCAGCTTCTATGCGGCCAAGGATGAGGCCTCATAAGACTGTCCATGCGGCATCAACTCACAACCGCAGACAGCAGGTCGCATACGGCCCCAATAGCAACAGAACATATGTTTTCGACTGTATCTCCTGCGGCGCAGATCCTATGCGACCACTGAGAATGGTGAAAACCCAAAGCTGAACCCTTCATACTACGCGTATGCGATAGCTAAGCTGAAGAAGTCCAGGGCAGTGCGAGCCCGTCAGGCTCAAGCAACTGCTCATACGACCGACCGCTAACAGGCATCGCTAGTTATTATGCGAGCCTCTAACGGACAGTTGTACAAGACTGACCCATACGTCCAGCCCACAGGGACCAATAGATAGGTCAAGTCTCAAAAGTCTTCCACCAGTACCTCGGGACAAGTTCGTATACGAACCCCAGGCCAGGGAGCAAAGACAACACATGCGCATCCATGTGTCCGGGATACCCGGACTCACAAAGAGGATGCAAAGGTAAAACACCCTTCGCATGATTTGCGTGACGTGATTACTCACAAGCGCAAAGCAAGGGAAACAACTACGACGTGCGACGTGCCCTCTCCGAAGCACAGCTACGCCAACATTATCATCAACTGCTGTTGCAATAAAGCAGCAGTACTCACAGACAGGCAGTCGGCCTTCCAGCAACTGCACCGGAAAGCACCTACCCGTCAGCAACCCGGAGATCGGGTGCAAGTATCAAAGGAGGAGTAGTTGCCCCTCGCCTCATGCTAGTCGACTGGAAAACTTTCCGCCACCAAGGGAAAAAAGAGGTCCGATACCTCCAGTCCGACGTCTCTACCACGGCATCGCAAAGGCAATTACCTAGAAGACTGACGACGGCACCCGCGGGAGGCGTCTTCCAAGGCACCCGCTCAAGGAAGAAGTTGTCAGCCCCTGGGGGTAGTTCATCCTCAGAACCCCTGGGGTTGGTCCAAGCTGGGTGTAGTGTCCTCCTGGACGTACGTGACAACCCGGCGTTCCAAGGAAACTACGATTCTCAAGGAACGGACTCCTAGATCCCGGAGGATAGCTACTCCCACCAGGACGACACAATCTTCTACGCTAGGGGTAGTATTTGTCACGTCCCGATCTCCCGCAGGCTAATCGGCCGTTCCCGCTAGGCGGGAATCACCCTCGCCAGCGCTCCCGCGGAACGATCGCTTGACCCATCCGGGCGTGATGCCGCACGAGCGTGAGCCACGCCCGTGCAAGGCCATGGTTCATTGGCTGGCGGTAAGAGTTCTAAGCCACAGAGTCGCACAGATTGTCCGAGTGCAGCGGAGTCATGAACGCATAGGCGATCGGTAACAGGTTCACTGAGTCGACAATATAGCGGAAGCATTGAAACACAAGTTGAAGTAAAGCAAGCTCTTTTATTGATATAAACATGTGTTACAGGCGGCGTATAGCCGAGATTACAAGTCGCTCAAGCCTCTCTCTGAAACAGTAAAAGCGTGCCAAGTGGCTACAATTGTGGAATGATTGTACAGGCGATGTTCAGGCGAGTTCGGGCTATGTTCCAACATTATGTCTTGTATATGTGCTTCTGTTCCGGACGCACCGTTGCTTCGGAGTGATCTCCACGCCTAAGCACGCACGTAGGAGGCATCCGCACTGAACGAGGTTCTCCTGCACCCTGCATACAAACTGGTGGATTATCAGTACATTGAATGCACTGGTGGGGAAGCTACTCGCCCGCTCGACAAATCCAAACACGTAATATAAGTTTCGTGCACCAACTATTAAGTTGTCTTTCTAGTTGCCTTAGGATCTGTTTCATGCAAGATTTGAATAGCCTAACTCGTGTGGCAGTGTGCCGTGCGATACAAGAGGAAACACGGCGAGACTTACCATTTCACCTTCCCTGTCCAAGGCAAACATTGTTAATTCAAGCACGGCAAGTATAAGCATTCAGGGGCAATAACATATGCAAACACGAGAGTCGTTTAACATGATCGTTCAGGTGTTCAGTTGTTCATTGATGCGATGCAGTGACTCGCATGCGGATAGCCGCTAAGCGAGGATGACTTATCTATATGAACAGGAGTCGCTGGCATAGCCATAAAGGACAGGTGTAGCACATGAAAGAAAATGAAAAGCAACGCACGGATCAGGAGCGCTACAGGTCATTCCTTCCAAGTCAGGCGGCTACTTAGTCTGTGAGCAAGAATGGCGTGAAGGATAAGTTCACAGGCGCTACACGCCATTCTGCCCGAAGCAGGCAGACTAACAGGGGTTCCTGTCCGGATCGGATCGGCCCGGTGCCCCGGAGACCGTCCGCAGGAACAGAGATCAGGAGAATCTCACTTGAAACAAGTTGTCCGCGACATGCAGGTCAGGGTCAGGTTCGGGAACAAGTTCTAGGCAGGATATACATATATGAACAAGTTATATGGAACAAGTTCGAGTCAGGATATATATATATATATATATATGGAACTTGTTGAGGCAGGATTGTTGATTCAGTAGTTTGCTCCACGAGCTGTGATTCAGTGCTTTATTCATTCAGGGTGCAAATTCCCTGGTTCGGGAATTGCCTTGGTGACCTAACGGTCCCGGACACTTTCAGGTTCTTCCATGCGCGGAATGACTACTTGGTAGTCTCCCGGGGTTTGGATGAAAATATGGCAACATTCAAGCAGACAAGCATGCGTTTCTAAGGAACATAAGTAAACACGTTTGCTCGGACCCGAAGGTAAGCCGAGAGATGAAGCCGTTAGGGACTTAGCATGCGAGGGTCCGAATGTAAGCAGTATTTCAATTTCCATGTTCTAGCATATGCAATACAAGTTGGGATTATTCCCTTAGCTAGGTGCGTTGGATTCATTAGCATGCAGGGGGTGATTCACCTAGCGACTAGCATGAATATTCCAGATTTTGTGTGCTGGCTAAGCAAAGACAAGTTCACCGTAGCCACTCACCTTAGCGATGATTCGCCTCGGTAGAGCGATACGTCAAGCGAGCCTCTGAAAGTCCAAGGCGGATTCCTGTAGGGACAAGTCTGGATATCCTTTGCTTCTCATTTGAGGCAAAGCGGGTCGGGACAGTTGCATTATTGCCGTTTGAGACGGCAGTCCGCTAGAGCGGAACGGGGTGTTACATCCTACCCAACTCAGAAAAAGTCTCGTCCTCGAGACTTACTGAGGACAAGCAGTAATCTAGGGTTGAGGCAATCCTAGAAAAGTCGTTGTACTTGTTTATTTGGATTTTCACTTGCACAAGCTTCGAAATCAGCATATCGCTTAGACTGGATCGTGCACACTTTCGAAGGGCCCCTCTAGCGTGAACACGTCAACCAGCTTAGTGATAGCGAAGTCTCAGCACTCGAGTTTTACCTTTTCTTAAGTCTTGGATGGTGCACTAGTTCAAGGCGTCCCTCGAATAGATGCATTCAACCAAACTTAGAGTTAGTGAAAATCGGACAAGCTACTAGCGATACTCTCAAGGGTTCGCACAGGTTGGCACAAAGGCCACTCGCAGCATACAACCAGACAAGCAATCATATCATTCAAAACGCATTTTGAAAGTATTTAGACTTATTATTGGAACATCCCATCGAGGCATTGAGAGAGAGCGTGCACATAACCCACGAACGAGCTTTCGAAACAGAGATATCGAATTGAATTTCCAAAGGCGTAGAAGCCAGGCTCTGATACCAACATGTCACGTCCCGATCTCCCGCAGGCTAATCGGCTGTTCCCGCTAGGCGGGAATCACCCTCGCCAGCGCTCCCGCGGAACGATCGCTTGACCCATCAGGGCGTGATGCCGCACGAGCGTGAGCCACGCCCGTGCAAGGCCATGGTTCATTAGCTGGCGGTAAGAGTTCTAAGCCACAGAGTCGCACAGATTGTCCGAGTGCAGCGGAGTCATGAACGCATAGGCGATCGGTAACAGGTTCACTGAGTCGACAATATAGCGAAAGCATTGAAACACAAGTTGAAGTAAAGCAAGCTCTTTTATTGATATAAACATGTGTTACAGGCGGCGTATAGCCGAGATTACAAGTCGCTCAAGCCTCTCTCTGAAACAGTAAAAGCGTGCCAAGTGGCTACAATTGTGGAATGATTATACAGGCGATGTTCAGGCGAATTCGGGCTATGTTCCAACATTATGTCTTGTATATGTGCTTCTGTTCCGGACGCACCGTTGCTTCGGAGTGATCTCCACGCCTAAGCACGCACGTAGGAGGCATCCGCACCGAACGAGGTTCTCCCGCACCCTGCATACAAACTGGTGGATTATCAGTACATTGAATGCACTGGTGGGGAAGCTACTCGCCCGCTCGACAAATCCAAACACGTAATATAAGTTTCGTGCACCAACTATTAAGTTGTCTTTCTAGTTGCCTTAGGATCTGTTTCATGCAAGATTTGAATAGCCTAACTCGTGTGGCAGTGCGCCGTGCGATACAAGAGGAAACACGGCGAGACTTACCATTTCACCTTCCCTGTCCAAGGCAAACATTGTTAATTCAAGCACGGCAAGTATAAGCATTCAGGGGCAATAACATATGCAAACACGAGATGTCACGCCCCGGTCCCGCCCGGGCCGCCGCTCCGCCCTACCCCGCCCCGTACGGCCGGGATTTAACGAACCGGACACGAATCACCGGGCCTCGGCGCGCCGGACGCGAATCACCGCGTCCGTCCCGCGGGTGCGAGGGAGGAAGGGGAGCTAATCGAATGGCCCGAGTCGAGCTTTCGGGGGACGTGATGCCGCACGGGCCTGGGGTTGCGCCCGTGCAAGGCCAATCGTTTAAGTTGATAGTTGGCTATCATCGCATCAATCGAGTTAGCAGCGGAAAGGGACTTGTTGCAATGCAATGCATTTAGCCAACTGAGCGTTCGGGACAATCGAGGCAACCTGGGTTTCCTTTAGCAAAGGCACACGTTCGTTCCATACATTATGCCCCCTTATACGATATCATTCTCGGGGCAACAATCGAAACCAGGATTCCGGGTCTTCGGGACTGTGGCACGCCTATCGCTCCCTCGGACGATCCAGTACCTGCGAGCAAGTAAACTGTTGGTGGGTCAGCACTTTATACAAGTACTGGTGAGATAAAACAACTGAACAGAAACAAGCATTCACTCAAACAAGCACTAAGTAATCATGTTATAAAACATTACATTACTAGTGATCTTTCTAGTTTTACCTAGGTTCGTTTCATGCAGTTCTAGCAGAGTCATATTACATTGCTTTTGGAAACAGAGTTTCATATTGAATATGCAAGCAAGCAAGCTGTTCATGTTTCAGGGTGTGCGCAGCGTGTCTCGTGCGACTCCAGGGTCAGATGCAAAGCTAGACACACAATGCACAATCTTAGGGGCAGTCATCTATCCAAGCCAACACAATGACTTAGCTATATGCAGGACGGTCCCCGAGTATCTCAGGATCGGCAGCTGGTGGAACAGCATACCAATGACTAATTCATCTGATGCTAATGGCAGCTGTGACCCATGGTGGCATGGACGCATGCAGTTCAGCTCTCCACCCAAAGCCATTGTCCGACCGCGTGCGAATGCATGGAACACTATCAAATGAACTCTAGTATGCAGACGAGACGAACCATCAGAATAGTTATCGTTGTTGCGGGACAATCCGACTTATCACTTGAACACATTCAGGCACAGTATGATTCTCTCGAAGCATAGACGATAGTGAATATGTTCATGCACTCTAAGCAGGCAATTCGGGATTTTCGTTTAGCAGACATTGTTTCAAAGACAAGCTAGGTGAGTTCGTTCATTAACATGCAAGGCAGGTTCTATCATTCTCTTAAGAAAACATTGCAAGCAAAAACTCAGGTTATTATTAAGGCGTGCAAGAATCAGAAAACGAAGTTCTGCCCACTCACCTTGATATATAACGTCGACGCGGAGCGGGGCGTTACACGAGAGTCGTTTAACATGATCGTTCAGGTGTTCAGTTGTTCATTGATGCGATGCAGTGACTCGCATGCGGATAGCCGCTAAGCGAGGATGACTTATCTATATGAACAGGAGTCGCTGGCATAGCCATAAAGGACAGGTGTAGCACATGAAAGAAAATGAAAAGCAACGCACGGATCAGGAGCGCTTCAGGTCATTCCTTCCGAGTCAGGCGGCTACTTAGTCTGTGAGCAAGAATGGCGTGAAGGATAAGTTCACAGGCGCTACACGCCATTCTGCCCGAAGCAGGCAGACTAACAGGGGTTCCTGTCCGGATCGGATCGGCCCGGTGCCCCGGAGACCGTCCGCAGGAACAGAGATCAGGAGAATCTCACTTGAAACAAGTTGTCCGCGACATGCAGGTCAGGGTCAGGTTCGGGAACAAGTTCTAGGCAGAATATACATATATGAACAAGTTATATGGAACAAGTTCGAGTTGGAACTTGTTGAGGCAGGATTGTTGATTCAGTAGTTTGCTCCACGAGCTGTGATTCAGTGCTTTATTCATTCAGGGTGCAAATTCTCTGGTTCGGGAATTGCCTTGGTGACCTAACGGTCCCGGACACTTTCAGGTTCTTCCATGCGCGGAATGACTACTTGGTAGTCTCCCGGGGTTTGGATGAAAACATGGCAACATTCAAGCAGACGAGCATGCGTTTCTAAGGAACATAAGTAAACACGTTTGCTCGGACCCGAAGGTAAGCCGAGAGATGAAGCCGTTAGGGACTTAGCATGCGAGGGTCCGAATGTAAACAGTATTTCAATTTCCATGTTCTAGCATAAGCAATACAAGTTGGGATTATTCCCTTAGCTAGGTGCGTTGGATTCATTAGCATGCAGGGGGTGATTCACCTAGCGACTAGCATGAATATTCCAGATTTTATGTGTGCTGGCTAAGCAAAGACAAGTTCACCGTAGCCACCCACCTTAGCGATGATTCGCCTCGGTAGAGCGATACGTCAAGCGAGCCTCTGAAAGTCCAAGCCGGATTCCTGTAGGGACAAGTCTGGATATCCTTTGCTTCTCGTTTGAGGCAAAGCGGGTCGGAACAGTTGCACTATTGCCGTTTGAGACGGCAGTCCGCTAGAGCGGAACGGGGTGTTACAGTATTCCCTCCGAATTGGAGGAAGACAAGACGGCTCCCACCCTCCATAAAGACCACTCGCTACAAGGGAATGAAACAGGGAGCACGACATCCACTGCCCCCTCCATTTCTCCCCGTGTGAGGACGGTGTACATGGCCGGAGACGACCATGAAGGCCCCAGTGACCGGCAGTGCCTCGAGATGCTCGAAACCATGATACACACAATGAGTGCATCAATTCAAGCTTTGACCCAGACAATGCTAGAAATCAAGGCAAATATGACCTCCCAGCCAGCAAGGGCCTCTGGGCAAGCAAATATGGACCCCGGAACCAACGAGGATTCAAATACGACCGCTCCACCCGCGGTCGGCGATCCTCTCCTACCTGGCTCGTCGGCACCTTCCGCAGGAGATGAAGCTAAGGAAGCAAGGAGGGAGGTCCGAGAACTTCGAGCTCGCCTAGACTCCATGAGCAATCGGGACTTACTCCGTGATCTTGGAGTGCGGCAACCATACCCGATAGAGTGGAGGGACGTACCATATCCACCCAAAATAAGCCCTCCGTGAAGCTCACAACGTCTGCGGAGCGCATCAACCCTACAGGACCGTCTTCGGAGAATAGGCTACTATTCGCAGACAATGGTAGCAGATGCGGTCGATTACGCAAGAAAATGCCAAGCATGTCAAATCCACGCGAACTTCATCTACCAGCCATCTGAGTTCCTACACCCAACGGTAGCATCTTGGCCGTTTGAGGCGTGGGGAATGGACATCATCGGACAATCAGCCCGCCTTCATCAAAGGGACATCGGTTCATCCTGGCAATCAACCCACCAAACTTGCCACGTCCATATCACCTCTGGCAAGGCCCGCTTCGAACTTATTGTCACGACCCGCACCCGGATATTCGGGCACGAGTGCGTGGGCACGTCCAGCCTACACCGCAGTGTCGGCGGTAGTACGCTGTCTAGGGCATAATCACAGGTAATATAAAATCTAGCTCATTCACAATAATAATCAGGCAAGGATAATCACAGGAATAAGAATGCTGGGATTTCATAATATTTAATCTGTGACAACCAAATCCACAGTTAATACAAAGCCAGAAGATAAATCGGGGACAAACCCGAGTATTATGCTGAAAGGAAATACTAGCTAACTGGTTGACTACTCCTCAGAGGTAGTCTCCTGAGTAGGAACCGGCTCCTCAAAAGTATCACCTGCTACCTCATAGGGACCATAAAAGGGTGGGGGCATAGTCCTCATCATCGCCTAAATCAACGGATCCAGTCAGGAAATGAGCAAAGTACACAATGCACAACAAAGATTAAACTAAATATTTATGACAAGTAGAAGAGAACCGACTAAGTATCATGTTGAGAATATGTATAAATAAGAAGTAACAATAACTAAGAGTTAAATGTTGTAAACAGGGGTATGAGTAAAACAGGAATAAATGAGACAAGTGAATGAAACTGCAACAAGACAACAGGAACTGCAACAAGACAAGAAACTATGTGTGTGAACTTGTGTATTTAGAATACATAGTTGGCATGTAGGGGTTTATAAGGCTAATAAGGCCATCCTAGGCGGCTATCACACAATAAATAATCGAGTATAAGGCTGATGGTACAGTCGCGTACCAACAGCTAGCACACAATGACAGGGGGAAGGGTAAACCACATGCCTCCTAGTATTCTCCCGCCCGACACGAAAAGCAAGACATGAAATCCAATATTCAAGATATGAAATCCAGATTCTAACACTACGTGTAAACATCCAATGGTACTAGTAGAGCAAGGAATTAATTATCACAATATAAAGAATAAACTTGAAGTGCAGGTACTTGCCTGATGTTTGGATCCAATTACAGTTTTATCCTCGGAAAATTTCCAGAAATGTCTCCGGATGCTGAAATAAACATTACCATCGTGCTCAGAAGATATCAAATAGCTAGAAACGCCTGTCCTTGGGTCCAATTTGGAGACAAGGGCAAAACGACAATTTCGGGTCAAAACGGGGTCCGCATGTGGGCCCGCTTTGCACCGAAAAACGTGTCAGAGTCAAAGGTCTCCAAATTCACCAAACTTAGTGTCAACAGGTCAGGAACGATAATACGAACCCAACGGAACTTCCAGAATTGGATTCCGATGAGTCGATCACGAAATTGCCCGTCGAGTGGGGCCTGTGGGGCCTACGACACGCGATTTCGTCAACGTTCTCAGAATCGAACCAAACTTGACCCACAGGACCAGCGTATTGCTACGAGTCCGATGGCGCAAGTTTCGTTTCGATCCGACGTGTGTACAGGAAGTTAGGGCTTGATTCAGAAAAGGCGGATACGGGACGGTGTCCGCGGATACGCGTTGATCCCGGTGTGCACGCACACCCGAATCGACTTCCGCGAAATCCCACACGTCCGTATCAACGCTGCGCACGTATCTGTGAAGACCGCGCGTGACCAAGTCGTCCCGTTTGGCGGGGCGTACCCAGTTCCGGGGTGAATCGGGTCGATGTTTTTCTCCAGTTTTTGGATCGCGGTGTGCGATCACCACAGGACGCGATGCCCCGAGCGGTTTGTCCCGGCACCGAGAGGGTCATACAGGCTTTGCAACACAATTTACGGAATCGAAATCCGAGCTACGAGCAAGAAAATACACGCACCTGAACTGGGCTGAAAAACCCGGGGTCTGAATCGTGTCCGACACGTGTCCGACACGTGTCGGATACAGGAAAATTAGGGTTAGGGTTAGGGCTTGGGATTCCGGCGAGGGGACGGCGGCTCTGCGGCCGGGCGGAGGCGGAGGGGACCGGGGCTGCTGTCGTCGGTGCACGGCGAGGCGGCTGAGGTGGCGCAGGGCGGCCGGAGGCGCTGCTGCAGCCGCTGCTGCTGTTGCTGGGTGCTGTCGGGGCGGAGGTCGACGGTGGAGAGGAGGGGAGGAAGGAGGAGGCCGGGGGAGAGGCTGACGGCGCTGCGGTGGTGGTCGACGGAGGGCGCAGCGGGCGGCGGCGGAGTGGGGCTCGTCGAGGGGGTGGCCGGAGAAGAGAACGGGGGAGGGGGAGATTTAAAGGAGCTGGGGAGGTGGCTGGGGGCCGAGAGAGGCGGAGGAGTGGCGGAGAAGGCGGAGGCGAGTTGTGGGCGAGCGAGGCGGGCGGCCGGCCGGGCGGAGCGGCGCTGGAAGCGGGCGCCGCCGGAGTTTGTGGGGAAGAGGGAGAGAGGGGAGACGGGTTGCAGGCGGGTCGGGTGGCGGGCAGACCCGACCCGACCCGACCCGGTAGGGTGAGCGGGCTGGGCCCGTGGGCCGGGCTGGGCTGAGGGAATGGGCCGGGCTTTAGTTTAGGAAATTAATAATAATAATGATAATAATAATAATTAATAAAATCATTAAACAATTAATAAATAAATAAATAATTAATAAATAGATTTATGTGTTTTAAAATAGGTCCGGGGTCCAATAAATTCCAGAAAAATTACCCTAAGTCCAGTTTTTTCATTTTACACATAAAAATATTATTTTCATAATATTTTAATGTTATTTATTATCAATTAAAATCATGTAATAATTCAAAACTCTGAATTTAATTACAGAAAATTCCCAGAAAATTCCAGAAAATTGCGAAAAATCCAATTTTAATATTTTTTGAAAAATCAGAGGCTTACAATCTACCCAACTTATAAAAATTTCGTCCTCGAAATTTAAAATATGGCAGGGTTCTCTCTGTCCAATCTCACTTGATTACAGTCTAACGGGTTTATCTCAGGTGAACATTGCGGTCGCTACCCAACTTAGAATTTACCCATCTATCATCTAAGGCTAAACAACTAGTAAAGCTATGTCCCAACTTATTTAATCATGGTATTGAATCTTTAAGTCTTTAACACAAATACACCACCTATGGTATTCCCTTAGTCATAGAGGGTTATCATCATTTCGACCGGTCTGAGGGGTATATCTAGTATTATCTATATATCAAACTTATACCAAGCACAGGATTTTGTCTTTCCGAAATAAGGGAAGACGAGGATCAATAATAAAGAGTTCAAGGGCGAGGTGGTAGAACAGAGGTATAGGGATCAAGGCGTTTAAGGAATACTAATGGGAATTGTCAGGCGGTTATGGATTGAGATTCTATTCTGGTAGTCATTTGTTCGCATGCTCGTATTAGTATAGTTATGTAACTGATACGATATGCTCGGACATATTTAGGGACAAGTATACTGGTCAACTATATATCTCAATCCACGTAAAGTAGTCGTGCGAAGTGCGAATCAAAATGCACTAAGGTTGATCTGACCGTAGTACACTAATTCTGAGTAGACACTTGTATTAGTGGGGTTGATCAGGCCTCAATAATACATGTGTCATGAACAAGCCCGATAAAGGGTAAGCTTGCAAAACTAGGCTATAGAATAGCAGCATAAGTCAAGTACAGCAAAATTAAGTGCGCTAGATGATGATGAAAGGAAGTACAAATATTGAAGTTCACAAAATAACACAAAATAAGCACAATAGCAAAGGCCTCTAAAATCTCTATGGTTATCAAATTTAAAAGCATACCAGGTTATTAGCAAGTTCAAAATTACTAGGTTGGGGCTGGGGTCACGAACCAATAGGCACAAGCTAAAACAAGACTAGAAACGGCAGCTACAAATCGCTTACGCGCATTAGCTACTCCACGAGTCTGCGCGTTCTTCCACGATTATGCTGGTAGAGCATCTCGCGGTGATCTTGTAGGAACCTCGTCGCTTGCTGATAGATCTTTTACTCTGCATCAAAATAAACGATAAGGGGCACACAGGAATCAAGGCAGGATGCAAGTCAATAAAATAATTCGAAGCCGATATGAATATCAAGAACGATTCAATCAAGTGGATGAACTTTTCCTAAAACTTAGCCTATTCTTATTGCAGGCCTGTTCGGTCCCTGAGTTGAAACCGAACAATTTAGTCGTTTGACCTGCATGGGCCACCATAAAAACGTGTCACGACCCGCACCCGGATATTCGGGCACGAGTGCGTGGGCACGTCCAGCCTACGCCGCAGTGTCGGCGGTAGTACGCTGTCTAGGGCATAATCACAGGTAATATAAAATCTAGCTCATTCACAATAATAATCAGGCAAGGATAATCACAGGAATAAGAATGCTGGGATTTCATAATATTTAATCTGTGACAACCAAATCCACAGTTAATACAAAGCCAGAAGATAAATCGGGGACAAACCCGAGTATTATGCTGAAAGGAAATACTAGCTAACTGGTTGACTACTCCTCAGAGGTAGTCTCCTGAGTAGGAACCGGCTCCTCAAAAGTATCACCTGCTACCTCATAGGGACCATAAAAGGGTGGGGGCATAGTCCTCATCATCGCCTAAATCAACGGATCCAGTCAGGAAATGAGCAAAGTACACAATGCACAACAAAGATTAAACTAAATATTTATGACAAGTAGAAGAGAACTGACTAAGTATCATGTTGAGAATATGTATAAATAAGAAGTAACAATAACTAAGAGTTAAATGTTGTAAACAGGGGTATGAGTAAAACAGGAATAAATGAGACAAGTGAATGAAACTGCAACAAGACAACAGGAACTGCAACAAGACAAGAAACTATGTGTGTGAACTTGTGTATTTAGAATACATAGTTGGCATGTAGGGGTTTATAAGGCTAATAAGGCCGTCCTAGGCGGCTATCACACAATGAATAATCGGAGTATAAGGCTGATGGTACAGTCGCGTACCAACAGCTAGCACACAATGACAGGGGGAAGGGTAAACCACATGCCTCCTAGTATTCTCCCGCCCGACACGAAAGCAAGACATGAAATCCAGATTCTAACACTACGTGTAAACATCCAATGGTACTAGTAGAGCAAGGAATTAATTATCACAATATAAAGAATAAACTTGAAGTGCAGGTACTTGCCTGATGTTTGGATCCAATTACAGTTTTATCCTCGGGAAATTTCCAGAAATGTCTCCGGATGCTGAAATAAACATTACCATCGTGCTCAGAAGATATCAAATAGCTAGAAACGCCTGTCCTTGGGTCCAATTTGGAGCCAAGGGCAAAACGGCAATTTCGGATCAAAACGGGGTCCGCATGTGGGCCCGCTTTGCACCGAAAAACGTGTCAGAGTCAAAGGTCTCCAAATTCACCAAACTTAGTGTCAACAGGTCAGGAACGATGATACGAACCCAACGGAACTTCCAGAATTGGATTCCGATGAGTCGATCACGAAATTGCCCGTCGAGTGGGGCCTGTGGGGCCTACGACACGCGATTTCGTCAACGTTCTCAGAATCGAACCAAACTTGACCCACAGGACCAGCGTATTGCTACGAGTCCGATGGCGCAAGTTTCGTTTCGATCCGACGTGTGTACAGGAAGTTAGGGCTTGATTCAGAAAAGGCGGATACGGGACGGTGTCCTCGGATACGCGTTGATCCCGGTGTGCACGCACACCCGAATCGACTTCCGCGAAATCCCACACGTCCGTATCAACGCTGCGCACGTATCTGTGAAGACCGCGCGTGACCAAGTCGTCCCGTTTGGCGGGGCGTACCCAGTTCCGGGGTGAATCGGGTCGATGTTTTTCTCCTGTTTTTGGATCGCGGTGTGCGATCACCACAGGACGCGATGCCCCGAGCGGTTTGTCCCGGCACCGAGAGGGTCATACAGGCTTCGCAACACAATTTACGGAATCGAAATCCGAGCTACGAGCAAGAAAATACACGCACCTGAACTGGGCTGAAAAACCCGGGGTCTGAATCGTGTCCGACACGTGTCCGACACGTGTCGGATACAGGAAAATTAGGGTTAGGGTTAGGGCTTGGGATTCCGGCGAGGGGACGGCGGCTCTGCGGCCGGGCGGAGGCGGAGGGGACCGGGGCTGCTGTCGTCGGTGCACGGCGAGGCGGCTGAGGTGGCGCAGGGCGGCCGGAGGCGCTGCTGCAGCCGCTGCTGCTGTTGCTGGGTGCTGTCGGGGCGGAGGTCGACGGTGGAGAGGAGGGGAGGAAGGAGGAGGCCGGGGGAGAGGCTGACGGCGCTGCGGTGGTGGTCGACGGAGGGCGCAGCGGGCGGCGGCGGAGTGGGGCTCGTCGAGGGGGTGGCCGGAGAAGAGAACGGGGGAGGGGGAGATTTAAAGGAGCTGGGGAGGTGGCTGGGGGCCGAGAGAGGCGGAGGAGTGGCGGAGAAGGCGGAGGCGAGTTGTGGGCGAGCGAGGCGGGCGGCCGGCCGGGCGGAGCGGCGCTGGAAGCGGGCGCCGCCGGAGTTTGTGGGGAAGAGGGAGAGAGGGGAGACGGGTTGCAGGCGGGTCGGGTGGCGGGCAGACCCGACCCGACCCGACCCGACCCGGTAGGGTGAGCGGGCTGGGCCCGTGGGCCGGGCTGGGCTGAGGGAATGGGCCGGGCTTTAGTTTAGGAAAATAATAATAATAATGATAATAATAATAATTAATAAAATCATTAAACAATTAATAAATAAATAAATAATTAATAAATAGATTTATGTGTTTTAAAATAGGTCCGGGGTCCAATAAATTCCAGAAAAATTACCCTAAGTCCAGTTTTTTCATTTTACACATAAAAATATTATTTTCATAATATTTTAATGTTATTTATTATCAATTAAAATCATGTAATAATTCAAAACTCTGAATTTAATTACAGAAAATTCCCAGAAAATTCCAGAAAATTGCGAAAAATCCAATTTTAATATTTTTTGAAAAATCAGAGGCTTACAATCTACCCAACTTATAAAAATTTCGTCCTCGAAATTTAAAATATGGCAGGGTTCTCTCTGTCCAATCTCACTTGATTACAGTCTAACGGGTTTATCTCAGGTGAACATTGCGGTCACTACCCAACTTAGAATTTACCCATCTATCATCTAAGGCTAAACAACTAGTAAAGCTATGTCCCAACTTATTTAATCATGGTATTGAATCTTTAAGTCTTTAACACAAATACACCACCTATGGTATTCCCTTAGTCATAGAGGGTTATCATCATTTCGACCGGTCTGAGGGGTATATCTAGTATTATCTATATATCAAACTTATACCAAGCACAGGATTTTGTCTTTCCGAAATAAGGGAAGACGAGGATCAATAATAAAGAGTTCAAGGGCGAGGTGGTAGAACAGAGGTATAGGGATCAAGGCGTTTAAGGAATTCTAATGGGAATTGTCAGGCGGTTATGGATTGAGATTCTATTCTGGTAGTCATTTGTTCGCATGCTCGTATTAGTATAGTTATGTAACTGATACGATATGCTCGGACATATTTAGGGACAAGTATACTGGTCAACTATATATCTCAATCCACGTAAAGTAGTCGTGCGAAGTGCGAATCAAAATGCACTAAGGTTGATCTGACCGTAGTACACTAATTCTGAGTAGACACTTGTATTAGTGGGGTTGATCAGGCCTCAATAATACATGTGTCATGAACAAGCCCGATAAAGGGTAAGCTTGCAAAACTAGGCTATAGAATAGCAGCATAAGTCAAGTACAGCAAAATTAAGTGCGCTAGATGATGATGAAAGGAAGTACAAATATTGAAGTTCACAAAATAACACAAAATAAGCACAATAGCAAAGGCCTCTAAAATCTCTATGGTTATCAAATTTAAAAGCATACCAGGTTATTAGCAAGTTCAAAATTACTAGGTTGGGGCTGGGGTCACGAACCAATAGGCACAAGCTAAAACAAGACTAGAAACGGCAGCTACAAATCGCTTACGCGCATTAGCTACTCCACGAGTCTGCGCGTTCTTCCACGATTATGCTGGTAGAGCATCTCGCGGTGATCTTGTAGGAACCTCGTCGCTTGCTGATAGATCTTTTACTCTGCATCAAAATAAACGATAAGGGGCACACAGGAATCAAGGCAGGATGCAAGTCAATAAAATAATTCGAAGCCGATATGAATATCAAGAACGATTCAATCAAGTGGATGAACTTTTCCTAAAACTTAGCCTATTCTTATTGCAGGCCTGTTCGGTCCCTGAGTTGAAACCGAACAATTTAGTCGTTTGACCTGCATGGGCCACCATAAAAACGTGTCACGACCCGCACCCGGATATTCGGGCACGAGTGCGTGGGCACGTCCAGCCTACGCCGCAGTGTCGGCGGTAGTACGCTGTCTAGGGCATAATCACAGGTAATATAAAATCTAGCTCATTCACAATAATAATCAGGCAAGGATAATCACAGGAATAAGAATGCTGGGATTTCATAATATTTAATCTGTGACAACCAAATCCACAGTTAATACAAAGCCAGAAGATAAATCGGGGACAAACCCGAGTATTATGCTGAAAGGAAATACTAGCTAACTGGTTGACTACTCCTCAGAGGTAGTCTCCTGAGTAGGAACCGGCTCCTCAAAAGTATCACCTGCTACCTCATAGGGACCATAAAAGGGTGGGGGCATAGTCCTCATCATCGCCTAAATCAACGGATCCAGTCAGGAAATGAGCAAAGTACACAATGCACAACAAAGATTAAACTAAATATTTATGACAAGTAGAAGAGAACTGACTAAGTATCATGTTGAGAATATGTATAAATAAGAAGTAACAATAACTAAGAGTTAAATGTTGTAAACAGGGGTATGAGTAAAACAGGAATAAATGAGACAAGTGAATGAAACTGCAACAAGACAACAGGAACTGCAACAAGACAAGAAACTATGTGTGTGAACTTGTGTATTTAGAATACATAGTTGGCATGTAGGGGTTTATAAGGCTAATAAGGCCGTCCTAGGCGGCTATCACACAATGAATAATCGGAGTATAAGGCTGATGGTACAGTCGCGTACCAACAGCTAGCACACAATGACAGGGGGAAGGGTAAACCACATGCCTCCTAGTATTCTCCCGCCCGACACGAAAGCAAGACATGAAATCCAGATTCTAACACTACGTGTAAACATCCAATGGTACTAGTAGAGCAAGGAATTAATTATCACAATATAAAGAATAAACTTGAAGTGCAGGTACTTGCCTGATGTTTGGATCCAATTACAGTTTTATCCTCGGGAAATTTCCAGAAATGTCTCCGGATGCTGAAATAAACATTACCATCGTGCTCAGAAGATATCAAATAGCTAGAAACGCCTGTCCTTGGGTCCAATTTGGAGCCAAGGGCAAAACGGCAATTTCGGATCAAAACGGGGTCCGCATGTGGGCCCGCTTTGCACCGAAAAACGTGTCAGAGTCAAAGGTCTCCAAATTCACCAAACTTAGTGTCAACAGGTCAGGAACGATGATACGAACCCAACGGAACTTCCAGAATTGGATTCCGATGAGTCGATCACGAAATTGCCCGTCGAGTGGGGCCTGTGGGGCCTACGACACGCGATTTCGTCAACGTTCTCAGAATCGAACCAAACTTGACCCACAGGACCAGCGTATTGCTACGAGTCCGATGGCGCAAGTTTCGTTTCGATCCGACGTGTGTACAGGAAGTTAGGGCTTGATTCAGAAAAGGCGGATACGGGACGGTGTCCTCGGATACGCGTTGATCCCGGTGTGCACGCACACCCGAATCGACTTCCGCGAAATCCCACACGTCCGTATCAACGCTGCGCACGTATCTGTGAAGACCGCGCGTGACCAAGTCGTCCCGTTTGGCGGGGCGTACCCAGTTCCGGGGTGAATCGGGTCGATGTTTTTCTCCTGTTTTTGGATCGCGGTGTGCGATCACCACAGGACGCGATGCCCCGAGCGGTTTGTCCCGGCACCGAGAGGGTCATACAGGCTTCGCAACACAATTTACGGAATCGAAATCCGAGCTACGAGCAAGAAAATACACGCACCTGAACTGGGCTGAAAAACCCGGGGTCTGAATCGTGTCCGACACGTGTCCGACACGTGTCGGATACAGGAAAATTAGGGTTAGGGTTAGGGCTTGGGATTCCGGCGAGGGGACGGCGGCTCAGCGGCCGGGCGGAGGCGGAGGGGACCGGGGCTGCTGTCGTCGGTGCACGGCGAGGCGGCTGAGGTGGCGCAGGGCGGCCGGAGGCGCTACTGCGGCCGCTGCTGCTGTTGCTGGGTGCTGTCGGGGCGGAGGTCGACGGTGGAGAGGAGGGGAGGAAGGAGGAGGCCGGGGGAGAGGCTGACGGCGCTGCGGTGGTGGTCGACGGAGGGCGCAGCGGGCGACGGCGGAGTGGGGCTCGTCGAGGGGGTGGCCGGAGAAGAGAACGGGGGAGGGGGAGATTTAAAGGAGCTGGGGAGGTGGCTGGGGGCCGAGAGAGGCGGAGGAGTGGCGGAGAAGGCGGAGGCGAGTTGTGGGCGAGCGAGGCGGGCGGCCGGCCGGGCGGAGCGGCGCTGGAAGCGGGCGCCGCCGGAGTTTGCGGGGAAGAGGGAGAGAGGGGAGACGGGTTGCAGGCAGGTCGGGTGGCGGGCAGACCCGACCCGACCCGGTAGGGTGAGCGGGCTGGGCCCGTGGGCCGGGCTGGGCTGAGGGAATGGGCCGGGCTTTAGTTTAGGAAAATAATGATAATAATAATAATTAATAAAATCATTAAACAATTAATAAATAATTAATTAATTAATAAATAGATTTAGGTGTTTTAAAATAGGTCCGGGGCCCAATAAATTCCAGAAAAATTACCCTAAGTCCAGTTTTTTCATTTTACACCCAAAAATATTATTTTCATAATATTTTAATGTTATTTATTATCAATTAAAATCATGTAATAATTCAAAACTCTGAATTTAATTACAGAAAATTTCCAGAAAATTCCAGAAAATTGCGAAAAATCCAATTTTAATATTTTTTGAAAAATCAGAGGCTTACACTTATTACTTGCACTCTCGTGCGCAAGAAGTAATAAGTCTCCCAAAGATCCCCCACAGGAGAAAAGGGGAAAGGAAGCGAGGAGATAAAGTTCTCTCTCCTGACCGCCTATTTATAGGCTTCAACAATGCGTGGGGAGATCGAGGCAATGAACCCAACGATTAATGAGGATGAACCTGGCATCTCAATTCTCGCGATCCACCATAATCTCCTTGGAAACCGACGCCCCGAGTCCCGTGCCAAGGGATAGCTCAGAATCCGGATAGATCCGGTCAAAAGATTGAGCAAATCCACTCATTTAATGATCCGACAGTCTGACAAGATCGACTATGCGGCATGTCGCTCATATGCGGCCAAAACTCAACCATGTTTCTTATTCAAAGTATTTCAAACTGGTCAGTTCTGAAAATTTTGAAGGGGATCTTGTAGAAGCATGAAAATTATGCAGGCATCATAAGAGCTCATGCACCCCCAACATGAAAGCAAACCGCATAGGAGCCGTACAGGACCTATGCGACCAGAACAGCCAACCGTATAGGTGGCCCTCATGCGGCCTGATCATCCTCAGAATACGAGGACCACATAAAAGAAATATTGATCAAAACAAAACAAAAAGTTCATTTTGCAAAAAGGGGGATTACATCATGTAGCCATTAAGCTCCATACAAAATGAAAAACAAAGAGAGGAATACGCGATCAGTCAAAAGAGCCGCAAGCCTCACGAAGCACATCTGCAACATCCAGGAGCGAACGTATGCCCGCACGATGAAACTGGCGGCGCACTCCTTCCCTCTATTCCAACGTCTCCCTCTCCTCTGGAGTTACGGGCACCAAGGAGAAGTTCGGAGTGGACTCTAGAGGCCGAGCAAGAGCCTCAAAAGTCAACCCCAACGAGGACAGAAAGCTTTCTGTCGCAGGCAACTCACCATCATCCCGTGCCCTCCGTCCAGGCAGAAATGCCATGACAACCGGCGGAGAACCGAAAGCTCGTCCCTCACGAGACCCTCCAAGTCCGGACCCTCCAATACTCGAGCACTGAGACGTAGCAGGGAGGAGACGACGAGGAAGCAAGACAGGTGGCTAGGGTTCCCAACTAGAATCTCCCTTGGACGACATATTTCACGAACTGGAACACGACAGACCACGACAGTGGTATTTATAAAAGAAAATGACGGTTCGCGTGACGGCAATAATTGCAATGATGAACCTAGAAAGGACGAATCCGACGATTTTGCTTCCGAAAAGTCTGAATGCAACCAACGGTTAAGTTCCCAAGAAGTCTGCAAGAAGGCGGTTAAGCTTTCCAAAATGGTTGAGCCGAGCCTTAAAAATGCCAGCTTGACAGCACGCGTTCATGCATCCAACATCCATGCGACCCTGTGACCCAAAAACGAAAACTCGGAAGAGATCAGGCCACGGAGTCTCCCTGTGGCCCAACAAGCCAACAGCCATGCGCCCCCAAAAGGAGGCTCAAATCAGGCTGCAGAGTCACCATGAGACCCAAACAAATGCGACATCCATGCATCCCCAATCAGCCAAAGCAGCTTGGCCGCAGAAGGACCTAACGGGGCGTCCCGTCATCAGGTTCGTCTCTGACACAAAACCTGACAAAAAAAAATTTGACTTCCTCAAAAGACGTGAACACACTAAAGGACAAAAGTCTCACGTCAGCATAGAACTTTACTCTCGAAGGATGTGCAGCGCCGTATGTACAGCACAACCGGCCTCATGCGACTCCATGCGGTCCATGCGTCTCTGGCCCCATGCGTCCCATACTCCATGATGTCCCATGCGTCTCTGGCCCCATGCGTCCCAGACTCCACACGGTCCCGTGTCTATGGTCTCATGCGTTCCAGACTCCATGCGGTCATGTGTCTGGCCCCATGCGTCCCAGACTCCATGCGGTCCATGCGTCTCTGGCTCCACGCGTCCCAGACTCCATGCATCCCATGCATCTCTGGCCACATGGATTTCAGACTCCATGAAGACCAAATCTTGCTGTTACGACAAGAGTGATTCTCTCCAACCAAATGTGGGCTATGTGTCAAGCTGACCAAGTAACACCCACAAAGGACGAGAACCACCCAAATCTTTAGCAACAAAAAATTCTAACAAACGTCCACATGGTAGCAAGACCTGCTCACGGTTACAGCTGCACCCTGTCAAGAAGGGACACATGGCACCCTCCAGCATCCCTGTGGCCCAACATATGTGCGCCCAGCATGACTATAAATAGTAGGGTACCACATCCGAACAAGAGACTGACTGGCTATCTGCGAATCTACACTCGAGCAAGAGAGAAGAGCTTCCGAATCGGATCGCCCACGGAGTAAAGAGAGTTGCTACACTCCTAACCCTCCATCGTTACCCCCTAGAATACAAAATTTGTACTTAGACTGTATATCTAGGACTCCTCTCTGTACTCTCTTTAGTTTGTTTATTAAATCAAGTTCTTTCTTAAAGACTTTCAAATTTAATGGCGAACAAGAAGCAGGTAGATGCCCTACAACAGATCGTTCAGACCATTGCCTCCAACCATTCCGCAACGACAGCGGCACTGGTGGAGCAACCAACACTTGATGTCGAGACGCCTCAAACCCCAAGGAAGAAGGATGTGACTACCTTCGACTTTGCCGACTTCAAGAAGGTCTGCAATACGCCTTTTCGTGGGACCGAGGACCCCGTTGTGGCTCTAGATTGGCTAGCCGAGATTGAAGATCACTTTAATCTGTTAGAAGTAACCGAGATCAAGCAAGTCGCATGTGTCCAACTCCAACTTCGTCTGAACGCGAATGATTGGTGGGATGTACATCGAAGATCTCTCTTCGAAGACGGTGAAGGCGAGACGATCTCATGGGCTACCTTCCGTAACGCGTTCGAGGAGAAATTTATTCCCCCACATGTTCGTCGTCAAAAGGAGAATGAGTTCGTGCGTCTGCAACAAGGAAGCATGACCGTGAAGCAATATGCCGCAAAGTTCAACCGGCTCGCCAAGTTTGCTAGCTCCTATCTACCCAATACGGCGAGCCGAGCCAGAAGATTCGAAGGTGGCCTGCGTCCTGCAATTCATGTGCACGTAATCGCTCCTCAATACGAGACGATGCGGGAAGTCCTTAACCATGCCCTCATCCTAGAACCGCAATATCCTTCAACTATTCCCGGCGCTGTGCAGCATTCTCATCACAAGTGCCCTAGTAACACAAGAGTACACAACGCTCATAAGCGTCCAAACAATGGCGGTTCTCAGGGCCACAATCCGGACGTGGTCAAGGGCTACATTGTACCTTCTGCAACAAAATGAGACACTGTCACCGACTGTCGCCGTAAGAATAGAGTATTCTTCATCTGTAGTCATTCGAGCCATCTAGCCAATAACTGTCCTGAGAATACCCAACGGTTCCCTAATCGTCGTCCTCAACAGCAAAATCCAGCTCAGGTGCCCCAAGCAAATCGGCCTGCGCAACAACAAGAGCGTCGTCCGAATGTTGTGGGCCGGGTTTATGCATTGACACGGAATGAGGCGTTCGTCTCGGACACCGTAGTGACAGGTATATTGCTTTTCAATAATGTTCATGCACGAGTACTATTTGATTCTGGTGCCACACACAGTTTTGTATTGACGAACTTCGCTAAAGAAAATGAATTTCCTCAGACACCGTTAAGCTTAAAGCTTAGCGTCAGTACTCCGTCGAGCATGAACTTGCCAGCTAACTCAGTTTGTCGCAACGGCTGCATTTGTATCGGAGGAAGAAAATTGTCACTCGATACGATAGTTCTAGACATCAGGGACTACGACATCATTCTGGGGATGGATTGGCTCGTCGTTTGTTCGGCTACCATTGATTGTGCGAAAAAAAAAGTCGTGTTTCGTCTACCTGGCGAGACCGAATTTTGCTATCCGTGCAGTCCGTCGTCGAGAGCGTCGAACGCGTGCATGGTTATTTCTGCAATGTCTGCTCGACGGATGATACATTCCGGCTGTGAAGGATACTTGGCGTCCGTTCGAGACACTCAGCGAGATTATGCAAACGTAGAGTCTACTTCTATTGTGACGGAATTTCTTGATGTATTTTTGAAAGAGTTGTCCGGCATGCCGCCCGACCGAGAGATAGATTTCACTAAGATACATTTCCAGATACTCGGCCAATTTCCAAAGCTCCGTATCGAATGGCCCCTGCCGAACTGAAGGAGCTGAAGGTCCAACTACAAGAACTGCTCAATCGTGGGTACATCCGTCCGAGTGTATCTCCATGGGGCGCACCGGTGCTATTTGTGAAGAAAAATGATGGTTCGATGCGGCTCTGCATAGACTACCGAGAGTTGAATAAATCCACCATCTGAAACAAGTACCCCTTTCCTAGAATCGATGACATCTTCGATCAACTGCAAGGCGCATCGATATTCTCAAAAATCGATCTTCGATCGGGCTACCACTAACTGAAGATCAAGCCAGACGACGTGCCGAAGTCAGCTTTCCGTACTCGCTATGGCCACTATGAATTCTTAGTTATGCCGTTTGGATTGACCAATGCCCCTGCCGCATTCATAGATTTGATGAATCGAGTGTTCCGGTCGTGCCTTGACAAGTTTGTAGTAGTGTTCATTGATGATATCTTGGTGTATTCAAGGACCAAGGAGGAATATGAGCACTTGCGGACCATGCTTCAAACTCTTCGAGACAACAAGCTATACGCAAAACTGAGTAAGTGCGAGTTTTGGCTAAGCAGTGTATCTTTCCTCGGACATATCATTTCTGCGGGAGGTATCTCAGTCGATCCAAAGAAAGTTGAAACAATTGTCGAGTGAAAGCAACATGCTTCAGTCAGTGAAATTCGAAGCTTTCTCGGGTTAGCGGGCTACTACAGACGGTTCGTGAAAGACTTTTCTAAAATTGCTTCGCCCTTGACATGTCTCACTCAGAAAGAGTCGCATTTGAGTGGCCTACCGACTGTGAGGCTTCGTTTCAGGAATTAAAGGAGCGTCACGTCTCTGCTCCGATACTTGCACTGCCGAACAAGGATATGGGATTCCAAATCTTTAGCGACGCCTCAGGCCAGGGCTTGGGAGCTGTGCTCATGCAACAAAACAAGGTGATAGCTTTTGCTTCAAGACAATTGAAGCCGCATGAGCGCAACTATCTGACACATGATCTAGAACTCGCGACAATCGTGTTCGCACTGAAGTTGTGGCGACACTACATTTATGGTGTGGTTTGCCAAATTTTTACTGATCACCAGAGCCTTAAGTATCTCTTCACTCGGTCGGACCTAAACCTACGATAAAGGCGTTGGCTAGAACTGATCAAAGACTATGATTTGTCAATCAACTACACTCCAGACAAAGGAAATGTTGTAGCGGACGTGCTGAGTCGAGTATTTGCGGGATCTCTATCCGTCAACTACAGGCTACAAAAATAATTGGAGAGTATGGACATTAAGTCGCGAATTCGATATCGAGACAGACCGATTGGGGGATCACTAGCTCAGTTACTCTTTGAACCGAACCTGATAGAAAAGGTCAAGTCCGCTCAGACGAATGACCCATTCTTGTTGAAGACACGCGAGCAGATTTCAGCAGAAAATGTGACTAACTTTGCAGTGGATGAAAGCAGAACGTTGCGGGTAAGAGAAAGACTATGCGTGCCCGACGATGCATAACTCAGAAAGGAGATCCTCACGGAAGCTCACTATGCAGCCTATGTATCACATCCAGGAAGTACAAAGATGTATCAGGACCTCCGCACGATCTTCTGGTGGCACGGTATAAAGAAAGATGTGGCGCTCTTCGTGTCACAATGCATGTCTTGTCAGAGAGTAAAGGCCAAGCACCAGAGGCCGGACAGATAGATGCAGAACCTTGCTATCCCGGAGTGGAAATGGGACCATATCACGATGGACTTTATTGTTGGCTTGCCAAAGACGCAATGGCAAAACAACGTCGTCTGGGTCATCGTCGACCGATTAACCAAGTCAGCGCACTTCATTGCCATCAAAGTTACTTGGAGCATCGATCGCCTGACTCAGATATACCTTGATGAGATAGTTCGACTACAAGGCGTGCCAGTGTCTATTGTTTTAGATTGGGACGGACGGTTCTTATCACGTTTCTGGAAAAACCTTATGTCAGCTATGGGGACCAAGTTGAAGTTCAGTTCAGCGTACCATTCTCAGACCGACGGCCAAACGGAACGGGTGAACCAAGTCCTTGAAGATATGTTACGGCTCTGTTCGATCGACTCGAAGTCAAGTTGGGACGTCCATCTACCGTTGGCAAAATTTGCATACAACAATAGTTACAAGTCAAACATTCAGATGGTTCCGTACGAGGCTTTGTATGGACGGAAGTGCAGATCGCCTATCTGTTGGGATGAAGTTGGTGAGCGACAGATGCTCGGCCCGGAGCTAGTAGAGCAGACCGTTTAGAAGGTTCGGATGATCCGAGAGCGATTAAAGGTGGCGCAAAGCAGACAGAAGAGTTATGCGGACATCCACAGATGACCCCTTGAACTTACAGCTGGTGATCACGTGTTTCTCAATGTCACGCCGATGCGAGGAGTTACGAGATTTGGAATAAAAAGGAAGCTGTCCTCGATTTGTTGGTCTGTTTGAGATTCTCGGACTAGTCGTCCCAGTTGCATATCAAATTGCCCTACCACCGAGCCTATCAGACGTGCATGATGTCTTTCACGTGTCACAGCTGCGAAAATACGTGCATGATCCGAGTCACGTGGTAGATTTTGGTCAGTTGGGTTTGTAAGCAGACTTGTCCTATAAAGTAGAACATGTGCAGATCATCGATCGAAAGGATAAGCAGCTCCGAAATCGTTCAGTCCCGCTCGTGCGCGTACTCTAGCGGAACCACGCGGTCGAGGAGTCGACCTGGAAACTCGAATCAGACATGAAAGAAAAGTTTTCCTCATTGTTTTCTTAGGTGTAGGTTCAATTCATAAGTTTCGAGGACGAAACTTTTTATTAATTGGCTAAGATATAGTGCATTGTTCTCCCTGTTCGGAAAGCGCGGCTAAGAAATACTCGGTATCGTTCGATCGGGACAAATTTAATCAAGATCATTTCCTCGTTATTGATTGATTTCTTCGGAATCAAGTCCCACATTCAGCGGATCGTGCCTCGAGGAAGGACTCGGCGACAGAGTTGCGAGGGGCATTTCCGTTGCGTTGGTTTCTTTGCCCGTTTTCGATGCCGCTGGGTTGCTTTCTTGTTGGTTTTGTGACTTGCGTTTTCTTGAACGATTTCGATGGATTTTATTGTCTTCGTTCTTTGAATTTCGCATTTTTATCGAACCCTTAGAGACCGAGGCAGGAGATATTGATCATATGTTGGTGCGTGCAGGTGATCGTGTAGGCGACGCGCAAGTGGAGTCTTGAATATCTCCCCTTTCTCTCTCCCGATTCACCAACTTGTGAGTGGCCTTACCTTCGATTAGCTTCCTTCTTCCAAGTCTTCACCCTTAAAAATCTGACTCGCTTGTGCATTCCGATCAACGATACCATAATAATGATAACTGAGTCAAGATAATAAGAAGTAAACTTGAAACACTTATACTTGTCACACAAAAATCATTTTACGATCATATTGTTGCGTGCTTATCCGCTATGCATGTATCTATTTTATGTTGCAATTGTAGCTAGAATTCATTCATCTATAATTGTGCAATGAGTAGTGCATAACTTGAAATGATGATAACTTGAGCAGGTGGGCTATGCTATAGAATTCTTCTAAACTCTTATAATGCTTGTTGTCTTGAAATGCTTGGTTTGATAATTTAGTTTGAGACGATGCAAGGTCACGGACAACTTGTGCACAAGGTGTAGGGTTCCTGCGAACGGTCTCTGGAACACCGGAACCGATTCATCCTAGACGGAACGTTAGTATAGTCGTGCTAATGAAATAGCACGGGTGAGTTCGAGACTTGCAACGGAGCTATCTGCTTGCGATTGCAAGGATTATCTTCCACCTTAACTATAAGTCTATAACTCGTCATGTATGTCAGTGACCCCATATGTGTGTATATTTAAACTGTGCAAGCTAACTATGTCTTCGTGGCAGAAAAAAACATGGTAAGTTTTGTGCAGGTGGTTCAGACGAACGGGTAAAAGTCACCGAACGGTGGCATATTTATTTCAGTTATTTCAAATCCTATTATATGTTGTAACTTGAACTAAGGCAAGATAGATAAACCACAATAATAATTTGTATGCTTCACATGAATACTGTGTCGATTTGGTTAGTTGGGTTAGCTCGTCCTCACCGGTACTTTTCAAAGTACTGATCCTCGTTACAGCAGGTTCCCCGAGAGGAGGCTACGCGGCGAGGAGCTGAAGCTTCTTCCCCCAACTAGTCAATTACTCGGCGCACTCCGTTCGTGTCTTTTGAAGCTTGTACAAATCATCTGGAGCTCGTGCACACATCTTATGCAGCTCCGAGGCAAGTCGATAGCTTCGCCCAAAGGTGTCTATTATCTTTTAAAGTTTTAGTAAGAGATTTAATGTATGGCACGGCTATCTCATTTTGCGTCCCTCTTGTAAGCCCGCACGGCATCCCTTTACCTTTAAGTCAAGAGTTTGTAACAAAGATGTACAATATCAATAAAGAGAACTTATCTTCGTTTCATATGTGTTATTAGCTTTCGAACTCTGCGAACTCTATTGTTGTGTTTCTATATATATATATATCATTATGCTAGGCCTTGAGCGGACGCACCTTACGCTCGCACTCACGTCCGAGGGACGATTAGCGATTCTGCGGAATCGGGGCATGACATTGTTGTCCTTATCGCCATGACCCGCCCACACCCGCACTTGGGGTTGGGTCTGGCCACCACCCTTTTCCGGACCCCTTATGGGTCGGGAACCCATTCGTCGTTGTAAAAGACCTGTTGGGGTGCGGGTTTTCCATCGACATTGTCCGACAATCCTCTATTGGTCGCTTGTCGACTTCACTCGTGCCTCATGGAGGGGTCGAGGTCGCTGTCAATAACGGTCCAGTCCCTGGTGAGGGTCGACGGGTCGGATGTTGTTGGTACTTTCCATGCGAACCCCCGATGGGGTTGGGGTCACTCTCCGTCGGCCAGGAGCAGTCTGGTCCCCTTTGTGGGGTCGAGGTCTCTCGCTCGTGCGGTCTCCGTCCACCCGTGGGTGTTGGTCGTGCGGGCGAGGGTTGTTAGCATCGACCCGACCCCCATAAGGGGCCGGTATCCCAACTTGGTGTGCTTGCAATCGGAATTGAATCCCCGTATGGGACCGATGACTATTAATTTGTACGGTTCGATTATTTCAACAAGCATATTAGGACATGATAACCAATACGTTTTTTGTGTCACAAGTATCACTAATGGTGAGCATGGACCGAAAACCGAACCGAATAAGAGATTCAATTCTGTTTGAAAAAAATCGGTTCGTTTCGGTTTTGAACATACTAAAAAAATTCTTACTCGATTTCGATTTTGGATTTCAATTTCGGTTAAAAATATATTAAAACTTACGCAATTATATAAATACCCTCGATTTTATGAATATTTTATAATTAAAAATGTGTATATTTTTAAAACAATAATTTCATATATGTGTTTTAAAGCCCAACTTTGGTAATTTAATTAGTCTAACTTTGGACCCAACTTTAAAATACAACGAACATATGTAAAATCATTATATTTTTTAATATAATTTAATCATAATTTCAATTTTGGGTCTAGCCAATTAAACAATAAAAATAGTCAAATCGAATAAACCAAATTGATTATCGATTTGGTTCGGTTTCGCTTATGGCTAATTTCGGTTTGATTTCGATTTTGGATTTTTATAAGTTCAATTTATTCGGTTTGACTATTTTGGTTCGGTTGAAACCGAATAAACCGAATGCTCACCCCTAATAAGTATCACCAAAGATTCAAAAAATTACGAGATATAATATTATTTTAGGACATCAAATAATTATTACATCGATCACAAAAGGGGTCCACAGACAACCCCAATCATCGCATTCTCAAAGAAAGATCTCAACACAAATCTACATATGGGCATACAAGCATGGATCGATGATAGAAAATATAATCATTTAAAGAAGTCCTAAAAACATCATGCATTATTTATAGAGACAGGAAACCCTGAAATTCTAGGATTTCCTAGAAGAGAGAAGGCATTATTGCTTTGCTACCATATGTACCCCATATATGTTGGAAATAATTGAATGAATATTTTCATTTTTCATTGGTTTTGTCTATTGGAAGAGGTGTGTCTTTTCCAAACATTGTGTCCATTAATATTTGTCTCTTCATCCTTTTTAAAAGAGTCATATGGATCCAATCAATTCATTCATTCATACATCAAGCATTCATTTCAAGAGAGAGAGAGAGACTAGCTCCATTGCTTCGACAAGTTCCTGCGATTTGAAGTGTTGCTACCGGAGGAGTAGTACTGTTGTATCCTGGGAGACTAATGTCATTAAACCGTAAGCACATGCGCGGGACAAATATTGTCTTAAGGACATTGAACCAAGTTAAAGCCGCGGCCTCGGTTAGATTATTTATTTATATTTTTTCTCAGATTCTAAAATACATAGTTGGAATTAATTTATACTAACAATATATAGGTCATGGCACCGAACAAAGTCTAGGCGGAAGCAATAGGAATTTTAACCTTCGGTGCGTTTGAACCAGTTCCTTTTACGCCTTCTAGATCACACTTGTGAAACCCCCTAAGGACGAAGAAGCTCATTGGTTCACCCCAAAACAGATATCCCATAAGGAGATTGAGAAGAAGAGGAGAGGAGGATAATTTACGGACCAAGTTATTCTGGAGGTTGGACGCAAGTTTCTAGGTCTCAATATGAAAGTAGTCTATGTATAGGCAACTAGAAAACCTTAGTAGTGTACCCCACATGGACGCACTTACCATAATACCCTTGGCCCAACCCAATGTGGGCCGGTCACCTTTGTGAACTAGACCCAGTCTGGACTGGACCAGACCTGTCCGGTTTGGATAAGATGCCAACAATAATAATAAACGAAAAAGGGAAACACAATGGACTTCATGGAGAAAGTCTATTCCAAAAGAATTCTTACATTTTGGTGATTATACTATAGTGGCCATTCTTTGGTGTGTCTGGCATGAAAGAAATTGGAGAATTTTTAACTCAAAGTAAGCCAACTCAAATAATTTTATAATATCTTGTGAGAAGATGCGATCATTTTGGGTTGAAGTTGGATTCAAGGTCTAGACTAAAAGTTACGTTGAACTAAGAATACGAAGGCAAATATGTCAATGGTGCTTTTCAGTTGTCTCTATTTTGACGAGTCGCTCATTTCCGGTTTCTATCTTCTCAGCTTGAACTTTTGTATCTAATTATTGTATGGTTCATAATAGTTATTTATGCTGCCGATTTTATTGATCTACTATGAATGAAATTTGGCTGGGATTTGTCTCGAAAGGAAAAAAATCACAAAGAATAATTCTGTATATGCCTAATTAATTTATCATCCAGAAGTAAGCAAGTAATATAACTTCACTACCAATGTGAAAGAAGTCAGTCAGTTTAATTGATCAATCATCCAATTAATTAACAGAAAGGAAAGACGGGAGGTAGCATCTCACTCACTGATGATGAAATCTAAAATTAGTAAAAGATCAATCTAGCTGGCATCTAATTTATGATTAGGACAAGGAAATTGAATTACCTGCTGCTGTTGTTGATGATGATCATAGGTGATGCTGTAACCATCAGCAACCATCGCCGACTCTTGGGTGATACTGGTGGTGGTGGTGGTGGTGGTGGAGGAGGAGGAGGATTGCAATAGACCTCCTCCTTCGTCCATAATTAATTAATTACCCTCTCCAATTGGTATGATTCAATCAATAAATTTTCCTAATTTTGTAATTCCAAGACCTCTAAGAACCCTAAACAGAGAGAGAAAGAGAGAGTCATTTTCTCGTCGTTGAGTGGAGAAATAAAGAAAGTGTGAGCGATAGTTATCGAGTTCGGACAGAGAACATTTTCCTCGGACGTCACTCCGCACCCCAGCAGAGTATAAATAAATAAATAATCAACTAAATGGTAGTTCCTCACAATATTAACACAAAAACTATTTTTAACTTAATTTTATACTAATGAACTTGAGTGACTATTTTGGTTACCGAGTAGAAGTATAAGACTCCGACTGGATGGCTCTGAGATCCGTCTTACTATTTTAGTATTATTATATTTTATCTGATATATATGTGTTATAGCGGTATATTATTTTTCGTGTAATTTATGGATTTTTCTAACTGCTTTCATGTAATTTCTAGAATTGTGTATAGTGCTAGTCACCATTTGATATATATATACTAGTATATACGCACGTGCGTTGCACGTATTTCATATTACTTGGAAAAAAAAATTAGTTTATTAAAAGAGCAAACGACAATTTGTTAATTTTATTATAGGTGAAAATATAATAGGCAATAGCATGAAAGTTGGAAGAAATTAAATGACGGGAATATGAAAGGTTTCTCTTATCTCTTGGGCTCATGTGTCTACTTTGCATGCATGTTTTATTAACTTTTGTTTTATTCTCCAAACGACCTACTTTGCATGCATGCATATCTTTGTTTTATTAACTATCATTCCCCAAGTTGCCTCATGCATGCATACATATATTTAATATGTATTTAATTACTTTTTTAATTACTTAGATATCCTTATCAACGTTAATACATATTGAAATATAATGAAGGGTATTTTTGGAACGAAAAAACTTTCACGGTGAAACCTAGTTTTGGCATTATATAGTAGAATATATATATATATATATATATATATATATATATATATATATATATATATATATATATATATATATATATATATATATATATCCTTTCTTTTCTCTCTCCTCCTCCTCCTCATTCTTCTTCATTTTCTTCTCTTTCTTCATTTTCTTCTCCCTCACCTATCCTTGGCCGAACCCTAGCCCAAGCCGTGAGCTTGCCTTGGGTAGTAATGGTAGTAGTTTAGTAGTGAATTTCGGCAAGTACAGCTTGCCAATGAGGAAGAACTTTTTATACTGCACTTATTTAGCTTCCTTGCATTTTATTGCTCTATATTGTTTTCTATGAGTTTCTCTACATGTTTAATTCTTGATATTTTCGATTTTGATGCCTTGGTTGGAGTAAATCTAGGTTTCCAGTTTGTAGCTTCCATGAGTTTACTTTGTTTTGATATCTTAAAACCTGACATTTTCCAAAACTAGTGGTTCTCATAGAAAACAATGATGGATAAAGAACTAAAGCAAATAACTGATAGCATAACACAATATAACTTAGGTCTAAACTGGTTTTGGTAAACATAAACTGGTTTTTTGTAAACATAACTTATCTGTAAATTGTCTTGTAACATAAACTGAAATTGAAACATACCTGGAACATATACTATAATGCATATATTGAAATATATATTGTTACGAACCGTGGTTCAATAACAACAACTTGTAGTGCCGCAACACATCACAGATCTTGTAACCACATTATGCAACAAATCATATAACTATCACGGTACATCACAAAGTCTTTTATGTATCGTGGCATGCGTAAAAGGTCATTGGGCCCTTGCCTAGCATGGTTGGTGTAACACCCCGTTCCGCTCAAGCGGACTGCCGTCTCAAACGGCGAAAGTGCAACTGTCCCGACCCGCTTTGCCTCGATCAAGAAGCAAAAGATATCCAGACTTGTCCCTACAGGAATCCGGCTTAGGCTTTCAGAGGCTCGCTTGACGTATCGCTCTACCGAGGTGAATCATCGCTAAGGTGGGTGGCTACGGTGAACTTGTCTTTGCTTAGCCAGCACACATAAAATCTGGAATATTCATGCTAGTCGCTAGGTGATTCACCCCCTGCATGCTAATAAATCCAACGCACCTAGCTAAGGGAATAATCCCAACTTGTATTGCTTGCTAGAACATGGAAATGAAATACTGCTTATGTTCAGACCCTCGCATGCTAAGTCCCTTAACGGTTTCATCTCTCGGCTTACCTTCGGGTCCGAGCAACGTGCCTGCTTATGTTCCTTAGAAACGCATGCTAGTCTGCTTGAATGTTGCCATGTTTTCATCCAAACCCCGGGAGACTACTACGTAGTCTTTCCGTGCCTGAATGAACCTGCAAGTATCGGGACCGTTAGGTCACCAAGGCAATTCCCGAACCAGGGAATATGCACCCTGACTGAATAAATTACTGAATCACAGCTCGTGGAGCAACTACTGAATCAACTGGCCTGACAAACACTACTGAATCACTAAATACTGCCTCAACAAGTTCTGTATATATACTGCCTCGAACTCGTTCCATACCGGACTTGTTCAATATATACACATACTGCATCGAACATGTTCCTGTACCAGACCGTGATCCTGACCTGCATGTCGCGGACAACTCGGAAACGAGGCATAGTTCCACGGGCGGTCACCGGGGCACTGGGACCGTTCCGATCCGGATGGAACTGCACGATAGTCTACTGCATCTGGACAGGATGGCCTGCAACCACCACTGCATCTTCGTTGCTTTCCATCCTTGTTCAAGACTATAACGAACTGCACGATAGTCTACTGCATCTGGACAGGATGGCCTGCAACCACCACTGCATCTTCGTTGCTTCCCATCCTTGTTCAAGACTATAACTGGTCCATAATGGCTATGCCAGCGACTCATGTTCATATAGATAAGTCATCCTCGCTTAGCGGCTATCCGCGTGCGAGTCACTGTATTGCATCAAGAACAAATAAACACCTGAACGATCCTGTTAAAACGACCCTCGTGTTTGCATATGCTTGCCTCCTGAATGCTTATACTTGCCCAGTGCATGAATTAACATGTTTGCCTCAAGTTTGCCTTGGACAGGGAAGGAGATGGTAAGTCTCGCCGTGTTTCCTCAAACATCGCACGGCGCACTGCCCGACACGTTAGGCTATTCAATATCTGCATGAAACTGATCCTAAGGCAACTAGAAAGACAACTTAATAGTTGTGCACGAAACCTGTATTACGTGTTTGGATTTGTCGAGCGGGCGAGTAGCTTCCCCACCAGTGCATTCAATGTACTGATAATCCACCAGTTTGTGTGCAGGGTGCGGGAGAACCTCGTTCGGTGTGGACGCCTCCAACGTGCGTGCTAAGGCGTGGACATCACTCCGAAGCAACGGTGCGTCCGGAACAGAAGCACATATACAAGACATAAGTTGTGAACATCGCCTGAACATCGCCTCTACAAACATTCCACTGTTGTAGCCACTTGGCACGCTTTTACTGTTTCAGAGAGAGAGAGGCTTGAGCGACTTGTAATCTCGGCTATACGCCGCCTGTAACACATGTTCATATCAATAAAAGAGCTTGCTTTACTTCAACTTGTGTTTCAATGCTTCCGCTATATTTGTCAACTCAGAGAACTTGTTACCGAATCGCTATGCGTTCATGACTCCGCTGTACTCGGACAATCTGTGCGACTCTGTGGCTTAGAACTCTTACCGCCAGCCAATGAATCAAGGCCTTGCACGGGCGCGGTTCACGCTCGTGCGGCATCACGCCCGGATGGGTCAAGTGATCGTTCCGCGGGAGCGCTGGCGAGGGTGATTCCCGCCTAGCGGGAACGGCCGATTAGCCTGCGGGAGATCGGGACGTGACAGTTGGTCCATGTCTCATGGGGCCTTTGGAGATCGGGGTAGCCGGTAGCGCAATATTCTTCCCTCCCAATGATATAGTCAAAAAATTTCTCGTTTAATCCTTATTTCAAGTTCTTGAGTCGTGGACACTCGAGAACTTCCTATAATGACGAGTTACGAGTACGAGCTATTCACGAGTTATCACTGACGAACTTATTGTATCTACGACACGCGATACATTGGGCAATCCTCACACTCGATTTTTCGATGCCAAATGCAATATGTTTATCATACACAACAATTTCCACGGTGTCTTGAGGATCAGAACATGTGTTAAATTGCAAGAGCACAACATCCAACTATATAATACACAAAGAAATATCCCAAAAAAAAATGGAAGGAACGCATGATAAAACCAGGTGCACAAACTCACAGAAACAAGGTTGGCGCACTTTGTCAAGTTAACCAACACGACGCACTTGACAAAAGTGCGCTGACAAGAATAAGACGTGCTTTCAAAGAAAGTGTGCGAGCAAGCTAGCTAAAAGATAAAACACAAAATTCGAGGTCAAAGCTCGACAGTCGAGAAACTCGTCAGTTTAGGAGCACACAAATCAATAACACATAAATAGAGAAACCAACAAAAGCTTCATCCTTAAGGAAACGAAGAGGAAAGAAAGTGTACAAGCAGACCAAATGTAAGAAAAGTGCGTCGGCTGACGAAACATAGGAAAAGTGCGCAAAGAGACTGAGTGCAGTATGATTAGTACGCACGAAGAGTTGGGACAACACACCAATGCGCCCAAAATAAAACATATGTATTTATACGCCAAAGGGGTTCTCTTGCATACACTTCATAGAGCACTATTCTTCTTCTCCAGTCAGCCATTTTGGTATACGTATTGTATCAAGTTTCAACACTGAACTTAGCTGGACTCGAAATCAAGCACGGCCAAAAGTAAAGTTACATAAAATATGGTGCTCTATACTATGAGCTAATTAGTTTTGTAAAACACAAAGTTTTGGGAGATCAAACCCCAAAAAAACAAAAGTGAACCCATAAAAAACCAAAAAATTGAAACTCAGATATACTCCAAATCATCCATAAAAACCCAAAACTCCAAGAACTAAACTAGATGAGAACATCAAGGTGAACATTTTCTATCAAACACATTTTAAATTACACAACATAAATAAAATCCAAAAATTCATGGCTTTATCATTGAGCAAGATGTACGTGCCTGTAGTGGCTTCTTAGCCTCTACCTCTCACGGTCAAAGTCATATCAACTTCTCCCTAGGGTTAGGGTTTGGTCTTGAGTGAAAGGAGCAAAGGAAGGAGAAAGAATAAATAAAGTGGAAAAATGAAAGGGAGAGGAGAGAGAACACTCATATATATATATATATATATATATATAGGGGAGAGAGGGATGGTTTAGCCATGGGTTCAACCAAGATGAACCAAACTAGGTGTCCAGTCTACATGCGAGTCCTAAATCGGGTCTATGACAATGTCAATTGGTATTCTACTGGTCTCGGATAGTCTCTCCAGACAACAGAAAAAATTACAAATGACAGGAAGCATCATGCAATTACAACAACAATACATTATCAGAAAATAAATTGAAAATTAGAAATTAAACAAATATAAAATCTAAAAATGGGTGCGACAAAAATTGATGATTATATACTATCTCTACTCTTACTAGTGCACGTGCGTTGCATGTAAAATAAAAATTTCTAATATTATTATAAAGTAGTTTAAATATATTTTAATTATTATTTATTATGGATATATTTCTACTATTATAAATTTTTTAAAATGCTAGTCGTCTAAGTTGTACGTATATCCTCGCGTAATTAAAAATTTTCAATTAAATAAATTTTAACTAATTTTTTAACTATATAATATTATATAACTAAAATCAAATATCTCTTCTAGCTCATGTGGTTAAGGTGGGAGGTATTCATTTTGGTTGGTCAAGTTCGATTCCCTATGACATTATTTATAACAAATTAATTTTTTTTACGATTTTTTTTTACGTAATATTAATTTTTTAAATTAATGGTTGAGTATAAATATAAACGGCTTATACGACTCACTTTTAAGCCGTTTTGAAGCCTCATTATAAGAGTAGAGATAGAGATAATGAGGATTAAAAATAGTCCAAAAGTGAGCCGTCTAAGCTAATTATAAATATTCAACCATTTATTTAAAAATTTAATATTACGTAAAAAAATTTGTTTTAAATAACGCCACGGAAAATCGAACCTGGCCAACTGAGAAGAATGCTTCCCACCTAAACCACATGAGCTATAAGAGGTGTTTGATTATAGTTATATAATATTATGTAGTTAAAATTTATTTAATTTTTATTTTTTAATTACGTGAGGATATACGTACAGCTTAGACGGCTAGTTTTTTAAATTTTTTTATAAAGAGTAAAAATATATCCCTAATAAATTATAATTTAAATATATTTAAATATTAAAACTATTTTATAATAATATTAAAAAAATATTTTACGTGTAACGTATGTATATTTACTTCTATCAAAATAAGAATTGTAAAGAAATTAAAAGTTTCCACTGTAAGACCCGAAGGGGGGGGGGGGGGGGGGGGGGGGGGGGTTTACCAAATTTTTCTTTAAAAAATTATGTTGGTAGTTTTTTTTCGTACTTCCTCTTCCGAAATTTCGTTTGTTTTTTCATTTTCGTTCTCGTGAAAATAAAAAATAATAATAGAATAATTATTATAATTAAAATTTATATACTATATATTTAAAAAAAAATTAAAAAATGACTTAACTATTCATATACAAGTTTAATATGATACACGGATCCGTGGGTTGAGTGGGGTGGATGATGCTTTCATAAGAAGTAAAATATATTTAGGAGCTATTTGTGTGACAAAAATTGGACAATGTGAAAGTGGATGGAGGTGGAGAGGAGTTCATGAGTTTAGATTTTTGGTTCAATTAAGACGCGTATTAGAAATTAATTATCATAATTATCTTTAATTTTTGTTAGCTGTAAGTTATGGAAAAAAAAAGGTTCAATCCACCTTCATTTTTTCTCTCTCAAGGACATTGATTAAAAATATGATGTCGGAGTTAAGATGGTGGAGTAGTTTCCGTAAAACATTCTTCATCGACTAGTGGAAGAGACGATGTTGACAGAGAACTTTCGGTCGTCGGTAGGTTCTGGCAGGCCTCGACTGCATAACAACACGGAGGGTCTCCAAAATAAACTAGAATTAAAATATAATAAATCTATAAACAAATCCTAATTAAAATATAAACATATATATAATAAACCTTCATTCAAATATATGAATATATAAATTATTTTACAATAATATTAGATTTTTTTTTTTTTTTATGTGCGTATGCTGTATGCAAAATAGATGATTATATACCATCTCAAAATAAGAATAGTAAAGAAATTAAAGTTAGTGACGGCCTCCACCGTAAGACCCGGAAGTGGAGGGGGCGTTACCAAATTTCCCCTAAAACAAATATGTTGGCAGTTTTCTTTTCGCACTTCCTCCTCTCCCGAATTTTCGTTCGTTTTTCTTTTTCGTTCTCGTGAAAATAAAAAGACCTTCAGAAACCCTAGCTAGTTTCGGGCTTTTAAGTTTTTCCTCTTTCTTCTCCTTTGAAAACTTGGCAAGAAAGAAGTAATAGTTTAGTGCTGCCATGGACGACGACGGTGGCCTTAATTTTGATTTTGAGGGCGGCCTTGAAGCAGCTACCGCCGCCGCTACCGCCCCCCCAACAAACCAGAACTCCTCCTTAGCTCCCAACCCCACCTTAATTCCCTCCACCGACCCCTCATCTAACAACGTGGCAGCAACAAAACCACCCGGGATTGCGGATCAGACTCACGGAGGAGGAGGAGGAGGAGGGAACCAACGCCGGAGCTTCCGGCAGACTGTTTGCCGTCACTGGCTTAGAAGTCTATGCATGAAGGGCGAAGCATGTGGCTTCCTTCATCAGTACGACAAGGCAAGGATGCCCGTCTGCCGTTTCTTCCGTCTCTATGGAGAGTGCCGAGAGCAGGACTGTGTTTATAAGCATACTAACGAGGATATCAAGGAGTGCAATATGTAAGAAATATTATTCTCTAACATCTATTTATCGTGCTGTCTTTTTCTTTTTCTTTTTTTACACTTGTTGGTGTGATTCTTAAATTCTCCACATACGTATCAATACCGACATTCTAAATAAAGGTCCTTCTGCTATAACCTACCTAGGGATAGACCTAAATTGGTAGGTTTCTGGAGATTGGCCCTTAAAATAGGAAGAGTTGCAAGAGGAGGATTTCTGTAGTCAAACCCCGATTAACTAGAGGTAGATAGTAGATGGATTATATGAGAGTTTGCAGTGGATGTTGGAAGGATTCAGACCCTACCATACCCTTTATTGGACCCTATGGGGAGTGTCATGATCAGGATTGCATATAACCACACTAATGAGGAAATAGGAAGCATGGCATGCATGATCAGGATTCCGTATAAGTACACTAACCAGGATTCCGTATAATCAAGATTGCGTACCAGCATATACAAGGAGGGCAATGCAACTGCAACATCTTTGAATTGTGATATCTTCCCAATGATTTTCCTATATTTGGTTTGTTTGTACAATATGCCTGTTGTTTATTTTTATCTTTGAGATAAGGCCAGTTATTATGACTGTCCCTGTCCCGGGCTACTAGCACCAAGACTCCCTTGTATTCCCATTTTTATTTTGCTCGGGGTGGGATTCGGACCCACACCCCACTGCTCCCCTCCCTACTAGTGCTACCACTAGACCGCAGCTTGGTGGAACAATATGCCTATTGTTAATTGTTATTTGATAAATTTGATGAAATTATTACGAGGGACCTTGTGAGTTATCTAATTAGACACTCCACTTCTTTTTGAAGTAAAAAGATTAGAACATTGCAGTATATCCAAGTTAGGTATTGCAGTGAGGCTTAGGTTAAACTTAAATACTGAGATCCCAAAGAACCATAAGATATCGTAAAATAAAAGTTACCATAAATGTCAGTATCTCAGTCTCAAAATTTAATACATAAAAAAAATAATCCCCCCTTAGCTAACTACAATTGCCTTTATTTTGTCTTCTTATATGAACATCCTTGATTCACATATTCTAGCCAAGCTAAGCATGCTGACCGTTATGCTGGCTATATGTTTGCCTGCCGCTTATATTAGAAGAAATCCAAACCTTTCTATAATCCTACTACCTAGATGGCAAGCACCCTTGGAAAGTCATTTTTCCATTGCATCACTAAGTACAGCTTACATCAAATTTCTACCAAATTGCCTGTTCTTTGTCATCTCTTTGCTCCACCTAGAGCGATGAGAAAGACGAGAAACATAGCCCGTCATGGGTAATAATTAGAGCCAATGGAATTTAGTTTCACTTTTGCAAAAACTCATTCTAACTAATGTAGTCGGAATTTCAGCTTGTGCTGCTCTGTGCCTTGTTGTAAATCATGTGCACCATGTCTTGCTGGTCGGATTTAGGTTCAGGTCAACCTGTGTATGCCGAAGCCGACTCCGACCAATTTACTGGACCCATGTAAGGCCAATCTGAACCCGACCGATAGTTAAATGGGTTGATTCTCCCTGATCCAACCCATATACCCATTTATTGGATGGACAGGGCTAGGTAGCCTAAGCTAGTTAGAATGGTTTATTACATGGTGTGGACATGTCAGATTCGGCTAAAAATGACGTGCATAGACACAACATTCCGTTGCCATCTTATTTTTGAGTCCAATTGTCTTGTTTTACTTAACCAATTTGTCGTCAAATGGCTTTCAATTGGTGGCCCACATGTTTTGGTACTAATATAGTTAATAGATATTTATAAGGAATGCAGACTGCCCACCAACATAACCAACTTACATGTAAAGTGGGCTTCTATCTAGTTTTGTTGCTTGCTTCAATTTCTTCTTATCGGTTTATAATGGGTAGTGCTCCGTCAAATGGATCAATGGATCAACATCTTGAACCTGGACTACACTATTATCAATTGGAAGGGGCAGTTTAACCCATTATAAACCCAAATCCATATAATCCTAAACTAACCCTCTTAAGAGGCGGCCCAGGCGGGATTAGCTGGTCATATCAATAATTGGCTTCAATGTTTAAGAATAGCTACAGAACAGATAACAATGTTAAGAGATACATTATAATACATGGCCAAGACGATTCATTTAGTTGAATCATGAGATGGAGCACAAGTATAAATGTGTGCATGTGTGTTCCCATATGTGTAAACTCTCTCTCTCTTTCTCTCTCTCTCTCACGCTTCATCCTCTTCTCTTGTTTCCCTCTCTTTCTACTTCTTTGCCAGGACGCTGTGAGATTTGACCTGCTTGATTGCTAGCACAGTTACAGAATAGTTTATGAGTACTTTTGCAGCCACATACCTATTGCACCCGGATAATCAAATCATTTAGATGGCGTAGAGGTACTGTGAATGTCTTGCTATTAAAAGAGGAGTTTAGTGTTAATTGCCATTGCACGTGGCATACCATCAGCTTAGATAATAGTATTCATAATACTAAAATGTACACAAATGAACTATGAATTCATGTAGTTTACGTAGTGGGTGTCACAATAGTGTTGACCCTAGCATATGAATGCGGCTGACACTTGATGTTTAAGTAGTCATAGGCACAAGGCGCACTCGAGGCGCAAAAGGTCTATATCACCCAAGGCGCACTTAAGACGCGCGTCCGAGCAAATACGATGCACAAATATAAAAAATAATAAAAATATACATAGATAAATAGATAAATTAGTAATGTAAGAAATAAAACCAAATAACATATTAAAACCAACAAAATATGTTAAAACATAACCAAATGAACTAGCAGAGCAGCAATAGTTGTCAATAGAACTAACAAGAGTTTGTATTATTCCTACCACGCTTTTAGTAAAATTTAATTTTTTTTGTTCAATTGTTACCAACTACTTATACGAGATAAGGGTTATCTTTCTGCCTCAAAGTTTTTTGTATAAATAAAAGAAACCATAAGACGTCCCTAAGTGCGCCTTTTCTTTGTTGCGCTTTGCAGAAATGCGCACCTAAGACGCGCCTGTTGGAGTGGGTGGAGTTCCCAACCTATGTGGAGAATACCCCGGACCGTGTGTCGGAAAAACTCGAGAAGTGCATCGAGCGCCGTGTATTGGAACATTTATGGTAAGCAAATATTATATTGGATTTTTATCTTTGACTTTAATTATATATTTATGATTAGATTTTTCATTTATTAATTTTTCATATAATTGGATTTCCAATTTATGGCAAGTCAATTTATGATTTGATTTACATTAAATATATGATAGAATGTAATTGGATTTCCATAAATATTTTTGGCTTTCATATATAGATTTTCATATGGAAATCCTAATTCACGCACGGGTTTATATAAAGGCTCATGCAATATACAACAACATAAAAAAATAAGAGAAAAATGTGGTAAGAGTGCCATTGCAACTTTGGAGAGGAGAAAGAAGGATGGTAGGCCGTTTCGGAGAAGGAGATCAATTTAGGATATTTTTTATTGTTTTTTTTCGTGGTTGTAATATATTTTCTGCTCCAAAGAATTGTGGTGATCTGTGTTGGATCGGTGATGCGCTTGTAGATGGTGTAATCTCTTTATTCCATTAGTGGAGGTTATTCAGGGTTGGACTCCTTTTTTCCATCTGGGTTTTCCACGTAAAAATCTCTGTGTCTGCGATTTGTGTTTGGTATTTTTTAGTTTGTGCGTTTTGTTCGGTTCTCTCGCAGATACTCTCTAGTTTGGGGAACGGTTTTCGCGTTTCGTTCCCAACAGTGTGGTATCAGAGCCATGTTCTGGAATTTCAGAAGGGTGTCAGGAGTTGACATGCAAATAAGGGAGGGGAGATGGACTCGAAGCCGGTACGCATGGTAAACCTGAACAGTATCAACTATTATTACTGGAGGAGCAAGATGAAGGATCTGCTATTTGTCAAGAAGCTGCATCTGCCGGTATTTGCTTCCGAGAGGCCCAGTAAAAATCCGAAGAGGACTGGAAGTTCGAGCATATACATGTGTGTGGGTACATCAGGCAGTTCGTTGACGAGAACGTGTACAACCACGTTGCCAGTATTGAGCACGCGAGGACACTATGGGATAAGCTGGAATCTTTGTATGCGAAGAAGGTCGGGATAAATAAATTGTTTCTGATCCGGATGATGATGGGTTTGCGGTACAAAGATGGGCGTCCATTACGGATCATTTGAGTGAGTTCCAGGGCGTGATTGACCAGCTATCCTCGATGGGAGTTAAGTTCGACGACGAGATTCAGGGACTATAGCTGCTGTGTACATTGCCAGACTCGTGGGAGACCGTACGAGTGTCTATAATTGTTTCTGCTCCGGAAGGCGTGGTTAGTCTGGAGTTTGCCAAGATCGGGGTACTGAATGAAGAGATGCAGAGACGTTCTCAGGCCACTTCATCCACATCCCACTCAGAGACGCTTGTTTCAGAGAGCCGCGGAAGGAGTAAAAGCAGGGGTCCAGGCTGTGGCAGAGACAAAAGCAGAAGAAGGTCCAAGGGTCGGTACGAGGACTCGGAGTGTTACCATTGTGGCAAGAAGGGCCACATCAAGCGGAACTGTTTCGCTTGGAAGAGAGAAGAAGGGCGACAAGGGGAAGCATGGCGAGAATACTACAACGACGCTAAGCAGTCAAAAACGGTTATATATCGGTTATATAACCGATATATAATGGTATCGGTCCTGTAAAATATCGGAACCGATATTATCGGCCGATATGGCCGATATTGTTTGAAATCTCGATTTACAAAAAAATCGATTTCTCACGGTTTTGGTTTTGTTACAGAAAAATCGATATTGAATGATATGATATTCACATCAATGGAGAATGGAGATTACATCTTCTGTCATCAAAATCTTCATGCATCAAACTTATTCAGAGATGTAGTTCCTCAAGTGATCTCCTTTATCTTGGATCTTTTGGATTTCTCGACGATATGTATACTTTCTGCATATTTTATAATAGAAAACTATTAAGTGTATTGTTCATATATAAAAAAATGTGTTAAAATGCAAACCGATATTTACCGTTATAAAACCGATATATCGGTGATATATCTATAACTCTACTGGACCGTTATCATGAAAAACCGTTATTAACTGCATAGCAACGACGACCTCGACACATGGAGGCGATCTGATCATTGTAGGTGATGAGGTAGTTATGAACCTCGCCTGTGATGACAACTCTTGGCTGGTGGACTCAGGTGCTTCAGCGCACGTATCTCACAACATGGCACTATTTGCTACTTACACAACATGCGATTGTGGAGTATTAAAGATGGAAAATGGAGATGTGTCAAAGGCAATTGCCATTGGAGATGTGCATTTGATGACAAAGACGGGTGCAGTTCTTGTTCTGAAAGATGTCATGTTCTTGATATTCGTTTTAACCTGGTGTCGATTGAAAGGTTGGATGACGAGAATTTCTTCAATCTCTTCGGGAACAGTCAGTGGAAGCTTTCCAGAGGTTCAATGGTGATTGCCAGAGGAAGCAAGAGGTCTAGACTCTACTATATGAAAGGGAGCGCACATGGGACACAAGAGGTGAACGCAACTACTGATGCGTCTACTCGGTGTTGTGGCACAGACGGCTCAGCCATATCAGCGAGAAGGGGATGAGCTACTTGGTGAACATGAAGGTGATTCCAGGGCTAAAGTCTACAAAATTGGAGAGGTGCACGCACTGTTTGGCTGGGAAGCAAAATATTGTGTCTTTTCAAAGTCATCAAAGTTCAAGGAAGCCGACATTGCTCGAGTTGATTGACTCGGATGTCTGCGGTCCTATGAAGGTAAAATCAATTGGTGGTGCCTCTTACTTTGTAACTTTTATTGATGATTGTTCCAGAAGGTTTGGGTCTATGCCTTAAAGACCAAGGATCATGTGCTGCCCACTTTCAAGGAGTTTCAGGCCTTCGTTGAAAGAAAAACGAGCAAGAAGCTGCTATGTGTTCGGTCGGACAATGGCGGCGAATATATCGGTCCCTTTGATGCATACTGCAGAGAGCAAGGGATACGACACCAGAAGACTCCGCCAAAGACACCTCAGCTCAATGTGTAGCGGAGCCGATGAATAGGACGTTGATAAAGAGGGTACGGTGTTTGCTGTCAGAAGCAAACTTGCCGGACAGCTTTTGGGGTGAGGCTCTTTACAGCTGCTTACATTATTAATTTGTCTCCTAGTGCTCCTTTGCAGGGTGATGTGCCTGACAAAGTGTGGTATGGCAAAGAGCCATCATACAATCACATGCGAGTGTTTGGTTGCAAGGCCTTCGTGCATGTACCGAAGGACGAGAGATCCAAACTTGAGCCGAAGACGAGGCGGTGTGTCTTTGTCGGTTACGGTCAGGGTAAGTTTGGCTATAGAATCTACGACCCAGTGGGAAGAAAACTCTATAGAAGCAGGGACGTGGTATTCGTCGAGGATCAAACCATGACCAATACTCAGGATTTCGAGATGCCTTCTGAGGCTGAGGAATTGCCTGAGTTAGAGTCATTTCACTTCGAGCAGTTTCCAGAGGACATCGCAGATGATCCAATTATGGGAGGAGCCAGTACATGAAGTTGCTCCCAACCTTGATCATCAGCCTGCTGATGGTGGTCAGGGTGATCTTCAGGAGGATGAGCATGCCGATGAAGCAGTTCCCGAGGAGGAGGCTATTAGTATACAACCAACTCCAGTAGTTCCATTGAGGAGGAGCGATAGAGAGCGTTGACCATCTACGAGATACTCATCGGGTAATTATGTGCTACTGACTGACGGGGGAGAACCCGAAAGTTTCGCAGAGGCTATGGAAGACGAACACAAACAGGATTGGATGAAGGCCATGCAGGAGAAGATGAGTTCCTTGGAGGCCAACTCTACTTATGATCTGGTGCGGTTGCCAAAGGGCAATGAGGCTTTGAAGAATCGATGGGTGTTCAGAGTGAAGCAGACAGATTATGCTACTCGCCCTCGATACAAAGCGAGGTTGGTAGTTAAAGGTTACGGTCAGCGAAAATGCGTATATTATGATGAGATCTTTTCGCCAGTCAAGCAGTCGTCTATTCGGGTGGTGCTAGCATTGGTAGCCAGTTTTGACTTGGAGGTCGAGCAAATGGACGTGAAGACGACATTACTCCACGGTGATCTTGAGGAGGAGTACATGGAGCAGCCAGAGGGATTCTGTGAGAAGGGCAAGTCACACTTGGTCTGCCAGTTGAGGAATAGCTTGTATGGTCTGAAGCAGGCTCCGAGACAGTGGTACAGGAAGTTTGAGTCGTTTATGGGGGAGCATGGTTATGCATGGACGATGTCAGATCACTGTGTATTTGTGATGTACTTTGCCGAGGATGATTTCATCATTTTACTCCTCTATGTTGATGATATGCTACCAGTGGGTCGGAATGCTACTAGGATAGCGGAGTTGAAGCGCCAACTGGACGCGGCCTTCTCTATGAAGGATTTGGGCGCAACAAAGACTATTCTTGGGATGGAGATCAGCCGAGAGAGAGTCTAAGCTGCTACACTTGTCCCAAAAGAAGTACATTCACTGGGTACTTTAACGTTTCGAGATGGACGGGTCGAAGAAAGTGAGTAACTCCCTTGCGGCTCATTTTAAGTTCATTGAGGAGCAGTGTCCATCTACCGAGGACGAGAAGGAAGATATGGAGCGGGTTCTATATGCCTCAGTTGTGGGGAGTCTTATGTATGCTATGGTATGTACGAGACCAGACATCGCTTACGCAGTTGGCACAGTTAGCATGTATACTTCCAATCCTGGAAGGGTACATTAGAGGGGTCAAGTGGATTCTACGATATCTTCAGGGCACTGCCGATTGGAGACTTTTTTTTGGTGGCGACGAGCCGAAGCTGGTTGGGTATATCGACGCCGATATGGCTGGAGATGTAGACACGAGGCGATCGACTTCGGGCTATGTGATGATGTTTGCTGGTGGAGCAGTATCGTGACAGTCGTCGTTGCAGAAGTGTGTTGCCTTGTCGACGACAGAGGCAAGTACATTGCGACGACGGAGGCTTGCAAGGAGTTGCTGTGGATGAAGAAGCTGTTGCAGAAAATTTGGCTAAAGCAAGTGCAGTATCCTTTGCTTTACGATAGCCAGAGTGCTATTCACCTTGTGAAGAACCAGACATTTCATAGCCGGTCCAACTCCAAGCACACTGAGACTCAGTATCATTGGATACGGGATATTGTGGAAAAGAAGAAAGCGACACTTGAGAAGGTTCATACATATGACAACGGAGCAGACATGTTCACAAAGATTCTTCCAAGAAAAAAGTTTGAGTACTGCAGGCGGATCGTCGGGATGCCGACCCTCTTCACATAGTTGTGAAGGGAGAGATTTGTTGGAGTTGGTGGGGTTCCCAACCTATGTGGAGAATATTCCGGAGTGCGATGAGCGCCATCCGTGTGTCGGAAAAACTCGGAAAGTGCATCGAGCGCCGTGTCTTGGAACATTTATGGTAAGTAAATATTATATTGAATTTTTATCTTTGACTTTAATTATATATTTATGATTGGATCTTTCTTTTATTAATATTCTATATAATTGGATTTCCAATTTATGGTAAGTCAATTTATGATTTGATTTCCATTAAATATATGATTGAATGTAATTGATTTTCCATAAATATTTTTGGCTTCCATATATAGATTTTCATATGGAAACCTTAATTCATGCAAGGGTTTATATAAATGCTCATTCAATATACAACATGAGAAAAAAAGAAAAAAAGGTGGCAAGCGTGCCATTGCAACTTTGGAGAGGAGAAAGAAGGATTGGAGGCCGTTTCGAAGAAGAAGATCAATTTGGGGTATTTTTCATTGTATTTTTTCTTGGGAGTTGTAATATATTTTCTGTTCCAAAGAGTTGCGGTGATCCGTGTTGGATCGGTGATGAGCTTGTAGAGGGTGTAATCTCTTTATTCCATTAGTGGAGGTTCTTCAGGGTTGGACTCCGATCGTCCCGTGGTTTTTTCCATCTGGGTTTTCCACGTAAAAATTTCTCTGTCTGCAATTTGTGTTTGGTGTTTTTTGGTTTGTGCATTTTGCTCGGTTCTCTCGCAGATACTCTCTGGTTGAACGGTTTCCACGTTTCGTTCCCAACAACGCCTTGGGTGTGCCTGGAGAAAGGCGTCTTGCCTCGTGATGTGCGAGGCTCAGCTGCTGCGTCTTTCTTCGAGGCGCACCTTAGGCGCGCCTTTAACTACCATAATTAACTAGGTTAGTGAAGCTTTATAGTTACATTTGATTGTAAGTGCAGGTTACATGTGATGAATCTAACCTACTCAAGTTAATAGACACGAAACATATTCAGTGATATGACACATCAAGTTCAATTCATGTTGGTTTTGGGTGTGGACAAACTAATTAAACTCATATCAAGATCCAATATGGTTGACAAATTGTGGGCTGAGTGACGTTATTTATATATTATACTGAATTAGGATTAAGGGCCACTCTATGGAAAAGGACTAGGAAAGGAAAAGATAAAGTCCATCTACTAGATGTCTAGGTGCATTTGATTGATGTCTAGATGCATCAACTTGATAAATATCTAGGTGCAGAATGAAATTGATTTGATAGATAGCTAGGTGGATTTGATTCCATGAGATTTGAGTTTAAACATTGAGCATATTAGAATGATACCAAACTATGTTGCACGGACACGGATACGATGCGACGGTTTGGACGTGGCACCTATTTTGGAGTGTCCAGGTTTTGTTCACTACGTCTCTGGCACAAAATGCCGAGAGCTTTGAAGTGTTTGTGCTTCTGAGATGCCAAACTTGGTATCAATTCATGCATGGTTGATTTGAAACATGCTAAAAAATCCACAACATACTACTGACAAACTATGAAGACTCAAAAATGTATCCCATCCGAATTTCCAGCTACAATGGCCCGGTAGATTCGGTCAGTTTCATTCACTAGAAACTCTGCAAGGACCGGCTTGTTGATCGGAATTTCGGCACAAAGGATCGGAATTTCAGTTACACTCCATTTATGTTTATAGAAGATAGAGCTCTATAAATAAGAGAAGATTATTTATACTAATCATCAATCGAAATTCGCTTGGTTCCATCATTCTCTCGAGTTCAAAATAACTTTCACAATTCTTAGAGTGCCTTCTTATTTCTGTATCACAGTACAAGAGAGAATGAGTTGTAGGGAGTTCTTCAAAGTTCCAAGCTCGACCTCAACCAGAAATTATTTGAAAGTTAGAAAAAGTTTCTTTTTTGAGTTTCTAGAAACTAAAAAAAGTATGTTTTCAAACAAAAAATGTTGTTTGTTTACTAGAAACTAGAATGAGGAAACTAGTGCAACATGATGACGTGCCACTATCAAAATAATATAAAATGTGGGCAATATTGATTAGTTTGGACCAGTGTAGTCAAAGGTGCGCCTTGCTCCTAGGCGCAGGGGCAGCGCCTCAGCGCACTCCAGGCGAGGCGCAATTCTTAAGGCGCACCTAAGGCGCGCCTAGGTGCGCCTTTTTCGAGCGCCTTGGAATAGCTAAGGCGCGCCTTGAAAATCTTGTGAAAAAATAACATGTTTAGACTATTTTTTTAACTGTTGTACTGTTTTTAGACTGTTTTTTGAATTGATGTACTTTTTTTTTATTGTTTTCTTTCTCACTCAATTCAAAGTGATTGCAACCTAGACATGGGAGAATTTGAAGCACACATGTTTATCAATGTAGAAATCCAATGTGTATATATATATATATATATATATATATATATATATATATTTTGTGCCTCGTGTCGCTCGGGCGCGCGTCTTAAGTGCGCCTTGCGCCTCGGGCGATTTGGATCCTTTGCGCCTTGAGTGAGCCTTGCGCCTTTGAGTACCTTGGTTTGGACCACTTTAATCAATGAAAAAAATTAATAATTGTCCTCCTCACTGGTTTCTTGAGTTTCCATCATTTTGGATGGAAACTACATGTGTCTTTAGTTTCCATTTCTGCTATGAAGCTTCAAAATTTGTCTCCAAGAACCAAACAACACATCGAGTGGAAACTAGTAGTACTTTCCACTACTTTCCTAGTTTCCATGCTCTCTAGTGGTCTTTAGGAGAGGACAACGAGGTGCTGAGGCTTCCAAAAGTGGTGCTTCTAGCTCTAGATATTTGGTGGGGAGTTGTCTAGTGTTGTTGAAACAATATAACTTGTGGGAGTGACTCACGGCCCATGGTTTTATGAGGAGTACTGAACGGCTATAGTCGTCTTTGGTGGATAGCTTTCTGGCTCTGTTAAGAGCGAGAACATACATAGGCTTTGGTGTAAAGCTTTCTGTGCTTTGTGACTAGGGTAAACCGTACATTTGAGCAAGGCCTAACGACCCTCGGATAGTGGAAAATTCTAAGTTGTGATTTGCTTGGGTATTGGACTATGCCAACAGAAGCGCGAACTACAATATATCTTGCCCCCTTTCCCTTGATATATTCTTCTTTACTATTTAATGTTGATATCTTAGTTTTTATATATTGCGGAAATCAGCTAAAGTAACTATAAGCCCTATTGAAACCCTTCTAGGGTTGTCATATGGCCTGTCAAATGGAACCAATCTTTCTGCCTTGGAAAACATTGGTGTAACATTAAATAGCTTATTTGTTGTGAGATAAGATGCATATAAGAAAGTAGGGGTCAAAATTCAGTAAAGCGAAATATAGAAATCATACCTTTTTATATGCAATTACTATCTAAACAATATGAAGTTAATGGAAGAGAGCTAAATGTAATAAATTTTGTCACTCTGCCAGTGGTTTTAACTTCTAAAACTATCTAGACGCTACCACTGTTTCAGCTTAGGGCTACTTTTCTTACTATTTGAGATGGAACGTTTAACGTTTCTGCCGTCATTTTGGCCAAAATGGCAAGCGGAACATCGTTTGGCTCCCAAAGTTTGCCATTTTCACCATACAAAAATGGCTGTGAAAATGGCTAACGCCTCTGGTTCGTGAGAGCATCATTTGACATTTGGCATTCAAATGGAGCGTTTGCCATCTCAAATGGGAACCAAACTTGTCCTTAATAGTGTATAGTTTGGAGGAGATTTAGGATTGGTGCATCTTTGCTATGATGACTAATGAGGAACTCAAATCCAAATGATAACAGGAAGCCATTTGATCGACATTCTGTTTCTAGTTACCCTGTGGGTTGAACCGTCAAAGGGAAGTTTAATGGATTGCTTTAGGATTCTATATGAAAAAAACTATTTTAGTTTTGATATTACATTCTACAATCACAAAAATGACACATTAAGAAAACAATTTAGTTTTGATATAGCATGCTACAAACACAAAGGAAACACATTATATTTCGGGACGCTGTCAGGTGCTCTCTCCTGGTATTCAAGGTTGCAGATACATATTCCTTTTAGAGGCTTCACTCCCCATTGATTGGTGCTTATCAGCATGTTTGGTTTTTAGGTAGAGAGATTTTTGATGAGTATCTGATGAAATATATTTAGAGAATAGTAGTTAATTATTTTAATATCATGAAGGCATTGCCACTATCATAATAAAGGTGCCATATTCATAAGTTCATAACTTTACTGTATATGTAGTGCAGTGCGTCTAGACAATTTTGGCACACTCTTGAGAACATGAATGTTAAGATTTGGCAATGTTCTAAAAATTGGCCTAGGCGGCGCCAAGGCGCTAGGCGGTCGATAGGCAACGAAACCCCCCTAGGTGGTCGGCTTAGGTAGAAATCGGCCCTAGGCGGCCCGTTTTTTGAATTTTTTCGATTTTTTTTTTAATTTTTTTGATTCTTAGTTGTATTGTGGATATTTGTTTGGGTTTTAAGATAAATTTGGATTTTTGGGCATTAAAATTTTAAATTTTAAATTTTAAATTTTAAATTTTTCAAAAAAAAAAAAAAAAATTAGGCGGCCCTCCGTCGCACCGAGGCCGCCTAGCGATTTTTAGAACATTGAGATTTGGGATCTATATGATCCAAGAGATGCTAAATGTTAAGCACTTCTGATGTTTTACTTGTTTTTCTCATGTTGGTTTTTGCAGGTACAAGTTGGGATTTTGCCCAAATGGTCCTGATTGTCGGTATAGACATGTAAAGCTGCTTGGACTTCCTCCCCCTGTTGAAGAAGTTTTTCAGAAGATTCAGCATTTGTGTTCATTCAGTTTTGGCTCTTCAAACAGATTTTTTCAGCACAGAAACACTGGTTATAATCAACAAGGAGATAAGTCTCAGTTTTTGCAAGGTTCTGGTTTAGCCAATCAACAAGCATTGGTAAAACCCCCTGCAACGGTCGAGCCACCAAGTGTACAGCCGCCTCAATCACAAATTCAACAGCCCCAGCCACAACAACTCAGCGAGAATCAGGCACACAATATTTCAAATGGGTTGTCAAACCAAGCCAATAGAACTGCATCACCGCTTCCTCAAGGACAATCTAGGTGTGTCCGAAGTTTCTAGAATTTCTCAGATATTGTAAAAACACTTTTTGTAGTGCTTTATGGTGAAATAATTTATGAAGGCTTAACATAAGTTGTATTAGCTTCTATGAAGCATATATTAATGACTCCCTTTTATTCATACAACAACTATTGCGACCTTAAGTTTATTATTACCATTAAGTGCCATCTTTTTTGTAGAGTTTTTGTCCTATGTCAAGAGTCTAGTATCTTCTCTGCTTAAGAAATGATTCATGGCCAATGAGATTGAAATTTAACGTAGATGAAGGAGTCACATTCTGATATTTTTTGATGTCTAGCACATAAGAATTATGTGGATATCATATAGTCGAAAGTGTTTATGTTAAACATATGTAGCACAGAGAATTATGTTCAACTATACGATACCGATACAGTTTGGCATGTTCCGATCCGATACCGACCACTACCGATACCAACGTTAGGGGTCTCTTTCGAAGTCAATTCAGTAGAAAAAATTGAATGAAAAAGACCAATCAACAAGGAGATAAGTCTCAGTTTTTGCAAGATTCTGGTTTAGCCAATCAACATGCATCGGTAAACCCCCCTGCAACGGTCGAGCCACCAAGTGTACAGCCGCCACAATCACAAATTCAACAGCCCCAACCACAACAACACAGTGAGAATCAGGCACACAATATTTCAAATGGCTTGTCAAACCAAGCCAATACAACTGCATCACCGCTTCCTCAGGGACAATCTAGGTATGTCTAAAGTTTCTAGAATTTCTCAGATTTTGTAAAAACACTTTTTGTAGTGCTTTATGGTGAAATAATTTCTGAAGGCTTAACATAAGTTGTATTAGCATATATTAATGACTCCATTTTATTCATACGACAACTATTGCGACCTTAAGTTTATTATTACCATTAAGTGCCATCTTTTTTGCAGAGTTTTTTTCCTATGTCAAGAGTCTAGTATCTTATTTGCTTAAGCAATGATTCATGGCCAATGAGTGAAATTTAACGTAGATAAAAGAGTCACATTCTGATATTTTTTGATGTCTAGCACATAAGAATTATTTGGATATCATATATTCGGAAGTGCTTATTGTTAAACATATGTAGCACAAAGAATTATGTTTAACTATAAATTTATTTGTATTTTGTAATGACAGTCACATTTAGTGCAACACTAAAACTGTATCAGCATTTGTTTGATGCATAGTTTGTAGTATCGGCCGATACTAATTAGATACGACTGATATCGATCCGATACAGAAATTTGAATGAAAAAGACCAATCAACAAGGAGATAAGTCTCAATTTTTGCAAGGTTCTGGTTTAGCCAATCAACAAGTATCGGTAAACCCCTGCAACGGTCGAGCCACCAAGTGTACAGCCGCCACAATCACAAATTCAACAACCCTAGCCACAATAACTCAGCGAGAATCAGGCACACAATATTTCAAATGGGTTGTCAAACCAAGCCAATAGAACTACATCACCGCTTCCTCAAGGAGAATCTAGGTGTGTCCAAGGTAGTCAAAGGAGCAAGGCGCACTCGAGGCGCAAAATGTCAATATCGTCCGGGACGCAAGGCGCATTTGAGACGCGCGCTTAAGCGAAGCGAGGCGCAAATATAAAAAATAATAAAAATATACATAGATAAATAAATTAGTAATGTAAGAAATAAAACAAAATAAAATATTAAAACCAACAAAAATATGTTAAAACATAACCAAATGAACTAGCAGAGCAACAATAACAGTCAATAGAACTAACAAGAGTTTGTATTATTTCTACTACGCTTTTAGTAAATTTTAGTTCTTCCAGTTAAATTGTAACCTACTTGTACGAGGTAAGAGTTATCTCCCCGTCTCAAAGTTTTTTCTATAAATAAAAGAAACCATAAGGCGCGTCTATGTGCACATTTTCTAGGTTGTGCCTTGCAGAAAGGGGCACATAAGGCGCGTCTTGGGTGCGCTTGGAGAAATGGGCCTTGTCTAGTGAAGTGCGAGGCCGCCTTTAACTACCATGGGTGTGTCTGAAGTTTCTAGAATTTCTCAGATTTTGTAAAAACACTTTTTGTAGTGCTTTATGGTAAAATAATTTCTGAAGGCTTAACATAAGTTGTATCAGCTTCTATGAAGCATATATTAATGACTCCCTTTTATTCATACGACAACTATTGTGGCCTTAATTTTATTATTACCATTAAGTGCCATCTTTTTTTGTAGAGTTTTTGTCCCTTTGTCAAGAGTCTAGTATCTTCTCTGCTTAAGTAATGATTCATGGCTAATGAGAAAGATTGTGAAAAGCGCTAGGCGCTAGTTGGACCGGCACCCGCCGCCTAGCGCCTAGTGTAGTGCCCCGTTTTCCCTGTTCGGGGAGTGCGGCTAAGAAATACTTGGTATCATTTGATCGGGACAGATTGAATCAAGATTCTTTCCTCGTTATGGATTGATTTTTTCGGAATCAAGTCCCACATTCAGCGGATCGTGCCTCGAGGAAGGACTCGACGGCAGAGTCGCGAGAGGCCTTTCCGTTGCGTTGGTTTCTTTGTCCGTTTTCGATGCCGCTTGATTGCTTTCTTGTTGGTTTTGTGACGCATTTTCTTGAACAGTTTCGATGGATTTTATTTTTCATTGTCTTCGTTCGTTGAACTTCGCATTTCGTATCAAACTCTGGGAGATCGAGACATGATATATTGATCATCTGTTGGTGTGTGCAGGTGATCGTGTAGGCGACGCGCAAGCGGAGTCTTGAAGATCTCCCCTCTTTTCTGATTCACCAACTTGTGAGTGGCCTTACTTTCGATTAGCTCACTCCTTCTAAGTCTTCACTCTTAACAATCTTACTCGTTTGTGTGTTCCGATCAACGATACCATATTAATAATAACCGAGTCAAAATAATAAGAAGTAAACTTGGAAACACTTATGCTTGTCACACCACTTAACCGTATGATCTTATTGTTGCGTGCTTGTCCGCTATGCATATATCAATTTTATCATTTCAGTAGTAGTTAGAACTTATTCATCTATAACTGTGCAATGTGTAGTACATAAATTGCAATGTGATCGCTTGAGCAGGTGGGCTATGTTATGGAATTCTGCTGAGTTCTTATATTTCATGCATGTTGTCTTGAAATGCTTCGTTTGATAACTTAGTTTTAGACGTCACATGGTCACGGACAACTTATGCACAAGGTATAGGGTTCCTACGAACGGTCGCCGGGGCACCGGAACCGATTCGTCCTAGGCGGAACGTTAGTATAGTCGTGCTAATGGCCTAGCACGGGTGAGTTCAGGACTTGCAACGGAGCTATCTACTCGCGACTGCAAGGATTACTGTCTACCTTAACTATAATTCGTCCTGTATGGCTATGCCAGTGATCCCGTATGTTTGTATATTTAAACTGTGTAAGCTAACTATGTTTTCATGGCAGGGAAGAACATGGTAAATTTTGTGCAGGTGGTTCAGACGAACAGATAAAAGTCGCCGAACGGTGGCATATTTATTTCAGTTATTTCAAATCCTATTGTATGCTGTAACTTGAGCTAAGGCAAGATAGATAGACCACAATAATAATTTGTATGCTTCACATGAATACTGTGTCGATTTGGTAAGTTGGATTAGCTCGTCCTCACCGGTACTTTTCAAAGTACTGACCCTCGTTGTAGCAGATTCCCCGAGCCAAGGCAACGCGGCGAGGAGCTGAAGCTTCTTTCCCCAACCAGTCCATTATTCAGCGTACTCCGTTCGTGTCTTTTGAAGCTTGTACAAATCATCTGGAGCTTGTGCACACATTTTATGCAGCTCCGAGGCAAAGGCGATAGCTTCGTCCGAATGTGTTTATTATCTTTTGAAGTTCTAGTATGTGATGTAATGTATGGAACGGTTATCTTATTTTGCGTCCATCTTGTAAGCCCGCGCGACACCATTTTACTTTTGAGTCAAGAGTTTGTAACAAAGATGTATATTATCAATAAAGAAAACTTTTTTTCGCTTTAACTTTTGAGTTCTTTAGCTTCCGTACTCTGTTGTTGTGTTTATATATATATCATTATGCTAGGCCTTGTGCGGACATGCCCTACGCTCGCACGACATCACGTCCGAGGGACAGTTAGCGATTCTGCGGAATCGGGACGTGGCACCTAGCCCATCTAGGCAGCTGTCTAGGCGGCCGCCTAAATGTAGGTAGTTCAAAAAAATATAAAAAAATTTAAAAAACCTAACGAAAATTGCATAAAAAAATTCATAAAACCCCATAACATGCATAGTCGGGCGTCGGGAGGACTAGGTGGATGCCTAGGTGGACATCGGACGGACACCAGCCGCCTAACGCCTAGGCAGCCGCCTTTTAGAACAGTGCTAATGAGTGAAATTTAATGTAGATGAAGGAGTCACATTCAGATATTTTTTGATGTGTAGCACATAAGAATTATGTGGATATCATATAGTCGAAAGTGCTTATGTTAAACATTTGTAGCACAGAGAATTATGTTTAACTATAATTTTATTTGTATTTTGTAATGACTGTCATATTAATGCAACACTAAAGCTGTACCAGCATTTGCCTGATGCATAGTTTGCAGTATCGACCATTACCGATTCGATACGGCTGATACTGATACAGTTTGGCGTGTTCCAATCCGATACCGACCACTACCGATACCAACATTAGGGGTCTCATTCGAAGTCAGTTCGGTAGAGAAAATTGAATGAAAAAGACCAATCAACGAGGGAGTAAAAGCATAATAAGGTTGTAAAAGCATGTAAATAAAGAAAATTTATTTATCGCAGTAAGGGTAACTATTATTTCATTCAATTTCAAAACTATTAAGAAACAACACAGAAAATAATAAAAATTATGCATAAATGTAATTTTTTTTTAATTTTTAGTAATTTATTAACCCTTATTTGCTTACCGATACCAAAAAAATATGATATTCCAATCCAAAACTGCCTATACCGATTCCGATACCGATACCGATACTGCGAACCTTGCATGAAGCTGATTCAAAATTCCTATAGAATCCTACATTTTAGTTGTAGGCTTGTATGTGTGAACCTCTTTTACAAAAGGGTTTCTGGAGATTGTAAGCCCATTCTCAGAATACGAAAGGGATCACTTTGGCGTACACCTAATCTCAAAGACAAATAGATGTAGCTATTATATGGAGTTGCATTACCTCAGTTTCAACATAGAGTTCTTAGAATGCGAGTCATGATGGCCTACTACCCAAGCTATGTTCTTCATTAAAGTCTACTTGTGAACTTTCTTGGGCCAATAAACCTCTGTTGGTTGCCAACTTTATCATTCGACATATAATTCCAACCTGTTCTTTGGTTTTCCTTTTTGCAAGCTTCTTTTGGATAAATATAGCGGATTATGTCATTGTTTTCTAATTAGTTTTCCATGTTTTAATATTGAAACTTAGGTATTTTATTGTTAAAAGTTGCAATCGAGAAAATCTGGAAATTTCTGTTCAGCAAGGTGTTTGGGCAACTCAAAGAAGTAATGAAGCTAAACTTAATGAGGCTTTTGAGTCCTTGGAGAATGTTATATTAGTTTTCTCAGTCAACAGAACTCGCCATTTCCAGGTAGGCAGGAATTTCTCATAAGGCATATAGTTAAAACTTTTAACAATGTATAAAGCTTCATTTTATAGCAGTAAAATGAATAAATTTTTGTTTCATTCTTCCAGCATGCCTTGGACAGAAACTGAATTTTAGGCCAAAACATAAAATATTTATTATTCTTTAAAGGGATGTGCGAAGATGACTTCTAAAATTGGTGGATTTATTGGTGGAGGGAATTGGAAGTATGCCCATGGAACAGCACATTATGGACGGAACTTTTCGATTAAATGGCTAAAGGTATGATTGTATTTTCGTTATTTCTCGGCTCTGCTTTGTTTCTTGCTGTGTGGTTCAGATGTCCTATATAAACATCCTCTCTTCTTCCTCTACTTTCTGCTTACTTTCTCCTTATGACTACTTTGTAGCTACCATTTCCATTTTCTTTCCTGCTATGAGGTTCAGACGATTGCTAGTGAAAAATTCTCTCATTTTATAATGTCTAAGATGCCCTTGCTTCTGCTACCTCCTGTTCCCTGTTTTTATGATTAATCTGGCTAGGCATACCCTGACAGTACCTAAAGGATAACTTCCCTACATACGCATGGTACATTGGTGGAATGATTATTGACCATTTCGTTATAAAGTACCGAATTGCTAGAGCTAGCTTAGTTTGCACCAGACATGGTTTCCATTTCCCCTCAGTTAAATTGTTAGTTAAGTTTACTTGTTATGAAATATTGATTGACCGACTTATCTAGCTGCTCCTTAGCCCCAGTTTGTGATTCAAGTAATTTGATATAATCACTCAATTTCGGCTTAAGAGGTTGAAGGTTCAATGAGATATTTGGAAAATAAGGAAAATAATCAATCACTAGACCTCTGTTATCATGACATACATTATCAGTAAACATGTACATTCTCATGGTACAAGGCACAATAACCTGATTAAAACGTGTATTTTGGAGCGATATTTATATATACGAGTTTGTTATTAGTAAAAGTTATTGAGTTATTCATTATTGCTTATTGCCTGCTGCATTTTGATGAATGATGATTCTCATTGTCAAGTATCAGTACTTGGATGGTTATTAACAAGCCTTTGTCATAAACTTTTGGCTTAGTTGCATGTATCCTTATCTTTCCTTCAGATACCTTTGGGGATGTCTCCTCTCTAACATTTGCAAGTGCCATATTATTTTTTGCGTACCCCATCCAAGTTTATTTAGGTCTATCCCTCATCTTAACCGGTGCATCCATTGAGCATGTCCAAACCATACCTAAGGTTTTTCTCTCATCTTATTCCTCAATAGATGTCTGGCTCTACGGATGCACTCATTCCGTATCGTCTCCTTTAATATATTGCCGCTCATCTCATCGTTCTCATTTCATCCATGCTGATATTGTGGAAATGTTCTGTGAATATCCAATATTCTTACCCATAAAGCAATGCTGGTGTTATTGCTGTATTATAGAACTTTTCTTTCAACTTCACGGGTATCCTATGATTACAATGCACCCCAGAAGGACTCCACTTCAACCCTCTCTCTTTAGTTCCGTTAACAACATCCTAACAATTACTCTTAGGTATGTCTGTCATCAATATGGATCACTTCATTTCTTCTTGAAGTTACTTAAATTATATGGATCTACATTTCTTCTTTATGTTGCTACTTTATAGAGCTGCATTTCATATACCATGTTCTCTTTGACTAGCTTCTCTCCATGCTATTGATTTAGAAGCTAACCCTATTCTTATTAACTAAGGCAGTATCACTAGCAAGTAGGATACACCATGCAACCTCATTAAGAATGTGCCTAGTAGTTCATTAATAACGAGTACCAACAACAAGAACAACAACAAAAAGACATTTATCCAAATTATTGGGGTTGGCTATTTGAATCCTTCCATTCAGCTCTGTAAGGACTACTTCCTCTGTAACACTAACAAAAATAATATCTTTGTCAAAACTTTAATATATGTTCTTTTTGGCCTACCTCTAATCCTAGTAGCTTCTTCAAGTACTATCTTATCGTCTGTCCTTACCAGAACATCTATTGATCTGCATTGTACATGTCCAAACCACATAATACGGTTTTCTCTCATCTTATCCTCAATTTGTTCCATCTTTAACTTACTATGAATACCATAGCTTGCAGTATTGGCTGATACCGATCCGATACGGCCGATATCAATACAATTTGGCATGTACCAATCCGATACCGAGATATACCATTTACTGACTGATATCGACATTGGACGTCTCTTTTCTAGTCAATTCGGCAAATAAAATTGAACGAAAAGACCAATCATCATGGGTGTAAAAAGCATAGTAAGGTTATAAAAGCATATAAAAGAAGAAAACTCTATTGCAGGTAAACCTATAGGCAATGGTGACTTACTATTTCATTGAATTTCAAAACTACTAAGAAATAATACAAGAAATACTTAAAATTATGCATAAATGTAAACTATTTTTTCCTAAAATGTTAATAATTTATTAATAATGATTTGTTTCTCGATACCAAAATTTGTGATATTCTGATTAAAAAATGCCGTTATCACTGATCCCAATACTCATAGGAAAGGTCCGATACCTATTTCGATATCGATACTGCGAACCTTGATGAATACACTCATTTTTTTATCACATTTATCTGACATCCATCTTAGTATTTTTATTTCGGTTGCACTAATTGTTTGGCTATGTTTCTTAATTATCCAACACTTTAATCTATATAAAGATGACTGGTCTTATGGATCCTTCAACTTCAAATGTATCTTGGAGTCACAAAGTACTCTAGAATCACTCAATTTCAACCATCATGTTTTAATTCTGTGTATGACATTCTTCTCAATCTCTCCATTATGATGAATGATTAATCCTAAATAACGAAAACTGTTGTGTTGAGTTTAGTCCCACATCGGGTAGACTAATAAGGAAAGGGGTTAGCCTCTCCTATAAAATGTACTCCCCTCCTCTCTTAATGAATTAATCTATCATTCACATTCTACATGGTATCAGAGCCATAACCCATCCACCTCTCACTCTACCCCAAACCCTAGCCGCCAACCCCAACCCCCCTTCAGTCCCCCCCCCCCCCCCCCGGCCTCATGCCGCCCGCCCCCCTTGCCCGCTTCCCTAGCGCCCTCCTGTCTCCCCCCCAGCCCCCCTCCCTGCTACTAGCCTTAACCCTCAGCCACCCCCCTCCTTCCCGTCTGAACCCTAATTTCCAAAAAAAAGGTCATATATCGAAGCCAGAGGGTAGACAATAATTTGTTTGCACAACCTCTGTTCCTAGATTACGATTTCAGGAGCGTATATCGAAGCCAGAGGGTAGACAATGATTTGTTTGCACAACCTATGTTCCTAGATTACGGCTCCAGGAATTAACAAAGAGTAGATAAGTTGCTTGTTTACGTGGATCTCTGTTTCCGTCCTACCCCGATATATATATCTAGATCTATATAGAGAGTGACCTGGATTACCTCTGTGACCTGGTTTGTGTGATCCCCATACGATCTCTACTTTCTATGCGCGTGCCGGTTCTGGCCACGTTGATAGCGCATCGGTAAAGTTGATGTGATTATTGGGGTTGGAAAGATCCAGCGACAGTCGAATCAAGTGAGGATGACTAACATTAATGCAACTAGCAGTGCTACTACTACCGGTGTCGGAACGCATTGGCGGGACCAACAGGCACGATCACAACGATTTCTTCGATTCGACTCGTCGATCGGCAGTTGGACGGACCAGATGGCTACTCAACATGGCGGAAGAAGGTTGAGAAAACACTTCGAGGAATGCGGTTGTCCAAGCATCTGACTGACAACCCTCCGGAGACGACTGATTCCACATTTGAGCAGTAGGAGACAGATGATAGTCGACTGTTTACATAGTTGATGAACTCAATGGAACCATCGGTGGAGGATATGGTTAAGAACACAGACACGGTAAAAGAGTTATGGGAGGTCCTATCGACGGTGTTTGATGGAAAACGCGACTTGTCTCGTATCTACGACTAGGTCGTCGACATCTACCGGGCGGAACATGGCGACAAGTCTCCTAAGGATCACTTCCGGGCCTTTAAGGCTATGGTCGATGAAGTTGACCGTGTATTGCCTCTGACGACTAATATCAATGAAGCAAGGGCTCAACGGGAGCAGCTTCATGTCATGGCATATCTTGCCTCTCTCCGTCCTGATGCACTCAGCTCGCTCTCAGATCATTGCTGGAGCTGAGGTTCCATCTCTAATGGAAGCTCATTTTCGTGTCCTACGGGTAGCAAAGGTCGTCGAGGCCTCTCCAAGTGATGCTCCCGCTGATCGATCTGCTCTGGGAGCCACTCGTACTGGATTTCGTGGTGGTCGTGGTGGACGACGTGGTGGCCGAAATGTTGGCCGTGATGGTGGACGAGGCATTGGCGGTCGTGATGGAGGTCGACTGCGTACCTGCTTTAACTGTGGTCTACAGGGTCATTTCCAGTGGCAGTGTACTAAATTTTCTGCCGCCAATGTCACCTCAGATATTCCTGATCTTGGCGGCCGATCCGTACAAATGACTGATGAAGCATATGCAGACTTTGTTGAGTTTCAAGCTCAACGTCGAGGTGAAGCTTCTACTTCTGGGTCCATCGTAGGGTACTCAGCGGCATGTGTGGTACAGTCGAAGCAGTGGGTCCTTGATTCTGGTGCGTTTGTTTACTTGACAAACGACGCAGGTATGATACGAAATTATATACCGGTTGGTCGTATGTCTAATATTACATGTGCCAACGGTGGTTCACTTATAGTCCGTAGAAAATGATTTGCCCGTCTTTCTTCGGGACTGTCACTACATTCTGTATTACATACACATGAAAACCCATTCAGCTTACTCTCAATTAGTCGGATTACTCGTGATATGTATTGCTCGGTAACATTCTTTTCTGATGGTTGTATTTTTCAGGACCTAAAGACTGGAAAGACTATCGGTAAGGGACGTGTCTGGAGGCTTGTACCTGTTTGACGAACCTTCCTCTGTTGTCTGTGCTGGTGTGAAACTTGATCCTTTTGAGTTACACTGCCGATTAGGACATCCTTCTGTCCAAGCACTCTAGAAAATGTATCCATCTTTAGATGCTTCATGTTCTTTTCATTGTGAGTCCTGTAGTTTGGCTAAGCATCATCGGGTTTCCTATCCGGTCAGTCAAAATAAAGTTGCTTCCGCTCCTTTCGAGTTGGTGCATTCCATATATAGGGATCTTGTCCGGTTGAATCTGTGATAAGATTCAAGTACTTTATTACCTTTGTTGATGACTACTCGCGTGTTACTTTTGTTTATCTCATGAAAAATTGTACCGAATTATTTAACATTTGGTGCAATTTTTATGCGGAAATCAAAACACAATTTGGTGTTCCGATTAAATGCGTTCGCAGTGACAATTGTCGTGAGCATATGTCTCATGAGTTTGTTTCACATCTGTCTTGGAATGGCATCATCCACCAAACTTCATGTCCTTACACACCACAACGGAATGGTGTGGCTGAACGCAAGAATCGTCACCTCTTAGAAACAATGCGTGCTCTTATGTTCCAAGCACGTGCTCCAAAAAGATTTTGGTCGGATGCCGTTCTCACGGCTTGCTATCTAATTAATCGCATGCCGTCGTTTGTTCTCAATGACGATACTCCCTTCTCTCGGTTATATCCCAAACGAGAGCCGTTTTCTTTCTCCCTCCGAATCTTTGGTTGCTTGTGTTATGTTAGGGATACCCGACCAACTCTTTTTAAACTAGATCCAAAGGCTATCCAATGTATTTTCCTTGGGTATCTTAAGGATCAGAAAGGGTGTCGGTATTTTTTTCCAGTCTTGAAGCGGTATTTTTTCTCTCGGGATGTTACCTTTGTTGAAACTGAGTTTCCTCCACTTCCACAAACTACTAATCCGGCAACACAAGTTTACCCAGAAGATGATTTTTTGTTGTTTCCTGTTCAAATACAACAACCCCCCGTAAGGGTGCCCTCCCCTCCCGAGCCAGTCTCCCGGTCCGATGGTCCGCACACACCGGCTCCGTCGGTACCAGCATCGCCGGAACGAGTTTCGCCGATAGTGTCTGTGGACACAACGCCTTCATCCTCCTCTAGCTCCACTGATTTGCTTCCGCCTGATTCGTCAGCTCGACCTCGTCGTACATGTTGTGATCATCCATTGTACGTTTACAATTACAAAGGGCTTGCGAGCCACACACAATCATTGGTGGCATCTATTGATGGGATTCAGATTCCCAATTCTGCAGAGGAGGGTCTTAAACATCCTGGCTTGCGTGCTTCTATGGAAGAGAAAATGAAAGCACTTCGGGAGAACCATACATGGAACTTGGTTGATTTACCTCATGGTAAGAAGGTAGTGGGTTGCAAATAGGTGTTCAATATTAAGGTAAACTCGGATGACACTCTTGATCGCATGAAGGCTCGTCTGGTAGCAAAAGGTTATTCTCAGACCTATGGTGAGGATTATTTTGAGACATTCTTTCCAGTTGTTCGAATGACCTCTGTCCGCGTCTTGGCCTTAGCTGTTCGCTATGACTGGTCGTTGCTACAGCTGGATATCAAGAATGCATTTCTTCATGGAGATCTTGACGAAGAAGTATATGTGGTGCAACCTCCCGGGTTTGTTGCAAGGGAGGGTAAAGTGTGTCATCTGCGGAAGGCCCTTTATGGTCTCAAACAATCCCCTCATGCATGGTTTGGTCGTTTCACAAATGTGGTTACTCAGTTTGGCATGTGCCAATCGAAGAAGGATCATTTAGTATTTTACCGTCAGACATTAGCTGGGATGATACTACTCGGTGTCTATGTAGACGATATTGTGATCACATGAGACGACAGTCAGGGCATTGTAGAACTAAAGAAGTTTCTAGGAGAACAATTTTAAACCAAGGAATTGGGATCGTTGAGCTATTTTTTGGACGTAGAAGTCACACGGGTAAGCGGGATATTGTAATGTCTCAGAGAAAATATGTGCTTGTCTCAGAGAAAATATGTGCTTGACATCCTAAATGATTCAGGAATGATGCAAGCTAAGGGAGCAACCTCGCCCATGGACCCAGGAATAAAGTTACTTCCTGACAAGGGGACACTGATGACCGATCCGGATCAATATCGTCGAGTAGTTGGAAAACTCAACTACTTGGCCGTTATGACTCGTCCAAACATTTTCTTTGCCGTCAGTGTTGCAAGTAGATTCATGTCTCCACCACGAGTTCCACGTTGGGAGGCAATTTTCAGAATTCTGCGCTCTTGTTCAAAATCTGAGAAAAGAAATTCGGATGGAGAATAAGGGGCATACTTATGTTGAGTGCTTTACTGATGCTGACTGGGGTGCCAGTCTTACGGATAGACGGTCTACATCTGGCTACTCGGTCTTCATTGGCGGGAACTTGGTATCATGGAAGAGCAAGAAGCAGAGTATGATCGCACGATCAAGCTCGGAAGCGGAATATCGGGTAATTGCTCATGGCACAACAGAGGTGCTATATCTGCAGCATCTTCTACAAGAACTGGAAGAAGAAGCAGGATATAAAGCAGCATATATGTGGTGTGATAACCAGTCTGCTATTCATATTGCTACTAACCCTGTATTTCATGAAAGGACAAAACACATTGAAATCGACATTCACTTTATCCGTGATGAGTATCAGAAAGGGATGGTAAAGTTTCACCATGTGAGGACCGGCGATCAGATAGCTGATATATTTACAAATATCTTTTAAGTCCTCGGGTTCAATTTCTCTGTAACAAGCTGGGCATGATTGACGTCTATGCTCCAGCTTGAGGGATGGTGTTGAGTTATGTGATAAGTTTAGTCCCACATCGGGTAGACTAATAGGGAGAAGGGTTACCCTCTCCTATATAATGTACTCCCCTCTCCTTTTAATGAATTAATCTATCATTCACATTATACAAAAACTATCACTCTTAGATATTTTCTGTCCATCTATATATACTCTCTCATTTTTCTTTGACTTCTATTTGAAGTTATATTTTGTATATGATATTTTCGATCTATTAATTTTAAAATCTTTAGATTCTGAAGTTTTCCTTTGTACTAATTTTTTTTAGCATATAATCCTTCTCTACTCTCACAAGAAACACAATAACGATAACGGGTGCAAAGAGTAAGTAAAGTATTATTGTTGATTCTTGATATATGCATGTGTTGATGGGAAATTTGTTTTGTCTTGCCAGTGGCTGTGAAAACATCCCTGCCTGGAGTGCTTGTTGTTTGATGGTGTCATAATTGGCCTGAGATGGTTGTTGAAACATGGTCTGATAGCAAAATATGGGTTCTTCAAGTTTCATAATGGAAACCTGTTTCATGGTCCGGGCAAATTAGGGAGACTAGGGCTTGCCCTTCCATTTTATACACTGTTCTAAAAGGTGGCCGTCTAGGCGCTAGACGGCTGGTGTCTGCTCGATGCCCGCCTAGGCGTCCGTCTAGTCCTCCCGATGCCCGACTATGCATATTATGGGGGGTTTATGGACTTTTTATGCAATTTTTATTAGGTTTTTTGAATTTTTTATATCTTTTGAACCGCCTACATCTAGGCGTCCGCCTAGATGCACTAGGCGGCGGGTATCCGTCCGACTAGCGCCTAGCACTTTTCATTGTGTTTTATATAGACAGTGTTTATTGGGAACATGTCAACAAACATGATTCTTGTGTACAAAATTCAAGTAAATCTTATTATTTTTGAATCTGTTTATTTGGTGCACTATTTGTTTTGTTTTATGTTTATGAACTATCCACGATTTACAAAGAATGTATGAATTCTGTTACTATGATTATATTTTGTAACTTTGTTATGCACACAAAAACTTATATATAGAAACACATTTTGTGCATCTATACAAAGTATAGATAGACAGACAAAATTTGCAAGAATAAATAGAGAAGCTGTGTACTATGGTTTATGGACTTGGGCTGTTACTGAACACGTTTAAGTGACTAGGCAATAATTCGTGCGTACCCAATTTATGCTGTATCAGACCCAGGATACGAACATGGCTCTGGTGTTGCCGTGTGCATTTCCTAGGTTGTTCGGATACAACCTAGCAAGGTACTAATGTTGTACTTGTTTGTGGTATTTGGACAATTAGACATATATCTCTACATAATTGTACTTGTTTTCTTATTGAAATAAATATTTTCCTCATGGTAATGATTTGTATTTTGTTATGACATGGCTATGAATGAAAGAATGTCATGAATTTTGGACTGATTTATATCTCCAAGTCTCTCTTCTTTTATAAAATGTCATTCTTTCTTTGAGCTTAAGTTTGTAATCAGCTTGGTGAGTTACCCCTGGTAGTATCCTGATTGGCAAGATCACCTCTGGGTAATTCCATTCCACATCTAAATATCTAATACTGGTCAATATTGTTGTTGCATGTTACATTAGGTCCTTTCCCCTTAACTTAAACCTTCTTTGTTATGAATTTTCTATACAGCTATGCGAGTTATCTTTCAATAAAACACACCATCTAAGGAATCCATATAATGAAAACCTACCAGTGAAGGTATGATACGTCTTCCTGAACCTGCTTCCTTTTACATCTCTTATTTTCATTACATCTATTTTGTGGCATGTAATATGAAGGGATTGATACACACAACTCTTTTTTTTGGTTTAGCTGAAAGTCAAATTTGCTCCTCTAGTGAGAATTGGATCAATGACCCCCTATGTTTTCGTGAGGTTGGAAGGAAATTTTACTTCAAATGACATAGATAGAAAACAATTAATATGGCTAACTAATGAACGAGTGAGGGCAGTTAGGTAATTTCAACTTTTTGTCAAATTCTGCCTCATTGGGTGGTTAAACTTGAAGTGGTCTATCTGGCATTTATAAAAGAAAAAAAAAACGGAAATAATAATAATAATTTAGTAATGTAAGAAAGGATAGGAAATTCCTATGAAACTTCATATGTTATATATCATGTGCAAATGTTCACATTTATGTGTCCCAATACTGCAGATGCTGGTTAAGGCTGTCTTTTCCTTTTTAATTGAAAATAAAAATTTATCACTTTCAGTTATGCAAACCTCCATTTATAATTTCTGGAAATTCTTCAAAGCAACTCTGTGGTGAATCCCAAATAATGACTTCTAAGTAAAGATTCCTGATAATTCTTTCCTTTGTCAAGGCAATATTGACTAAAGAAGCAGGTTACATTGCAGGCTTGCTTAGCACAATCTATCATTTAGTCTTGATAATATACTTCGTTTATATTCTGAGTTTTGCTCTGTGATCAACTGATCATCATTCGTCATCCAAGCCTTCTCCCATTAGAATGGAGTCATCTATGGAGCACAAGAAAGCTCCCCAAAGAATTGACAGTTTTTATGCAGCAATCAACTTTACATCACCGTGTTCAAGCCAAATTCCTAGATAGGTCACTATGAGCAAAATAGGGCTTCACTGTAAAACTTAGGATTCCAGTTGACGGTTAGGTAAAGAACCTTTTTGGTCATGAAGTTTAAACACATGCAGCCAAGGATCAAGACTTTAGGTCTGTGTGATAAGTACATTATTTATTTCTTGACTTTACTTTTATTTAGGTGTGTTATAAGTTATAATAGGATAACTTTAGTTTTAAGATGCAAAAGCTACTTTTATACATCGAATTCATTCATGTATATAACCCTATGGTGTAGCTTTTATTCAGTTCCTTCAATAGGATTGGCCACATATGTTTTAGCATAGTTGATATCTGTTAGTTTGTTGTTATTTTAGAGCTAAGTGATTGGCCCATTTGGTTCAAAGATTGTAGTTTGATAACCCATTTGGTACATATTCTTGTCGACCAATCTGCTCATACATGGAGTGCACTAATGCACACATAAATCATAGTAAACTTCGAAAGGTTTCAATGAAAAATTTGGTTAAGTCGTCGTCACTTTTTTATGCAACCCAATTTAGTTCAGGCCCTGCGTGGCTTGTTCTGTCCGACTGTCCCATATATGTAATATTGCTGTGTTTTCAGTGGGGGTTGTTAATGTTAGGTTGTTAGTGAGGGTTTTTTATGTTTGAAATTTGTGGGAAATGGGTTTGTTCCAAGGTCTATAAGTACTGCATATCTCGAAAGGCAAATTGGTTGGTTCTCTTGGAAATGAATCCAGCATGGACATGCCAATCATGCCAATATTTCATACCGGCATATATAATTTCTTCTAACTGGCTCTGCATTATCTCATGCAGCGGTATCCATATCCGTGTAACATGCTTTACAGCTTAATGAACCTCGTGGATCCTAATGGTCAATAAGTGACACTTTTCTAGGAAGCACGAATAAATCGAATTGGTGCCATACTCGAAATGAATCGTGCATGGAGAAACCTATACGTCTAAATCATCTCCAAGCCTTCTCCCATCAAAATGGAGCATCTAAGGAGTATACAAATGATCCATAATAGAATTTACAATTTTCATGATCAACTGTGGACCCGATGCCCTCTATGTTGTGCCAGATTCCTAGCTAAGGTTGCTATGAGCATGAAGTTCATGCCATAAAACCTACACGGCCAGTTGGCAAGTAGGTAGACCCAAGGTTGTAAAAGGTGCTAGGCTCTAGTCGGTCGGGCACCGTGCGCCTAGAGCCAACCCCGCCTAGTTCTAAGGGGTTTAAAAAAAAAACCAAAAGTCCAGTTAAAATTTGCGGCAATTGTCCATAAATCCAAAAACATAAATCTCTCCTCTCCATTTCCAAACTTCACTTGGTATTAGAGCATCTCATGTCTATTTATATTGATATGCAATACACCCACAATTACTATTATACTCTCATAAGATAAATAACACAATAACTCTTAACAATAATTAGTATAGACGAAGAGGTAAGATGACATGTTATAGGAAATTGTATTAATCTCTGACACATTAAACCAGAGAATTAAAAGGAATGAGCCCCAAACATGCGTAGATATGATTCTCTAGGTGATCATGCCTAGATACTTTATGTTCAATCATTCAATGAGAGCCTCATCCTTGAGATGGAAAGATAGTAGGCCGAATAACCACGAGGTTTCTGCTAGACCACTATGATATCAAACAAATCTCCTAGCGCTTCGGCTTTAACATGGAAAGAGTAAATTTATGCTATGGTATGTGCCTCAATCTAGAAAATAGAAATGTGCAATACCAGATCACGTTAGGACATGATCGTGTTTCATAATGCGGTAACAAGGGTCTCAAGAGTCAAATTATTGACCTCGAAGATATCTTGGCATCATATCACAGAACTAGACAACTATATAGTTGGTTAGGTATCGATAGGTTGTTAGGTTATATACCCAAAGAAGCGTACACTTCAAATGATGTCTCACTTGTTCCATTCCAGGCTAGTCCAATTCAATCCCAATTAGCTACCCATTTTTAGCTTGTGTTACATATACTCCAGGAAGCATCACGATGGCAGGTATCCCATTCCACTAAAGGATGACTCAACACTTCTCTAGGCAACTCTTGTGATTTTTTCTTCTTCCAGTTTTTGATTTCATAGTCTGAATGATAGTTGAGATACTAATTGTTAGAAACCCATCTGTTAAATTTGAAATAGAATGTCGTGCAAATCGTAGAGAAGTATATAGGAAAATCTGATTGCATCATTGTTCTTTCTCTGTCTCGAGTCCCATATCCCTATAATAATGGTAGAGTAAGGGGTGGCCCCAAAGCATAATTGATTGGTGGTGGTTGGTCAAAGCTCCAGGTCACAATTCACCCAACACGATTATTCGGGGTGAACAAGAATTGGGTATCGGACCCCTACGAGTGAACGGAGCTGCACACTTGAGTAGTACGAGTGACCGGAGAATGAGTCGAGTAAACTCGGGAGACTAGAGAATGTCCAGTAAACTTCCTTGGGCCCAAAAAATCACATGTGATCCTTTCTTTGGCGAGAATGAGATTGCGTTATGGCTTGAAGGACAAACTTAGCCTTGATCATTCCTGACTGACAAAAGACATGGTTTCCAAAGAAGCCCAATCTGAGGTCCCTCGACCCATTTGCACTTGACTCCCTCTTAAATGCAAAGTTGGCTCCTTAGAAGTGCCTTCCGAGTCAGATTTTTTTGCGAAATTGGTTCTTGTCAAGTGAAATAGAGATTAAAAATTGGTTGGAACCTGTTAGAGTTATTTTATTTTGTTATTTATCATATGAGGGTATAATAGTAATTGTGGGTGTATTGTATATCAATATAAATAGACATGAGATGCAACCTAGGGTTTAAGGCCCTTGCAATCTCCTTTCTCATATTCTCTCTTCCTCTACTTTCCCTTCTCCTCTCTATCTCTAAACTTAACTGAACCATTTGAACACGACGTATTTGCAAGGTTCGTAGTATCAGTATCGGACCCTTCCTATGAGTATCAGAATCAACAGTATCGACGGTTTCAAATAGGAGTATCAGATTTTTGGTATCGAAAAACAAATAATTATTAAAATTTTAGGAATTTTTTTTTATATATTAGGTATAATTTTAAGTATTTATTGTGTTGTTTCTTAATATTTTTGGAATTAAATGAAATAATAGTCACCCTTGCCGAATGATTTACGAGTGATACGTAAGTTTTCTTATTTTATATGCTTTGCAATCTTACTATGCCTTTACACCCTATTAATTAGTCTTCTTCGTTCAATTTTTTTTTGCCGAATGGACTGAAAAAGAGTCTCTCTATGTCGGTATCGGTTGGTATTGGTATCGATCGGTATCGGATCAGGACATGCCAAACCATATCGGATCGGTATCGAATGGTACTGCAACCTATGCTATTTTGGGGGCCGACATCCAATATGTGCAAATTGGGTCACATCGTGGATGTTCATAATTTTAGATATATCTTGGTTATCCATCCATTTCTAGATAACAGTATCCAACTAGCATGTCCGATTGTTTAACACAATGCATAAGGAAATACATGTATACATATATGAGCGAGAGAGTATGTGCAAAGCTTAGATAACATGTTACAACTGTTCGGCTAGCCAGTGTTGTTTGATTACACCATTTACAGTGTTTGATTTGGTGTAAATGATGGAATTGGTGCAACAAATGTTGCAACAGTTCCTCCAACTACCGCAACATTTGTTGAGATCGAAATGGCCGCAACGCCACTTATGGCAACATTTGCAACATCATTTACATATTTTCCTCACATTCTCTCTTCATTCATTGTCGTATTGTCGTAAAGTCACAGCTAAACAATGGATTACCATTTACCGCAACAAAAGTTGCAATCATAGATGCAATTACATCATTCCAAATAATAGATTTTTGAATCCCACAACACCATTTACATGCAACAAAACAATTGATATACAACACCACTTACGACAACAAATGCTACGTGCAACATATGTTGCATAGTATTTCCATTTACAGTCAACCAAACAATCCCTTAAGGCTAAATGTACAAAGCTTTGTGTATAGGATGAGTATGGAGAGCTTTGAATCTCTCTATAGGAACAAAGTGCTTCACAGATTTGCATGCTGTACCTGTGGGAAGTGGGATCTTGGTTGGGAACTAGACTAGTAGCCAAGATCCGGACTTTGGAATGACAAAACATTCATCAAGCTGGTAATTTTTGAGGTACATCAATTTCTTTTATTGCTACCATGGCTCATGCCAGCAGAATCTCCATCATAGCAAAATTTCACAGGCCCAAAGCCCTTAATTCCCCCAATAAACATTTTATGTTTTTGGTAATCAAAATTTATGCATGTTTTTATCTGTGCATGGATGCCATGCAAGGCAGAGCAAATAAACATGTAGAGGCATATAATGCTTGAAAATTGGAAAATATACTCTGAATTGCAGATTTGTGCACAATATCTTACAAAGATGAATGAAATTAAATGTAGAATTTCTGCCAGATGGCTGCATCACGAGCTTGTAACACTTCATTGCACAGGATTCTACATGTTTTCCCCTTTCTAGTGACAAAATGGTTTTCATCTGCTACAGCACCAAACTTGCATGACCAACCATGTTGTCTGGTAATCTGTATGTGGCACCATCAGCAATTATGTTGGACCCATACTATAACTTCATCTTCAGTTTACTTGTGTGTTTTCCTTTAAAGGGTTACTCACTTGTTCTATTATATATATAATCAATAGTTAAGCATTTTAGAAAGCTTTGTTTCCTTACATACTTTCTTCATGGTAGATATACACATGACAACGAATTTCAATTTAAACATGCAACTTTAATAGGTTTATACTTCTGCAGATAAGTCGTGATTGTCAAGAGTTGGAGCCTTTTATTGGTGAGCAGTTGGCTTCTTTACTGTATCTTGAGCCTGATAGTGACCTCATGGTATGTTGTTATTTGTTCATGTTTATCTTAATATACTATATCCATTGTATTATACAATTCCAGTAAGTTTGAGCTTCCGTATGAGTCTTATCTCAATTATGTATGGTTATATTTGTTCACGATTCGTGATGGTATTAAACAAGTATAGAATGCACTTACAGTATGTTATTGTTGACATTTTCTGATTTATCTTTATCCATGATTCACATAGGCTATGGTAATGATGTGAAAGTATGGAGAGCTACATTTCTTTTCTTTTAGATTAGGTGACATAAGAAAAGAGAGATTGGATGAAACGTACAGCCTACTCAGTCCATGGCACCTTTCTATTTAATTATAACAATTGTAAAACAACTTGAAGATCAACTAGAAGGAGTATAATGTTCTATTCTTTGTTTCACTATAAAACATAATACTATAAAACATAATGTTACCAATTCGGTTTCAATTTGGTCCATTGTGGCCTTCCTCTGCTGGTCATACCTTCAATTGTTCTTCATATGTTAAGTACAATCATTTGACAATATGTTGGCCTCCCAAAGGAGGGACATTCATGTATTCATGAAAACTAAATAATGGTCTTGTTGCTGCTCATATTCGGGTCAGTTAGATCCCGTCTTTTGCATGAATTTTGTCTGAACATGAGTTGAATGCTGCAGTATCCTAAGATATTTTCTACTAGGAATACTCTGAATGTAAATATGATAGATAAAAAATGAGCATGGATTAGAATAATAGATCATAAATTATGTGAAGGATTATACTATCTGTGCATAATTCCATGACTCCAACACTTTCTTCTTCCTCGTATGTTCCATGACAACACATGAAGGTCACAAATACATTTGATAGATATATAGAGGTCGGAGATTCAAACATTCTCATCTCTTTTTCTTTAATCTCTGTCTCTTGTTCCTCTTAGTTGTTTCCATGATAGGTCACATGGTTAGCTAGAATTGAGGGTTTCTGGTGGCTCATACCACAGAGTAGAGTCCAAGTTGCACTCAGAGAGAGGATAAGGCCCCACTTATGAAGTGGGGAGGAGCAGGGAGACTTTTAAGAGGTTGGTTCTAGTATGTTTGGTTCTTGTTTAGCCTCTATAAAGTATGAGCGTCTTATCATGTTGAAGGCGAGACTGGAGGAAGACTGCCTCTACAGTACCGTCCATGGTCTCATAGGTCAAAGGAGTTAAGATGAGACTTAAGTTAACCTACTAGATTTTTCATTTGCTGGTTAATCTAGAGGATTTAGTAGTTATTTGTATAGAACCCATGGATAGCAGGAATAATTTGATACTTGAGCTGGTTCTATTGTGAAATGTATGAGGTTAGGATCACATATATGGATAGGACTTTCCATAAACTAAAATCTTTGTAATTTTATGGGGGCTTTCTCGTAGCTGAACCTGTTTCAATAAAAAAGGCTTGGATGTGCCTCAAATTTCCAATCACTTACCTCCTATCCATTTTTCATTCACTTACATTTTTAAGTAGAAGGCATTGTGACGGACAGCCCTGTGCATGAGTTTCAAAACCATATTTATCGTCTCGTACTCCTCCAGTCTCGACTTTCCTGTCCTTCGATCATTACCCACCTCCACAGTTCCACTTTGTTTCCACCTTGCAGCCGAGCCTCTTCCGAGTTCCGACCACTCCAACACAACAACACCTTACTGTTTTATCCCCTCTGGCCTCCCCAAACCTGCTTTCTCCTACACTGTACACTATAGCTACGATGGATCCTCATTCCCCTCGAACAGCTCAAGAAAGAGGCTCCAACTTCTGTATATATAATACCTGTAATTAATTTCATATTGATACATTTGTGGTGTTTATGAAGCACAACAGTTAACTTATGCACCTTTACATATTTTGGCACTGGTCTTCTATTCCAACCTGCTTGTTAAGTGCTAAAATAAGTAATTCTGTTCTTATATTGTAATCCATTGTTTCAGATTCTAAAATTAACTTCAATACTTGAAATGTGTCAGGCAACGTTAATAGCTGCTGAATCTAAACGTGAGGCGGAGAAGGCAAAGGGAGTAAGTATCGATGATACATCTGATAACCCCGACATTGTGTTGTTTGAGGATAACGAAGAAGAAGAAGAGGATGATGAAGAAGAGAGTGAGGAAGAGGAAGAGGAAGATGGCATGGGTCAGACCACCCAGGGGAGAGGGGGTAGGGGAAGAGGAGGTATGATGTGGCAGGCTCCCATGCCTCTGGTACGGGGAGGAAGGCCGGTCCTGCATGGCTTCCCTCCCATTATGATGGGTGCAGATGGGTTTGGCTACCCTGATGGTTTTGGTGCTCCTGATCTCTTTTGCGGACCTCCCAGGGGTGTTTTTGCACCCTACGGCCCAAGATTTTCTGGCGAATTTGGTGCAGGGTTGATGTTTCCTGGTAGGCCAACACAGCCAGGGGCTGTCTTTCCCATGGGCGGCCTTGGAATGATGATGGGTAATGCTGGTCGGTCTCCATTCATGGGCGGCATGGCACCAAGGGCAACTGTTGGTCGACCTTGCCGTCCAATTGGGGTACCACCACCATCTTCATTCCTCCATGCACCTCTACCACCTAATAGTAGGATGGTGAAGAAGGATCAGAGGCGACCGACAAGTGATAGATATGAGCCAGACCAGGGTGGTAAGGGTCAGGAGGTGGCTGCAGGAAGTGCTGGTGGGCAAGGTGATAAGTTCCCTACCAGGAGCACTTTTCAGAATGAAGAAAGTGAGAGTGAGGATGAAGCAGCACCTAGGAGGTCAAGGCACGGTGAAGGCAAAAAGAAACGGAGGGGATCGGAGGGGGAAGGAGGGTCGGACTTGTGGGAGACACCATCAAGTGACATTCAGAATCGAGGAGACTAACTTTTGTTTCGAGTATTTCTCTTTTCTTTTTCAGAAAACAGTGGATTTCAAGTTCTAGTATTTATTATCAATGTTAGGGATGACGAATTCACTTGGTTTTTGAGATTCTTCAAAGGATCATTTGCTGAGACTATAAGCATGTGTATTTTATACGGCAATTAAGATGAAAGTAGAGATTTCATAGACAATCAATTTTCTTCTTCTTCTTCCTTCTTCTTTCTGTACATGATATATTGAGATTTGACTTTGTATACTACTAAATGAGCGTGGTAATTGGAAACTTGAGGTAGAGGAATTGGGTCCTGGTAAAGAAATTGGCTGAATAATGTCATATCAACAGCCCCGTTTATTGTATGACGTTAATTGCAATTAGTGTTGCTACTGGAAACAGATATTCCAGCTTTGCTGATAAGAAATTGTTTGCTAGATCTACTGGAGAAACAAAATCCTTTCAGTTCCCAAATCCACCTAGAACTCCAAAATTATAAATTTGGTTAGCTTTTCACTCAAAAGTACCATTGGAGATCTCTTTCTTGTATAATTATCTCTTATTCTCTATTTGGGTGTAATCATGTATATATTATTCTCCATTGGGGTTCTGGTTTAACTTAGATTTTTTGTAGAAGATTCAAGACATCAGTTTGATAATATGGAAGATTGATTGCATTGGTCTTGGTCTTGGTCTTGTGCTTATGCTTTCTTTTTTCCTTCTCTCTCTCTCTCTCTCTCTCTCTCTCAATTGGAATTTTTGAAAAAGAAAATCCGCCGAATTATTGGTAGGTTGTATAATTTGGTCGGATTAATAATAAAGTTACATGTTGGTTGCCACTGGCAGCAAGCAGTGGTAACGAGACATGCAAGCAGTAGTAATACTACTATTGCTATTATTATGCTTCACTTATAGTCGACTCAACCTGACTGGGTGTGCAAGAATCGAAACAGAACTAATAAACCAGATAAACCATAATAGGTCGGGTCAGATTGATTTTTTCTTTTCCTGCTCACGGTTTTGTTCGGTCTGGATTTTTCTTACTTTTTATTTTCTGATAATAAACTAAAAGGTCCGTTTGGAACTGGACCAAGTGTACTAAAATAATCTTGTGGACACTTTTTTGGTCCTCAAAGAATTAGAACAGGTCTTGACAAATTTAGGACGTCTTATTTATTTAGTATCAGAATTTTGAGAAAGTTTTTTTGATAGATTTTAAGATAATTTATTTGATGTGTAGAGTCGAGTAAAAGAACTGAACCCCGAATCAAAACTAGATCGACCCCGAATCAAAACTAGATCGACCAATTGGGTTGGTCTGGTTCGAACTGTGTGATCCGATTCTTAAATTTAGATAATGAAAAAAAAATATGACGGTTCCATTTGGGGGTGACCCAGAAACCAAATCAAACCGAACCATGTTCACCCCTAACCTGATTGATAATACATGATTAACATGTTTAAGTTTGGCATTGATATTGTAATCATTGGTGTAAGAATATTTGGATAATAGGCTAAGGGTCCGTTTGGATATGTTTTTTAAAATTTGATTCTAAAAACAGTTTTATGAAAGTAAGTTATAAAATTGTTTTCTGAGTATAGAAATTCTGATTTTGCGTTTGATTACTTTCATCTGAAAAATAGTTTTAAGAAACGAAACGTAAAAATTCTGTTTGGTTAAAATTTTTCCAGAAAATAAATTTTTTTTAATGAAATTATTTTTCAGAAGATAGTTTGTGTTTCCCTTGTGTCTCATGTGTCCGGTGTTTTTTGTGTCCGGTGCATGACTCTACCAATGACAGTCGGAGACACGTCAGCACTGCGCTCGGGGAGGATGAAGGAGAAGAGGAGTTGGGCCGGGGTCGTCAGTAGTCCGGTGTTTCCCAAGCTGCCTCCCGAGTTTGGAGGGCTGAGGTGGTGGACAAGATGGAGCCATGGCTAGGTCGTCGACCAGATCCAGACCGGAGCATGAAAAGTGTAATAACCACCTACTAAAATACGTCTTTTATTTTATTCTCGTTTTACTGAAATTGTGTGAAAAAAATGATGATAATAAAATAAATGTCGTATTCTAAACTACGCTATTGAAAATGAAAATAAAATAAAATAAATATTTTCATTCTTATTTAGTTATGTATATTAAGCTCCTCTAAATATTCATTTGCAATTATTCTCAATTCTTTATATTATAATTATTATTTTAGAAAGGATTTGTAAATAATCATATGAAATTCTACAAAATTTATTTTCATTCAAAACTTTAGTTTAATTTTGTATTTTGATATTTAGTTTGGGACACCTCATGTATAGATGTGTCAACATGCATGGAGAAGGATGGACATTATTATCTTTTCACCTTATCCCTCGTCAAGGGCGGATTTATTGGTGGGCTGGGGTGGGCTCCAGCCCACCCAGCCAATCCGAATTTTTTTTTTTTATGTTCAGTGGGCCAGTGGCCCAGTGGGTTGTCAAAGCAGATTCAGGCTTCAGCCCAGCTGCCCAGTCTTCACATAACAAATCTCTTCACTGCCCAGGCTTCAGCGGCTCAGCCCAGTTTTTATAAACCGAATACTTCACATAACAAGTAACAACTACTAGGGTTCAGCACGACAGCACAGGCGCCGCACACACAGGCACAGCACAGGCGCCGCTTGGCCGCAGCGCCGCTAGTCCCATCAGCGGCCGAGAGGCGTGGTCGACACTCGAGTACTCGACGGCTATGGCGCCGCAGCAGGTATGAAGTCTCTCATCTCTCTGACTCTCTCTATATAAAGATCGACCCAGTAGACAGAGTTCTAAACCATTTTTGTAACTGAGTTCTCAAGGTCCCAAGGAGGAGAAGGAGACTGGAGCACGACTCCGAGTGACCCAGTAGACAGAGTTCTAAACCATTTTTGTAACTGAATGACTTTGCCTTTGAATATTGTTTTTGGAGTGTCACGACCCGCACCCGGATATTCGGGCACGAGTGCGTGGGCACGTCCAGCCTACGCCGCAGTGTCGGCGGTAGTACGCTGTCTAGGTCATTTTCTGGGATCAATAAATATCTATCTCATCCACAATAATAAACAGGCAAGGATAATCACAGGAATAAGAATGCTAGGATTTCATAATATTTAATCTGTGACAACCAAATCCACAGTTAATACAAAGCCAGAAGATAAATCGGGGACAAACCCGAGTATTGTGCTGAAAGGGAAAAACTAGCTAACTGGCTACTACTCCTCAAAGGTAGTCTCCTGAGTAGGAACCGGCTTCTCAACTGTATCACCTGCTGCCTCATAGGGATCATAATAGGTAGGGGCATAGTCCTCATCATCGCCTAAATCAACGGATCCAGTCAGAAAAGGAGCAAAGTACACAATGCACAACAAAGATTAAACTAAATATTTATGACAAGTAGAAGAGAACTGACTAAGCATCATGTTGAGAATATGTATAAATAAGAAGTAACAATAACTAAGAGTTAAATGCTGTAAACAGGGATATGAGTAAAACAGGAATAAATGAGACAAGTGAATGAAACTGCAACAAGACAACAGGAACTGCAACAAGACAAGAAACTATGTGTGTGAACTTGTGTATTTAGAATACATAGTTGGCATGTAGGGGTTTATAAGGCTAATAAGGCCGTCCTAGGCGGCTAGTACACAATGAACAATCGAGTATAAGGCTGATGGTACAGTCGCGTACCAACAGCTAGCGACAATAGGGGGAAGGGTAAACTACATGCCTCCTAGTATTCTCCCATCCGACACGAAAAGCAAGACATGAACTCCAGTATTCAAGACATGAAATCCAGTATTCTAACATTACGTGTAAACATCCAATGGTACTAGTAGAGCAAGGAATTAATTATCACAATATAAAGAATAAACTTGAAGTGCAGGTACTTGCCTGATGTTTGGATCCAATTACAGTTTTGTGTCTCGGGGAAATTTCCAGAAATGTCTCCGGATGCTGAAATAAACATTAACATCATGCTCAGAAGATATCAAATAGCTAGAAACGCCTGTCCTTGAGTCCAATTTGGAGACAAGGACAAAAACAACAATTTTGAGTCAAAACGGGGTCCGCATGTGGGCCCGCTTTGCACCGAAAAACGTGTCAGGGTCAAAGGTCTCCAAATTCACCAAACTTAGTGTCAACAGGTCAGGAACGATGATACGAACCCAAAGGAACTTCCAGAATTGGATTCCGATGAGTCGATCCCAAAATCGTCCGTCGAGCGGGGCCTGTGGGGCCCACGACACGCGATTTCGTCAACGTTCTCAGAATTGAACCAAACTTGGGTCACAGGACCAACGTATCGCTACTAGTCCGATGGCGCAAGTTTCGTTTCGATCCGACGTGTGTACAGGAAGTTAGGGCGAATTGCAGAAAAGTCTGATACGGGACGATGTCCGCGGATACGCGTTGATTCCGGTGTGCACGCACACCCGAATCAGCTTTCACGAAATCTCACACGTCCGTATCGACGGTGCGCACGTATCTGTGAAGACCGCACGCGACCAAGTCGTCCCGTTTGGCGGGGCGTACTCAGTTCCGGGGTGAAACAGGGTCTGGTTTTTCCTGTTTTTGGATCGCGGTGTGCGATCACCACAGGACGCGATGCCCCGAACGGTTTGTCCGGACACCGAGAGGGTCATACAGGCTTCACAACGCAATTTACGGAATTGAAAACGGGGCAGCGAGGAGAAAGATATGAGTACCTGAACAGGACCCGAAAATCGAGAAAAACCGTGTCCGTGTCGTGTCCGACACGACACGAAGAATTGGGGTTAGGGTTAGGGTTTCTGCCGGCGGCGGGGACGGCGGAGACGGCGGCTGGGTGACCGGGGGCAGCACGGCGAGGTGGCGGCGCACCGGGGGCGGTCCGGGCGGAGGCGGAGAGGACGCGGGGGCGGTCGGAGGCGGCTCGGGGAGCTGCCCGAGCTGCTGCTGCTGTCGTCGGCTGCGGTGGCCGCCGGAGAGGAGGAAGGAGGAGGGGCTGGGCGTGGCGCTGGCGGCGTGGTGGTCGACGGAGGGCTGGCGGTGGCGGCGTGGCTGCTGGGGACGGCAGCTGGGCGGGGCGTCGCCGGTGGTGGTGCGTGGAGCGAGGAGGCGGCGGAGTGGGATCTGAGGCGGTGGGGGTCGATGGCCGGGGGGGGGGGATTTAAAGGCGGGGCGAGGGCTGTCGTGGCCGAGGGAGGCGGAGGAGAGGGGGAACGTGGCGAGGCGGCCGGGCGGAGTGGAGCGGAGGACGCGGCGGGCGGCGCGGCGGGCGGCGGAAGACTCGGGCACGGCTGGGGGAGACGGGTAGGGAAGCCGGGTCGGGTCGGGTCGGGTCTGGCGGATCCGACCCGACCCGCTAGGGCTGGGCCGGGCTCGGCCCAATGGGCCGGGCCGCTAAAATAATAAATAATAATAATAATAATAATAATAATAGTAATAATAATAATAATAAATGAATTAATTAATTAGTAAATAAATAAATAGTTTTAGGTGATTTAAAAATAGGTCCGGGGTCCAATAAATTCCAGGAAAATTACCATTAGTCCAGTTTTCCATTTTACACCCAAAAATATTATTTTTATAATATTTTAATATTATTTATTAACAATTAAAAATCATTCAATAATTAGAAACCCTGATTTTAATTACAGAAAAATCCCAGAAAATTCCAGAAAATTATGAAAAATCCCAATTTAAAAATTCTTGTAAAATCTGGGGGTTTACAATCTACCCAACTTATAAGAATTTCGTCCTCGAAATTTAAAATATGGTAGGGTTCTCTCTATCCAATCTCACTTGATTACAGTCTAACGGGTTTCTCTCATTACGGTCTCTACCCAACTTAGATTTTACCCATCTATCATCTAAGGCTGTACATCAAATAAAGCTATGTCCCAACTTATTTAATCATGGTATTGAATCCTTAAGTCTTTAACACCAACACATCACCTATGGTATTCACTTAATCATAAAGGGTCATCATCAATTCAACTGGTCTGAGGGGTATACCTAGTACTATCTATATATCAAACTTATACCAAGCACGAGGTTTCGTCTTTCCGAAGTAAGGGAAGACGAAGATCAATAATAAAAAGTTCAAGGGAGGGGTAATAGAATAGAAGTGTCGGGATCAAGACGTTTAAAGAATTTAAATGGGACTTGTCAAAGCAGTTGTGGATTGAATCCTATCTTGGTAATTCCTATTCACATGCTCGTATTAATACAGTTATATAACCGATACGATATGCTCAGACATGTCTAGGGCAAGTATATTGGTCAACTATATATCTCAATCCACGTAAAGTATTATTTCGAAAGGCGAATCAAGCGCACTATGGTTGATCAGACCGTAATACACTAATTCTGAAATGTATCATTGTGGGCCTCCCCAATAATACACTTGTCATGAACAAGCTCGATAAAGAGTAAGCTTGCAAAACTAGGCTATAGAATAGCAGCATAAATCAAGTATAGCAAAATTAAGTGCGCTAGATGATGATGAAAGGAGGTACAAATTATTTAAGTTCTCAAAACAAAAAAACATAATAAGCACAATAGCAAAAGACTCTACAATCTCTATAGCATACCAGGTTATTAGCAAGTTCAAAATTACTAGGTTGGGGCTGAGGTCACGAACCAATAGGCACGAGCTAAACAATAATAGAAACGGCAGCTAAAAATCACTTACGCGCATTAGCTACTCCAAGAGTCTGCGCGTTCCCCACGGTCATCGCGGAAGCTTGTCCGCGTCCTTGAGGTGGTGCCCTCTGCTGTTGCTGGGCCTGTTGGAAAGAGTGCTGCTTGTGGTACCAAGGGTGGTCTCGGTTCGGGTGCTGGTAGAGCACCTCGTGGTGATCTTGTAGGAACCTCGTCGCTTGCTGATAGGTCCATTACTCTGCATCCAAAATAAACGATAAGGGGCGCACAGGAATCAAGGCAGGATGCAAGTCAAGGAATCAATTTAAATCCGAGATAGATGTCAAGAACGATTCAAGCAAGTGGATGAGATCCTAAACTTATCCTTATCTTATTGCAGGCCTGTTCGGTCCCGAAGTTGAAACAGAACAATTTAGTCGTTGACCTGCATGGGCCACCAAAAAAACGTGTCACGACCCGCACCCGGATATTCGGGCACGAGTGCGTGGGCACGTCCAGCCTACGCCGCAGTGTCGGCGGTAGTACGCTGTCTAGGTCATTTTCTGGGATCAATAAATATCTATCTCATCCACAATAATAAACAGGCAAGGATAATCACAGGAATAAGAATGCTAGGATTTTATAATATTTAATCTGTGACAACCAAATCCACAGTTAATACAAAGCCAGAAGATAAATCGGGGACAAACCCGAGTATTGTGCTGAAAGGGAAAAACTAGCTAACTGGCTACTACTCCTCAAAGGTAGTCTCCTGAGTAGGAACCGGCTTCTCAACTGTATCACTTGCTGCCTCATAGGGATCATAATAGGTAGGGGCATAGTCCTCATCATCGCCTAAATCAACGGATCCAGTCAGGAAAGGAGCAAAGTACACAATGCACAACAAAGATTAAACTAAATATTTATGACAAGTAGAAGAGAACTGACTAAGCATCATGTTGAGAATATGTATAAATAAGAAGTAACAATAACTAAGAGTTAAATGCTGTAAACAGGGATATGAGTAAAACAGGAATAAATGAGACAAGTGAATGAAACTGCAACAAGACAACAGGAACTGCAACAAGACAAGAAACTATGTGTGTGAACTTGTGTATTTAGAATACATAGTTGGCATGTAGGGGTTTATAAGGCTAATAAGGCCGTCCTAGGCGGCTAGTACACAATGAACAATCGAGTATAAGGCTGATGGTACAGTCGCGTACCAACAGCTAGCGACAATAGGGGGAAGGGTAAACTACATGCCTCCTAGTATTCTCCCACCCGACACGAAAAGCAAGACATGAACTCCAGTATTCAAGACATGAAATCCAGTATTCTAACATTACGTATAAACATCCAATGGTACTAGTAGAGCAAGGAATTAATTATCACAATATAAAGAATAAACTTGAAGTGCAGGTACTTGCCTGATGTTTGGATCCAATTACAGTTTTGTGTCTCGAGGAAATTTCCAGAAATATCTTCGGATGCTGAAATAAACATTACCATCATGCTCAGAAGATATCAAATAGCTAGAAACGCCTGTCCTTGAGTCCAATTTAGAGACAAGGACAAAAACGACAATTTCGAGTCAAAACGGGGTCCGCATGTGGGCCCGCTTTGCACCGAAAAATGTGTCAGGGTCAAAGGTCTCCAAATTCACCAAACTTAGTGTCAACAGGTCAGGAACGATGATACGAACCCAAAGGAACTTCCAGAATTGGATTCCGATGAGTCGATCCCAAAATCGTCCGTCGAGCGGGACCTGTGGGGCCCACGACACGCGATTTCGTCAACGTTCTCAGAATTGAACCAAACTTGGGTCACAGGACCAGCGTATCGCTACGAGTCCGATGGCGCAAGTTTTGTTTCGATCCGACGTGTGTACAGGAAGTTAGGGCGAATTACAGAAAAGTCGGATACAGGGCGATGTCCGCGGATACGCGTTGATTCCGGTGTGCACGCACACCCGAATCAGCTTTCACGAAATCTCATTTTTGGTCTAGCGAGTTCAAGAGTTCGCACAAGAATTTGATCGTTAAAGGAACTTTTCCAGCACGAAGTCTAAGGAACTTTGAATCTGTGCTCTGATACCATTATGTCACGACCCAATTCTGTAGAATCAATTGAGGCGTCCCCCGAATCGTGATCGCCGTGCGGGCCTGGGGTTGTGCCCGCACAAGGCTTTAATGATTTGCATAGCAAGCACATATTCAGAGTACGCAGATAAATTAAAACACAGATTTAACATGGAAAAGTTTTCTTTATTGATAATGAACATCTATTACAAACTCTTGAACGAGTTAGCTAATATGCCGAACGGCTTACAAAAGAGATGACTCAAAATGAGATAGCAGTCCTGTACATTACATCCTTTTATAAACTCAAAATGATAAAGACCTCCAGGCTGGAGGACAGCTTTGCGACGGAGCTGCATTTGTGTATGAAGAGTTGCAGGCTCCTGACTCCAAAATGCTTCAAAGGGCGCGGTGAAGATGCGCCAACAGCTGGACTGGATCGGGAAGACGACTTCGGCTCCTCGCTCGGTTCGCCTTGGTGCGGAGAACCTGTTTCAACGAGGGTCAGCATATCGAAACATGCTGGTGAAGGCGAGCTAGCCTGACTATACCAATCAACACGTTGTTTTAATGAAACATGCATATTTGTGGGTTTCTATCTTGCCTTAGTTCATTTACAAGTAAGCAGTATATAGAATTTACTGAAATGAACGTGCCACCGTTCGGTGGATTTTATCTGACCGTCTGAATTACCTGCACAATACTTACCTTGCCTTCCCTGCCACGAAGACACAAGTTAGTATGCAACAGGTTTAAATATACACGATGATCACTAGCGTGGTGCCATAACGGACATAGTCAAGGACAGGGATAGCATGCAATGAGAACACGACAAGCACACGACAAGCACACGATGCGTTGCAAGCTATCCCCTCCAGCACACGATGACTACACACGAGTTCCGCCCGGACCGGAACGGTGCCAGTGCCCCAGCGACCGTCCGCAGAACTTCCCCTTGTGCACAAGTTGTCCATGATCGAACAATACGTTAACTTAAACAATCAGTTTACGCCTTCGAGGCAACACGAACAAGTTTACGCCTTCGAGGCAACACGAGCATGAAACATGTATTTGCACAAGACAAGCAACAGTTTATGATTATTTCCAAGCGAACAAGCATGCAATTAAGTATCCGTTCGTGAAGTTATTGACAAGCATAATATACCAAGTCTATTCTCTTTTATCTTGGTTTCTTTTATTATTACTTGGTATCGTTTGATCGGGGCAAAGAAGATTGCAGATTTATTAGATGTGAAGCTTGGAAGCAGGGCTAGCTAATCGGGTTGGTAGCCACTCACTTGGTTGGAAGGAAAGGAGAAGGAAAGAGGCGCTTCACGACTCCGCTCGCAAGCCGCCTACTGCTCGTTTACCTGCACACGAACAGCTCGATTAATACTTCTTTCTCTCTTTCCAATCTCGGAATAGAAGTGCAAGTCAATGAACGAAAACAATGAAAACCATCAAAACCGTTCAAGGAAAACAAGCAAATCCCAAAACCAACTCAAAGCACGAAAGCAACAAGCGACATCGAAAACCGAGGCAATAAAAGATAGCAGCGGAGAGGTCCCTCCTGACTCTGCCGCTAAGCCGATCCTTGGGGCGCGGTCCACTGAATATGGGAATCGATTCCGAAGAAACAAATCCATAACGAGGACGAGTTCTTAATTCAATCTATCCCGATCGAACGATACCGTCTTGTGTTTCTTAGCCGCGCTCCCCGCACCGGGGAAACGGGGCGCTACAACGGGAACCGGAAATGCCTCCAGTACAATCCCGTCTTCCACCGGACTATCCGACCGGCTTAGTACGACAGAGACACTCTCGTCGTCGTCGGCGGGATACTGCTGGAGCGGGCCCGAGTGACCAGTATGCTGGAGGGAGCCCGAGTTACCAGTATGCAGGAGCAGACCCGAGTTACCAGTATGCTGGAGCGGGCCCGAGTGACCAGTATACTGGAGCGGGCCCTAGTTACCAGTATGTAGGCGCGGGTCCGAGTGACCAGACTGCTGGAGATGAAAGCTACCAGATATTCACACAATTTTTTTCGACTCCATCAGTACCTCGTAGGGAACTGGAATTGGCTCCATTTTTGGTACGTATACACTTTTCAAATTTTTCGTCGAAAATACTGCAGGATAAAAATTATCAATACTAATATTGCAATATCTACAAACAAAACATGCATGTATACATGGTATATAAGTATGGTACCATCTAAAACATGTACAAGATCTGTCAGTTATATGAACAATATAGGTTCTACTTGTTGCCCGGTCTATTATTTCAAACTTATAACTATCAATAGCTAATATTTCTAGGTGGTTCTTCTCTTTGATAATAGAAGCAATATTTTTTAACATCTTCGGACAATAATCTGTGTCTATATTTTCAGCAAACTTTCTACGATTGTCATGAAGTGTAATAATCTTGGCTCTAATACCATCGAGAAGTATTGTTATTGGCTTATCTCATAATTTCTTAATCTAGCTATTGAAACATTCAGCTAGATTAGAAGTGTTAATATCTAATCTAGGACAAGTAGCATACGCTGTTATCCAATGTTCAAATCGACGACTTTCATCGTTTACACCAATAAGCCAATCGTACAACACTATGTTCTCGGCTTTAATTATATCAAACACACTCTCTGCATCCGTTTTATTATATGATCTAGCAAGCGAGTCTAACAAGCGTTGAAATACTGGTTCTTTTGTAACTTTTTTCATGTTTTGTTTAAAATATTGAATATAAAAAAAATGAGGAGATGCAGGAAAAATAGCACGAACAACATTTATTAATCCCTTTTGCTTGTCAGATATAAATGAAATTGTACTCCAATCATTAAAACAACTTTCAAAAGATATTTTAAGAGAATTTAAAAACCAAGACCAAGAATCACTATTCTCACCTTCAGCAACAGCATAAGCTATATGATATAATTGATAGTTAGGATCGTGAGAACAAGCAATAAATAAGATACCTTGATATTTAGACGAAAGAAATGTAGCATCAGTACTAATAATTGGTAAACATCCACTTAAAAATCCATCAATACATGACTTAAAACAAATAAAAATTCGTTGGAAGTTATTATTTTCAGCAGTTTTAATAAAACATGTACTACCTAGATTTGTCTCCATAATTCTATAACAATACTCCTCAAGACTAGCGTATGCCTCATCATAACTACCATTAATTTCAGCTAATGCTGTCTCTCGGGCTCTCCATGCTTTGGAATAACTAACTTGTATACGGTGCTCCCTATATATATCTTTAACAATTTGTGATGGACTGTATGACTGGTTATCTCTAATAATGTCAATTATCATGGTCTTAATCCATGAAGCGGTAGCTAGTCGATGACGTCATGTACTAAGTCTTCCTAAACAAGAATGACGATTTTCTAATGTACTAACTTTAACTATATCGCCATTTCCAATAGATTTGACATATACTCTCCAATTACAATTCGGTTGATCACAACTATATAATTCCACGAGCATTATTCATAACACTAGCTGAACAACTAAAATTATATTTAATTGCTAAATTACTTATAAAGCTTCTAAAGTGAGAGCGACTAGGAAATGATTGTCCCTTAAATAATTCATCAGTGATAGCTTTTACAACATCATCATCTACCGTATAATCTACATTTTCAACTAAATCATCACTATTTCCATCGTCGTTGTCACTATCATCATCATGGTTAGATTTATCTGATGAATGACCTTCTTGGATAAATGAAACTATTTGTTGAGAAGAACTAGCACCCGAACTAACATGCTGATATTCAGAAAAATATTCATTATTTCTACTATCTAAGGTTGCTGCTACTTTAATAACATATATTTTTATATACCGTGATTGTGAATTAATCTCAAGAATATAATTCCATGCATCTTCACTATCTATCAAAAAACAATTAAAACAAAAAATAGACTTCAGAATAAAATCATAATGAATAGAACAACGTTCAATAATATGATTACGTATATTTTCAAAACTAATATTCGGATAAGTTGAAAAAATTATACTTTCTCCTCCTTCGTAGTTTAACCCATTTACTTTACCGTCGTGCGAGCATACAATTCTTACGCTACGATCCATGACGGTTGAGAACTTTTGCTACAGAAAACTCAAATGAACTTTAGCTGCAGGCAGAGAGACAGAGAGAGTATTGGAGACTTTGCTAGAGGAAAGAGAGGAAATAGAGGAAGTAGGTTGAGTGTGAGATGATTTGGTTGAGATAGGTAATTTATAGAGGGAGAATGTAATATCCGTTGTTGTTAATAGCCGTTATGGAACGGTCGGGAAACGGATCCTTACTCGCCAACTCAGTTGGCGAGCAGATTGCAACGGTCCTAAGCCAACTCAGCATGCCCCGCCAACTGAGTTGGCGAGCGGCCTCTCGAGGAGAGCGCTCCGCCAACTCAGTTGGCGAGATGCTCTCCAACTCAGCACCCCGCCAAGTCAGTTGGCGAGTGGTCCCCCTATCTGCAAATACCCTCCACTTTTCCCTTTTTTTTATAATTATATTATATTTTATTACTTTAAACGGTAAAAAAAAAGAGAAAGAAAGAATATATGTTTTGGGAGAGAGAGAGAACATCCTTATTTTTCCAGCCTCCTCCCTCTCTCTCACGGTCTCTCAGACTCTCATCCTCTCTCTCACTCTCTCCCTCTCCTTTTTCTCTCTCTCGGTCCCTCTTCATCTCACTGCTTTCTCTCTCACCTCCCTTCTCCGGACCCGCGCCCGATGGCGACGGCTGCTCCGGCCAGCCGGTCGTCGCCCCCTCACCGTCGGCGTCCCCCTCGTCGGCCGCAGCCTCCATCTCCACCACCACCTCCATCACTATCACCATCACAATCTTCATCATCAACATCATCATCATCTCCATCTTCTTCTCCTCCCTTTGCATTTCTTTCTTTCAAAAAGAAGAAGAAGAAGAAGTCAGCAGAAGAAATTGAAGAAGAAGAAGATGGAGCAAAGGAAGAAGAAAAATTGGTGAAGAAGATCAAACCCTAATCCCAAATTCCAAGCCCTCTCCCATTCTCTTTCCACGTGTCTCAATTGTTCTCTCTTTCTCATATTCATTTAGAATTATTTCTTTTTTATAAATATGAATTGGGTTAGAAATTTATATATATTTCCATAAGGTTGGACACGCATATTTGAAACGATGCGGACACATGTACACACTTATTAGGAATGATTGCTTGGACAAGTGAACCAAATATGAATTGGACACATTAATATAATATAGTTAAAATTAGTATTATGGTACGGACATAAGTATTTGTAGTACTTTGAGTACGGACACGATATTAAGACACGGGTTGGACATAACTATATTAGTTGGTATCGATTTTGTGTTATAGTTTAAATATTATATATATATTCATGATTAGTTTTATGGAAAATTCTTCATGAGTACAAATATACACGTTTAAGTATAGGTATATATATATATATATATATACATATAGATACTTATTGGCACTTATTCTTGATATTCAACTTTATATGCATAAAAAATAAATTTAGGATCTAAGAAAAGTTAAGTCATGACTATTGTTTGGTTATGATGTTGCGTGAGAACCCATTTAGTTGGTTCTTTTTATTAAATAAATAAATAAATAAATAAATAAATAAATATATATATATATATATATATATATATATATATATATATATATATATATATATATATATAAGCTTGACATAGTATACTATGGATACAATAATTGAATTGGACGATACTAACTACTAGTCTATTCTCATATAGAAACTTTAGTAAGATTGATATGTTGTTCGAAATTGTTGTTAGACTTTATTAGATGTTTTGAGACTATTACAAGGTGATTTAAAAGAGTTAGTAAAATTAAGATGATATAGATAACCATGAAGGATATTTCCACAAACGATACATGACCGAACCAACCATATTGGACGTTAACTTGAATTATTTCATAAAATTCAGTCCAACCATAGTTTTCTGATAATTTCAATTTATATAACCGGATTTTGGATTCATGGGTAAAGTAAATTGAAGTTTCCAGAACTATAGGGACCTTCAAAAATATAAATTTTAGATTAATTATAGCTATATGTGGTTACTAGTGTTAATCTTTAACTAGAACTGCATTAGTAATTGAACTTTGAATGATTGATACTATATAAGTATATAGATTGTTTAATTGATTGTATGAATGGTTTCCTTACTTATGGTTACTAATGAGAATTATTAGTCTGGTCATCTAGAAGTATTTATGAAATTGTATAAGTACTGACTTGTATTGAGTTTTCTGTATTTGTATAGCAAATCATGATCAGTGCAAGTTGCTAAATAACTAATTATTAAGGTAATGTGGTTCTTGGTAAGAAAGTTCTATTTAATTCTTGAATTTCAATATATATATATTCAACTGCGTGTGTTCCGGTGTTGAGTTGTTCCACCGAAGGGATCGACGTACCCAGAAAATTCTACTGAGGGTTGCTCCGGGTCTTATATAAATTTTAAAATTTCTGGAACTGAAATACAAGGGAGACTCTGCCAAAATTTTTAAGAATTTTGGGAGTTGACCAAATTTCAATATCCGAAAATATTACCGATATTCATAACCCTAGACTTTAGTTGCTATATATAATTTAGCGACGGATCTCTGACAACTTTAATTCAATTTTAATTAGGGAAAGATTAGCAAGAGTCCATGATACGTAGGACACGGACACAAGTCATACAACTGAAATCTAAATTTAGATTCCTGATAGTCTGCTCTGTATAAGTTGAAAAAAAATAACATTTTCGGGAATTTGTGTCATGGTATTTATGATTATCCCAAAATTGAGTTGGGATAAAAACTTTCATACATGCCTCCTAGATTATGAATGGGATGGAAAACGTGTATTCTTTTATATCTTGAAAATATAATTTTGCATATTGATAGTGAACATGATATACAGAGCAGAAACTTAATGCAAGATAATAGAATATGAATTGTTTGTAAGTTTAGGTTAGAAAGTATTGGGTGGGGGAGAACAACTTGAATTTCACCTACGAAATCTCGCAATATAATAATAACTAAAGATGATCAGCAATTAAGCTATTTCGTAAGGCCTTGCGAATTGAGTGTGTGAGGCTTAGCTCACTTACCTGTTTAAGCCCATGAGAGGCAGGGCCAGATTATAACACTGACCTGAATATAAACGCACCTATTTCGATTTAAAACATTGAATGAGTGAATTAAGAATTTAATTGCTAAGCCCATGAGAGGCTGGGCCAGATTATAAGTATCGTGCCACCAAGTTACAATCTGATCCCTGGTGTACGAGATTGTTGACGAAATACTAATTAAAGTTGTTATTCAAAGAGTTGTTCTCCAAATTGCATCATCATCATTTAGGAAACTTGTCTGTGTTTGTTATTGCGATTGATAATTGAGATATTAGCTAGGGTGTACTGCTTGCTAGTCAGCTGATACGTAAGCTGCTCCGGTGCCGTGATTCATTCCCTTGTCCTTGTTTGGTATAGGGGTAGACTACTGTACTGATGACATATTACGAAATTCAGTTGACGATACAGATATTTATAGATGTTAGATGTTATACGGTAAACTACTGTTTCGTTGATGCATTATGCTTAGTAATTATGATTATGACTTTGATTGTGATTATAATTGTAATACTTATGAGTATGAATTATTATGATATAAGTATAAGGCGAACACCGAGGAATTTGCTAGAATAAAATCTAGTCAGAATCGTATTTCTAGTTAACGCATTAATAATTATGAATTATCCAGTTCCTTTACTTTGGAATTTCGAAAATCCTACTTCTTTTCAGATTCTTATTTCATTTAACTTATTTCTCCGTCCTTGACTGAGGGCTTGCATGTCGTTTGACGACCTAGTATTGTTCACTAGTTTTTGTAGCATTACCGAAGGAAGCTGTTATCAAATATTGAAGAACAGTTGGAGAGCAAGAACGTGATGCTACTATTTTATGCGATCTACTGAAACCCGATTTGTTCTCATTATTTATTAAATGTATATTTGTATTGTTATATATATTGGGTAAATGGTTGTAATCGGGTAGAATAACAAATTTTTTATTTATAGTTTAGAATATCTTGTAATCAACTTTTTATTTAATATATTATGCACCATGTTACCTGTTATAATCCTATCCTAAAATCTTACAGGCGACAATCGCAAATACGGGTACATGTGTATTCGTATGGTGTGTAGCCTGGGGATGATGTTACATACCCGGCTCGCCGTATTCTGGAAAGTGGGACGTGACGAAAGGAGGGAAAGACGAAGGAGAGAGAAGACGTCAGAGAGGAGAGCTAGGTCGTCATCGACCTGGATCTAGGGCCCTCGAGCTCCACCTCGACCCCTCCCTCGCTCGCGACGTCGTCGCCAACCACACCACCGTCCTGGTAAGCTCGAGGAGGACCTCGAACCCTCCCTCGCTCCGGAGAACAGGCCGCCATCTACCCCTCCCTCACTCTGGGAAGGCCGTCGTTGACAAAATTAGGGTTAGGGTTTTGTTAGGGGAGATCGTCTGCACGGGAGAAAGGGAGAGGAGTTGCGGAGGATGTCATCTGCGTGGGGAGAGAAAGAGGAGGTCTGAGGAGAGAACATGAGGAGGGAGAGAGAGAGAGAGAGAGAGAGATGGGACTCGGGGGAGGGGAGGGGGTGGTGGTGGTGGGGGAGGGGGAGGTGCATAGTTGGGAAAACAATTTTTAGAAAAGAGGTTTTTCCTCCACTCAGAAACTAGCTTTTAAATTTTGGTTTCCCAATTTTTTTTCCTTCAGAATGTGATGTTGTGAAATGCTGCATCCAAACGCAATTCCAATCAGCTTTTGAGTTTAAACTAAAAAAAGTGGAAAGGAAACGGTATCCAAACACATCCTAAGTTTGTAGTTGGACCGGACCCGCCGTTGTGCTCGTCTGCACTGATATTTTATCGTGTTTTTCACCCCACAACCCTCAACCCTACAACCCCACGATGTAAAATGATTCATGATTTCAACAAATTGAAATTTTGGTAAAATGATGAATTTAGGTGGCTCCTTCGTATACCTCCGGATCATGTTGTTGGGTGGGCCGGTCCGGCCGACCCAATTTTGATCAAGTTCGATATGGACAAGACTAGTCAGGTCTACAACATCGATCCAGACCGAACCGGGCCGGAGCTTGACTCAGAACCCTAAATCCAGCTTGGCCCAAAGTCTGGTTTGAGCCGGTCTGGGGTTAACCTTTTTTTTAACTTATGTACCATCTTAATAATTATATAAATAAGTATGATCATATTCTTAGGATGAGTTTCGGGCTGGGCAGCCCTGACCTGGGCATAGTATTCTGGGCTTGACCTGGTCTGGGACGGGTTGGGCTTAAACCGAAGGAAAGATGGGCCGAATATGTGGAAAACAAAACCCAACTCGGATCGATCCCGGATATCAATGGGTCTGGCTTGACCGAGCTGGGCATGAATATTTAAACAAATTAAGTAAAATGTAAGAAAAAATTGAAGGAAATAAGAAAACGTTATTAATTTTTGAAAATTTAAAAAAATGATATAACTTTTTTGATAAACTGAAAAAATGAAAGTAAAAAAAAATTTATTTACATTTTTTTTGATATTTATGTCTTTTTTGTTCGGGTTAGTTCAATTTTAAGTCTTCGGTCTTTTCTCTCCACTTGCTCCAGTAGGGTCGCCCATAGTAAGAGTTTGAAAGTCCAGTTCATTAATGGCGTCACCTCCCTCTATTAAGTATTGAGTCCATTTCCGACAACATCCGACTTCTTTTCTTGCTTAGTATTCTTGAACTTGCACTAAAATAAGATTCTGATGCTACCGTGGACACACGATCATTAGAAAACCACGTTCTAAAGAAGAGAGTATAAGATTTGTGTGTCTTTTCCACCATTTTAAAATTGAAAAATATGATCCAGAATTATCATCATCACAAGAATGTTAAACAAAAAAAGATAATTCTTGAGTTGGTAGAGAATATTTTTTTTTTGTTTTTTCCTTTGTAATATATTCTTAGCATGAGATAACTTAGACATTAAACCAGAGCTACTACTACCTTGAGCGATTGTACCAGATCAACTCGATACAATTTTTTCTTCAAATAAAGTAATTAGAATATCTAATCGTTCTTTAATTTCTAATTTTAAGCTACCCACCTCAAAGTTCATATTGTCATAATAATCGTCTAACAATATAAATACACCATCTAATTTGATTTTAGTATAAAAAACCTAGCCAAACAATATAAAAGATGTATTTCACGCCAATACTTTATAAAGTTTAGTTTCATTTTAGAAACAACATAAACAAAACCAGGAGCATTTTTATATTTTGCAAATAAATGAGACATGTTAATAATTTCTGTTAGAACTAAATGATAAGTTGGATAATAAACTCTGGATAAAATGTACGTAATATTGTAAAACAATTCTAAAAATTCATAAATTAAAATAACAACCGCCCAATCACTCTTACTTTTTTGATAATCAAAACTTGGATTAACATTACTATAGTGTATAATAACATCTCTAAATTTAATACAAGATTTCAACATCAAATAAGTAGAATTTCATCTATGTGGTGCATCCTTAACAAATCTCCTTAATATCAAATCATATTGTGCACATAACATTTTAAACTCTTTGCCTACTTGGAGAAGTATTAACTAGTTAGATACGATATAATATTTTCTAAATTTACTTAAAAAACTGAAGGCATTCTAGTACAATTTAATTAACAATATAACAAGCACATCTTATATGAAAAAGTCGTCCTTATAGTACAAGCATAAATAGAGATTTTAAAATATTAATACAAGAAGTGTACTACTAACATTATCAAAAGATTTTTTTTTTATTGTGAATGACATATTCACGTAAAACTTGCATTATATCTTCACTGATTGTAGAGCAAGTATGTGAAATTTTCAACGGTCTTAGACAAATAATTTATTTTTGTAAAATCTATTTTGCATAAAAATAATGTTTCATGATACAAACAAAAGGGTAATTATTTTTACTAGTCCATATATTAGAACTAAAAGAAAATTGACTAACATTTACAAAACTTTCTTTCAAAGTTGTCTTTTCTTTTTCAAAATTTGACAACTTCTGCTCTTGTAGTAGATCTAAAAAATTTAGTAAAGCAAGGATTTAGAGTACTATTATCATAGTCATAATATGATTCACTCTCACCAAATATAAGAAGTTGTTCATCACAAATAATATATTTTGTTAGGTTGGTTTTGTTACGAGCAACAGAATAAGTAAAGTTTTGTACGAAAGATTATTGGGGACCGGTGCTTAACTGTGTGTAAACCCCCAGATTTTGCAAGAATTTTAATTTGGGATTTTTCGCAATTTTCTGGAATTTTCTGGGAATTTTCTGTAATTAAAATCAGGGTTTTTAATTATTAAATGATTTTTTATTTGATGATAAATAATATTAAAATATTATGGAAATAATATTTTTGGGTGTAAAATGGAAAACCGGACTTAGGGTAATTTTTCTGGAATTTATCGGGCCCCGGACCTATTTTTAATCACCTAAAAACTATTATATTTAATTTATTAATTTATTATTTATTATTTATTCATTTAATTATTATTTATTAAATTAATAACCCGGCCCAAACTCTAACCCGGCCCAAACTCTCAGCCGGCCCAGGCCATCGAACCGGCCCGTTGGCCTAGCGGGTCGGGTCGGGTCCACACGCACCCGACCCGCACCTGCTCACCCGTTTCCCCCACTCCTCATGCCCGAGTCTCCCGCCGTTTCCGCCGCCTGCGCCGCCCGCCGCTCCGCCCAGCCACGGCCCCGCCCAGCCCGCGCTCCTCGGCCACGTAGCCCCCGCCCCGCGCTGGCCGCCGCCTCCCTCGGCCCCACGCCACCGCCTCCTTCCCTATTAAACCCCTCGAGACCCGCCCCCTCCGGCCAGAACCTCCCCCCCGACCACCCTCTTCTCCGGCCACCTCGCCGAGACGCCGCCGCCGTTCCCCTCGCCGCCTCGCCGAGACGCCGCACCACCGCACCGCCCTGCCCAGCAGCCCGGCCTCCCTCTTCTCCTCCTCTCTCCCCGATCCAGCACCCCGCTCGGCCCAGCCGCCCCGAGCCGGCCGCCGTGCCTCCGCCGGGCCTCCGCCCAGCCTCGCCCCTGCTTCCCCGGCCGCCTCCGGCCAGCACAGCACCGCCCCAGCCTTCCTCCGGCTGGCTCCCCGGCCAAGTTCCAGAAACCCTAACCCTAACCCTAATTTCTCTCCTTCGTGTCGGACACGACACGGACACGAGAAATTCCAATTTCTCGAGCCCTGTTCAGGTACGTGTAATTTTCTCCTCGCTGCCCCGTTTTTAATTTCGTAAATTACGTTGCGAAGCCTGTATGACCCTCTCGGTGCCCGGACAAACCGCTCGGGGCATCGCGTCCTGTGGCGATCGCACACCGCGATCCAAAAACAGGAAAAACCAGACCCTGTTTCACCCCGGAACTGAGTACGCCCCGCCAAACGGGACGACTTGGTCGAGTGCGGTCTTCACAGATACGTGCGCACCGTCGATACGGACGTGTGAGAATTCGCGAAAGCTGATTCGGGTGGGCGTGCACACCTGAATCAACGCGTATCCGCGGACATCGCCCCGTATCTGACTTTTCTGCAATTCGTCCTAACTTCTTGTACACTCGTCAGATCGAGACGAAACTTGCGCCATCGGACTCGTAGTGATACGCTGGTCCTGTGGGTCAAGTTTGGTTCGATTCTGAGAAAGTTGACGAAATCGCGTGTCATGGGCCCCAACAAGCCCCGCTCGACGGGCGATTTTGTGTTCGGCTCATCGGAATCCAAATCTGGAAGTTCTGTTGGGTTCGTATCAGTGTTCCTGACCTGTTGACACTAAGTTTGGTGAATTTGGAGATCTTTGACCCGGACACGTTTTTCGGTGTAAAGCGGGCCCACCGGCGGACCCCGTTTTGACCCGAAACTGCCGTTTTTGCCCTTGTCTCCAAATTGGACCCAAGGACAGGCGTTTCTAGATATTTGACATCTTCTGAGCGTGATGGTAATGTTTATTTCAGCATCTGGGCTCATCTCTGGAAATTTCCCCGAGACATAACTGTAATTGGATCCAAACAACAGGCAAGTACATGCACTTCAAGTTTAAATCTTTATCTTGTGATAGTTAATTCCCTGCTCTACTAGTACCCTTGATGATTACACGTAGTGTTAGAATACTGGATTTCATGTCTTGGATACTGTATTTTATGTCTTGCTTTTCATGTCGGGTGGGAGAATACTAGAAGGCATGTAGTTTACCCTTCCCCTTATCATGTTTAATAGCTGTTGGTACGCGACTGTACCCTCAGCCGGATCTCGATTATTCATTGTTTAATAGCCGTCTATGACGGCCGAATTAGCCTTATAAACCCCTACATGCCAACTATGTATTCTAAAATAAACACAAGTTCACACAGATAGCTTCTGGTCTGGTTATAGTTCTTGCTGACTGTTGTAGTTTCATTTTCTGTCTCATTTATTTCCTGCTTTCTCATATTCCTATTTATAGCATTAACTCTGAGATATTGATGTTCTTCTATGCAACTTCCTCAATATGATACTCAAGTTAATTGTCATGAATATTTAGTTTAATCTTGTTGTGCATTGTGTACTTTGCTCCTTTCCTGACTGGATCCGTTGTTTTAGGCGATAATGAGGACTTGCCCCTACCTATTATGCCCACTATGAGTTAGCAGGTGACACATATGAGGAGCCGGTTCCCACTCAGGAGACTACCTTTGAGGAGGAGTAGCCAGTTAGTTATTATTTTATTTCCTTTCAGCATATACTCGGGTTTGTCCCCGATTTATCTTCTGGCTTGTATTAACTGTGGATTTGGTTGTCACAGATTAAATGTTATGAAATCTTAGCATTCCTATTTCATGTGATTATTCTTACATGTTCATTATTGTGGATGAGATAGATACTTATTGACCCCAGAAATGACCTAGACAGCGTACTACCGCCGACACTGCGGCGTAGGCTGGACGTGCCCACGCACTCGTGCCCGAATAACCGGGTGCGGGTCGTGACACTGTGTTTGTCTAGTATGTAATGTGTCATTGCAAAAATAATTTTCATAGTGTCTCTTCAAAATGCATGTACCACTATTAACTTTTCTTTTGTATTCCTTGCATTGTGCACCTATATGTTGGTTTTGGGTCTTTCAAATCTAAATTTATTTTCCTTCACTATTAGTGACAAATAATTTATCAAAAAATTCTCATAAAATTGATTTTTTTTTCTAGTTAAAATATTAGTATTAATACTTCTAACTTCTGGAGGTGATATTTGTGTCGGTGGCACAAAAGCTTCAGGATTATTAGCATAACAATTCTAATCAAAATTATTATAATAATCATAAAACTATTGTGAAACACCTTGATATGGGTGGTAAGAACAAGTATGGATTATTATGATCTATACTTTTAAAAAACTATTTAAAAAAAAGAGGGAATAGCAATTTTCCATCTAAAAAAATAAAAACAACGAAGAAAATTCACTAATCAAAATTTAATATAGAAAATTTTCTTAAACCTCAACTTGATTTTTTTTAAACCAGATGTAGAATTATTACAACTTTGTGGTGGTCGATCAAGTTGAATTCTCTAGAAAGTTATACTTCAATTTCTAGAAAAAGCTTATTTACACTAACATTTCCTATGTTTTTGGTTTATTAAACGAGCCTCCCTTATTTTTAAAATAATTACATTAACCTCCTTTATATTTTATGTTTAACGTAAAATGTTATTACACTAACTATCCTTCCAACATAAAGCAGGTGGGAGGTTCGTTTAATTATTTTAACAGTTAGGGAGATTCGAATGATAAACCGATAATATATGGGAGGTTGGTGTAAATAACCCCTCCAGAAAATTACAATCCAGTCTTTAGAAAATTGCTACTTCAGCAGCTTGATGTATTGGAAGATAGGGAAGAAAATTTGTTTGCTTGTAAGTATTGGAAGAGATAAAAAAATTTGTTGTGGAAAATTTGGAAGAATTATGTCCTATTTATAAAAATAATTGGGTACCAAATTACCCCCAAATACCTTTAAAATATAGTTATATTAAGAGTATTTTGGTCATTTTTAACAAAATAACAAAAATAACCTTAAAAGATTAAAATATTGGGGGTTATTTTGGTGAAAATAATCCCTAAGATTAACATAGGAGATGCTAGTGTTGACCCATATGTTTAGCCCTTACTTGGATTCAGCTCCTGCTTTCTATGATCCCAACCGTTCACCTGAGACTGAAGACCCGGCGATTGGAGATGACGAGTGATGCAGATCATTATGCTATCTTTTTAGTGCTATTAGCTCCTTGGCTTGCTTTAGTTTAGTATCTTTTGCACTTTCAGTTTATTATGTAGCACTTTCAGACTTTTGTAGTAGTTTGTGACTTCAGTTTATGGTTAAAACTATTTTTTGATTATTTAGTATGATTCTATTTCTTAGATTTCTGCGATTGTGAAATGAATCTTAATTAATTTCTTATCTCAATGCTTAAAATTATGCTGATTTATGCTTACATAAATTTCAATACTTTTATCTATGTTACTTCACTCTTGTTGTCTTTTTGTCTTGATATCTATGCTACAATAGCGGGGGAGCTTTCCATTTTTGATCAAATGACAACGGGGGAGTAGTACTGATACCAATTAATCAAGCAAAATCAAAGGAGAAGTACCATTCTTTTAGATTTTGAATGTCATTATCTGTTATATCAGTCAGAGTTTGTCAATTATCAAAATGGGGGAGATTGTTGGCCCATTGGTCATGGTCAAACCTTATTTCGATAATCGTCTAAACTTGGACTTGATACAACATACGAGAACCAAAGATACAAATACGTAATGCTTCTATAACTACAGTTTCAGAGAATGGGATACGGCTTGCTTTCGGTATCGAGTCAATATAATTTTTCTATGTATTGAGTATAGAAAAATATGTAAATTGAGTCGCACTTGGCATTTAGAGGCTAACCAAAATGTTTTCTAAAATCCATATTATTTTTAGCCAAAATACTTCGTGTTTTGAAAATATCCCATGTTTCAAAAATAGCCCATCGTCTTGTTTCAAAACCCAAGTTAGCCTAAACAAACTGTAACTACCACATTTCTAGAATAGGGGTATTTTTGTCATTTTATATTATTATAAATATTATGTGTATATTTTATTATATATATATATATTTATTGTAAATAGTATTATTATTGGTTAGTGGATTAGACTATTTAATTAGACTTGATATTAGTGGACCTAACTAGACTTGACTTGACCCATTAATTCAATTAAATAGTTAGTCATGGTTTGACTCATTACTTTAGGAGAACAAGTTAGTTATTGAGTTTAGACTATTTGACTTGAGTCATTAGTTAGTCATGACTAAATTAAGTCTATTAAACCTATTTAGACACAAGAATAGAATATTCATTCTATATGATTAGTTGATCCTATTCATGAGAGAATGAGAGGGACCTTTGTGTCAATTCAAATATTCCTCAACCAAACCCTAACCCTATTAGGAGGCTATATAAGTCTCTTTATTCATGAATATCCTCCATTTGCTTTCCTAATTAATTCATCCCCAAATTTGGAAGCAAACCCTAAACCACCCATTTCCAAATCTTATCCCTCTCATTTTTATTTCAAGGAGGCTAAGGAGCTTGTCATTGTTAGAGGAGCTGTCACGACCCAGTCCCAAAATACGTAGGACTAGGAATACGCAATATGTCAGCCGTATGTATACGATAACTCTAATGTGTTGGAAGATCGTAACACATACCTACGCTGTACATGAATATCAAATCCACAAGTGGTAATATACTGTCAACACAAGTCACACATAATCTATATCTCATCCACAGCATAAATAAAGAAATAGGAAATAAATAACTAAATCTCAAATATGAAGTATCAAAGAATGATAGTCGGGTGGAGACAAATCCACTGCCAATCGACTATACTAAAAACTAAATAAGAGAAGAGATCAAACTCTAATATAAGATAAATGCCAATAAAGAAAATAGCAACTAGAATATCCATCAGCTGCGAAGAATCAGTGTTACTCTGAAGGTAAGACCTCCTCAGTCTGGTATGAAACGTCAGGTCCGGGTCGGTACTCCTATGGATAGTCCTGCCCGTCTATACCTGGAAAGGGACCAGGTCCTCAGAGGGACGTAACAAGATACATAGAAGCATGCCAATAAAGTACTGAAAATAAACATCCAAAGGGTCGTCTAACCACCTATGTGAATGCACTTTGAGAACAACTTTCCAACACGTGGGCTATCTGGCTAAAATATGATTGGCATAATTCTCTCAGAGAATCAGGGGCCTAAAAAGCATGACGTCTTTTGAATGTCAGAGGCCGCCTGTAGATAATAATATAGGGGTCATCAGACCACGCATCTCCGGCGGAGCGTGCGGGTTACACAAGAAAAGTGCAAAGGAGCCCAAATACCTTACTTGTTGTTCTCCCCACCCCATGCTCTATTCATGCCATATCCATGACACGATGACTATCACGCCCCGATCTTCCGCAAGCTAATCGGTCGTCCCCTCTAGGCGAGAATCACCACGCCAGCGCTCCCGCAGGACGATCGCTTTGGCCTATCTGGACGTGATGCCGCACGAGCGTGATCCGCGCCCGTGCAAGGCCGTGGTTCATTGGCTGGCGGTATGAAGTCTTGGCCACAGAGTCGCACAGATTGTCCGAGTGCAGCAGAATTATAAATGTATAGGCAATTTGGTAACAAGTTCACTGAGTCGACAATAGCGGAAGCAATACATAACATAAGTTGAAGTAAAACAACTCTTTATTGATATAAACAAGTGTTACAGGCAACGCATAGCCGAGATTACAAGTCGCTCTAGCCTCTCTCTCTGAAACAGTAAAAGCGTGCCAAGTGGCTAAAATTGTGAAATAATGTGCAGGCGATGTTCCAACATTATGTCTTGTATATGTGCTATAGTTCCGGACGCAGCGCTCCAAGGCTCCAGAGTGAACTCCACGCCTTAGTACGCACGAAGGAGGCATCTGCACCGAACGAGGTTCTCCCGCACCCTGCAAACAACCTGGTGGATTATCAGTACACGATTACACTAGTGGGGAGACTACTCGCCCGCTCGATAAATCCAAACACGTAATATAGGTTCCATGCACCAACTATTATGTTGTCTTTTTAGTTGCCTTAGGATCAGTTTCATGGCAAAGATTGAATAGCCCAACTCGTGTGGTAGTGCGCTGTGCGATATAAGAGGAAACACGGCGAGACTTACCAACTTACCATTTGTCCTTTCCTGTCCAAGTCAAACCAAGTAAATTTAAGCACGAGCATGTATAAACATTCAGGAAAAATAACATATGCAAACACTGTGTTATGAACGAGACTATATTCCGGGTGCTCAGTTATTCTCGATGCGATACAATGACTCGCACGCGGATAACCGCTAAGCCATGATGACTTATCTATACGATATGTGTCATTGGCATAGCCATAAAGGACCAATTTTAGTCAATGACGAGGAGTAAAATCGTAAGGGACTTTTCGAGCTACATGATCTAGGATAGCATGCGAGGGTCTGAATATAAGCAATGTTTTAATTCCATGTTCTAACACAAGCAATACAAGTTGGGATTATTCCCTTAGCTAGGTGCGTTGTATTCTTATTAGCATGCAGGGGGTGATTCACCTAGCGACTAGCATGTATCGTTGCATATTTTAAGTGTGCTGGCTAAGCAAAGACAAGTTCACCGTAGCCACCCACCTTAGCGATGATTCGCCTCGGTTGAGCGATACGTCGAGCGAGCCTCTGAAAGCCTAAGCCGAACTCCTGGAGAGACAAGTCTGGATATCCTTTGCCTCAACGAGTATCCTCGCCTAAGCAAAGCGGGTCGGGACGTTGCACTTTGTCGTTTGAATCGGTAGTCCGCTTGAATGGAACGGGATGTTATATCATACTTAACTCAGAAAAAGTCTCGTCCTCGAGACTTACTGAGGGCAAGCCGTACTATCGTATCATGAATCTATCCCAAGCGTAGCAATCGGTACCACTAAATCCAATTGAACAAAATCTCCTACTCGGTTCTTACGTCGTGTCGTGTGTATGTTGAGTCAGTCTTATTTGTGCCTTAGCGCGGGACATATTGCTTAACGCGGAGTACGTTTCAATTGATCTTGATTAGGGATCTAAGGCCGAGGAAAATCTATACAAGTTGTTATACTTGTTCATTTGGATATTCACTTGCACTAGCATTGAGATCAGCATATCGCGAGTCTTGATCGTGCACATATTCGAAGTGTCCCCCAAACATATGCATGTCAACCAACTCAGCGATAGCGAAGTCTTAGCACTCGAGTTTCACATATCCTTGAGTCTTTGATCGTGCACACGTTCAAGGCATCCCTCAAACATATGCATTCAACCAAACTTAGAGATAGTAAAATCGGACAAGCTACTTGCAAATTTTTTAAGGGTTTTGCACATGTCGGCACAAATGCCATAGCATCACGATTTCATACAAGCAATCACATCATTCAAATGCACTTTTTAAAAGTATTTAGACTCATTGTTGGAAAATTTTGTTTGGGACATTGAGAGGGAGCGTGCACATAACCCACGAACGAGCTTTCGAAACTGAGATAATCGAAACGAAGTCCAAAGGAGTATAGCCAAGCTCTGATACCAATCTGTCATGCCCCGATCTCCCGCAAGCTAATCGGCCGTCCCCGCTAGGCGAGAATCACCGCGCCAGCGCTCCCGCAGAATGATCGCTTTGGCCTATCTGGGCGTGATGCTGCACGAGCATGAGCTGCACCCGTGCAAGGCCGTGGTTCATTGGCTGGCGGTATGAAGTCTTGGCCACAAAGTCGCACAGATTGTCCGAGTATAGCAAAATTATAAACTCATAGGCGATTTGGTAACAAGTTCACTGAGTCGACAATAGCGAAAGCAATGAATAAAATAAGTTGAAGTAAAATAACTCTTTATTGATATAAACAAGTATTACAGGCGGCGCATAGCCGAGATTACAAGTCGTTCTAGCCTCTCTCTCTCTGAAATAGTAAAAGCGTGCCAAGTGGCTACAATTGTGAAATAATGTGCAGGCGATGTTCTAATATTATATTTTGTATATGTGCTACAGTTCCGGACGCAGCGTTCCAAGGCTTCAGAGTGAACTCCATGCCTTAGCACGCACGAAGGAGGCATCTGCACCGAACGAGGTTCTCCCGCACCCTGGAAACAACCTGGTGGATTATCAGTACACGAATACACTAGTGGGGAGGCTACTCTCCCGCTCGACAAATCCAAACACGTAATATAGGTTTTGTGCACCAACTATTATGTTGTCTTTCTAGTTGCCTTAGGATCAGTTTCATGGCAAAGATTGAATAGCCTAACTCGTATGGCAGTGCGCCGTACGATATAAGAGAAAACACGGTGAGACTTACCAACTTACCATTTGTTCTTCCCTGTCCAAGGCAAACCAAGTAAATTTAAGCACGAGCAGGTATAAACATTCAGGGACAATAACATATGCGAACACTATATTATGAACGAGACTATATTCCGGGTGCTCAGTTATTCTTGATGCGATGCAATGACTCACACACAGATAGCCGCTAAGCGAGGATGAATTATCTATATGACATGTGTCGCTGGCATAGCCATAAAGGACCAATTTTAGTCAATGACGCGGAGTAAAACCGTAAGGGACTTTCCGAGCTACATGATCTAGGGTAGCATGCGAGGGTCTGAATATAAGCACTGTTTCAATTCCATGTTTTAACATAAGCAATACAAGTTGGAATTATTCTCTTAGCTAGGTGCGTTGTATTCTTATTAGCATGCAGGGGGTGATTCACCTAGCGACTAGCATGTATCATTCCATATTTTAAGTGTTCTGGCTAAGCAAAGAAAAGTTTACCGTAGCCACCCACCTTAGCGATGATTTGCCTCGGTTGAGCGATACGTCGAGCGAGCCTCTGAAAGCCTAAGTCGAACTCCTGGAGAGACAAGTCTGGATATCCTTTGCCTCAACGAGTATCCTCGCCTAAGCAAAGCGGGTCGGGACGTTGCACTTTTGTCGTTTGAATCGGTAGTCCGCTTGAACGGAACGGGGTGTTACAATGAAATCTCTAATAAATGCCAAGGCTTCTAATTATGCAAATTCTATCAGCAGTTATCCCTATCCGTCGCACGTCCCATACGTACCGGTGGCCAGCCGAATACGCAAGTTCGTGTCCTACATGAGACTCACACTCGTGTAACAACTGTGTTACGGCCAATAAAACATAAGAATGCCTCATGATAATGGGGTGGTCCATAAAACTAGGTCAACATGCATAATATATAATAAAGACAAAATACGACGCGACTGTCGTTGCACCCAAGTTATTATTGGACGCGCTGTTTATATAGCAGTTAAAATATATGAACTAAATGATAGAAATAAAATACATGCACCATATGGAATACAAATCACAGTATAATGGCAAGGTATGCTTGCCTGGCAAGCAATCTGCATAGTGTAAGCATTCAGACGTCAAGCAAACAGGATTAGAAACTACGGCCTCTGAATAAATGTCTCCGGATATTGAAATAAATATCACCAACGTTCCCAGAATAAGTGAAATAGTCAAAAAAGTCTACCCTTTCGTCCAATTTGAATACAGGAGCAAAATAGTAATTTTGGGTCAAAGCGGGGTCCACTTGTGGCCCACTTTGCACCAAAATACGTGCCAGAGGTAAATGTCTCAAAATAGGACAAATTATAGGTCAAAAAAAAATTCTAAATGACGATATGAACTCAACAGTATGTCCAATTTTGGATGCCGGTGAGCCGATCACAAATTCGCCCTTAAAGTCAAACTGTGGGGCCCACGAATAGGCGGCTTGGTCAACTATCTCAGAATCGCGTAAAACTTAGGTCACAGAACCAGCGTGATACCACGAATCCAATGGCGTAAGTTTTGTCGCATTTTGACAAGCGTACAAAAAATGGGGTAGTGTTTTGCAAAAGTCATGATACGGGGACTTTTTACGGATACAGGTTGATTTCGATGCGGACACACATCCAAATCAATTTCCGCAAAAGCCCACACATCAGGACATACCATACGCGTCTTTCGGTGCAATTGGTATGCGACGAGGCGATCCCGTTTGGCGGGACGCACTCCGTATCACAAATTCTAGTGTTTTAAAAAAATAAGTTTTTTTTAGGATTTCTACCTGATTTATCTCTGGTTCTAAAACAAAATAAAATAAACTAATTAACAGGAAATGATCTTGGTTATATAGGCTTTACACAGCAAAAAGTAGATTTCGATTTGGATGTCTATGTTGAGAGATATTAGCCTCGAAATAGAGGTCGTTGGGACAGTTTCTAACAGTAAAAAAATATGGATTTTTCTCATCTTGGGTTCGATTTCTACCTAGTTTTTAACGATGTTCGATTGAAACTAATTAATGGAGTTTAAAGAGGGATAGGTTGTGATCATACCGATGAAGATAGATCAGAAAACGATCCAGAGATGAGACAGCAAACGACGTGCGAAGGGGTGGTCGTAGCTGCCTGTAGCTGCTGCGGTTACCGCGCGGTTGCTGTCGCGGCCGGTGTTGGCGGTTATCTGGCGATGGCGCGGGGGGTTCAGGCGGCTCTCCAGCGGATGGCGTTGGGGGTGTGGGCGTCGGGTGATTAGGTTAGGGTTAGGGTTTAGGAATATGGGTATATATATATATAAGGATCGGGAGGGGTGAGATGGGTTGCGGGGGTCGCCTACTGCGGGTTGGGAATTGCTGCGGGTTAGTTTAGCTCTGGGTTAGGGGTTTAGGCTTAGGGCTTAGGAATTAGCTTAAGGGTTTAAGATTTTGTTTAAGGGTTTAAGGTTTAAGGGTTTTTAATGATTTCTTTTTTCTTTAAATATTCTTTTACTTATTATATATATATATATATATATATATATATATATATATATATATATATATATATATATATATATATATATATATATATATATATATATAAGGTATAAAAATTCAAGAAAAAAAATACTTGTACACAAAAATAAATTCTAAAAATCTATCACCCTTCTACAAAGATTCCTAAAATAAAATAAAAATAAAAATAATAGTTTTGTGCAATAATTCTAAATAAGTATTTATCTAGGTAATTAAATCAATAATTTTTATTTTCTAATTAACTAAGAAATAATATAAATAAATTCAATGATTTAATTAAATAAATATAATATTTTAAAATTAGGGAGTTTTACAGGAGCACTTGAGGAGGGAAGTATTTGGCTTGAGGATTGTGTCCAACTTCTCATTATGTGCATTGGTGGTGATACATTGGGAATCCATCTCCCAATAGTTATAATCCCCATTTTCTCTTATTTTTATGGTTAGTTTATAGTATTAGACCAATATGAACCCTCCCATGGCTAAGGACTACCAATAGGAAGAGGAATTAGGTCATAATAGGCTTTCTTTTGAAAGTTACATAGGGTTTTATGGCCAAATTGGAGAAAGTCCGAATTTGGTGCACAAAGTGTTTGATACTAGGTCTAATGAGTATTAAAAGCTTTGATTTATGGATATTGGGGGTTTACGTGTCCACAATTGGATACGAAGAGTGTGTATCATGATACGCCATGGTACGGTAGTATAGGTTGGTAGTTTCAATGTATTGTAAGTCCTAGCTTGTCGAATTCTTCCTATTGCATTTAAATAGCTTATATTTATGTTATTTATATTATATTGACTAATTAAAAGGTGTTTCATATTAGTTTGAGGGTGTATCATATAGGTTTGGGTGTATCAAGAGGGATGCACCATGGGTGTTTGATAAAATATTCATGTGAGTGTGTACGTAACTGTGTGTGAAGTGTGTGTGGTGTTGGAGTGTGGGGATTTGAGTTCAGATTCAGTGAGATGGAGGAGGAGAGTTGTGCCTGAATTTGGATTATTTTGCAGCATTTGGTTCTCAAGTAAAATAACCTTGTGTCCAACAACTTAGTATAGACATTGGTGGTTGGGCACAAGCTAGTGTGGGTCTGTGCTTGGAGTGTAGGTCCGGAACAATATGGAGGATCAAGTAGTAAGCCTGCAAGAGTGAGGGGTATGTTGCAAGTATCTATAGAGTGGTTCTTGTGTTACTTATGGGGAGTAGGTTTACATGTGTTGGTAGCAAGGTGGTTTGAGCATTGAGTGTCTATGGTTAGGTGTGCTGGCAAGGAGTTGGTAGGGGGGATACTTGTTCCCTGCAACAGTTGTTAGTTGTTGTTGTGGATATTGGTGTGACTAATATGCATCAGTATGTGTGTGTGTTTAGGGTGACTAGGACTGAGGTGCTTTGCACAGAGGTTAGGGGTGAAGGTGTATGAGTGCTCGAGATGTGAGGGTGTATCCTAGGTCAAGAGGAGTTGAGTTTTAGTGCTGCAAGATCGGGTTGGAGCAACAACACTGCAGGTAGGAGGTGTTCTCAGAGCACACAAGGTGCTAGAGTAAACGCATGACCCATGTACAGGGATCCTTGGAAAATCCTGGGTATTGGTGAGAGAATATGTGTGTGTGGTTGGTTCCAGAAAAATACATGTTTGTGAGGGCGTGTGTGGTGTATTAGCTATTGGGGAATAAGAATAGGTGTCTGAAACATGGTCCAGTGATTGAATGGATATGGGGAGAAGGTATCAGAGTTTTACCTGAGTTAGGGGTGTTGGTATCTAAAACAGATACCAAGGAGTATCCGTAGTTAATGGCACACATACGTACACTAAAGGGATATGGGGGAAGGTGTTAGAATTAGTACCAATTACATGCACATAAGTGTTTTGGCTTCTTTCTAATGTAGCAGTGGTGCACATGTGACTGATACCAGCGTATCAGTGATCTATTAGGTAGTTAGTACTTGGGATATAAGTAGACTGAGAGCATGTTCACTGAATTACACATAAGCACTACTCCAGGTAGGGAAGGATTAGATAGTAAGCACCAATAGGAGTGTATCATCTTGGGTCATGAGGGAGTAAGGTAGTGTTGAATATAAGTTATAGTATCCAGGTATTTAGTTTAGTGGTAGCAGTGTGGTGAACACTGTGTTCAACTTGGAGGTGCAGATATTTGTGTATCACATGTAAGTATAGGTAACAGTTCTAGAGTGTATCAGTCAGGGAGTGGTGAAGGGTATGGGTTAGTATTAGGCTAACCAAGAAATGTGATACTATACTAAGGTAATATGATGTCACGCCCCAGTCCCCAAAAATGCCGAGGGACTGGAGATGCGTAGCAATGGCCAGCAGCACGCACCGATGGATAACCCAATTTAATGGAGCCATCAGGGCGTACTTAAGCTGTAAATAAGGTCTATTACACAAGTCACACTAATCTCAACCATAAAGATAAAGAAATAAACTGCATAATCAAATGGAATAATGTATCAACAACATCACCGCAAGTCAGTCGAAGAAACGATCCGACTTAAGTCTGAATAAACTGGCTCTATAGGCCAGGAACAAAAGAGATAAACATGAAATAAATAAATGAGTACTGGGACAGTCACTCAGGAGAAGTCCTCAGCAGTCACCTCGTCTTCAGTGTTTGGTTCAGCTCCAGCAATAGCTTCTGCTCCGGTCCCGTATACCTCGGGATACTGCTCTTCAGCTAAACCTGGGGACATAATCCATTCCAGGTCCTCAGTGGACATAGCAAGGCACAAGATAAAACAAGCCAACTGAATAAGCAGTGCAATAAATAAATGAACAGCAGGGTAAACTAAGTAACCATCTATGTGATATGCAAATGAGAGCAACACTAGTACTCAGGCTGAGACCGCTACAAGCTCTGTGTCGGGGAGCCGGTAGCAGTAATAACACGTAAAGGGTCTAGCTCTGCTGGAGAGTCTACAACCTCACAATAATAGTAGATATATATATATATATAGAACATCCTGTAGCCTGTGTGTCTCTCCCCACCCAATGTAATCACGCAAGCCATGACCATAACGTCTCATGTCCATGTTAGCGGGATTATAACTAATGCAACAAGTCATACTGTCTATAAATAATAACTCTGTCAAGTCCTGTATCCTATTCAGAATCCCCACGAATATATCCGGAAGATTCTGTCCATGATAGTGTCAAGTGTCCTGGGTTGTAGGGTACTTGATAGGTCAAGTACAAAATAAGGGGATCGTAAATCCATCTCTAAATGACGAACCCAACACCGCGTACGGTGTCAGTACCCGACTATGATCGGACGCTAGGTACGTCATACGTTCCCTAGGTTAAACAGTTAAAAACAGTTTATATGATTTAGCACAAGACATCCAACAGAGTATTTTTTTACAGAAAATATGAAAATAATGACTGCAAGATTGGCAAGGTGCACTTGCCTGAGGTTTGGATTTCACTTAGGTCCTGGTTTCGGAATTTCCAGAGATGTCTCCGAAAGTTGAAATAAACAGTACCATCACGCTCAGAAGATGTCAAACAGCTAGGATCGCCTGTCCTTGGGTCCAATTTAGAGACAAGGACAAAAACGGCAATTTCGGCCCAAAACGGGGTCCACCGGTGGGCCCGCTTTGCACCGAAAAATGTGCCAGGATCAATGGTCTCCAAATTCACCAAACTTAGTGTCAACAGCTCAGGAACGCTGATACGAACCCAACGGAACTTTCAGATTTGAATTCCGATGAGCCGATCACAAAATCGCCCGTCGAGCGGGCCTGTAGGGCCCACGACACGCGATTTCGTCAACGTTCTCAGAATCGGACCAAACTTGACCCACAGGACCAGCGTATCGCCACGAGTCCGATGGCATAAGTTTCGTCTCGATCCGACGTGTGTGCACAAAATTAGGGTAAATTGCAGAAAAGGTGGATACAGAGCGATGTCCGCGGATACGCGTTGATTCCGGTGTGCACGCACACCCGAATCAGCTTCCGCAAAATCCCACACGTCCGTATCGACGAGGCGCACGTATCTGTGAAGACCGCACGCGACCAAGTCGTCCCGTTTGGCGGGGCGTACTCAGTTCCGGGGTGAAACAGGGTCTGGTTTATTCTTGTTTTTGGATCGCGGTGTGCGATCACCACATGATGTGATGCCCCGAGCGGTTTGTCCGGGCACCGAGAGGATCATACAGGCTTCGCATAGAAATTTACGAAATCAAAAACAGAGATCCGAGGTGCAAGTTACGAGTACCTGAAGGGGACCCGAGAAACCGAGTTTCGAGTTGTGTCCGACACGTGTCGGATACCAAATCGAAAGCTAGGGTTAGGGTTTGGGCTGTGTCCGCGCACTGCTGCTGTGTCCGAGGCTTTGGGCCGAACTGCGGTGGCCGGGGTGAACGCTGGTGGCTCTCGCGGAGGGGAGGAGGTCGTCGATCGGCCGGCTAGGGCGGCGCCGAGGGGTCGGCCGGCGTCGTGTCCACGCGAGGGTCGGCTCGGCCTGGAAAGGGGGTTTAGCTCTGGAGGAGGAGGAGGAAGAAGAAGGGGAGCTGGAGAGGGGCGGCTCTCGGCGGGTGGGTGGCGGTGCTGGTCTGCGGAGGGCGGCGGGGAGCTAGGGTTGCCGGAGTTAGGTTTGGGGTGAGGAATCTGGAGGAGGAGAAGGGAAGGAGGGGGATTTATAAGGGGGCTGCGGGAGGGCTGGCCGGGGTGTCATGGCCGAAGGATCCGGAGGGGAGGCGACGTGGTGGTGAGGCGCGGAGGGGAGGCGACGTGGTCGCCGAAAATCGCGGCGGCGGCGGAGTTCACGGGGAGAGGGAGTCATGGGTGACAGGGGTGATGGAGCGGGTCGGGTCGGGTCGGGTCGGGCGGCGGGCTCCTGGTGAGCGGACCCGCCCGACCCGCTAGGGGGTGGAAGCTGGGCTGGGTTCTCTTAGGTGCTGACGGGCTCGGCCCACTGGGCCGGGCCGGGCCCAAAACCAATAAAAAAATAATTATTATTATTATAAATATCAGTAATTAATTAATTTAATTTGGAAATTAGTTTTTAGGCTTTTAAAAATAGGTCTGAGGCCCAATAAAATCCCAGAAAATTATCCTAAGTCTGGTTTTCTATTTTACACCATAAAATCATATTTTCATTTCATTTTAATGTTATTTATTGGCAATTAAAAATTACAAACTCACTACAGGGCCTATGTAAATTACTGAAAATTTGCATATTAATTCCAAAAATTGATTTAAAAAAAATTTTAGAAAATTTTAGGGTGTTTACATATGAATGATAGTGTTACTAAGGTAATGTCATATTTGGTTAAGTTATGGGTGCCAAGATTAGGTAAACCTAGATAAGTTAAGTATATGGGTTTTATGAGTATACATTAGTGTTTATAATTTAGTATGACCAATATTAGCTAGCATAAGACTAGTATGGATTAGTAAAACTTGGTATTGACCTAGAATTGACTAGTTTGACTAGTTCGACCAAGGTTGACCTAGTATGACTAGTATGGCCTAGATTGGACCTAGAAATCATATTTTAACTTGTTTAAGTATGTTTATCATTCTAATACATCAAATGACATTGATACTTCATATTAGGTCATTTTGACTACAGTCCAGACACGGATTGGTAATGTCAGCTCAGGACCTCCGGCGAGTACATTCTCTGATAGTTTCCACTATTTGATAATTACTATATTTCATGTATTTAGAAATATTATATCTGATTCTTGACACTATGGTACACAGACTGGTATATAGTTTGGATCTTCAGTCATGAGATGTTACAATGGTTATCGTATTGACATCGTGCACGATATTGACATTAGACATCGTACATGGTATTGTTATTGGATATTGATCGTGTATTGTAACGTGTCATAGTTTGATCCACTGTACTAGTTGGGGCGGGTGAAATACTAGTAAGAGATGTGATCATATTCCTGTTATAAATTATAAAATATTGTTAGTGTTAATCATACATCTCACGTATGATTAGCCATGCCATTTAGCTATCTTACAAGTTTCTAAGCTAATCACATATCGAAACTAGTATTTTAAACACTGAAAATAGTTGCAGTTCTTCAAATTCAGTTTTATAGATTACATTGTCTTGTATCTGATATTGTAGTTCCTTTCTCTTTTATTTCATATATGCACTGGCTATACCTTATTACTTACATTTCCTGTTCTCTTTACTATTTGCCATTGCATCAGTTTATTATTTTCTCATTGTATATAGCATTCTCTATTTACTTTTTTATAGTCCTTGTCAATTAATTGGAACTGCTATTGGGTTGTACTTCGCTCCAATCCTGACTGGATATATTTTTCAGACGGCGACTTAGAGGACTGGTGTTCGACATATTATGGACCGCATGAGGGAGTGGTGAACATGGGCCCTAATATTCAGGAGTGATTACCGGGAGGACTAGCCGGTGTCACTAGATACCATAGTTTAATTATTTAGATTTTGTACTGGATATGTCTCCAGCTTAGACATTTGGCACGTTATATATATTTGAGAATGATTATGCTTTATTGGTAGACTATTTAGACTTGGATTTGGTTGTAGTTGTGACTTTGTGATTCCATTCTTCTATTTGACATCGTGCCATTATTCTGCTCTAGTTTTATTGTGATTGAGTATTTATTTTCATATCATTAACATATTGTCCTCCTTTTGGAGTTGAGATATCATTGATAGGTTTAGCTTATATTATTGTGTGATATTGATTATATAGTATTGTGACCTAGACATCATTCTACCGCTAATGCTGCAGCGTATGCTGGACGTATCCATATACTCGTGCCCTCACACTGGGTGCGGGTCGTGACACCAACCCTTTTTTTATTCTGATTCTGACTGAATTTTAGAGAAACGAACTCGGGACGAACTCAGTGTGAGTTCAGTGCGAGTTCGTCCCGTACTCGGTTCCCTGACTCAGTATACCCTTGCAACCAGTTTCTCTTGTAGACTCGGCTCCAACGTTCAAAAATTCGAACGTTTGGCATCCGAATTTGCCCCGAACTCGGTTTGCAAAAAGACTATAAATAGAGAAGGAATTCAACATTTTAATCATCCCAAGTCACTTTCATTCTCTTATCTACTGAATTCAAGAGCCTTTACACTTTCCTATCCCAAGCTATTTACAACTCCTAAGCCTTAAGTGCCAGTGCGTTCTCGGTTAGAAGTTTTTCAAGAGTTGTAAAAGGAGCTTGTCAAGAAGTTCAAACACTTCGAGAAGTATTCGAGCCATTCAGATCAAAGCTCGTGTCTGTACAAAGTTGCAAGACTTCGAATCAAAACTTGTGTTTCACTGGATAGTGGATTTCAACTTCAGGCTAGAGTTCTTGGGACTGGACTGGTTCGCTCAGAGGAAAACTAGTATAAATCGTTGTGTTTGCGACTACTGATCTCTCTCTCTCTCTATTTACTTATTGTCATTTTATATTTATATTATTAGCTATCAGTGTTAATTTTTACTGGGTGATTTTTATTCTGCTGCATATACACACACTCTATTCACCCACCACGCTAGAGTTGCTTACTCGATCCTACAGCTAGTGTGTGTGCGCGTACACACATACACAATCCTATATTTTATGTTTATTATATGGACATCCCTTATTTTAAAAATAATCATACGGACCTTCCATAACATAAAACACAAGGGTGGTTAATGTAAATAACCCTATATATATAAAAGTGGGGCCTACGGTGGGAGAGGGTGACCGGTTAAGAACCAAGCATGGACTGGGCTTGACCTGGGTCACCAATCGGGTCGGTTTGATCGGACCGACTATAGAAACCCTGGTTAGGTTCGTTCCCTTGATCGGGTCAGTCCAGGACATGCTATCAGAACCCAAATGCAGACTCAACCGCACCTGGATATGCTGCGGGCCTGGCCGTGTATGTAACGCCCCAGTTCCAAAATACATAGGACTAGGAATACGTAAACATGTCAGCTAAGTATCAAGTGGACTTCAGTCCAACTTAAATACGTCTGAACTATTCAGTAATGGTCACTATCTAGATAACACAATAAATATATCTAAGTCTTAATCCATAATGAAGTAAAATACAAGCATGGACAACATATATCATGGTGTGCACCCCATACAATACTTGTCTGAATAGACTCGAAAGAGTTAACATCAGTCTACAAATACTAGGCTATATCAGCAGGAAATGAGCAATAAGAACATAATAGATAAATATAAAATATATGATACAAATACCTAATCACGATACCTGTACACCGAGATGATACTCATCAGTAGCTCTAGAAATCAACGTCAATCAACTCTGCAATCTGGCAGGGAACCAGGTCCTCAGAGAGACGTAACAAGATACAAAAATACAAGCTGTGTAGCTATAAATAACTCAAACTGATGCAATGGTGATTCTACCTCCTAATGTATAATTTAGAGGACAACTTTCGTATGCATGGGTGGGATTCAGGCTAAATCGATAAGACCACGTAGCTTAAGGTTAGTGGCGTACATATACTGTCAACAGTCGTCTGTATCCGTCCATAACATTCCAAGAACGCCAGTGGGCATCTGCATAACTCATAAAATCCACATAGTTCCTCTCTGGGAGACTATGGTATACCAGGGTGGCTGTCCCATATGCATAGTATCTATCCTCCCCCATAATCCCCTTTGACCAAGTCATGTCCATAACATGTCCAGTTTTTTAACTGTAAAACCCCTAATTCTGAAAACCGTATTAATTGAGGTGTTTGTGTTATTAGAGGATTTATGGGGCTATTATAAATTTTTCCTAAATTATTCTATGTAGGAGACCCTTTGGACAGTTATATATGCACCAATATAATTTCTAGAATTTATAACTATATATATGTATATAGTTCATTAAATAAAAGAAAATGGGTCTGGATTCCTATTGGATCTCAAAACGAAACCCGTTAACCTCAAACCCAAACCCATTAGGAAAATATCAACAGTAGCAGTAGTAAAAACCAACATTGCCTTTTCTTCACCACGCGTAAAACAAACCCAGCGTAAAAAGCTTCTACTGCCTAAATCTCTTCACCGCGCGTAAAAACATAACCTTCACTGCTCCGCGCGTAAAAAAAATCTCCACCGCTCCGCGAGTAAAACAACACTCCACGCGTAAAGCAGACTTCACCGCTTAATTCCTTCTACGCACGTGTGAAGAGTAAATATCAGCAGCAATACCACCGCCTCTTATCTCTATGTTATTACCAAACTCTCCTCAACCGAAACCAAAACCAATGAAAGGAAAACAGCATCAACAGTAGTTTCTTAACCATTAAGTAACCCCCACCGCCTCTTATCCCTATATATATTACAACTCTTCCAAACCCTAACCCCACTTCTTCTTGCAACAAACTAAAACACTGTTGGACGTGCAATATACAGGACTTTTGCTCGGCAAGTATACCTTGCCATAGTATGATTATTTACATTCTAGTTGTTACATGCATATTTAATTCTGCTTATATAGATGTTTATGTATGTATATTTTTGGACCTACTTTATGAGACCACCTCAGTATTATGAAGTATCATTAGGTTCATTGGCCGTGACACAGTTATTACACGAGTTGTGAGTCTCATATAGATCACGGACAACGAGACAGGGATGGCCTCCTGTACGCATGGGCCGTGCGTTAGGGATGACTGCTGATAGAAACTTTGTATGCTAGTAGACCTGGCAGTTATCTAGAGGTATTATCATGTTGTGGATACAACATGCATAGATCATTGGGCAGGGAGGACGACTAATAGGCGTATGGGATACCACTTCCTCTATGCAGATCCCACACTCGACGGTCACATTACAGAATGTAAAACCCTTAATTCTGAAAACCGTATTTGTTGTATTATTAATTAGTTATTTAATTAATAATTATGAGCTAAATAGAGAAATAGATTTTTATTAATATTTTATTTGAGGTGTTTGTGTTATTAGAGGATTTATGGGGCTATTATAAATTTTTCCTAATTATTTCATGTAGGAGACCCTTTGGACAGTTACATATGCACCCATATAATTTCTCGAATTTATAACTATATATATGTATATAGTTCATTAAATAAAAGAAAATGGGTCTGGATTCCTATTGGATCTCAAACCGAAACTCGTTAACCTCAAACCCAAACCCATTAGGAAAATATCAACAGTAGCAGTATCAAAAAACCAACTTTACTTTTTCTTCACCACGCGTAAAACAAACCCCAGCGTAAAAAGCTTCAACCGCCTAAACTCTTCACCCCGCGCGTAAAAACATAACCTTCACTGCTCCGTGCGTAAAGCAAACCTCCACCGCTCTGTGCGTAAAACAACACTCCGCGCGTAAAGCAGACTTCACCGCTTAATTCCATGTACGCACTTGTGAAGAGTAAATATCAGCAGCAATACCACCGCCTCTTATCTCTATGTTATTACCAAACTCTCCTCAACCGAAACCAAAACCAATGAAAGAAAAACAGCAGTAACAGTAGTTTCTTAACCTAAGTACCCCCACCGCCTCTTATCCCTATACATATTATAAGTCTTCCAAACCCTAACCCCACTTCTTCTTACAACAAACTAAAACACTGTTGGACGTGCAATATACAGGACTTTTGCTCGGCAAGTATACCTTGCCATAGTATGATTATTTACATTCCAGTTGTTACATGCATGTTTAATTCTGCTTATATAGATGTTTATGTATATATATTTTTGGACTTACTTTATGAGACCACATCAGTATTATGAAGCATCATTAGGTTCATTGGTCGTGACACAGTTATTACACAAGTTGTGTCACCCTCACATTTCCATCTAAGGGTAGTTTGGTAATTATTATAAGTATTAATTATTTTAGGATTATTATAATTAATAATTGTGCATGACTGATTTTTTTCATTTTATTGTATTAATAATTTTTGCTAGTGTAGACTTATTTTGGACTTGTGTAGTGGACCTAACCATTTAATTAGAGAGCATGAACAAACTTTTTGGACTAGTCTAAGTTGAGCCCATGAATTAGGCCCATGGATTAAGAAACATGTTTAATTAGTGAAACCATTAGACTAGAGCCTTCCCCCCTAATTATTTCTTCATGAGAGGCCCCAAGGGGTATTTTTGACTTTGTACATTGCTTGGGGAGGGGTTTATGACCAGCCATAATTGAGAGGAGAGAGAGTGCTCTCATTTTAGTTCTTCCCCAAAATTCTAGATCTAGTTTTTCCCCTTCCAATTCCCCATCAATTCTCCATCAATTCTCTTCAAATATCTTTCTAAATTCATCATTGAAGCCTCTACATCAAGGATCTACAATCAAGGAGCAAGGGACAAGGAGGAGGAGGCCAAGATCTACAAGGAGAGGAGCAACTTGTCATTTGGGACCTTTACATTGGAAATCCATCTCCCAATAGGTACAAATCAGTTTTCCCCCTTCCTATAGGCTATAGATCTGAGTTTTTACCATGAGAAACTATCCCACATGCATAGGTTACCCATAGGATTTGATTTGGAATCATTTGGAGACTTACAGTGGTAGTTATGTCCCTTTTGGTGCCAATTTTGGGGGAATTCCGAAATTGACACATGTAGTGCTTGTCAATGTATCTAATAGATCTAATTGACCATTGATTGTTTGTTTGTAGCTTGTGTCGTATCCACAATTGGATACGTGTGGGCCGAATCTTGTCAATTTGACGAAACGATCGATTTTGGGGGTTTTCCTCCGACACGGAGCCATGTGCATATCATATGGCGACATGGACACGTAGACACTCTAATTTATATATGTATTGATCATAAATTATGTATTGGACTTGTACGTGTCCTCCGGGATACGTTTGGTTGTGAGTTGGGGGCCGTGTCGCAAGCGTATCATAGAAAAGTGTGATACGGGTACGGTGCACCCCATGTGTTTGTGTTTTGGCTTTTGTACTATACATGCATATGTAAATATATTTGTATATGCTATCTATACATTAATTGGAGTATATAATGGTGTATTTTGAGTTTTTGGTTTTATGTGTGTCCATGTGTATATTATGAGGGTATCTAGATACATAGAACTATGAGTATATGTCTATATATATATATATATATATATATATATATATATATATATATATATATATATATATATATATATATATATATATATATATATATATATGTTAGGGTATATATATATATATATCTATTTGTATATAAGTCTATATGTATACCTATATGTTGATTCATAAGTGTGGCTAAGTATTTACATATTTAGCTAATGATTAATATGTATGAGTATATCTATATGTATTGGTATCTATACTTTAGTGTTATGCATATAGATTGATATGTATGAGGGGTAGTATATGCATCTATGTATATAGATAGTTAGATATCTATATGTGTGTACATATATATATTTATATACTTAGAGATTTTAGTGGCTGCGCATTGTGTGTCTGTGTGTGTTTGAGTGAGTGGGACGAGCAGCAGTGTGGAGCAGCCATTGTGCAACCGAGCAGCAGTGTGGAGCAGCCACTGTGCAACCGAGCAGCAGTGTGGAGCAGCCACTGTGCAACCGAGCAGCAGTGTGGAGCAGCCACTGTGCAACCGAGCAGTAGCGGGTAACCACTGTGCAGCAGATCACAGTTGGAGCAGCCACATCGAATAGCATTCACAGTTGGAGCAGCCACAGCGAATAACATTCACAGTTGGAGCAGCAGCAGGCCGCACCAAGCTCTGCAGCAGCCCGCTCCGAGCAGCAGCTGCAGCAGGCTTGCGAGGAGAGCAACCTGTAGCAATGTCTCTGTGTGCATTGCACACAGCATTGAGAACCAGCTCCTGCAGCAATGTTCCTGTGTACATTGCACAGTATAAAGAACAGCAGGAAGCAGTAGGGGCATTCAGCCTGTGAAGGCTGTGCAAACTCGATCAGCAAAGTGCAGTAGCAGTTGCAGCAAGGCAGAGAGGAGAGAGCAATGCATCAGTGTACCACCACTGTATCAAGCAAACAATAACTCAACTGAGCAGATAGATACTTCAACTGAACAGAGACTCACTTACCTCAACTGAAGACCTGAAGATCACCTGAACACCTACCTGAGAATTGAGGACACACCTGACCAGAAACTCGACATAGAAGAACCGCTTCACTGTGTATATCACAGTCAGAAGCACAGTTAGAAGACTAAATGTAAATGCTTCACAGTTAGAAGCACTTCACTCGAAGGAAACAACTGCAGAGGTTATGAAGAGGTGTTGGGGTTCCTGCAGATAATAACTGAAGAATGAAGACAACCACAGCAACAATCACTGTGTGCAGATTTTACACAGTCTTGGAGTCCAGCAGTGCTCAGTATCAGTTAGTATTCAAGGAACACAGCTACAGCAGCTTGGTACGATTGAGATTTCAGCAGATGCACAGTAAGCCCCAGTTATCAGTATCAAATCCATAGGGTATCAATAGAATATCAGTGTATCCTGTTAGTGTCAGTTGGGTATTGTGGGTTTCAGTTAATTGTTAGTAGTTAGTTGTTAGTGATTCATTAATTTTAGCTAGTAGCAAGTTAGCTACATATATACTTGTGTTAGTTGTCATTATTAGTAGTTAGATATTAGAGTAGTTAGTTATTTATAAGTTTATGTTATATGCTTGTATTGGTTGTTAGCTTAGCTGTTAGCCGATATAAGTATATAATGGAGTAGTTGTAATGATAGTAAATAGAAGGGTATGTTAGTGGCTATAGTATTAAAATAGCTAGGAGTAGCATATGGTTTAGTTTTGGGGCGATATCCAAGTTATTGAGTTGGGTATCAGGGTAATTGCGATACGCATTGGCACAATGTCAAAGTATCATAATTAATTTGTTTTAAGATATTATTATTATGACTTATATATATATAAATATAAACTATTTTTATATTAGAAAATCTGCGTATCTTTGGATACGGCTTCTTGATTGCACCGTGGTGTGTTAGTTTAGCTAGTATAGCATAGCTTCATAGTGTATTGACTTAGTGACTAGCATTAGACTCTTGCAACCTAGAAATGCATTGGTTTGACTTAGAAACGGCGTATTAACCTAGAACTTCTTCAACTTTATTTATTTTTATCATTGAACCTGTATCGATGCAACATACCGTATATAGGTTGCGAGACACCAGCTTGGGCATCGAGAGACACACTTTGCTCAGGACTTCAGGCGAGTACATTTCTCTGATTATTTTCAATTTATAATGTTGTATATATGCATGTTCTAGATTAGTATACATTGATTTCCGACATAGTGATTTTACGGACTGGTACTATATGGATCCCGTCAGGAGGTGTTATTCCCTACCGTGTGCAACGGATACCTAATGACATGTATTTCATCGTGTGCATCGGGTATTGAATTTCATGTGCTTCTTGTGCATCCACTATTTCGTGTGCTAGTGTGACTATCGTGGTCATGTACGTAACGTGTCGTGATTGGATCCATGAGTATTGGTTGGGGAGGGGGAGTAGGAGTTGGTTATGTGATCAAAGCCCTCTTGATCTCATGTGTATGTCGATTATACACCTCACGTATAATGGAGTTACCTATATACCTCATGTGCAACCTAAACCCATCACATAACGAACTCTCACTCTAAAACACATAGTATTTCTTGTTCTCTACTTGCAGTTATTCTTGCATTTACTTTCAGTTTTATTGTGCCTATTGCCTGTTCCCTTGTACAATATATTCTTTCTACTTGTGCATCTTGTATCATTTTTTCTATTGCTTGTTATATATGCTCGATTATGTTATTGGAACTGCTTTCAGAGGTATGTACTTCGTTCCAATCCTGACTGGATATATTTTTCCAGATGATTGGCTAGAGGAGCTGTGTCCCACACATTACGGACCTCAGGAGGGTGAGACTTTAGAGGACACTTTCCTAGAGCCAGAGGACATAGTACCAGTGACCGAGGAGGTCTAGTTTTGTTTAGATTTTGTATTAGACTATTATTTTGTGGAGATTCACAGATGTACTATTATTTCATATTGTGGATTGTATCTATCTTTCCTTCGCTATTTCCATTCGTGCATTATTTCCTCCTTAGTTTGTTTTGTGATTGAGATTGAGATATTTGTGAGATACCATATTGCTCCTCCGATTGGAGTTGAGATGATTGACAGGTACCATATTATATTGTTGAGATGTTAGATAGTTAGAAATGACCCAAACAGCGTTCTACCGCCGATTCTGCGGCGTAGGCTGGGCGTAACCACGTACTCGTGCCCGAATATCAGGGTGCGGGTCGTGACACATTTTTAGTGGTGGCCCATGCAGGTCTAGATAGATATCGTAGTTGTGCTCGACTAGAGTATTGCTACGAGCCTGCTTTAGGATACAGGATTTAGGCTGAGAGTTACTCAATCACAACTAGAAAAAACTCCAATGTTTTGTGCTACAAATCTTTATCTATTTGATATTGTCTTTCATTTTGAATTAAGTTCTGTCCTTCTTTGATGATATCGCATTATATTCAATATTGATTCCGTATTTTCAATCTGACTTCAGGATGCCTCCGAAGGTCAGATTCTATCGCTCAGGAGCAGCAGCAGCTTCCTCAGCTACTTCCCAGCCTGCTGCGGATAGAGTTGCAGCTGCTATTGTTGCATCTTCAGTCGAGAGGATCGCCTCACCGGTCCAGGTGGGAGTCTCAGCAGCCGCTTTTGGGGGTGCTCCTCCCCCGGTTCAGAGGGTTGCTCCAGTTATTCCCGAGGATCTTCCGCCACCACCGCCAGTACCAGCTGATGCTACACAGCTGTTTGCACTTTTCCAGATGATGATGGAGGCCCAGAGGGCCCAAGCCGAGGCGCAGCACCGACAGACCGAGGTGATGAGACAGGGCATCAAGAGTTCTCACCAGGTGGCCATCACCGCCGTAGAGAGGACCGCACCACCATATCCACGGGAGGTACAGCCCAGGCCCGACACTATTCAGGACTTCAAGAAGTTGGATCCCCGGCCTTTCAAGGGGACAGAGGGCATCATCTATGCGGATGATTGGTTGGAGAGCATGGAGTGCGTCATGCGCTTATCCCGTCTTGCGGAGGACCTGATGGTGGAGGCAGCGGGATTGCAGATGATGGACATCGCCAGCACGTGGTTCCGGAATGAGCCACGGATCGCCGATCCAGGATTGACATGGGGAGAGTTCAAGGACTTCTTCAGAAGGAAGTTCTTCCCGCCTACTGAGAGACTTGATCTGGAGCGACATTTCCAGAACCTCTACCAGGGGAACATATCGGTGGAGGAGTATGCCGTCGAGTTTGGTAGGTTGAGCAGATATGCCGACTATATGGTGAGAGACCCAGAGAACCGGGCTAGTAGGTTCAGAGAGGGTCTGAACTGGGAAGTGAAGGCTCTCATTTCTTCGAGCCACGAGACGTATACCGACATCTTGAGGGAGGCTCGCAAGGTCGAGAGGGACCTGAGTGGGAGGCACAAGAGGGACCGAGATGTTTATGGTGGCAGCAGCAGCACAGGTCCAGCGAAGAAGCCATATTTCCAGCACCAGAGGCAGCAGTCCAATGCGCCTAACCGAGCACCTGTACAGCAGACGTATCAGATGCAGAGACCAGCCCAGACAGCTCGTGCTTGCCCCTTCTGTAAGAAGGCAGGGCACGGATGGGACGTTTGCAGGAAGAGGCTCGGTCAGTGTTTATTTTGCGGTTCATCAGATCACCAGCTGAGGGATTGCCCCAAGACCTTAGCTCGGACAGTTCAGGATGTAGCCCCTATCCAGAGGATACCCGCGAGACACCCGGCGGGACAGCCGAGAGGACCTCCTTTATAGCCCCAGCAGCAGAAGTTCGTGCAGCACCAGCACCAGCAGAGGGGTGCACATCAGGGGCGAGCTTTTGCCCTGACCGTGGAGGAGTCAGAGCCAGTCGGAGACGTTATATCAGGTCCAGTCTTACTCGATTCTTTTTCAGCTCATGCCTTAATTGATTCTGGTGCATCTCATAGCTTTGTATCTGTATCTTTTGTCTTGAGACATCGTCTTGAGTCTGAACCGTTGGAGCGGACTTGCAAGATCACTACCGGGGGTGGCATCATCCTGGTCAGTGATGTTTGCAAGAACCAGAGGATTTATGTGGGAGGCCGTGAGCTGAGTGTATGTTTACTTGTAATGCCACTTCCGAGTTACGATATAGTACTCGGGATGGATTGGTTGAGTAGACATCACGCTAGTATCGATTGTCGTGGAGGCAGAGTTTTATTTCAGACGCCAGGAGAGCCAGAGTTCGAGTTCGTCCGAGGAGCAGAGTAGAGCGAGGGCGATTTCTGTGGGGCTTTGGTAGAAGAGCGGGAGCCGCCATATCCGTTGATTGCAGAGTTCTTGGATGTCTTTCCAGAGGATTTGTCGGGGTTGTCGCCGGACAGAGATGTGGAGTTCTCTATAGACTTAGTGCCAGGCGCAGAGCCAATCTCTCAGCACGTCTATAGAGTAAACAACAGCGAACTGGCGGAGTTGAAGAAGCAGGTGGATGAGTTACAAGACAAGGGCTTTATCCGTTCCAGTTTGTCACCATGGGGTGCTCCGTTACTGTTTATACCCAAGAAGGATGGGTCGGTACGTATGTGTATCGACTACAGGGCACTTAACAACCTCACTATCAAGAAAAAATACCCGTTGCCGCAGATTGATGACTTGTTTGACCAGCTGAGCGGAGCGAAGGTATTCTCGAAGATAGACTTGAGGTCAGGGTACCACCAGATGAAGGTGAAGAGGGAAGACATCCCGAAGATGGCTTTCAGGACTCGTTATGGACAGTTCGAGTTCTTGGTGATGCCGTTTGGGTTGACTAATGCCCCGGCAGTGTTTATGAACCTGATGAACAAGGTATTTCATCAGTACCTGGATCAGTTTGTTATAGTCTTCATAGATGATATTCTGATATATTCAAAGACCCCGGAGGAGCATGAGCAGCACTTGAGGATTGTTCTGGAGACCCTCAGGAAGGAGAAGTTGTATAGCAAGTTGTCGAAGTGTGAATTCTTCCTTGATAAGGTTGAATTTCTTGGGCATGTCATTACAGGAGATGGAGTCTCGGTGGACCCGAAGAAGATCTCAGCAGTTGAATCATGGTCTACCCCGAGTTCAGTAGCAGAGATCAGAAGTTTCCTTGGATTAGCAGGCTACTACCGGAAGTTTATTCAGGACTTCTCCAGACTAGCAGAGCCGATGACTAGGCTGACCAGAAAGGGCGTGGAATTCGTCTGGACTGAGGATTGCCAGTCAGCATTTGAGGAGCTGAAGAGGAGATTGACTACAGCTCCCATCTTGACACTACCATCAGGAGCAGGAGGATTTTCCATTTACAGTAATGCATCAGGGAAGGGTTTGGGTTGTGTACTACAGCAGCACGGGAAGGTAATTGCCTATGCTTCCAGGCAATTACGCCCGCATGAGAAGAACTACCCTACCCATGATTTGGAGCTTGCAGCAGTTATCTTTGCTCTCAAATTTTGGAAACACTATCTATATGGAGAGAGAGTAGAGATCTTCACAGACCATAAGAGCTTAAAGTATGTGTTTACACAGAAGGAGCTCAACATGAGGCAGCGGCGATGGTTGGAGCTGATGAAGGACTTCGACATATCTTTGCAGTACCATCCAGGGAAGGCCAACGTAGTCGCGGATGCTTTGAGCAGGTATCCCGTGGCTATATGCTTGACTAGGGACAAGCATCTATTGACAGACCTCGATAGTTTGGGTATTGAGGTATTGATTTCGGGAGTCGCAGCGCAGATGTGGGGACTTCAGGTTCAGTCGGAGCTGATGGACCGAGTCAAAGTCGGACAGTATGAGGATTAGTCTCTGAGGAGCATCAAAGCACAGGTTCAGGTCGGGCTGGCAGAGGACTTTACCATTGCAGATGATGGATCATTGCGACATGGTACCAGGTTGTGCGTACCGAAGGGAGCATTGCGCGAGGAGATTATGCAGGAGGCGCATCGTTCCCAATACTCTATGCATCCCGGTGCCAACAAGATGTATAGAGACATGAGGGAGCATGTATGGTGGTATGGCATGAAGCGTGAGGTAGCTAGCTTCGTGTCCAGATGCTTAGTTTGTCAGCAGGTCAAGGCGGAGAGACAGAGACCAGGAGGATTGCTTCAGCCTCTGCCCATTCCGGAGTGGAAATGGGAGCATGTTACCATAGATTTTGTATCAGGGCTTCCGCGTTCTCCAGGAGGCAAGGATGCGATTTGGGTCATCGTGGACAGGTTGACCAAATTAGCCCACTTTCTGCCATTTAAAGTGGGTACATCTACGGAGAGACTTGCGGAGATGTATGTGCGCCAGATTATCAGATTGCACGGTGTTCCAGTGAGCATTATCTCGGATCGGGATAGCCGTTTCACGTCCCATTTCTGGAGGAGTTTGCAGGCTAGCTTGGGCACTCAGCTCAAGTTCAGTACCGCTTATCACCCTCAGACGGACGGACAGTCGGAGAGGACTATTCAGACTCTCGAGGACATGCTACGCACCTGTGTTTTGGATCTTAGAGGTTCTTGGAAGGATCACCTTCACTTGGTAGAGTTTTCATACAACAACAGCTACCAAGCCAGCATTGAGATGTCACCATTCGAGGCGTTGTATGGACGGAGATGCCGCACTCCATTGTCCTGGGATGATGTTGGTGACAAGGCTTTATTGGGACCAGAGATGGTAGTGGATGCAGCAGAGAAGGTGAAGCTTATCAGAGACAGACTTCGAGTGACGCAGGACAAGCAACGACATTGGGCCGATAGCCATCGGAGACCTCTGGAGTTTGAGGTATAGCTTTAGTTTTGTCTTGTTTGTGTTTGATTGTTGCTTGTTAGAGTGCTAAGTTTATGTTTCGTGCTAGGTTGGCGGTCTGGTTTTCTTGAGGATTTCTCCGACACGTGGCACGATTCGTTTCGGTGGAGGCGGCAAGCTTAGTCCGCGATTCATCGGTCCTTTCAGTATTCTTGAGAGGGTCGGTGCAGTCGCCTACAGACTAGACTTACCACCTGTACTGGAGGGAGTGCACAACGTGTTTTACGTGTCGCAGTTGAGACGATACGTGGCAGATCCTAGTCATGTGTTGGATCATTCGGAGATAGAGGTGGGCCCTACTCTCAGCTATCCAGAGCAGCCAGTGGAGATTCTGGATCGGAGAGAGAAGGTGCTGAGGAACCAGATGATTTCTTTGGTGCGCGTCGCGTGGAGGCATCACTCGCCAGGAGAGAGTACATGGGAGCAAGAGGCCGAGATGCGCGAGCGATATCCGTATCTTTTCGAGCCGTGAGGTATAATCCCTTCTTGCATTATATTGTTTGTTTTGATAGATAGTTTCTTCCTTAATTTCGAGGACAAAATTTTTCTAAGGTGGGTAGGTTTGTCACCCTCACATTTCCATCTAAGGGTAGTTTGGTAATTATTATGGGTATTAATTATTTTAGGATTATTATAATTAATAATTATGCATGACTGATTTTTTATATTTTATTGTATTAATAATTTTTGCTAGTGTAGACTTATTTTGGACTTGTGTAGTGGACCTAACCATTTAATTAGAGAGCATGAACAAACTTTTTGGACTAGTCTAAGTTGAGCCCATGAATTAGGCCCATGGATTAAGAAACATGTTTAATTAGTGAAACCATTAGACTAGAACCTTCCCCCCTAATTATTTCTTCATGAGAGGCCCCAAGGGGTATTTTTGACTTTGTACATTGCTTGGGGAGGGGTTTATGACCAGCCATAATTGAGAGGAGAGAGAGTGATCTCATTTTAGTTCTTCCCCAAAATTCTAGATCTAGTTTTTCTTCTTCCAATTCTCCATCAATTCTCCATCAATTCTCCATCAATTCTCTTTAATTCTCTTCCTAAATTCATCATTGAAGCCTCTACATCAAGGATCTACAAGCAAGGAGCAAGGAACAAGGAGGAGGAGGCCAAGATCTACAAGGAGAGGAACAATTTATCATTTGGGACCTTTACATTGGGAATCCATCTCCCAATAGGTACAAATCAGTTTTCCCCCTTCCTATAGGCTATAGATCTGAGTTTTTACCATGAGAAACCACCCCACATGCATAGGTTACCCATATGATTTGATTTGGAATCATTTGGAGACCTACGGTGGTAGTTATGTCCCTTTTGGTGCCAATTTTGGGGGAATTCCGAAATTGGCACATATAGTGCTTGTCAATAGATCTAATAGATCTAATTGACCATTGATTGTTTGTTTGTAGCTTGTGTCGTATCCACAATTGGATACGTGTGGGCCGAATCTCGTCAATTTGACGAAACGGTCGATTTTGGGGGTTTTCCTCCGACACGGAGCCATGTGCATATCATATGACGACACAGACACGTAGACACTCTAATTTATATATGTATTGATCATAAATTACGTATTGGACTTGTACGTGTCCTCCGGGATACATTTGGTTGTGAGTTGGGGGCCGTGTCGCAAGCGTATCATAGAAAAGTGTGATACGGGTGCGGTGTACCCCATGTGTTTGTGTTTTGGCTTTTGTACTATACATGCATATGTAAATATATTTGTATATGCTATCTATACATTAATTGGAGTATATAATGGTGTATTTTGAGTTTTTGGTTTTATGTGTGTCCATGTGTATATTATGAGGGTATCTAGATACATAGAACTATGAGTATATGTCTATATATATATATATATATATATATATATATATATATATATATATATATATATATATATATTTGTTAGTGTATATATATATATCTATTTGTATATAAGTCTATATGTATACCTATATGTTGATTCATAAGTGTGGCTAAGTATTTGCATATGTAGCTAATGATTAATATGTATGAGTATATCTATATGTATTGGTATCTATACTTTAGTGTTATGCATATAGATTGATATGTATGAGGGGTAGTATATGCATCTATGTATATAGATAGTTAGATATCTATATGTGTGTACATATATATAGTTATATACTTAGAGATTTTAGTGGCTGTGCATTGTGTGTCTGTGTGTGTTTGAGTGAGTGGGACGAGCAGCAGTGTGGAGTAGCCACTGTGCAACCAAGCAGCAGTGTGGAGCAGCCACTGTGCAACCGAGCAGCAGCGGGTAACCACTGTGCAGCAGATCACAGTTGGAGCAGCCACATCGAATAGCATTCACAGTTGGAGCAGCCACAGCAAATAGCATTCACAGTTGGAGCAGCCACATCGAATAACATTCACAGTTGGAGCAGCAGCAGGCCGCACCAAGCTCTACAGCAGCCCGCACCGAGCAGCAGCTGCAGCAGGCTTGCGAGGAGAGCAACCTGCAGCAATGTCTCTGTGTGCATTGCACACAGCATTGAGAACCAGCTCCTGCAGCAATGTTCCTGTGTACATTGTACAGTATAAAGAACAGCAGGAAGCAGTAGGGGCATTCAGCCTGTGAAGGCTGTGCAAACTCGATCAACAAAGTGCAGTAGCAGTTGCAGCAAGGCAGAGAGGAGAGAGCAATGCATCAGTGTACCACCACTGCATCAAGCAAACAGCAACTCAACTGAGCAGATAGATACTTCAACTGAACAGAGACTCACTTACCTCAACTGAAGACCTGAAGATCACCTGAACACCTACCTGAGAACTGAGGACACACCTGACCAGAAACTCGACATAGAAGAACCGCTTCACTGTGTATATCACAGTCAGAAGCACAGTTAGAAGACTAAATGTAAATGCTTCACAGTTAGAAGCACTTCACTCGAAGGAAACAACTGCAGAGGTTATGAAGAGGTGTTGGGGTTCCTGCAGATAATAACTGAAGAATGAAGACAACCACAACAACAGTCACTGTGTGCAGATTTCACACAGTCTTGGAGTCCAGCAGTGCTCAGTATCAGTTAGTATTCAAGGAACACAGCTACTGCAGCTTGGTGCGATTGAGATTTCAGCAGATGCACAGTAAGCCCCAGTTATCAGTATCAAATCCATAGGGTATCAATAGAATATCAGTGTATCCTGTTAGTGTCAGTTGGGTATTGTGGGTTTCAGTTAATTGTTAGTAGTTAGTTGTTAGTGATTCATTAATTTTAGCTAGTAGCAAGTTAGCTACATATATACTTGTGTTAGTTGTTATTATTAGTAGTTAGATATTAGAGTAGTTAGTTATTTATAAGTTTATGTTATATGCTTGTATTGGTTGTTACCTTAGCTGTTAGCCGATATAAGTATATAATGGTGTAGTTGTGATTATAGTAAATAGAAGGGTATGTTAGTGGCTATAGTATTAAAATAGCTAGGAGTAGCATATGGTTTAGTTTTGGGGCGATATCCAAGTTATTGAGTTGGGTATCAGGATAATTGCGATACGCATTGGCACAAAGTCAAAGTATCATAATTAATTTGTTTTAAGATATTATTATTATTATGACTTATATATATATAAATATAAACTATTTTCATATTAGAAAATCTGCGTATCTTAGGATAAGGCTTCTTGATTGCACCGTGGTGTGTTAGTTTAGCTAGTATAGCATAGCTTCATAGTGTATTGACTTAGTGACTAGCATTAGACTCTTGCAACCTAGAAATGCATTGGTTTGACTTAGAAATGGCGTATTGACCTAGAACTTCTTTAACTTTATTTATTTTTATCATTGAACCTGTATTGATGCAATATACCGTATATAGGTTGTGAGACACCAGCTTGGGCATCGAGAGACACACTTTGCTCAGGACTTCAGGCGAGTACATTTCTCTGATTGTTTTCAATTCATAATGTTGTATATATGCATGTTCTAGATTAGTATACATTGATTCCCGACACAGTGATTTCACGGACTGGTACTATATGGATCCCGTCAGGAGGTGTTATCCCCTACCGTGTGCAACGGGTACCTAATGACATGTATTTCATCGTGTGCATCAGGTATTGACTTTCATGTGCTTCTTGTGCATCCACTATTTCGTGTGCTAGTGTGACTATCGTGATCATGTACGTAACGTGTCGTGATTGGATCCATGAGTATTGGTTGGGGGAGGGGGAGTAGGAGTTGGTTATGTGATCAAAGCCCTCTTGATCTCATGTGCATGTCGATTATACACCTCACGTATAATTTTGTGGACATAGTACCAGTGACCGAGGAGGTCTAGTTTTGTTTAGATTTTGTATTAGACTATTATTTTGTGGAGATTCACAGATGTACTATTATTTTATATTGTGGATTGTATCTATCTTTCCTTCGCTATTTCCATTCGTGCATTATTTCCTCCTTAGTTTGTTTTGTGATTGAGATTGATATATTTGTGAGATACCATATTGCTCCTCCGATTGGAGTTGAGATGATTGATAGGTACCATATTATATTGTTGAGATGTTAGATAGTTAGAAATGACCCAGACAGCATTCTACCGCCGATTCTGCGGCGTAGGCTGGGCGTAACCACGTACTCGTGCCCGAATATCAGGGTGCGGGTCGTGACAAGTTGTGAGTCTCATATAGATCACGGACAGCGAGACAGGGATGGCCTCCTGTACGCATGGGCCGTGCGTTAGGGATGACTGCTGATAGAAACTTTGTATGCTAGTAGACTTGGCAGTTATCTAGAGGTATTATCATGTTGTGGATACAACATGCATAGATCATTGGGCGGGGAGGACGACTAATAGGCGTATGGGATACCACTTCCTCTATGCAGATCCCACACTCGACGGTCACATTACAGTGCGCCCCTGGTATTGGGGGCATATGTGGCATATACTAGCCAGTTGTCACGATTGGTGAATTACGTCAGCATATGTCTAGCCTACACTTTCCCATACACTCAATGTTGTCCTCAATCTGCATTCACTTAGACGGTTAGGTGACCCATTGGATGTTTACTTTTCAGTACCTTATTGGCATGTTATTATGTATCTTGTTACGTCCCTCTGAGGACATGGTCCCTTTCCAGATATGGACGAGCAGGAGTATCCATAGGAGTATGGACCTGGACCTGACTCTACTTACCAGGCTGAGGAGATCTTATCCTCAGAGTATCTGTGATTTATTCCCACTGTTCTGAGATTTTGTGCTACTTCAGTATAGTCGTTTTGTAGTGGATTTGTTTCCACCCGACTATCAGACTTGATACTTATTTTGGATAGGAAGTTATTATTCAGCTCTTTATTCCTACTGATTATTTGTGCTGTGGATGAGATATAGATTATGTGTGACTTGTTGTGACAGTATATTACCACTTGTGGATTTGATATTCATATTACAGCGTACGTGTGTATATGGTTTCCATAAATTGGAGTTCATATACATATGGCTGGGCGTGTTACGTATTCCTAGTCCTACGTACTTTGGGACTGGGGCGTGACATTAACTGCTTGAGTCTCTAGTATCCTAGTCCTAGTAGTTAGGTTTTCTATCCGTCACACGTTCCTTACGTAATGATGGCTAGTCAAATACGCAGTTCATGCCCCTAACAAGATATCGCAATTGTGTAATGTGAGTATAATGGCCAAAGGAGATATAAGGATATCCCCCCTATCATAAGGTGGTCCCCTAAGTCTAGGTCGACATGCATAAAAATAATATAAGTAGCAAGAATGACTAATAAGTCGGTTGCACCCAAGTATAGCTTGGACACGCAGTTTATATAATTTAGAGATGTATCAAATAAGGAAGTATACATGAAAATGCTGTAAATAAAGAATAGATATAGTCAACACAACAAGGTATACTTGCCTGGATCCTGAAAGGTGTCAAGCCGACGTCCCGGTGGCAAATACGACAATTCAACATGAATAGAAAATGTACGAGAACAGAACAAACATCTCCAGATGCTAAAAATAATATCACCAAAATTTTCAGAATGAGTAAAATAGTCAGAATTGACTACCCATAAGTCTAATTTGGACACATGATCAAAAATGACAGTTTCAAATCAAAATGGGGTCCACAAGTGGCCCGCTTTGCATCAAAAAATGTTCCCAATGTAAAAATTTTCCAAATTCAGCAAGCTTAGTATCTGCAAGTCCAGAACGATAATACAAACTAAACGAAATGTCCAAAATTGAATTCCAGTAAGCTGATCACAAAAAAGTCCGTTGAGTCGAACCGTGGGGCTAGCAAAACGGTGTTCCAGTCAACGTTCTCAGAATTGAACCAAACTTGGGTCACAGGGCAAGCGTAATGCTGCGAGTCCGATGGCACAAGTTTTATTGCAAAATGACAAGCACACACGAAGTAATTACAAAATTTTAGAAAAAGGTCGATTCGGTGCTTTTCGACGGATACAAGTTGATTTTGTCGCGCTCATGTGACCAAATCAAATTCTGTCTAATCCTATACGTTTGTGTTTACTGTACGCACCTTTCGATGTCCACAGCATGCGACGAAGTCGTCCAGTTTGGCGGGACGAACCCCGTATCGCAAAATTTTAGTTTTTGAAAACTGTTTTTCCTCGATTTTCAAACTTGTATAACTCGAGATTAAAATCAAAAGAAATAAAAGTATTTGAAGGGTTCTGAACCTGGTTATATATGATTTACACAGGAAAAGCAAAATCAAGATTTGGTTCACAGAGTTGGGATAAATCATACTTGGACTGATTTCTATGTGATTTCGAAATGCTGAAAACGTGATTTTTCTCATATTTCCATCAAGATTTTCGACTGAAAATAATGCAAAATAAAATAAACTATTTTAAGGGGATTGAAGATGGTTAGGTTTAAGGGAGTTAATTAGGAATGGTTTAGGAAAGAAATTGAATAGGAATGAAATGAGGAATTGATTTAGGGTTTAAAGTTCAGAAAAATCATCCAAGCATATCTAGCTGCTAGAAGTATTGTATATACCAATTTTTATTATTCTGAAACCAATTAGATAATATGTAAATACTCATTATTTTTTGTATATATATATATACCAAATAAAAAACCATGTACATATATAGATAATTATAATTATATACATAAAAAATGTAAGGGGGTTCACAGGGTCGACCCTGTTGACTGGGACCTAAACTGTCCAGACATGATTTGATCGAATCAGGCTCAGATTTAACACCTTCATAATATTCATGTTTAGTATTTAATTAAAATTGACATTAGTAATAGTTATGTACTGCATATATATGGTATAATTTTACCCATATATGGTAATACAATATATATTGTACTATTATAACTTATCAATTAGACGCGTATGGTCGCGACATACTATATAAACAAAATATATATATTTCGAGTAATCAAATTCCGGTAATTAAATTCTCTGGAAAGTTCCTATGTTTGGTGACTATATAAATATTTTCGAGAAAAAAAAATGAATAAATTTTTTTTTTTTAATAAAAATCGAGATTGAACCAAAATACAACAAAACAATTCTATAAAAAAAATGAAAAAAATTCATTATAAAAAAATTAAAGAAGGATAAAAACTGAAATAATTTATTAAAAAATGAAAAAAAATCCAATAATTATTATGAAAATTGAAAAAGATAAACAACTAAAAGAAATCTTAAAAAAAGGGAAAAAATAAAAAACAAAAACCATAAAAATCCAAAATCAGTGTAATATAATTTTGAGTGTCTTTATAAACATCCAAAATTGGTGGATTTTGATGAGTTTTATTATTTTATTTTATTTTATTTATATTCTCACTAAAAATATATAATTATAACTACTAATATCTTACCATATTTTTTCTTCTAATATGTGTTTCTCTTTACTTCTTCCAAATTATGACTATTATTTTTGGTAAGCTTTTAAAATATTTCTCTCCTACTCTCATCCAGAATTTTTTTATTATATATTTAACGTGTTTCTATTATTTTGATCAAATATTAACTTCTATAATTTTCATCCAGACGTTTCTCTCCTACATTATTGAAATACTATATACAATTGTCGATACAAAACACAATCAAATAAAAAATATTACATAGAAATATTTAACATATATATGCAATTGGACATTCTCTTAAATTTGGGAGCTTTTTGTTTATATAGGACATAGATAATTTTATTTGCGTAAATGTTTTTTAGAACTGTGTGTTAAAGAGTTATCAATAAAAACACTCAAAGCGGGACCCACCTAACCAGACCCATAATATTTAGTTTGGTGTAATATGATAATAATAAGAGAAATTTTGACTTACCTCCCACTTTATTCACCATATTTAAGGATGCACCCCACATTTTGTACATAATGTACAATATTCCTCACTTTTGACGGAAACTGTCTAGGACTAACGGTCAACTACTTTGACCCAAAAAATCTGACCAAAATGCCCTTCTCCATTGTCTTCTTCCTCTTACAACTCACCCCTCCACCCTCCCCTCTCCTGAGGACAGACTGCCGCCGCTCCCCACCCGCCACCGCCGCTACCTCCCCGGGCCAGAACCCCCACCCGCCATCGCCCCAACTTCCTCGTGCTCGACCCCACCTCCCCGCCGCTCCCCCCGCCACCTCACCGACCCCTCTCCCCGCCACCGCACCTCCCTCCCTCCCTCCCCCGCCGTCGACCTCCCCTCCGAGCCACTGCCCCCCTCCTCGCGCTCACCCCGAGCTCGCCCCCACCTCCTCGTGCTCACCCCCTCCCTCCCCCGTAGTCGACCCCCCCTCCCCGCCACTGCCCACCCTCTCCGTGCTCGTCCCCCTCCCCCCCTCCCTCCTATTCCTCCTTCACTTAGACCTTGTACACGCCCCGCCGCTGTTGCTGCAGCTGCTGCTACCCGCGCGGGCGAGGAGGGGGGGGGAGTCGGTTGCGGGGTGGGGGGGGGGAGGGTACGGCGGGGGAGGGAGGGGGGGCGAGCGCGAGGAGGTGGGGGCGAGCTCGGGGTGACCGCGGGGAGGGGGGGGCAGGGAAGGGGGTGATGACGGGGAAGGGGGGTGGGTGGGTTCGACGACAGTGGAGGGAGGGGGTGCGAGCGGGAGGGGGGGGGGGTGCGATGACAGAGGCGTGTGACGGGGCCGAGCGGTGGAGGGTGGGGGGAGAGAAGAAGACAATACATGGGGGAGGGTATTTTCGTCCAAAATTTTAGGTCAAATTGGTCGATCGTCAATTTTGGACGAATTCTGTCAAAAGTGGGAGAAGTTATACATTATGTAAAAATTGTACGGTGAACCCTTAAAAATGGTAAATAAAGTAAGGGTAACTAAAAATTTCTTTAATAATAATAATAATTTCCTAGAGAAAAAAATTAGGTCGGGTTGTAGTTTGGGAGATGGAACGGAAGGGGCAGAAGAAGAGGACGCTGGTGGAGGCGGCGGTGGAGGTGCTGAATGAACCAGATCCGGTATTGAAGGCCCAATTGGGCGAGGCCGCTGCCGCCCGATGGATTGAGGAGGAGGAGGAGGAGGAGGAGGAGGAGGAGGAAAGAGAAATCGGCATCAACCACAAGCATCATCTGCTGCCTCTTGTCCCGGATCGACCAGCCCGACTCACCACAGTGAGTAAGCCTACTTACTTTTGAGCAAGATTGGTTTTGGGTATAAACAAAATGATGAATTGTACTTGCTTGGGCTTTTATTGCAGGTGAAGTTGGTTCCTTCTCATCTTATGCCGAAGCTCGGCAAAGGTGGGAGCCCGGAGAGCAGGCAGGCCATCCTCCACAGCCTTGTCCACACCGAGAGCTGGGCCATCGATCTCTCCTGGGACATCATCGCCCGCTTTGGATTGCAGGAGTCCATGCCCACGGACTTCTTCACCGACTTCGTGCAAGTCGCTCGGGACGAAGGCCGTCACTTCACCCTTCTCTCTGCCAGGCTCCGAGAGCTCGGATCCTTCTACGGGGCCTTCCCTGCCCACGATGGCCTATGGGACTCCGCCACCGCCACCTCCAAACATCTGCTCGCTCGTCTTGTCATTGAGCACTGCGTTCATGAGGTCAACCAACTGCTCTGCTCTCCCTCCATTCATCCCCTTATTTATTTCACCTGCCTGCAAGTGCAAATTCCCATCACTCACTCACTCACTCCTTAGTTATTGAGCACTGCGTTCATGAGGTCAATAGAATATGATATTGTTTTGTGAAAGCTCAGGAAAATACCTAAATCAAGGGTTGGTTTCCATTGGGGGTCTCAAGACGAAATTACATATAACAAGCTTTACCTGTTAGACTACGTTTGGTTACTAAATCTAATGAACTTCTTCTGTTTGTTAGCGCAATAAGATAACTTTGGCCGATCTCTAATCCAAGGAAGTAGCTTAGACGACCACAATCTTTCATCTCGTTTGACAAACATAATGTAATCAAGCCGCCATCATTAATGACCCTAGCATCTAGGATCTAGGTCCCTGAGGTGTGAACTGTGAACATGGCTTGATCCTCTGGACTCCCAAGTGAATCCAACAACAACAGGATACCTTTAGTAAATTTGAAGAGCCATGCTTAAGAAGGAGCCTGCTTTAGGCTGTAAATTGGCTTGCGGAAAATGACAAACCTGTCACGGTGATGAGAAATACTTGGAGGAGTTGCCATGTAAGCACCTTCAGTTGAATCACCAAAGGAAAACATCATTTACATCTATCTGATAAATAGGTTAGCTTCGAACGAAAGTAAGATCCACTAGTGTGCGAACCATAGGTCTCATCATAATCAATACCATGCCGTTGAGATATCCCACAAGCAATCGAACGAGTCTTTACCGATATATAGTGTCGTCTCTCAGACTTTTTATTTGGCAGTGTTCAAAAAATTGGCCTAGGCGACCGCATAGGCGATAGGCGGCCATCCGCCGAACCGAAAATCCCATGTTTGGTCCTCCTGCGTGCCTGTTCAAGCCTGTTTGTCACCTAGGTGGCCCTGTACAGCTCTGTGCGGCTGATCGGATTTTGAGATTTTTATTTTTTTTGATGCTTTGTTATATTGTGCATATGTTGTTTGGTTTTAAGATTGAATTTGAATTTAAAACATTGAAATTTCAAATTTATAATATAGATTTTAGATTTTAATTTTTAAATTAAAAAAAATTATGAATTGTATTATGGATTTATAACATGTTTGGATTTCAAATTTCAAATTTCAAATTTTTATTATAAATTTCAAATTTCAATAAAAAAAAAAATCATAAATCAGTTCGGCGCCTAGGTGCTAGGCTATCCTCCACCGTACCGAATCCACCTAGCGAATTTTAGAACACTATTATTTGGTATACCTATTTGCAGCTGATCAGAAAATTGCTAGGCGAAATGATGTAAGATCCCAAAGTATGAAGTGGTTGGAAATGGTGAGCAGGGAAAGTAGTGAACATGTGGGGATCAGGAACTAGGTCTGCAAGTGTATCTAGTGGAGTCGTGGATGTCCAAGTCTGTGAAGGAGGAAAGATAGGTTGCCAGAGTATACAGAGGTTGAGTTGGTTTAGTTGCAAGAATGACTGACAGCTGGTGTTAGACTTTTGTTTTGGAAGGCACAAGGTTGTAAAGAGCGCTAGTTGCTAGGCGGACGGACACCCACCGTCTAGCGTCTAGACTGTCGTCTAGATTTAGACGGGATCAGCCTCCTTAAAAAAGTCTGCTGTTGTCATATAAGCTCTTTGTATTAAATTTCTATATTCAACATTTCTCATTTCTGTATTATAATTTTATTAAATTTAATAAGCAACTTTATGTCTACTGCTTATAAACTGGCTGTCTGGTTAAAAAAAGAAAAGAAAAAAACCCACGTAGGCTGCTTAAAAAGAAAAGAAAAGAAAAGAAAACAAAAAGTCTAAAAATTGGTTCTTTTGACTGCAACTTATAACTTATAAGCTCACTGTCAAACGATGTCAAACACTAAGGCACTCAAAGTCTCAAACTTCTCTTTCCCAAAAAGGAAAAAGAAGAAGTTCACTTGAAAAAGAACTTTACCTCTTTTCGGGGTTCGGGCTGCTTGGTTGGCGTCGTGGAGAGGCTCGGGAGGCAGTCGGCGTCGGTCGCCATAGTCGGAGGGACTCGCGGGTGGCCGACGGTGGTGGAGGTCGACGAGAGAGGCTCGAGTGCTGCCGACTGCTACAGGTAAGTAGGATTCTTTTTTGGGCTGCTCCTCCTTCTAGACGGCCGACTAGAGAAGTTGGTAACCTGCCTAGTGCCGCCTAGCACCACCTAGACGGCCGATTTTGGCCGCTTTTTAAGCGACCCGTCTAGAATACCAATTCCGGTTGAAACCTAGTGGTTCATCGGCGCGTAGCGCCTAGGTGGCCAATTTTCATGATTTTTAGAATACTGGGAAGGCATGGCTTTAGGCTAGGTTTTGGGTTTTGGTTTAGTAGGGATTATGGTGATGGCAGCTAGTGCTAGGATTGGGTTTAGGGTGAGGCTGATGTTAGAGTTTGTTATGGTGTTGGGACATGGTGGAGGCTTAGGCTTAGAGTAATCAGGACTCCGACGCATGTTAGATTATGGGAGAGATCTGGAAATGCCCAAATCAAGGGATGGTTCCTATTGGGGGCCAACTATATATATAGCAAGTTTTACTTGATCGTAGACTAGCTACTCTTACAAATGTTGGACTGAAGGAGCAGTTTACCATTGTTTCGTCAATGGACTAACTTAATCATGCTACTTCGGCAGTGTAGCAACTACTCTAGCACTCTATCTGATTCCCATATCACTCTCCAAATTGATAAACTGATTAATCATTCAATTTATCTTTTCTTCTGTCACTCTACTATTCTGGATCCCAAGATATACTTGCAAATTTGTTCTAGACCAACAAAGCGCCAATCTTTGGTCTGATCGTACTAAGTTCAAAACAAGCTCAGTCGGTATTTGTCAAGTCATTTTGCTGGTTAATTAGATCTATTGGTATTTGTCCTGGTAAATTAGAGTTTATAGAGTACTTAGAGGATGTCTACCCTCATTGATGAGAGCAAAAAGATTCCTCTGGCAACGTTGTGCTGCTTGTGCAAATCAGCAATATTGGATCCATCATGATCCTTGATATGGTCACTCAATAACTATCTTGTTGAATGAGTGATGCTCTCTAACTTTTGATATATTAGTTTGAATGGTGCATCTGTAACTTCCAAGGTCAAACTGCTTTTCTTTGTTTATGCTTCCAAAAAACATAATAAGGTCACGTTGCTGAAATTCCCACTACATTTGCGTGGATATCATCAAGTTATAGGTTGACTGGTGTGTAATGTCTGCATTTATTTCCTCACAAGCAGTGCGTTGAATCATTTTGCTATTCCAAAGAATGCTTACCTAGAATATCTAAGAGAACTGTTATCCTTGCACTATTTTTTTTGTCAATTACTGGTTAACACATGGTCTAAGAGCAGGCCCGAGGACTCGATGTACTTCCAACCATCATCTCTCGTTTCCGAATTGGAGGTGATGAAGGTACAGCAAAGTTGTTAGAAACGGCCGTGTACCCAGAAGAAATTACTCATTGTGCTGCTGGCTTGAAATGGTTCAAATACTTGTGCCACAGAACTCCTTGTCAATATCAAAATTGTTCACTTGCTTCCTCTGCCATGAGTTCACAAAGCTCTATAGGAGGAGAAGGCCTCTCAAAGCAGCAACAAGTCATCTATACAGATGGGGATTATGTTGAGCGATTGGAGAATACAGAAGTATCTGGTGGTGATATGCAGGATATGATGATTCTTACATTTCATTCTATTGTCAGAAGATACTTTCGTGGTCCACTTAAGCCTCCATTCAATGTGGAAGCAAGGAAAGCTGCAGGTTTTGAACCTGACTGGTATGAGCCCTTGGTTGTGAAATGGAAGGTGCTTGATAATTACTAATTGTTTGCTCATTGCTTGTTATAATTAGATTAGTACTGATGGATTTGTCCTGAAGAACTGTATTTAACTGGATCTCTAGAATCATGTGTATTCTTGTTTTGTATTACTTGGTCTGAAATTTGTTTTGCTTTCATGTACTGTTTCCATGCCCACATCCCCTCCCCTTTGGTGTGTTGATTGGTCACTAGTTCCAGGGCCGGTCCTATGGTCTGCCGGACCTAGGGCGAATCTAAAAATTGGGCCATATTCAACCACCTTTTTGGGCCTTTGTTTAAGCAAAATTTTAATAAAATAGATTTTAGATATGTGCTTTTTCTCTTTTCAGAAAATTATGTTTTGTACAATCTTCTTCAAATTTTGGGTCTTTTTGTTAAAAATAAGATTAGTTAAAGAGTTTGATAGTAGGCCTAGGCTACTTTAGGAAGAATGAGGCTCACAAATTGGAGTGCTGGACGGTTGCCCAGCCCTTTCGTTCTCTGGGTCGGGCCTGAGGATACGCTTACTAAAATTATGGGCCTCAAGTACTATCTTCAAGTTTTCATGGTTCATAAATATTTATTCTTGATTCCCTTGGCCAATGTAATTTTTATTACTATATTAGCTGATGTAATTTGTATTTGAAGTATTCATGTCAATTAAGAAATCTTACTAGTAAAAAAAGGCTTAACATAATTACATGTAACGACTATTTATTTAATAAAAATGTATACATTTAATCATAGACTAATTTTCGACTTTCTTAATTAGAATTTTTTATTGTAATTTTCTTTTCCAAGTAACTAATATATGAATTGTTAATTTGTGATTACTAGATATAATAATTTTAGTTTACA